>CM069139.1:67071879-67671879 GCA_035221665.1 Okamejei kenojei
GCAGCCATGTATGATTAAAGGTCACGAATTTTTCAACTAAATGAGTAGGTTCATCTGTCTCTAGACGTAGAAGGCACTAATATATCCCAGAATTAGATTCCTCTCTAGATTTGTTTTCCTTGGATTTTATTTATGCTGCTATAGAAAACGAACATGATAAAGCTCGGCTTTTTGGATCTTTTCATTCACAAGAGTTAGGAAAGTACTTGGATCTCTTTTTTTTAACTGCTTGTTAAAACTGAAAATGCGTGTCAGAATGTTTTATGATGGGCTTTTTGTTTATGCAAATACTGTAAGCTATGATTGTGGGAGGACATAGCTTTCAACAGCACTTAATCTTGTACTAATTTGGTCGCTCTGAATTCTAGTATTATATTTGGGGCGTCTGAAGTCTCGTATATATTGCAAACAAGTAGAATGTGCATGTGTGTCATGGTTTCTGTTGGATTTTTTTCCCCCTTGTTTTATTTCCCTATTGTAGTGGACATTTGAACTTCAAGCTGTATTCTTGCGTAGTTAAGACATAGTTTTTCCCGCTTTCAACAAATATCTGTTCTTTTCATAGTACTTTATTGGATCTTTTTGTTGGGATTGTGCATTATTTTTGGATTTCTCTGGTTTATCAATTTTGTCATAGAACTAAATAAGAATGTTTTATAAAAAATGTAAAATGGAAGTTGCAAATCAATGGAGCAACTGGGCAAAGAAAGTTTAAATCCTGGGTTTCTTTTATGGATGTGATTGGGTTTTTCAGTTAGTAAGTATACAAAACTGCGGTCTTTGTCCAGTACTATGGTTCATGTACTCCTGAATTGGTATATGCAAAATGTACCAACACTTTGTTTGAAAAATAATTGACATAAATTGCTACGTTATTTAAGTACAAATGATATCCTGTATGACATTGAACCAATAAGCCACTACATCCAGGGAGATTAGAACAAATAAATGCCATCTCTCCCCTTGGTTGGCTTGGTGGGTTAGATTTTCATCTTGGGCTCACTTAGCCTCTCCTGTTTATATTCCAAGCCCATTGTAGCAAGACTTTCCACATTTCTCAAATTTACCGCAAGAGCTCTCCCTATAGTCTGTTAGGTATCGGAATGCTGTTATTTCTTGGTGATAACAATAAGCTTGAGATTGGCCCCAGCATATACATTACCATCCGAGAAGCCTGACATAATTAAGAGCCATAAACAGCCCGTTTGTTTGGATCCCTTTCTACTCTTTGCTCGGAACAGTCATTCCCTCGATTATCAGGACCACACTAGTTTTGCCAGCTTGTTCCATTTACAAAATGCTCTGCAGTTCCATGATTCAAGAAACCTCATAACAATGAAAGGTTAGTTTGTATATTTTCAAAGTCTGAATGGTTTTCAATCAGGTGAGAAATATGAAGGACGTGGTTGTTCCTTATGCCTCGATTGCCAATCTCCTTTATGACAGAGTGTTGCAAGATTTTCGCTGCTGTTGAGTGGCCCAAGGTTTTTCGTTGATGTTCACCATAGTGTAATTTATCGTGAAGGAAGGAACTGCAGATGCTGAGTTTAAACGAGAAAGGTACAAAAAAGATGGTGTAATTCAGCAGACAGACTTCAGCTCCGTTGAGAAGGAATGGCGTGTGACTTTTCGGGTCAGATGGGACTCGACCCAAAACGGTCACCCTTCGTTTCTCTCCCAGTGATGCTGCCTGTCATGCTGTGTGTACTCAGCTTTTTTTGTTTAATTATTGACTATTGCCTTTCTTTGAATGAGTTGTAATCACAAATTACAAAATAGAAGCAACCTTGAGGACGAAAAAAAAAAATGGCGTGGAGATGATAAATTTAAAGTTTGTGGATGTATCTTTCTTCCGCAATGTTGGCTTTTGAAAAATAGGGGAGGATCCATATTTATTTATTTTTCTTCCTGGGTGTGATATTTTCTCTCTTGCACTGCATTGTGAAGGGAGTAATGCCGACATTCCTGAAGTATTCTTTGTTGTCTGCACTTTGGTCTGCAGCATTTAGAGTTAGCATGAAAGTAGTTGCATATTGTTACATCTACACACTGAGTCCCCCCTGTGTAACCAGAATGTTTGGTTATTTTCTACACTTTGTTTCCTTAATGTATTTATAATTGACGTTACATGCATTCATCATGAATTGATTATTTTTCTTTTTATATGCATTGCAGGAGATGAAGAGACAGGGTAAAACTTCTGATGACTTTATTTTGAGCGTGGGCCAGCTGCTGCAGTTTGTATTAAAGATAACAAATGATGATCAAGGTGAGCATGGCCATCAAGAATTTGATCTGTAAAAACAGTGCAGTGTTTTGGTCGACACAATTATTGGGATAATTTTTGAATAATGGCCTACTTTTATAAGCTGTATTTTTACATTTGTATATGCGTGGACATGATTATAGGTGTCACTTGGGTATAGTTTCTTGAATTGGAAGGAGCATAAGTTAGGGGATGATTTTTCAATTCCAGAACAATGCCTCAGAGATCACTATGGACTTAATTTGTATAGCTCTTTTCTCAGCACACTCTGAGATTGTAATTTTATGGTGAGGTCTGGGAGAAGAAAAAAAGATAAGAACTTCTGTTGAACATAATTTAATTAATATAATATATAGCATGAGGAGAGTGCATGGAGTCCTTCAAATGGTACCCTGTAGTCAGTATATCTGGTTCTGCACCGCATGACTGGCACAAACCCAATCATCATTTTATTCTCATTGTATTTGAAATCTTTTGATCTCTGTCTTGATATTCTCTGTTACCACAGGGTCCAAAGGCCCTGTTGGGCATAAGAATTGCAAAATATTCTCTTTTTTTTCAGATACATGATTGTGAAAACATTATTTCTGTATCTCTGCAGTGCATGGTTTTTTGGCAATCCTGGTGGGTGGGACATTCTGCATCTACCCTGTTATGTCATGCCAAGAATTTTGCTTGTTTTCATATGTTTTTCATCACATTCTTAACTATATGGTTATAGGGTTTCCCCTTCTTGGACAAATCCGCTCCATCCAGGGATCATTTCGGGGTGTGAAACCTTCAAGGCATTCCCTCTGTCGCTACTTTAGTTTCCTCATGCGATAGGGAGATTCTGGAACCTGTACTTTACTCTTCAGTTGTTTTCTTCACGTGTATGTAATATACAACTTGAGCAAATATGATTACTACATTTGTACTCAAACCTGTTTTGGCAATCAACAATTTCATTTTTGTACTTCCTAATTGCTTTGCTGAAACCTGCTGTTGTATATTAACTCTTTAAGTGTTCTGTGCAGATGTCTCTGAATGCCATCATCTGGTTCAAGCACTCATTCATGTTAAACACGTACTCTTCCCATTCTATGGTTTCTTTGGACGTCTATTTTGTTTCTTTATAAAATATGGAATGGTCGCTCCTCCGTTGGCCCATTGGATTTGGCCTAAACACCTTGAGTCTATATACATTAATAATCAGGTAATTCCTGGCCGTAACCGACTGTTAATTTGCTAGGTTGTGGTTTGTGTTGGGCAGAGGTTTTTTTAAGAGCCTGATTATTGATGGAATATTAAACTTTGTCTGGAACCTGGATGTCACAGGTGCAGTGGCCCTGTGCCTTCTTTCCTGATGTGGTGGTTGTGAAATGAAAAAGAGAAAGTGGCCGCTAGTGTGGTCTTTTCCACATTGGCTACATTTTTGGAAACCGCAACTCTTGTAGACCCCTTCGCTAGTAGAACGAGAGTCTAATGCTTGTGATAGACAGGAAATGTTTTGCTCTTTCCCGCAGCCTCCTTCATTCCTGGTGAGCGGTACTACCATCCAGGTCATATGCAACTAATCAAACGGCTTTTCTACTCTATATAGAGATTGATAGAGCGTATTTGGAGACATACAGCATGTCCTCAAAATCGCTTCTAGGAATGTGTGGTGTTGCTAAGCTTTCTTTGTGACTGCATCAGTTGCTTGGGCCCAGGGAATATATCTGTAATATGCATGTTCAGGAACTTGAAGCTATTGACTCTCCCTACTGCCGTCCTGTCGATGAAGAATCATTCATTGATCCATCCCCTTTCACTTTCCTGAAGTCAACAATCAAATTCTTAGAGGAGATTCTAGGAACTGCAGTTGTTGGTTTAAAAAAAAAAAAGGATTAATGCTGGAATAAATCAGCGGAGCAGCAGCATCTCTGGGGGAGACAGAACATGGCTAGGTGCCGTTTTTTGGTCTCTTGCCTAACTTTGAGAGCACGGTTGTTATCCTGGTTCTGTTCAATCAGTGATTATGAATTCTTACTCTGTATTGCTTGTCCCATTATTATCATTATTGTGGTAATGTCAGCAAATGTAAGTTTGGCTTTTGTGAGATGTGCCTGGCTATTGTCAGGTATATTAGAGATGGGCAGAGCAGCAGGATTGAAGCGTACAGCCTCTCTGCACCTTGTTTCCGGGCATTGAGAAGGCAAGAGGATTGCCTCTACTTTGTGTTGCAATTCGTTACAGGATTGTGGTTTGCCAATGAGTTGTTGAAGGAATACATTGCCACAGAGATGTCTTAGTTCCCATGTTTGATTAAGTTTAAAGATAATGATGGTGTTGACTTTATAGATGTAAGTTTCTGAACAACACCTGATGTATGTTGTTTCTAGTTGGTCAATTGGAAAGTGGGAGCCCTGCAAGAGCACATCCCCTGTTGTTCTGTTTGTAGCGTATTTGTTCATTATGATCCGCTGTATCCCCTAAAAACATTCTGTGTCCTGGCATGCAGATCACATGCTTTATAACTTTGTATTATCATCAAACATGCTCTTATTACATTTGATCTCCTTTCAAGGAATTGATAGCTTGTGATCATCAATGCTATGCCACCAGGTTTCCATTGGCACCCTCTAATCTTGGAGTATTCACTCCCATGCAAATGGTTTCTCACAAATATCTGATCTATTTGAACCACAATCAGTTGAGGATAGCAGTTGACACAAACATTCCGCTTTGATAATCCTCATCTCTGATGTGCCCCACATAGGATGCTTTCTGAGGCCCCTTCTTATACTACACTTTTACACTCATGATCTAGGCAGCTAAATTCCAATCCAACTCAATTTACAAGTTTTACATAACAGCGCCATCAAAATGGACGACGTTTGTTCTCGTCTCCCATGCCGATCAACACTGAAGATTCTATATATTATGAATGTAGCGTTCCAGATGGAGAACGGGAAAATTGAGAACATTGTAACGAGACAGCATCTCTTCACTCAAAGATGAAAAGAAACACATAATGCACGATAGGAGTAACTCGCAGGCAACAGGCAGCATCTGTGTAATCCAGTTGTGGGTAAACCAACATCACCAGTTCATTCCTACACATCATCTCTCCCTTCTTCTTGCGTATGACGTGCACAGCCTAAAGTTGTAGGACAACTTGTTCTATTGATCTTATTTAGAATGCCAGGTTGATTGCATTCACGAAACAGGGCCGGACCACGCCCTCTGAAGGTTTGCGATATCTCCCACCCCTGCACCAGTCTCTCACGACCCTGGTCAACCCTCTTTTTTCTCTTCTCCCATCTGGCCATGAGGGTTAAAGTTTGAAAATTCAGTTATAGTTTCTTCCCAGCTGTTATCGAGGGTAGCGAACGGTCCATCATTATATCTGGAGTGCGTCCTGACCTTCATCTATCTGATTGGAGATTTTTGAACTATTCTTTAATTATCCTTTGATATCTTGCACTAAAAGTTATACCCATTATCCTTTAGCTGTGCACGAGTAGCAACACACTTGAATTGGAATCTCATTGTGCAGGATGGAACTGCAGGTGTGGCTGTTTAAATTTTAAACCGAAGATAGACACAAAAAGCTGGTGTAATTTTTTTTAGCGGGTCCGAAAGGTCTTGACCCAAAGCGTTCTTCAATTATCTTTCTTCAGAGATTCTGTCTGACCCACTGAGTTACTCCTGCTATTATGTATTTCTTTGATTGGATAGCACACACAAAAACAACAGCTTTTTTTCAATGTACCTTGGATCACGTGACCAATAAACTACTACATAATTGGAATATGGCCCATTTGTTATGAATAGATTCCTGTTTTTCTTTTTCAATTATCTAATCTTCAATCTACTGCCAAGTACAGAAATATTTCCATAATCTGGCACCCTGGGGACTTTGCGGTGAAAGTGCTAGGGATCCTCCAGATCTTCTATTATAATAATATCACATTAAATCACATTCACCTTATTTAAAGATGCTACATAGTAATAAAAATACTAGCAAACAACCTTGAGGCATTAAATGCGAAACATTGGAAACAAAGTGTAGCAAGCTTTAAAGGAAGCATTTGGAAATAAACAGGTGAGTTTTATAAGGACGCCGTAGAAGGGATCCTCTGGGTGAAACCACCTCTGGTATTCTAAACCGGGGAGAGCGCTGGAGAGAAACTGGGCCCTAGTGATCATCGGCCAATGCTTGGTGAGTTGTCTGATCCATAGGCTCTGATCCCATGGTTGACGTGCTCAATAGAGAGCCCTTGGTGGGTTCGTAAGGCATATGGCGACGGGTTCCGGTCAGTTTTTAGAGTGCTAATGCGAAAATGTTCGCTGGAGGATTGAATCGGATGCCAAATCATCAGAATTTCTCATACTACTACGATGTGCTAATGCAAGCACTTAATTTAAAAAAAAATCATATAAAATAATCTATACATTTGTCATGAGAATTTAAGGGACAGAAGTTTAGAGGTTGGGTAACGTGAGGGAGAACTTCTTTACTCAGAGAGGTGGTGGCTGTGTGGAATGAGCTTTCCAGCAGATGTGGCTTGGAGGCATTATCCCTATCATTTAACATTGTAAAGTGGATAGGTATATGGACGGGAAGGGAATGGAGGCTGTGTATGGTCTGAGTGCAGGTAGATGGGACTAGGGGAAAACAAATGGTCGGACACAGATCCTGGAAGGGCCGAAGTAGGGCCCTGTTTCCATGCTGTAATTGTTATATGGTTATTTGCTTTTACCTCACTTCAACTTCATTAAACTCTCGAAGCATTCAGAACTCTCTGCTGTTGATTTCATAAGTGAGAATTGGGAGCAACGGTTAGGCCATTTGGACCCATCAGTTCGAGGCTACTCTGCCTATTCAATCATGGCAGAACTACCCATCTTCTAAACCCCATTCCCCTGGCCTTCTTCCCATAACCTCGACATCTGATTGGTTTGGCAGCTGCCATCAGTAAAGTATTGTACTCAAAAAATCAAAGTACCATGCCTGCAAATTAGCCGATGTGTATCACGCCATTCACTCTTCCACCACATTCCCCATTGTCTGATGCTCTCACCCTGTCTCATAACAACCAGTTTTTAAAGATAATTGTCCTTATTTCAAAATTCCCTCATGACATTGTTCACCTCAGCAAAACCCTCTAATCTACCCCAATTTGGACCTTCATTGTCCTTTTGACTTGGGCCTTCTGTGCAAAAAAAGCTCTTTTTTTACCAAGCATTCTATATTTTCCCTCCATTTTTTAAATACCATCCCTGAAAACTAACTACTGAGACCAAACTTACTTTTACTTCTACAGATACTCCCTGACTTATTAAGGGTTACATAACGTAAACCCTTACACAAGTCATATATTATGAAATCGGAATCACCTTTAAACTAGGTGGAATGAACTAAAGAACCACAGATGTTAGTTAATACACAAATGACACAAAGTGCTGGAGTAACTCAGCCGGGGTCAGGCAGCATTTTGGAGAAGATGATAGGTGACTGGACCAAATAGGTTTTTGGTCTGGACCCTTCTCAGACTGATTCAGTCCACTGATGTTGGTACTCCGGTACTTTGTGTTGCTTCACATTAAATCTCAGTTGCCTTTGTCTCTTGTCTGCACCAGCGGAGCCCCTTTTTCACCAACTGCCACACTGTCCAGGTTGACGATGTTGGTTGCTGTAGCTTACACTGCTAGCCCCTGGCCGACAGCACTTTCCTTCAGGCCACTGTCATAGGATGCACTCAGCTCGCCATGGTGCCTCCCTCCTCCTAATCACCAGAGCTGCTGCTGTTTCTTACTGTTGGCCATTGGCACTCGCCTCGCCCAGCATTCCCCCCCCCCCCCCCCCACCCTCCACCACCACCTCCCTCCCTAAGATAAGAGGGTGGAAAAGGTGTAGGGGTGAAGGGAAGTGGCAGTGGGGGGGGCAGGGATGTAGCAGAGTCGGGGCAAGCGTTGGACAACAGGAAGGAGTGGCAGCCGGTAGATCTCGGAGAAGGAGGGAGCCCCATGGTGACCTGGCATGTCCTGTGGTGGCGGAGCTCTGAAGAAGGAAAAAGAAGAGAAGAAAGAAAAAAACACTGTCGGCTGGGCTACAACGAGACTCACGTCAACAGCTGCGGTCAACCAAAGCAGAGGCTGGTGAAGAAAGGGCTCGCGGCTGGTGCCCCTTGTGGTTGTGGAAGATGTCGCGTGACTCGTCGGGTGGTGCTGTCCACCGCCTCCCTTGTTTCTTGCTCTCCTTCCCAGTGATTGTACCGAAAGCTAGCCGAAACCACGGAAGGCACAGCGCAATGCCCCCCGGAGTGATGCTTTTATATCTTGTGAACGCCATGGATGATGCGAACGCAACATGACTTATTGGAATGGCGTGTGCAGGCTCGAAGGGCTGAATGCCTACTCCTGCACTTAATTTCTATGTTTCTATGTTTTCTAACCGATGTCTGTGAAGCCCTCGCCATCTTTCCGTTGCAATCATACAAGTCACAATCAGGAAACAGGACCTCCTATTGGTGAATTGTTTTTTATGGAAGTACGTTTTCGTAACTCGCAAAATTACATGCAGGTCTGAAATATATATTTTTTAAAATAATTTTCTCATCCAGACTGAAGATCAATTTTAGGACGGTCATAGGTATATATTGAAATGTTACAATTTGCGTTCTTTAGGATATTGAAATCTATTGAATCTTCTTCTCACAATTAGGGTGTGCACGTTTGCTCAGTATGTGAGTGTTAATGTTTGTCATTTTTTTTCCCTGTAGATCTGGTTACACGATGCAAAGCGTTTTTCAAGTGGTGGTGTCCGAATGATTCCTTGATGTCTAACCATGAGGCTTTAACAATCTTCGGCAGTCAAGAAATCTTTCTAAGGGAATTCCAATGACAAAGTGACTACCATCACACGACGCATTCATTGTCGACTGCTGTGACACAGTAAGCAGCCTCCCTTGTACCTTTGCATTCCCAATCATACAGTGAAAGATCACCAGGCCGAGGGGGAGTGCCGAGAACTTCAAGTTCAGCGGATAGCATTTTTCAGACACATCTCTCAGTGATTTTACTCTCTTAGATTTCAGCAAAGGAGAGGATTAGACACCGTTTGTGAATTAGAAAGTTCAAAACCTCTTCAGTGGGGGCGGGGGGGGGGTCCAAGGAGTCATTGACAGAAAACCTTGTTATGCTGGTGTTTTCCAGCTTGATAACTTACTCAAGGTGGTACTTCCCAACCATCATTCAAAAGCAGGACTCAGTGAGTAAGCCTTTAAAATACAAGTAATTTTTTATGTTGATAATCTCACAGAGTCTCAGTACCCTACCTGCAAAGGAGTAGTGGGTCTACAGAGAGTTACTGTAGTGGCACGGTTATTCGAGACACCAAACAGCACTGTAAGCAGTTACAAGAGCGAGCAAACAAGTTCAACCCAGTCTGTGGAGGGAGCAATTCTTTCAGAGCAAGCAGAAACTTCAGCAGATGAGAACCAGTTTAGAAAAAAAAAGATTACGAGAAAAGCGATGCTCTCGCAGCGGATATAGCAGTGAACCAGAAGGTGAGAGTGATTGTGGAAAGTAGTGAAAGGCCCATATGGTAAAAGGAAAAATTACATGCGCAACAAAAGATGGAAGTTCCAGTCAAGATCCTGAAGCAGACGTCCGATCAGGTGCCGACTGGAGGAAGACTTCAGTTTTGGAAAGTGGTCTGGTGATGCTAACAAAAACCCTATGCAACACGAATGTTTGACCGTTGACATCTTGAAAGCAGCATTGGTGATATTAGTTCCAAGAAACAACCCGTTGGAACAGAGAGTGGAGGAGGTTTGCGGAAAAATTCTTCTCTGTCAATGGATTTTATAAACTACAAACAGTGAAGGATGAAACAGCTATGCAAGCCAAAAAGACGGGGACGTAAGACCAAATCTAATTTTATCCATGCCAGAGCTGCTTCTACACACAAATCGAACCAGAGAAGAAAGTCAGGGAAAAAACGAGTCAAGCAGTTTTGACACTAGTCGGCATAGAGAGTATGTGTCATTTCGTGGTGTAGCTGGCATTAAAACTGGCAGCAACAGCTTTGTCCAGATGAAGATTCAAGTGACCAGAGCGACTTGGAGCAGGAACCTCCAGCAGTGCATTCAGCACATCGCTTCAGTCAGACAGTTCAATCCAGCACCACATCCATTCATGTCACTCTCAGGGAAGGACGATACCATGTCTCAAACAGCAAAATACCTGTCTCGAGAAAAGAGGTACTGACTTTGAAGCTATGTTAAAGATCCATTCTGGTTCAGAAAGTAGTGCTAATAGTCGTAGAAGGTCAACTCGCAGGACTCTCTCAGTGCTGCCAGTGCCCAAAACTCATGCTCGAGTACTCAGCTTAGACAGTGGGACAGCCCTGCGCTTAAGTGACCTGAACGACTAGGGACACCAGATAAAGTTGAGATCTTTTAACTACATCCAATGTCAGATTTGGAAGCCAAGGAGGGGAGAGGTTGTTGGATGAATTGTCTCTTTATAGGCCGAGCATCACAACTAGAATCTGTAACTCGCTCACGGAATAGTCTTTACCCAATCAAGGTAACCTTTCAAGAAGCAGAAGAACAAGGAGTCGCCAGACTACAGGTGGGTTGTTAAACAATTAGATTTGATTAATTGTAAGATAGACTACATAATTATTAGTGATACACACATTTTTGGATAGAAATGTATCAGTTTTAGATCATTTCTGCTTTGCCTTGTGGTGACCTTATGAATTAATACAATTATCCGTGAATCGTACTGGGAACATTGCATTGCGTGAAAATCCAGGTGCGTTTGGAAATGCATAATTCTCATTTGTCTATCACAATCCTATGATTGTAATGGGATAAGTATGATTAATCGGCACAATAATAAGCTGGAAGTCAACTTCTAACAGTTGGTTGTGAAATGTGATTAATAAGTAGTGTTATCATTTGTGATGTATGGTTTAAATTGATCAAAATAAATTCATACAATCTAAAGAATATATTATAATGGCATCTATGATCTTTAGGAAGAGCGACAGCTCCTGCAAAAGAAAAATCAGTGCAGCCATTGTTTTCGCAGAATTAATTGTCCCGCTTTGAATAAATAAGTGATCCAACAATGTATCTGAGCCATAATATATTCAAAACATATTGGTAAAACTATGCAAGCCAAGTCAAGTTTATTCGTCACAAACACATAAGAGATGTGCAGTGAAATGAAAAGTGGCAATGCTCGCGGACTTTGTGCAAAAAACAAACAAACAAACTACAAACAGAATGTTACAAAATCACATATTTTACATATTGCATATTGTGGGAGGAAGGAAAAAGGAAAAAAAAGACTAATTTTTAAAAAAACAGTAGAATGGTACAGTAAAGTTAGTCCTTGGTGAGGTAGGAGTTTACAGTCCTAATGGCCTCTGGGAAGAAACTCCTTCTCAACCTCTCCGTTCTCACAGCATGGCAACGGAGGCGTTTGCCTGACCGTAGCAGCTGGAACAGTCCGTTGCAGTGGTGGAAGGGGTCTCCCACGATCTTATTGGCTCTGGAGTTACACCTTCTGATGTATAGTTCCTTCAGAGGGGCGAGTGAAGTTCCCATAGTGCGTTCGGCCGAACGCACTACTCTCTGCAGAGCCTTCTTGTCCTGGGCAGAGCAGTTCCCAAACCAAATTGTGATATTTCCGGACAAGATGCTTTCCACAGCCGCTGAGTAGAAGCACTGGAGGATCCTCAGATAGACTCTGAATTTCCTCAATTGCCTGAGGTGGTAAAGGCGCTGTCTTGCCTTACTCACGAGTGCTGCAGCGTGTGATGTCCATGTCATATCCTCAGAGATGTGGACTCCCAGGTATTTAAAACAGCTCACCCTATCCACAATATCCCCATTTATCCTCAATGGTGTGTACGTCCTCGGATGATGATCCACAATCATCGTGCAAGGGATAATATGAAGGCATATAAAGAACATACTTGAGATTATAACGATAAGTGTATGTCTCACTCCTGGTGAATTACAGAACTTTTTCACTCTGTTTGAAATGTCCTATTTTTTATCTTATTTATCTATATTTATATTTATCTTAGAAAGAGGAGTGAAACAAACAGCTAGCCAAGTGGAGTCAAATTTGTGTCTATCTGCAATCTAAATCCAATTCCTTTTTAAATAAGGCAATTTATTTTATAACATTTTTACATGTGATAAAGGAATTTGAATGTATTTCTTAGTATGTGTGCATTTACTTTAGTGAGGCAGTGAAAATAACACAAATGTGCCTTCATTGCGGCTTGGCATACTACTTAGCTGACAAGTAATTTAAACTGACCTCCTTATGGACCTCAGCCCTAACTTAATCAAGAACCTAAATTGGAAAGACTCAACTTATAAAGAAGATTCTAAATTTTGTTTGGAACTGTTATGGTCTCACAATGCAAATTAGGTTTGCGTTTTAAAATGCACATCTAGCTTGAGTCCATTTGCTCCATTTGTATTTTTTTTTGGACATTTTGAAATGTGTTAGGTATGCGTTTTATGGGAGATAAATCAAGAATCCTGAATCCCTTTCTATGGTTTTCCCAAATAATGGTCTTTGAATTACGTAAGAGGCTAAGCTTTTTGAACAGTGAAATTCCTGGCCAATGAAATTCCTCGTAAGTTGCAAAACAAACTTGGCGAATAAAATCTGATTCTGATTCTGAATTTTGTGTTAAATCATTTTTTGTGTTCTTCATCAACATTGACTTTTACAAGCTACATGATAGTTATTTATGGTTGGGTTTATAAAATTCAGTTAATCCCAATCTGACCTATCTGCCAACAGCTGTTCAGCAGCTCTTGAAATGCACTTGTAATTTCTCGTTTCCTTTGATGTATTACCTTTTGAACATTTGGCAAGATTGCTCAACATAATAACTGAAGTGGATGACTACTGAATCTGGGAGTTGTAGGTTGTATTAGGAGGTGTGCATGCTTAAATATACAATGCTGGCATTTAATAAATTGGGATGAATCGCTTTTAAGGATTTGCTGGAAAACATTTATTAAAGTATCTTGAAAAGCAGCGGCAATAATTGAAAAGAATCTTAGGTTCTGGAAAGCTATGCATTGAACACAGTAGCAAGGAGTCCTTGATTCTATGAACTTCATTTGCCATTCTAATGAATGTATTAAACTTAATTTTTAAAAAGCCTCATGACTTTATGAGAATAGGCTTGAGAGGACCTTTCTGAGTCTTGTCTTATGCTTCATTTACAGGTTTTTTTTATTATATGAAGGTGGCATCTGTTTTATGGAGGAGCTCTAATGTGGAATACATAATTGAATCAGAAATGCACTATCAATAGATTTAATGCCAACCTCGGTTCAACATTGTATTTGATTATTTTAACTTAATTATGATGCTGAAGTTTGCAACGCTGACTATTATTCAGGAAGGGAAAAGCAAACAAGGTTCTAACCGTAGACAATTGAAACTACAAATCCCTTTTAAAATTTATGTGGTGTGAAACGAGGCTTTGGGTACAAAACTAAATGGAAATATAAAAACTTGCACTTCCTTAAAATTTGAAAAAAAAAGTGAGTGAATGTTAGGATATTCTACAGCTAACACAGTATCTGCTGAAAATGAAACGGGTTAACGGTTGAAGTCTGATGAAAGATCCTGACAACTATGGTTTCAGAATTTACCTGGACAAACTGTTGAAGCTTCTTTACACCCACTGCCATCCTGATTTAAGTGAATAGATTTTCTTCTATGTATTTCTCTATATCTATGTATTTAGAATTGAAGTGATCACCTTTTTTTTAGAGAGAAGAGTCCTTCTTGTCCGGACTTTCCTAATTGGTTTCTAATTTTATAATAATACTAGGCCAAGCGTGGACCCGTTGGGCCCCGTTCCCCCAACGCAATATTTCACCAAACTGCATATGTGCGACCTGACAGACCCACACTGCGCAGGCGCGACTGCTGCGTTCAAAGTTGTGCCATTGATGGCAGAAATTAAGTTAAAGTTAATAAAGTGAAGAGAGGACCCATGGAGGCATTTGTAAAATGGAATGAAACTTACCTGTTGGGTCCCCGTTGTGAGGCCAGGCAAGTACAGGTGAAAGGGAAAAAAATGGCGAGCTGAAAATCTGCGACGGCCCTAACTGCGCAGACACGGATACCGTGCCCACTGCGCATACGCGGGGCTGAAGGGCCTCCCCCAACTGCGTAGGCGCGGCCGGCAAGTGGGGGCGCTGTTTTAAGGTAATTTGTTTTAAATGTCAATAACTTGTAAAATATAACATCAATCTGAATGAAACATCCTACTGCACACCACAGGACCACGGTGTGTAAGGTGAGCCTAAAATTGTAGCGCTGTTGTGTACCATTTTTGTGGAGTTTCGAGAACATGCAAAAACACAAAACAAGATGAGAGTTTTAGTAAGATGGATAGATGGATGGAGGGATGGATGGATGGATGTGACTTATTTGTGTACATGAAATTTTACACAACATGCAGGCATTCAGGCAACTCCTTGTTGGTGTTATGCACTCTACCAGGTCCTCCCATTTAACTCAGTTGGCATAACCATTTGTGTAGGAAAGAACTGAACCATTAATTGCATTCTCTCCCCATCTGCTAATCTAAAGACCCTTTAGTTGCATGTACACTGTATTACATTACCATATCCTGAATCATCATTTTCTGGATGAAGATTTTTTCCAAAATTCTTATTTAATTTTTGGTATTTTAATTATATGAATGTTTTTAGTTTTATCTTGTACACAATTGTAGCACATTGTGTATATTCTTGTCAGAATCGTTCATGATTTCAAAGATTTCTCTCACTCCACCCCTCAGCATCTTTTCAAAAGCTAGAGACTGAAATAGATTCTATTGAGCAAGAATAGTTCTCTTGATACTTTCCATATCTTGAATAGTAGTGTATTTGTATATTATAATTTCATTTTAAGTTAGGTCGACTACTTGTGGTTGACTGATTTAAGAGAGACTCGCAGCCTAACTTTCGAGATTTGGGAATAATTCATGGGTCCAAAATGACTGAAGCTTGCTGAGTGTTCGATGTCGGTGCTTTTATTCTGCTCTGTTGCTGGATTTGACTTTAGGTTAAGTGGTTGAGCTCAATTGTGCTGGGAAATACTCAGCATTGTGGTGGTATATTCACTTTCCCAATCCCGATCAGGCTGGCCTCTCTAGGTACAGGCCTCATCGTCTGATCCCATGAATTAGATCGAAAGGGTAAGGTGGTAATCTTTAATTTGTTTATTAACATGTGTTTAGTGAAATGAGGTTCTCATTATTACAAGCAATTTTTTTATGTAATTGTCTCTGTCTCTGATCAAGAAACATTTAAAAACTTACCCAGACTGAGCAGGAGATGAGGCTTTGTATCCATTTTGTGGCTTGTGCTATAGGCTGGCTGGGTGATGCAGTGGCATGCCTGCTGAGACCTTGCCATGCCTCACTGGACGTCTCTAGATGCAGAAGAAGCAGGTTTTTTGTCTCCGAACTAGATGTTAAACTTAGATGTGTGGAGGGTAAACTTAGATGTGTGGAGATGGGAGTGGCAAGTCTCCTCTTGGAGCCAAAATTACCTTAACATTACTTAATTAGTTTAATTAAAAGGTGTATATCTACAATCGATGGCGGTAAACATTTTAAACATTGGAATGAGCACGTTCCCAAAGAATACCTTGGCGTATGAAATGCATTTCGATTTTACATCGTTGATCTTGATGAAAATTGGTTAAAGATCTCAGCATTTGCATTCAAATGCAAAAACCGACAGTAGAACATTTTGTAATAGAAGGGGATGTGAAAGATAAAATTATATTCTAATAATACATATTTAATAATTTGATTATTTTAAATGTACAGTCAATATTTTTGAGTGATGTATTATGTACAGGGTTATTTAAGATGGCATCTGTGATTATTTTCCTGCTTTGGTGATTTGTTAGCTTTATAGAAAGGCACCGATAGTGAGTGTATGAAAAAATTGTTTTTAAGTGCATTCTGGAGTTGAACTGCCAAATGGAACGAACAGCTATTATCTGTAAACCCTGTCTCTAACCTTGGTCGGTGTACAGGGAAGTCGCATAATTGCCAGCATGTATTAAAACTAAAATTAATTGTTGGGAGTAGTTAATTGTTCACCTGCCTTTTGTATTGATGAATGGCCACAGTACTTCCTCCAATGTGTACTAGTAAATGAATAAACTATGTTTTCTCTCAGCCTATAAGCAGACGTGTATTCAGTTAGTTTTCAAGATATTTTTTGAATTGCACTTATTTTCATTTAATAAATTGGATGAGGAAGGCAAGAAAACAGAGCAATTGCAGATAAATGAAGGTACTGGTGAACTGTTATCTATTAAAATGTTAGAAATGATTTGAGAGGCTGAATAACCCCAATTTGTTATTCTGGCCCTTGAGTTCTTAAATACGATGAACAGTTCATCTGGTCATTTATATCATTGCCGTTTGAGAGTCACGGTGTTTCGGGGCTTGCTTCATCTGTTAGAACCATAACTACATTGCAAAAGCATTTTGTTGGCTGAGAAGTGCATTATAACCACCCCAGTTCATAAAAAATGCTTGATAACTGCCTGCCTATCTTCCATTTTTTTTAATACACCAATAAGTGGCATCATAGGCAAGGTTTGTGAGTTTTTAGATGACGTTAGATGTGGAGGCAAGTAGATGAAAGGTAAGTGCAAGGGGAACATCCTTGTATTATCTGAGTGGAGTGGGAGCAAGAGCAGAACTACGGAGCACAGGTGAGCGATCCATTTACAAAAGAAGAGGGGATGCCATATTTACTAAAGATGAGGACATCTTGGATATTTTGAGTGGAAAGCCTCATCTTGGGAGCAGATACAGTGGAAATTCAAATTCACTTAGACTATCTCTGTCACCTCTCTCCCCTTGATTTATCTGCCTTCTACTTGGTCCATCAAGGCCTACTAGATCTCCCAGTTACCAACTACAGTATTTTAACTTGCCTTTCCATGCCCATACTTCTTTCCTGGACCACCTCCATTGCCAGAGTGAGGCCACATTCAAACTGGAGGAACAGCAGTTCCACTTGGATAGTTTACAACACAATGGGACAAATATTTTAAATCTCTAATTTAAGGTAACTAGCCAACAAGCACCTCTTCCTCTCTCTGGCCCCCCATCTCTTCTCCCCCCCATCTCTTTCCCCCCCATCTCTTTCCCCCCATCTCTTTCCCCCCCATCTCTTTCCCCCCCCTCTCTCCCCCCTCTCTTCTCTTTCTCTTCTTCCCCCTCCTCTCTTCTCTTCCTCTCTTCTCTTCCCTATCTCTCCCCCTCCTCTCTTCTCTTTCCCCTCCTCTCTTCTCTTCCCCCCCTCTCTTCTCTTATCTTACCCCTCCTCTCTTCTCTTCCCCCTCCTCTCTTCTCTTTCCCCTCCTCTCTTCTCTTCTCCTCTCTTTTCCCCCTCCTCTCTTCTCTTCCCTCTCTTCTCTTTCCCCTCCTCTCTTCTCTTCCCTCCTCTCTTCTCTTCCCCCTCCTCTCTTCTCTTTCCCCTCTCTCTTCCTCTTCCCCTCCTCTCTTCTCTTCCCCTCCTCTCTTCTCTTCCCCTCCTCTCTCTCTTCCCCCCCCTCCTCTCTTCTCCCCCCTCCTCTCTTCTCCTCCCCCTCCTCTCTTCTCCCCCCTCCTCTCTTCTCCTCCCCCTCCTCTCTTCTCCTCCCCCTCCTCTCTTCTCCTCCCCCTCCTCTCTTCTCCTCCCCCTCCTCTCTTCTCCTCCCCCTCCTCTCTTCTCCTCCCCCTCCTCTCTTCTCCTCCCCCTCCTCTCTTCTCCTCCCCCTCCTCTCTTCTCCTCCCCCTCCTCTCTTCTCCTCCCCCTCCTCTCTTCTCCTCCCCCTCCTCTCTTCTCTCCTCCCCCTCCTCTCTTCTCCTCCCCCTCCTCTCTTCTCCTCCCCCTCCTCTCTTCTCTCCTCCCCTCTTCTCCTCCCCCTCCTCTCTTTCCTCCCCCTCCTCTCTTCTCCTCCCCCTCCTCTCTTCTCCTCCCCCCTCCTCTCTTCTCCTCCCCCTCCTCCTCTCCTCCTCCCCCTCCTCTCTTCTCCTCCCACCCTTCTCTCTTCTCCTCCCACCCTTCTCTCTTCTTCTCCCCCTCCACCTCCCATTCTACCTATATCACTTACTCTGGTTTCAATATGATATTGTTGCCAGCCAGTGAGACTTGGTTGAAGAAAGGGCAGGACTAGCAACTCAATATCCCAGGTTATAAAATATTCTGACGAGACAGAGATCAAAAGTGAAAGTGATGGTGGCATTGCACTGTTGTCATTGACTACATTACTTCTGTTCTGAGGGGATATTCAAGAAGACATCTGAAATTAGGCCATGTGGGTAGAGATTAGGAACAAAATGGATGTTTCTTGCTTAGTTGTTTTTTTATTTTACAGATCTGACTGACAATAAGAGGCAGCAGAGCCAATCCTTAGGCAGATATTAAAGAGGTGCATTAAAAATATTTTGGTTCAAGAGAATTTTAATTTCCTGAATATTAATTGGGATTTTGCCTTGGCATAAAAGGCTCAGAAGGATGGATGGAATTTTTGACATGTTCAAGAGAGCTTTGATCACAGTGTGCAGATGGATCAGGAAGGGAAAGAGCATTACTTGACCTTATCTTGTGGAATGAAACTAGTCAAGTGGAGGGAGTGCCCCTCTTCAGAGCTGCTGCCTGACCTGTTGAGTTACTCCAGCACTTTGTGTATGTTTTTCTAAACCAGCATCTACAGTTCCTTGTATCTACAAGTACATAATGCTTATCTAGATGTTCTTTTCCTACTTCAGGAACATTGTAAGGATGTTAATCTAGTGTGGATCAAATAGACAAATAACTAATGGAGGACTTGAGCAAGTTTGCACTCTGCTGTTATCCTCAACAGGGACGTTCCGTAGTTGATGGCTGAGTGGCCAGCAAGTTTGGTACTTCCTGCATTAGAGAAGGATTCCGAAACATGGTGGCATTTACAATGGACTTTTACTTAAATCCATACATACAATGTGGTGTTTTATTTTTAAATTGCTTCATAATGTACTCAAACAATTCTGCTACTGCTATTAACCTGGTAAGACATGTATTCAATACATTCATGAAGAGTATGCTTGCCATCTTTTGGTTGAGTATTGATTTTTTTTGCCCCTACATGTGTTAAGGCCTCAGAAAGCATAACAGGATAAAAGAGGTTATACTTATATCTGTAGTACAAAAAAAATCTCAGTGCTCATGATTCAACTAATCCATTGATTTCTCTTCAACCATTTTTATGTGAACTACGCAATTGGCTACATTGTGGCTACATAACTATGGCGACATAACACTTTTGGCTACATAACTATTTTCACATATTGAAAGCTGAAATTGACGGAAAGAATATGGAGTTGTGGTTATAATCAGACCAATCACGATCATATTAAATCACGAAGCAGATGTGTGGGGCCATATGGGTATATATGTGTGTCTATTTGCTCTTGTAGATTCATTTGGGGTTTCTTAACAATTCACCAAAGTTTTGGCTGAATTAGTTCAATCTTGCCTTGTTTGGTTACATGTCTGTGAATATGATTAGGTGTTTCTCTGCCTTTATTCTCCACTCTACACTGGGCTGAATCTCAACTGCCTAATTACGGATATCGATAATGTCAGGTTAAAATGCAAAATATCTCACACTGGGATCCCTTTTGGCTCAAACTTGCACACAAGCATTATAATCAATCTGCTTGTGAGATGGCTATTTATCTATTATCATGAGTATTCCTGTCTTCATTTTAATGTTAATTCTGGTATTGGCTCATTCTGCTTAGATGCTGAAATTGTTCTTAAACTCAGCAGCTGTAAGAAAGTGGAATTCATGAACTGATTGCCTTTGCAGTCTTGTGAATCGGGAGGAACTAAAGTATTTTTCTCCAGTATCTACAACATTCACATTTGAAATCCTCCCTTTCATTTCTTTGTATTTTGAACAGTGTTGCAATGCTAATTTTGTATGTGCTGGAGGTGTCAAACAGGGGCGTCATTTCAGATTTTGCTTAAGTGGGGTGTGGGGGCGGGGGCAAGCTAGTCTCCCAAGACGATCAAACAAGATTATAGCCTAGCACTACATCCCAGTGTATAACTAGTACAATTATACATATAATACTTAATTTAATAATATGACAAAAATATTGCACGGTTGCACTCACTAATTATCATGAAATATAATTATCAAGCAAGTAAAGAAAAATACGGTAATCATGTATTTTACCAATTTACGACTAATTATCTGCTTACCAAATGCCACCAATGAGAAATTTCACAATAATTTCCACAAAGGGTCAGGCGTAATATGTATTCGGGGGTCTGAGGCAATTCTTGTCCTGGTGTCTTCTGCTGATCTGTGGTACCGCAGCCATTACGTGACATACGGCTCAGGATTCCACTGAACCAGAGGAAGTCGTGTAGTTTAACAAACATAAGTGCTGATACATGATTTATGAGAATTCTTCAGTGTGCTGGTGTTATGTGACTGAATCCCCTCTCACACTCAACAGTACTAACGTTATCAGCTCAGTAATGGGCAAATATATTGGGGGATGCACATCCTTAACATTATCTCTGAAGGCATTTATTACAGAGGAAGAAGAAAGCTTAAACCTCTTACACAGAGATGAATTTGCAGCTTTTCCATAATTAGGTTGTATTTCAACAGGCCAACAGCATTTATCAAGGACACAATTAATTTATCAGGGATTTTTCTTACTATGAGGTTCAGAAGAATGAGAACCTTTCAAGGATGTTGTCTAAAACATATGGTGCTGCAAATTGCTTGTAAGACTAGTAAGAAACTTGATAATTAATGGAGACGATTTTGTTGTTGCTTATTAAGGGAATTTCTCCAAATTTCCCGTTTTCAACTGCCTCTTGAGCTTCTAGAGTTTTTGTACCAGGTTGCTCTTTCAGTCCATGCAGTGATCTTTTGTCCCGTTGGATCAGTTTGTCTGCATAAACAATCGTAGTGGTGCGTTTCTGTAAACACTGACAGTAAACCAAGTTCATGCGACGTGTCATACATTAGAGCTAAATCCAATAGAAATTGTTCTGAAGAGAGTCTTGTCAACAGACCTTCATAGGTTTTTCTGTCACTCCCAGATCTTGTTTCATCCTTCATTGCTTTTTCAAAATGAAGACACAGTGCTTCATAATTTTGCCACACTGCCGAAACTGTTCGAAACGAGCCAGTTACCCACCTGGTGCCCGGAACACGGCCTATTTTGCAAATTTGTTGTTCTATTTAAGAGGCACATTCAGACAGTTCCTTTTGAGTTTGAGGTGATCTTCTGTAAACAGAGTACAATTTGTCCATAAATGGTTGAAAATAATTAATTCCATGAACTTCTCTCACTGAATCACCTACTGCAAGTTCTAATCTGTGATTAAGGCAGTGCCAAATTACCACATCAGGGTAATGTTCCTTGAGAATTGTAGCAACACCAAGCATTACGCTCGCCCCATTACTAGCATATGCTATAAGATTCTGTTTCAAGTAAGAGTCATCAAATCCATGGTTACGGAGACAGTTCAATAGATGCTTAGCAAACACCCCAACACAGTCAAATTAATATCTTACATTTATAATATTCTTTTAGATTGTGAGAATACGTCGACGGAATTACATAGACAAGCATGGGAAAATGAATTAGTTCAACCCATAACGAAAGATATTTGGGATGAAAGTCTACAACATATATATCAATGTTCGCTAAACGCCAGACATTCTTTAATACAATTTAAAATATTACATAGATTGCATTATTCTAAAACAAAATTAAATAGAATTTTTCCTAATATTTCTCCTATCTGCGACAAATGTCAATATTCTGAGGCTAATTTAACCCATACCTTTGTAAGCTGCATAAAAATTAAAATATTTTGGGTGGATATTTTTAAAATTATTTCCGTAGTGGTTAATACTCAACTGGAGCCCGATCCTAAATTAATAATATTGGGCATATCTGAACAATAGCTAAAACTTACAATAAACCAAAGAAATTTCCTTGATTATAGTATAATAACTGGGAAAAAATTAATATTAAAATTTTGGAAAAACCCTGCATCCCCCACAATCAAAATGTGGATTATGGAGATGTAGGAGACCTTAAATCTGGAAAAAATTAGATTTGTCTTAATTGACAAACCAGAATTATTTACTAGAATATGGTCTTCGTTCATAGATTATTTGAAGGGGTAGAATGGACCGGCGCTGATCCTGACGGAAGCTTGAACCCAGGACTAGATGAATAGTTACGCTTCCTTACCTACGGACCTATCTCCTAAGTTGTATTATGGATAGTTTATTCTATTTTTCTAATTTTCTTTTCTTTTTCTTTATTTTGCCTATCTATTAAAAAAAAATAATAATTGGAGTCAATGTTAATATGTAACCGATAAATGAAGACCCCAGCTACATTGGTAGCGGAGTCCCTGGAATCCTGGATATTTAATATGTGACCGTTTAACAAAGTTTGTAGTGGTTCGGACTATGATATGTACATGCCTCTAATAAAATCGAACTTTAAAAAAATAATAAATAAATAAATAATTTATTTCTTCATGGACTTCTCTCACTGAATCACCTACTGCAAGTTCTAATCTGTGATTAAGGCAGTGCCAAATTATCACACCGGGGTAATGTTCCTTGAGAATTGTAGCAACACCAAGCATTACGCTCGCCCCATTACTAGCATATGCTACAAGATTCTGTTTCAAGTAAGAGTCATCAAACCCATGGTTACTGAAACAGTTCAACAGATGCTTAGCAATAGTTGCAGTTTTTTGATCAGGCAGATCAAAGATCTAGAAACATAAAATGGGGATCACCTTTCTTATCACTTTCACATTTCAAATAAACTATTAGGGCGGTCTTGATGCTCAGACTTGTTTCATCAATGAGAACAGAAATGTTGCCATTTATCTGCTGGCAAATTTTCTTTTTCATATTAATGACTATGTGCTTAATGATCTCTGTAGCACTCGTGCGGGAATGCAGTCCCTTTCCAATGTCAATACCATTTTTGTTTTGAAGTTCCAGTAAGCCAAAGTGATAAGAGTAAGGTCTGTCATTCTGAGCTAAATAATATGCAGAACGAAAAATTGAAGTTGCCTTTAGATGTGAAGCATTCATGGTGTCACATAGTTTTCCAAGAGCATTTTCACTAGCTTTATTTTTAAAACCTAGAGCAACATTTTGAGCTTTTGATAGTTTGGGATCAACAATTTTTTTTCTGAGCGACTTCAAGCATGTACTTCGAGCAGCTCCATAATAGGATATTTGGTACATTTGTCATTCATTTGGCAGCCTCAACCCTCAGAAGTGAAAAGTGTCAGATTGCTTATGTTTGCACATACATTACACCCAAGTTTATCATTCTTGAAGTCTAACCAGGGATAAGTTTCTTTCTTTTTTTCTTCCACGTCTCTTCAGTCCAAACACCTTAACAGGGATACAAGCCTGACTTCGAAACATCATTACTTCCAGAACTACATTTGGACCCTGTTAGAAAATTTGAACGAGAAGCAGGGGAAACACAGCTTTTGTCACTTTTACTATTATCAGTCTCTTGTGCGTTATTCTTGTTACACTCTTCAGCTTGTTTACGAAAGAATGAAGTTAACTTTGTTTGCATAGAAGCCATAGGGTTGTTAGTGAGAAAAATTAACTTTGGTATAAGAGAGTAATCTATGGAATGGCTTTGACTACCACAGATGTAGCCTTACTAATGCGACTGAGTCAGTGCAGACAGCAGGGCCTGCAATACTTAGCAGTGTTGCTAAGCTGTGGTTATAAAAGTAACCAAATTTACCGACAAAAAGC
This sequence comes from Okamejei kenojei, assembly GCA_035221665.1. Lineage (NCBI taxonomy): Eukaryota > Metazoa > Chordata > Chondrichthyes > Rajiformes > Rajidae > Okamejei > Okamejei kenojei. The sequence goes on from CM069139.1 coordinate 67,096,028, forward strand.
AAATATGGTTTTTTGCATTTTAGCCACCTAAATTGGAACTAACTCAACCAAGTAATCAAGTATGAAAAAAGACGTCTAATGAACTATTGCTAATGCCATGAATATCGCAGAATATTAGTATCAAAAGCGATAGGTTGGCAACTCTGCTTCATACCGTTTCTCTCGCAGAAATGTTTGGACAGGAAGAGTACATGTCGATACTCACAATATCCTTACATGTGCTGTATTACATGGTTAGTAGTCCAATACAAATCCTGTTTAGTTTTTAGATATATGCAACGTTAAAGAAGGTTGAATCTTTACATAAATTATTATCTTAGCTACCCCTTCCTTCTCTTCCGTAAAATTTCCTTTATTTAAAACGCGGCCGCTGTTATATTCCCCGCTAGTTAAAATTCCCCACTGTTTATTGGCTTTTTTTTTAATAGGAACTCACCTGCCAAGTTCATTCTTTTAACCAAAATAAAAACAGAGGCTTCCCGTGACAGTGGTAACCAAATCAAAGTGGAAGCCATCTGGATTGGACTTTTTAACATTTTTTATCTGTATATAATGGCGCGTTGGGCAAGAAGGGTCTGATCCTCAAAATTTGGACACGGCTTCGGTTGCATTGAAAACCGGCTATGACAGTGGCGGAGTGCATCATCAAAAACAAAACTGACAAGACAATTTTCAGGTGGATAGATTCTTCTTGGTCGCAGAAGCGAGAATTTCAAGGGGCAAGAGTGTTTTATTGACATATATCCCGAAAGAGGACAATGAGATTTTTACTTGCAGCAATTTCAATTTCCTTGCATGAATTGAGATTTGATTCAAATTCGCTGTTTAAAATATCCCTCCTTATAACGGCGGCAGGTCAGCAGGTGAATATTCTGTACCAAAGCATCAGTATAGTGTACTCGCCTCCAAAGCGGCCCAGGAACGTCTGAGAATCTCCCCCAACTAAACCGCTGTCTCTTTCCCCCTCTTGCACAGTTACTGTAGCTTTGCACTAAATTTATCAACCAAGTATCCGAGCGCATGGTTTCTCTATTCCAAAATTCTACCCTCCCTGTCGTTCCCAAGGCAGAGGTGCCGGAGCAGCGCTCCGGTGAGTTCCAGCAGAACTGCACCCCTGATTTTGAACACCTTTTTCACACCACCTTCTCAGAAAGGTTTCCATGACTTCCCCAATGCATCCACTTGATCTCTTTAGCTTGAACATTGAATTGTATGCTTCCTCTTCCAAAGACATCAAATCTGATGATCAGGCTACCAGTAAATATGTAACTGTTGGTGATAAAACATTCAAGTAGTCTAAAGATTCCAGGACATGACGTTTTTTCCAGGTTTCTTAACCAAAGTAAAGCTTGCTCTTCCTCTTCTTCTCACCATTGCTAATTGTTGTATCAAACGTGCATTGTAGCTACATTTAGATTTTTTTTTCGATAGGTGGGTGTTGAGAATGTATTTGGTCGCCCTCATGTTGACATAAATTTCAATAGCAAGCACAGGAAGTAAACTAAAAACATTTCTGTAACAGTTTGTATCCTGTATCGTCATTGGAATTTGAGTCTTTTGGGACACGAACAATTTAGGATTTAATATTGTGCTGATCAGAACGGTATGCAGTGCTTTTAAGTGCAGTTAAGACCAAGAATTGACACAAATTGCAAGCTTATTAATTTGATCCATCCAGAAATGAACTCTTGGTTTATTTTTCTCCAAGACCCTACAAACACGTGGCACAACTTGTACTGTTTGCTGTAATTTTACACCACCTTATAGAAAGTCTTTATAAAATCTAGATCTCAATTGTTTCTTTACCATTGTTTGCTCTCCGTTATCGCAAAAATCTGGACGTTAGATCACACAAGATTTCACTTATAGTACTTATTGTGCTTTTGTGTCTCTCTACGTTCTTCTGTTCTCTCCTCCAGCTGGGATTCCATTATTTTTCCTGCTATTGATAAATGACTGGTGATTAATTCCCAGCTGTGTACTTTCCCTCTTAAATGTGTGCAATGATATCTGTTGCCCTATTCCCTGAAGCTGCACTAATACCTCTGCGACATCTTCTGTAGAACCTTTCAAGCACAAGAAAGTAATCTATTTGGACCAAAAATGATATCCAGTTTGGTTTGATTTGTTCATTTAAAATCTGCTTTTTCTATACTACAGTGCCCTCCATAATGTTTGGGACAAAGGCCCATAATTTATATATTTGCCTCTGTACAATTTGCGATTTGTAATAGAAAAAATCACATGTGGTTAAAGTGCACATTGTCAGATTTTAACAAAGGCCATATTTACACATTTTTGTTTCACCATGTAGAAATTACAGCAGTGTTGCTGGGTGTCTTCTCTGGTGATGCTGTGCCAAGCCTGTATTGCAGCCATCTTCAGCTTATGCTTGTTTTGGGGGCTAGTCCCCTTCAATTTTCTCTTCAGCATATAAAAGGCATGCTCAATTGGGTGCAGATCGGGCGATTGACTTGGCCACTCAAGAATTTACAATTTTTTAGCTTTGAAAAACTCCTTTGTTGCTTTAGCAGTATGTTTGGGATCATTGTGTTGCTGCATAATGAACCGCCAGCCAATGTGTTTTGAGGGTAGACAAAAATTCTGGAGAAACTCAGCAGGTGCGGCAGCATCTACGGAGTGAAGGAAATAGGCAACGTTTCAGGCCAAAACCCTTCTTCAAACTGGTGTGAGGGTGGAGGTGGGGTGAAAGGGGGGGGCATGTTTTGAGGCATTTGTTTGAACTTGAGTAGATAGAATATGTGTATACACTTCAGAATTCATTATGTAAGCGAGCCTGTACCTTCAGCAGCCATACATGCCCTGGTCATAACACCTCCACCAACGTGTTTCACAGATGAGGTGGTATGCTTAGGCAGTTCCTTTGACACAAGTTCCTTTGTGTCTCCTCCATACTTTGATCTTGCCATCACTGATATAAGTTACATTTTGTTTCACCTGTCCACAAGACCTTTTTTTCAGAACTGTGGTTGCTCTTATAAGTACTTGGCAAACCGTAACCTGGCCAACTTATTTTTGCGGCTAACCAGTGGTTTGCATCTTGCGGTGTAGTCTCTATTTCTGTTCATGAAGTCTTCTGCGGACAGTAGTCATTGACAAATCCACACCTGACTCCTGAATGTTTTTGATCTGCCGGACAGGTGTTTAGGGATTTTTCTTTATTACTACTATTATAGAGAGATTTCTTCTGTCATCAGCTGTGGAGGTCTTACTTGGCCTGCCACTTCCTTTGCGATTAGTAAGCTCACCAGTGGTCTCTTTCTTATTAATGATGTTCCAAACAGTTGATTTTGGTGAGCCTGAGGTTTGACTGATAAGCCATAGGGCGACTGGGCAATCTGAACCCAAGCACCAAGTTGTAAGCGGCCGGAGGTGTGCATCCCTCGGGACAGCCCCCACTCTCCCACTGCCACCCTCCCCAGGCTGTGGGTCTGGTAGAACGGAGGTGTGGGGCAATGTTCATCCCTCCACAGTGATGTGATGGACACGGGGAGTCTGGACCACTCGCTGACAAATCCCGCCCCCCGGCAACGTCCCTGAGGTCTCCATTATTTGGCTTTTCTGTTGAGCGGCATTCAGTCCATTGGCTTGTAGGCAACGCCGCCTTTTGGGTAGGTGGCGTTCCGGCAGAGCGGCCTTTCGGTGAGTTTGCTATTAGGCCACGCAACCTTTCAGTTAGTTTGCATTTCGGCGTCCCACGCTTTCGGTTAGTTGCCGTTTTGGCTTTGTTTCCATTCAGTTATTTGGCGTTTCGACTTCGCTTCCATTCGGTCATTTAGTGTTTCGACTTAGTTTCAATTTGGTTATTTGGCTTCCACTTCTTTGCTTCGGCTTATCATCCATCGGTGCCACGTCCGGGTACCATTACAAACATCCGTGAAGCCATGTGTCCCAAACATTATGGTGTCCTGAAATGGGGGGACTCTGTATAAGCACAGCTTTAATTTCTACATGGTGAAACCAAAATGTCTAAAAAAAAAACCCTTCTGACAATGTGCACTTTAACCACATGTGATTTTTTTCAATTATAAATCTCAAATTGTGGAGTACAGAGGCAGATAAATAAACGATTGGTCATTGTCCCAAACATTATGGAGGGTACTGTATATTCCTGAATTTCATTGCTTGTGATTCAATGTTATGTTATCCTGATCTATTTCAGATCTATTACTTCTGTCATTCCCTTTTCACCCATCGCAATGTCCTGTCTGCCAACTTAAAGATGTATGTTTTGAATAAGAGAAGTGTAGCTGGAGGCAGAATGAAACTGCAGACTTATTCTTGAGCATCTGGGTGAACTGTTCCCAGTAGATCATGGAGCCCACAATTTTATAGCAGCTTTTCTATGGCTAATTTTGATGAAGCTGATAAACCTGAGTAAAAGATAATATTAAAAATGTCTCTATTACTTGTTGACTGGTTAATGTTCTGTCTAATTCGCAACAACTTTTTTTTTGGGGGGGGGGGGGGTTCCACCCAATTTTGTTTAGAATTTGCGAATATCTAGCTCTGAGGCATGTCGAGATTTCTATAAGGAAAGATAGGGTGAGATTTTGTTTTTGTGTCGCCAGTGTCTAATGAGTGAAGGCAGCACTTCCACAGGGTCGTGTTACTAAGAGATTGATACTTAACAGAACCTGGGTATTAGACTTCATTTCACTTCTCTCCCAAAAAGATTGAAATTAATTTGCATATCCTGTTGCCTACTTTTAAAAGTCATTGTATGAGGTTGCTCTAAAGATAATTTGTAGTCGCTATAATAATAATAATAATAATTATATGAAGGATCAGATTGGTTGCAGTGAACATTCCCTGTTTCTTCAGTTAGACTTCAGACTCTAGAGATAATGCGGAAACAGGCCCTTCGGCCCACAACACCGCACCAACTGCAATCTCCGTGTACACCAGCACTCTCCTACTCTCTAGTGACAATTTACAATTCACAGCAGCCAATTTAACAGACAAATCTGTATGTTTGAAGCGTGGGGTGAAACCGGAGCACCCGGAGAAAATCCACTCGTTCACAAGGAGAAAGTGGACAACACCCATAGCCAGAATCGAACCCGGGTCTCTGGCACTGTAAGTCACCAACTACACCACTGTGCCGCCCCTGTTGTATGTCCTTTCTAATTTGTGCAGAGGTTATCACGTCAGCAGTGGCTATGAATCAAATTCTCATTAATTGTTCATTTCAGCAATGAATTTTCTACCATTTATTTGAATTTTTTATAACTTTTTAATTAGCTGGAGTTAATATTCTTGGTTTCAGGTGTGTAAATTAGTCTTTTAGTGGCATTTGCAATAGTTAATAAGCATATAAGAATCTCGGCATTGTCATTATTTAACTTTAAAAGCAACTTGGGCCTTATATTGCTTGCATTTTATGCGATTTTATAGTTTTGAAGTTGATCTAGAATAACTCATATGTAGTAGGTATTGAAGTTTTCTGCTATATGTGACAGAATCTTTTTATAAGCATTTCTGCTTTGGTACAGAAATGCCACTTTATGGGTCGGCTGTGTAAAGAAAGAACCATTTAACATGAATGGAATAGAATTGCTGATCCTGTTTTTTTGACTGAGTTGTTAATGCCTGTCTTGCTTGCACCTATCTTGCTGTGTCAGCCCAATCCACTGATGAGACGGTCACTTTTCGTCGTGAACGCAGCACGTTCAGACGCCAAGCCGTACGGCGGCGAAGGCACAATGCGGGCAGTAACCCCACCCCTCCAGCTTCACTTATTGGATCACCTCTCAGGTATGACCTAAAATGACCATGCAAAGTGCATGTCTCAAATATCAGTTGTGTTTCACTACTTCCTCAGCTCCTTCTGAAACCTAAAGCATGTTCTGTGTCTTCAGCTGCTGCTGCATGACTTCATGAGCATGTTGGCCTAATGAAAATGCATGTTCGTCCGCTGCTTTATGCATAATGTTTTGATGTTGCAAATCTTAGACCACGGTAAAACCTCCATTTTGCAAAATTCCTCCAAATCACTAGCCAGTGATTGTTACAAATCTAGTCTAAGAACTCCATATATATGTCTTAAAAGACGAGTTTGATATTATTAATGTTGTTTTATTCATGTTTGTCAAAATCTGCAAACTATTTTTCTCACTTTCCCATCTTCAATACTTTCATGTATTCTATTTAAATTCAATCACTTAAAATTGTTTCTCAGCCCTGTCCACTCTAAGATTCTGTCGATACACGAGTTTCTACTTATTACTTTTTTTTGATCAACATGAAATCTGACTCAAGCCACGGAAAAAGTTGTTGTTAAAGTGAAATGACTTCCCCCGTTAGGTATGCATTGTTCGACTGCCTGAGATTGCGAATTAGAACAGGAGCTTAGCTGGGATTCAACCCAAGTTGAATTTAAAAGGGCTGTAGAAGTAAGGAATGCAGTTTGACGAAGCATTTAATTTGAAACCCAGTGCACCAATGATTAAGGATGCCCAGGAAACAGTTGCCATGTGTGTTCAGATGATACAAAATTCAATGTTGTGTTGAAATGCGAGGACAATAGTTTTTGACTTCAATGAAATATAAACAGACTGACGGAATGGGCAGTTGTGTGGCAGATGAAACTTAATGTTGAGAAATCTAAGGTACTATATTTGGATCTTTGTAGGATTCTATGCTAAAAGGGATACAAGCACAGATTGATATTGGGCTGTCTGTTTAATTCATTGAAATTGGAAGGATAGGTTGAGAAAAAGACTACAAACCAAAATAAATAGAGGCATAGAATGAAAGAACAAGGAAATCTGAAGCAAACATGAAAAGACTCAAGCAAGGAATTAGAAGGGCCAAAAGGGGCCATGAAATGCCATTGGCAAGAAAATCCCAAAGGCTTTTTAGACATCAGTTTAAAACAAGACGGTAACCAGGGAGAGGGATAAAGGAGGGAATTTGTGATTGGAATCAGGTTGCAGACAAGGTACTAAACATCTATTAATCTAGGAGAAGGACATGTTGTATTGTAAGATCTGAGTGAGGTATACTAATTAACCAGGGCAGTTTGACATCAAGAAGGTGGTGGCATTCTGGGGATCTATCCTGAGTTATTATGAGAAGCAAGAAAGGAGATTGTAGTGGCCTTGATGAACTCTTTGTATCCTCTCAAGCCACGGGATCCCAGAGGACTAGAAAGTAGCTAAAGTTGTAAAGGAAATAGAGATTGTCCACGTCAGCCTCAAGGCAGTGATGGTGAAACTATTGGGGAGGATTATGTGGGATAGGATTTATTTGCATTTGAAAGAGAATTGGATAATTATGGACAGATAGCATGCCTTTGTCTGCAACAGGTTATGTATTGATAATTTGAACTAGGTTTTTGAGGAGGCGACAGAATTGATTGGAAAGGGTAGGGCATTGAATGTTGTTTATGTGGATTTTAGTAAAGTATTTAATGAGGTCCCTCATGGAATGGTGTTATTCTGGCCGGAGTTCTGTGAGCAGTGATGGCCTGCAGAGAATCTATTGTGCTGGAACCTTTTGTTTGTGATTTAAATTGCTCAGATATAAATGTAGATGGGTTGGATATTTATATTTAGGAGGGATTTTAATTATGTGAATAGATTACAGAGATTGAGATTGACCTCCTTGGTATAAAATAATCTAATATAGATATTTACATCATAGAGAGAAGCTGTACCCATTGTCAGAAGAGTCGAGAACAAGGGGATACAGAATGAAAATAATGTCAAAAACCCAAAATGGCCATTAGAATAAATTGTTTTTACACAGCAAGTGGTCTGCTCAAGAATGTGCTGCTAAAAGTAGCTGTAGAGGTAGATTGAATTGAAGCTATTAAAAGGGAGCAAAGTAGGAATCTGAAATCAAAGAATTTACATGACATTGGGTAAGGACAGGACAGTGGGATAAACAGAATTGCTCAGCACAGCAGTACAGATGTCATATTCCAAATGCCTTCCTTCCTTGTTATATCCATTATATAAAGATAACTGTGTGGAACAGTTGTTTTTAAACTTTTTGTTCAAGGCAGCAATTTAAAGTTGACGAAACGGGTATGCTTCCAGTAATAATTAAGTACTTAAAGCACATATGCCTTTGGCCTTCAGTTCTCTCCATGGCTGTTTCTGGCAAGTTCAGTCGATTCCCAGCCATGCCCTGGGTTTTATAGCTCCACTTCCATTGCTTTTTGCTGTTGTGTTTTTGTGCTTGCTCCAGGTGTATTGTATAATGACATCCAAGATTTATAAACTGCATTCATCATCTCCGCTATAACCTGGCCTAGCTTTCCTATTTCGTTCATTGTCAGTATGTTTTAAGACAATGAACAGGAACAAGGATAGGAATGGTTTGGAGAGATATGGGCCAAACCCAGGCAGATGGGACTAGTGTCGATGGGACAACTTGGTCAGTATGGGCAAATTGGGCCAAAAGGATGGTTTCCATACTGTATGACTGATACTATGTTCCAAAAAAGCATTTTTTCAAAATATCTTGACACTGAGTCGTGAGTTATTCATTCCATCACAGCAGGAGTGTTTTTTTCTTTCACTGCCAATCTCTGCCAAACCTCCAATCTGAGGGAGTAGAGTGATTTGTTTTATCTAGTCTCCCCCCTCCTAATACCAGTCTGGCAATGAAAAATAAAATCAACCAAACTCTCTGTGATGGTCTTGATGAGTGAATGACTGAACCTGCCAGCCGTTAAAGTCTCTATCACAATGGACCTGGGGCTCATGAGAACATTCAATTTGTTCAGCTAGGCCAAGGCAGATTTAGACAACAGACAATAAGTGCAGGAGTAGGCCATACGGCCCTTCAAGCCAGCACCGCAATTCAATGTGATCATCCTTTTTTTGAGGATTAACAATTTGATTTTAGTAATTTGCTCAAGGTTCTATCAAGTGCTTTTAAGAAATACAAATCTCTATAACTACACAATGTTGCCATGATCAACAGGTGGGTCCTGATATTATTTTATAGAGAATTACTCATCTCAAAAGTCAATACTAAATGCTTTTTTTTTAATTAAAAAAAATCTCTAAATTATTTATATGACTCGAAAAATGGCAATATCCCTCTGTATCATTCTAAAGTTTTTTTTCTGTGCTTCATCTAAAGTCTTCATATCCGTGCTAAAGTGTGAAGACTAGATTAAGACTCAATTTCATCTGCAGCTGATTAAACATTTAAAAAGAGACTCAACACAATTTATTTACTATAGTACTGTCTCCCAATTTACAATGGCCAGCATCTTGTAAGACTTTTGAAAACTGATTCCTCAATCTATTCTGTCATATTTCAAGACTATATCTCAATATCTCCAGGTCTGTTTGTCCCTAAACCTGCCTTTAGAATTGTACCCTTAATGTAGCCTTTCTTTGTTCCTATCAAAGCACATCACTCCATTAAGTTGCAAATGCAAGTGGCCACCCGTTCCATCTGCCTGCGCATGCCTTTGCTGTAGAGCAGAATTTTGAATTGACTTTTGTTGAGAAATCTAAAGTTTATAATTAAAATATGGCTATTTTGCCTTCTCTCACTGCACCTTGATTTATATTCCCAGCTTCTGGTGCATCTCCCATTAAAACCTGTGCAGATTGTTGAACTTATAATATTGTATTTGCTTGGGTATATGATCAGCTATCAAGAAACCATTCAGGCTTGCTGCTTGATTGTGTTTGCAAGTACGTATTTATATTGCAGTCAATACAATATTTTTAACAAAAATGCCAATTTAATGTTTATTTTTGCATGTATTTTTTTGCTTTGGCATAATTAGGATTCAAAAGTTAATAAACTAGAATATATGTCAATCTATTAACATAGAATCAGGTCTGGTCTCTCAATACAGGATATCTCCCACTTCACTGCAAGATCCATTGTGTGCACCGAATTGTTAGTTTGTTAAATACAATGTGTCCCATCCTGTATCTGTGCTGAAAATAACTACATACTGTACACAGGATGAACTAAATTATGACAATTATTATTATTGCATGGATTATTTAGGATTGGACATCAGCTAACTTGGCAGAGGTTGGCCTATTGTCTAGAAAATGTTGCTTTCAAAATTCTCTGCCTTTTTTTAAATTGGTACTATTCTGTGCCTCATTTGATGGGTTGTATTCATAAATTTTGCAACCTAAAACTGCATGAATATCCAAACATCTACTGTTGGTATGCTTTTGTGTTCCTATATTAACCAGTGCATGGTCAACTCTGTTAGGTCAATGTTTGCTCTCGTTTTCTTTTGATGTGATGTCTTCGTATTCACTCTTTTTACTGTAGCCTTCAAGATAGTCAGCAGGGTCAGTCATCTTCCCAGATCAAAATACAGCCCTGTCCCCCATCACAAGCTGCTGTACTTAGCGCTAGCGCCTCTCTACTGGTCAGAAATGGAAGTGTCCACTTGGAAGCATCACATGACAGTGCCTCTGCTGTTGGTGGCTGCAGTTTACAGGATGAGTTTGGTAGGCAGCTAAGCAGACTACTGGAGTTATACGGTTGTTAATATTATATTCTGTTATAAGCAATTGGTAATGAGATAGTATTCCTTTTGGGGAATGACTTTGGCCAACTGAAAATTAAAACCTGCAACATATGTACACCTCAACATCAGCAGTGATGTCAAATACCGCATTTGCTTAAATAGTTAAGTGCGTTTACTGCAATAATATTTTGAGGTGCAAAATTCAGCCCAAACATTTTAAGGATATACTATCTCTTTAAATTGCTAATTTGAACTTTGCATGCACATGAAAAGACAGTGACATTTTGTGGAATATTTCAGTAGCACAAATGTTTGATGAATTACAATGTTCTCCAGATTTGCTAAGTGTTGATTTTCCTTTGCATGACCTACCCTGGATTTTTGAGATCATTCACTATGGATATCCAATACACTTGCTTCAGTGGTACAAACTGAACGATGCAATAGAAATGCAAGAGAAATGCTTCAGAAATATCGTAAAGGAAATGTCCTGATGTTTGGAATGGCTGGAAACTCACCATAAGATTAAGAATTAAATAGTGACCTAGATTATCTTTTGTCCTAGAATTACTGAAATTATTTGTTCATTGGCAATTTGCACAAAAAACAAAAACATAGAAGGTTGTTAGACCACCAATAACTAAAGGAAATCCCGAAATAATATTTTATGGTGTGGAATGATGCAATGAAAATTATTGAAGAGCACCTTGATTTCTGGATTTCAGGTCTCAAAATATTTGTATCTAGGCCAACACTTTTTCCTCAATGACAGAAAAAAAAAGTTTTACCCTGTTAAGATATTGTAATTTGTTTCCTTGCTGTTTTTAAATTGGGGTGAAGCATTTCCTACATTACAGCAGTAACTCTTGCTGTAGTAGCTCAAAGAATGTTTGGACATCCATAAAATGCTATATCAGTACACATTTTTTTCATGTATCAACTACCTCAAATATACAAGAAAAATCTCTTGTATGGAGCCTCGTATTACTGCTTCTGTCATAATTTATGGAATTTGTTTGATGCTGCTACCTTGAATTGAAATACACAGATTTGCTATTGGACACTGAATTTGGTGTGTATGTGGCTGGGTGCGTTGATATTGGGAGCTGTGCTTGACTGGCTGAAGAATCAAGTAGCTATTGGTAATCCTGGCTAGGGTAACCAATAGCTACTTGAATATCCATTTCAAGAGTCAAGCCTCATCATCTAAGACAGTGTAGTATGCAGGTGTTCCAGTGTCCCATGGCAGGCCACTGACTCCAGGGCAGTGAAAGTGTTGCATGGCTCAGCTGACTTCCAGAGGTAACAGAAGCAAATCCTATTCGGGATGTGGAGGTGAGTGTACTGATGATTGGAGTGTGAGTTGACAACATAAATTCAACAAGCATGGTAAACATATTCAGTTCAAGGGAATGCATATCAGGAAGGTTACAAAAATGGTGAGGCAGTTTTATGCATTCCAGCACATGTCACCACAGTTTATAACTTATGTATAGCCCTTACTTATGAACAAACATTTGGGAAACCAATTTGATGGATTTGCCATTGTGGCGGGGCTACAAGTCACTGTTCAGGGCAAGAATTGGAATCTAGCCATCTCAAAGCTAGGAGGAAAGTGTTCAGTTAACATGTCAATGTCCATTTTGCAAATCCTGTGGAGGGCCATACCATCTGGGCCAGCAGCATTGTCCTTTTTCAAACCAACAATAGCATTTAAAACCTCATCTACAGTGAAAAAGTCATACAGCATGGAAGCAGGCTCTTTAGCCCAACTCATTTATGCCGGCCAAGATATCCCATTTAAGCTAGTCCAATTTGCCTGCGTTTGGCACATATACTTCTATACCTTGTACATGTATCTCGCTGAACATCATATCCATGTACCTGTCCAAGTGTTTTTTTAAATGCTGCTATAGTACCTGTCTCAACAACCTTGTCATCAATAATACATCAACTTCTTCTTAAAATAATATCTTACCAATGCACTAATATAACTGAAGCACAACCTACCTAGTTTTACAGTCACTTGCTGTACTTGAATACCTGCCTTAGCAACTTATGGACTGGTGCACCAAGATTATTTTCATCTGAATTCTGTAATTTAGATCGCGTGTTTCCTTATTTTTGTACAAAAACCCCCCAATATCTCATTTCTCACAATGGACAAAGATCTGGCACATAGAGCATATTCAAATAAGATACGGATGTTCAATTGTAGCAACATATTCTCATTTTAATTTCCTATCCTTAATGTGTGGGAGCATGTTTCTCAACCATCCCCATTGTGGGAAGCAGTTACTCAAAGTCCTCGGTTAATCTTAATAATACCAAAGATTTACATTATTTCTCTGTCAGCCCACCAGTTAATTTTCCAGCCTTGAAATTAGCTGCTTAAGAATAAAAAATAAGGTTCTAACTTCCATTGATTTTGATGATGTGGTAGTTACCCAATAATCCAAAATGACCTATTCAAATTGTCTGGCACTTGTCATAGTTCACATTCATTAAAAAATAAGTGGAAATCCTGAGGATAAAATTGATGCATTTATTGGATACAATTGAATGCAATTTGTATATTTTTCTGGGCACAGGATAATGCATCTAACTTGCACCTGAAGCCTGGCTACTGTTCAATTGATATTGTTCTTGTGAGTCTTGGAATGAGATTTGGGTCAATGTCATATTTCAATGCATATTTCAAGAACTTTCCACAAAAGACATTGAGCAATCTCTGGTAGACAAAAATGCTGGAGAAACTCAGTGGGTGAGGCAGCATCTATGGAGCAAGGAAATTGGCAACATTTTGGGTCAAAACCCGTCTTCAGACTGATGTGAGGGTGGGGGGAGGGGGGGTTGGCGGGAAGAAGAATGGAAGAGGTGGAGCCAGTGGCTGAGGGAGAGCTGAGAAGGGGAGGAGAGAGTAGGGACTACCTGAAATTAGAGAAGTCTGTGTTTATTTATTTTTTCCCCAGCCTTCAGTGGACTTAATAACAGTCTGAAAGGCCCAAGGACAATTTCTGGAAAAATTGCGGATGGGATCGTTTTTATATCGCCCATTTCCATCCGTGGAACTATTCTAATAAACTTTTAAAAGTGTGCTTGCCAGAACAGGGCAGTGTACCTATAGACTAAACAAAGGTTTACATTAACTTCTCTGCTTTTTACTCATTATCCTTTACTATGAAATCCAAAATCCCATAGGATTTGCTTACTACTTTGTTCGTTCATTAGTTCTATGTCACTGCCCATATTGACATTCTCTCCCCGTCTGCCATAGTGCATTACCTTGCACTTCTCTGTATTAAATTTCATCTGAAAACCTCAGTCTTTTCCAGAGAGCACACCACAGTTCTAGACAATTGAACTATGTAAACAAAAATCAGTCGGAATCTATCCAGTCAGGCCCTCTAAATATTTTGCATATCTCAGTGTGATTCTTCCAATCACTGGCAATCCCTTCATTCCAAGAAACAATTTTATGATGCACTGACTCCAAGATAAGTTGACTCTTCTCGAGGTACAGAAACTAAAACTGCAGTGTATTCGAAATTTGGACGTATCAAATCCATTCTCAATCTCAGCAGGGCTTTGTTATTTTTATCTTCCTATCCAAAACTAGTTCAAACAAGCCTCCAGCTTGCCCATGCTCCAAAGCATACTCGTAACACTTTGACAGCATGGCTTTTAGTGTATTAATGCTGTGCAAAGAGGGCATGCCATTGTCATCAGGGGAGCTGGTTAATATATTGTGGTGACACAGGTGAAGTGCCACAAAATGATATAATCTCAGCATTTGCCATGACTCTGACTGAAACCTTTCTATGGTAACTGCATCTTGTAGGTGCAAAATTGCCTTTCATTCCAGTGGAGGGCAGGTTTAATGTAGAACATTTGCATGCAGTCAAAAATACCCTTCGGCGAGTCATGCAAAGCTACATGCTGTCTCTGCCTGCTGATCTCTGGCAAGAAAGAATGAAGAAGGGTCTCGACCCGAAACGTCACCTATCTCCTTCGCTCCTTAGATGCTGCTGCACCCGCTGAGTTTCTCCAGCTTTTTGTGTACCCATGAAATATAAAGAGTTCTTTGAAGATCCTCAGTGACTTCACTTGTGACACACTGGATGTCATTTCGAAAAATCTCTAGCTCCAGTGTAGAACTGACCAAATGCATACATGTTCAATTCCAAAGTTTTTTGGCAATACATTCTTCCCCTGTTCTGAAGTTTTATTTGTGGTAATAACAGATGATAAATATAAGTGGGGCTGAGCTTTTGAAGTGAAAGGCTTACATGTTGAACCACATTGACTCGAGGTGGTTAAATTACTCTACAAACTCTTCGTTGACATGGTTTCCAACTGGGAACCCTTCCCTCCCTCCTTGTCCATCTGTTCATTTTGCTGCAGCAAGACCTTTGTACACAGCCTTTGTGCATTCTCACATTTGTAACATTTTCTAATAGGATGCAATTTCTGTTTTGTGTTAAATATCTGAAGTCAGGGCATGGTCCACCAACGCATGCCATATTACTCTTCATAGACTAATTGGAACAATGAGAAAAAAAGCTCAGCTATTTACAGAATCATTTCAACAACCAGAAATTATCATACAAATCCTTTTTTTGCTTCTTTGAGGTATTTGCATGGATGTAGATAAACCAAATCCTTTGGAAACGTTGTCATTGACCCCTTCTTAGGCTTTCTCGTTACCAGTGCATTAAGGCCACAAAAAATATTAATCTCTGATAGCCATCTTATATTTTCTTAGTCTGCACATTGATTCAAAAAGAATGTGAGGTTTGCACACCAAATACTGATGAAAATGCTTGCTGCCCGATGCTTACCTTTTCCTAAGTTTCTATGCTGCTGCTGTATTGGATATATGATTTCTGTCCTTCTTGATGTTATTAACATTCCTGCTTTTAACCCTGGCAGGAAAATTATATTTCATGGATCTATTTTTAATTTGTGGCATTAGTTCAAATTAGCAATGTTTAGATGCAATTAAGCAACCAGAGATGTTTTCCTGTTTGGTTATTCTCCTTAAAGTGACAAATCATAAGTCCACAAAAAAGCACTCCGTACCCCAAATGAGTGACCCACCCTTTTGCAACGGGAGCTTTGTATAAACTCCACTTTAAATCTCTGAACAAATTTACTTTTAGTTATTTACCAAGAAGGTTGTCATTGACTGTTATTTTTAAAATTTTAATAGAAAATATGATAGAAAAAGGATGTTATATCAAATGAATGTGTATTTGTGTGGAGCTGCATGAAAGGAGAGTTCTCCTTTGTTCAAAGGCTTTTGATGAAACGGGCACCAAATAAACCTGCGTGACAAAGAAGAGTTAATGCATTGGCAACCATGATACTCTGGCCTTCCATTAAAACCACATTCAAAGGTGGTTGCAGTATTCAACCTATCCTCGATATTATGGACCTCTTTATAACGGATTTTGGTTATGGCAAGCGGAGCGTCCCTACTGTAATCATCACCACTGTCTCTTTAAGAACATAGGCTGCTAGTTGCATTGCGGGATGCCATTCAAATTGATAAGTATTTGCTTTGATCGGCACTTGTGCAATGATACTCTATTAAGCAATGTCACAAACAGCCTTTAGTATTTTTAATTTGCAGTAACCAATATAAATTCTTAGTTGTTACAAAGAACTTTGCATTTGAAAGCAACTTGCTGTTGCACAGAATGACCATCATGTGGTTGGAGCGAATCCCTTGCCCCCCGCCCCCCCCCCCCCCCCCCTGTGGTGGTTGTAACAAAGGTTATCTGTATGTTATAACATCCCTGACCCATTCTTGTACTCCAGTACATGCCGCAAACAAAGTCTGATTTGATTCCTAACACATTTTGACTTGCCTTGCTAAAGATGCATGTATAACAATACATATGGTTTAAGTCATTGGTCCCTGGATATTTAAAACATCAGAAAATATTACTCTGTTTTATTGCTATTTTCTCTGCTGCCAGGTGTCATGTATTGTATTCTGTAGATGGTGCGTGACCAAATTAGCAGTGTGACTAAATTAGCATGTGACTAAATTAGCAGCTCAACGAAGGAAAATAAAAGCTGTGTATGAATGATCCCAGGATGATACCATCCATGATTTATCACTGTTCATTCCTAAAGGGAATCAACTGGTTGCTGCTTGGTGTCTGCTTATGAAACCACAGTGAGACCTGAGAGCATGAGTGATAAGTGGGACCCATCCACATCTATTCTTTTCAAGTTGCACCTTTCACAAATTGTGCACTATTCCTGACCATTGTCTCCAAATTATGTTATTTTTTTTAAATGAATGCTTCAAAATTATTCCCATCTGTTCAATTTCTTTATCATAGAAGTATTTATTACTGTAAAACTCCATAGCAGTTAACAAAAGAAAGGATGAGTTTGAAGAATAAGGAGCATATAATTACTCATGGTATTCAACAAAGAAGTTGCTTTCTTTCTTTTCTTTAAGTGTCAGATCACTTTGATCAATGTTGTCTACATTTCCTTAATATGAAGTTAAATTAAAAGATGTTTATAGTACAAAATACTCCAGGAATTCTTCAAAATAATTGAAGCCAACACCCTAATTAAGGTGTAGGTAAGAACTGGAAATACTAGTTTAAATCAAAGGTAGATACAAAATGTTGGAGTAACTCAGCGGGACAGGCAGCATGTCTGGAGAGAAGGAAGGGTGACGTTTCAGATCACGACCCTTCTTCAGACATCAGAAGGGTCTCAACCGAAACATCACCCAATCCTTCTCTCCAGTGATGCTGCCTGTCCCGCTGAGTTACTCCAGCATTTTGTGTCTACCACTAATTTAGGTTGCAGTTAACCCTGAACCTCAACCCACTTTTCTTCTCTGTTCTCCATTTATTCTGATTCCCTTAGCATACAAAACTCAGTCCCTAAGATGTGTTTATTTTATGTATTTAAAACTAAAAGATGTGTTTACTGTTATAAAGTGCAGGATAACTGAACAGGGTTTCAATTTTTGGAACCAGCTGTACAGATTTGCAACAAGCTTGTTAAAATTCTCTTGATGGACATGAATGAAGTGCTTCTGCTACATTATTTGATATTGGTATTGATTATATTGCCTCAAATAACTAATGATTTTGAAATTATGGCAGGAAAGTACATTTACATTGCTTGAATTGTTTATTTCTATCATCTTGACACAAAAAGATGCACTCTTTGGGCTGAAGGGCATGCATTCTAATAACCCCAGCCGATTAATGTCTTTTGCTTGTTGTTTTAACATTTTTATATTAAGGTGAACCTGAGAAAATATATTGAAAGGTTAAATGCCTTGCAATTTTTCAGGTCCTCTTGTCAGTGTACTCTGTATCTGAGATGGATGTAAAGGGCTATCAACAAAAATCACCTGAACTTTTAAATGGGCTTTCGTGCTTCATGCTGCTGTCACTCTTGTTTTTCGAGCATTGCTTTCAAATGCTAAAAATAATTAGTACAGAACTGACCATTTACAAAAATCGACTGCATGTGTAAGATGTAATCTAGATACATGTGTTCCATTAGAGACATCCTCGGAAAAATAATTGGGCTTTGTTGCCAGGTAGAAAGAGATAATTACCACATTAGAATCAACAACGCAAAAGTTGTTTTAGCTCAATGCATTTAAAAAACCTGGCCGACCTCTTTGTGTCATTATCGTTTTTCAAGATTCTGACATTTATACTTTAAATGTACTTTAAATGACATATTTAGCCATAAATCATGCCATTCCTGTGTTATTAATTGAGAAAGCTATTGCCGTGATGCTTCCTTCGTGAATTGCACTATTTTGTACATGAATGGCCACATTTTTATATATGGAAAGATTGCCCAGAATTTCTAAAGTAAAAATTAACTGATAAGATTATGTGACAGTAGACAAATTAAGTGACAGTGCAGTTAAGTGTCGCCTTAGAACAAAACTAGGAAAGAGGTTTCTTAGCGTCCATACTTAATTACGACATAGATTGAGGTCAATTGGCACTGAGTTTATGCCAGCTCATAGAACAATCCCCGCAAATGTTCACTGTAACTGATTCTCCCAATGTTCCCATTAATTCCAGCAATCATACTGTGCATTTGGCAATTTACCCTTGACAGTTAACCAACCAACCAACCCACCTGACTTTTGGTTGAGGGTGGTAACTGCAACAGCTGGAGAAAATCCACGTAGTCACAGGGAGAATATGAGAATTCCATACATTCAGCATGGAAAGTTGGGATAGACTCCGTATTTTAGTCTAGTTTAGATACAACATGGAAACAGGCCGTTTGGCCCAATGAGTCCACGCCAACCATCGGTCACTCATTCACGCTAGTTCTATGCTGTCACACTTTCTCATCCACTTCCTACACAGTCGGGGCAATTTACAGACGCCAATTAACCTGCAAATCCACATGTCTGGGATGTTTGAGGAAACCTGAGCACCAGGATGAAACCCACGTGGTCACAGGGAGAATGTGCAAACTCCACAGGTCAGGATTGAACCTGGGTCTCTGGCACTGTGGGTCAACTGTGAGATTTTTTTCTGGCTGCGTTACTTTGCTGTCCCCTTATGGTAAAACAGTTTATGGTTCAGTTTGCTATGTTGAATTATTATTAGATTATTGTCTGAGTGGTTTCAAGTTGGGAAAAGGGAAAGTACAAAGAAATCTGGGGGTCCTTGTTCATCAGTCACTGAAAGTAAGCATGCCACTGAAAGTAAGCATGCAGGTATAACAGGTAGTCAAGAAAGCTAATGGCACGTTGGCCTTCATAACAAGAGGAGTTGAGTATAGGAGCAAAGAGGTCCTTCTGCAGTTGTATAGGGCCCTAGTGAGACCACACCTGGAGTACTGTGCACAGTTTTGGTCTCCAAATTTGAGGAAGGACATTCTTGCTTTGAGGGAGTGCAGCGTAGGTTCCCGAGATTAATTCCCGGGATGGCGGGACTGCCATATGTGGATAGAATGGAGCGGCTGGGCTTGTATACTCTTGAATTTAGGAGGATGAGAGGGGATCTAACTGAAACATATAAAATTATTAAGGGTTTGGACACGCTAGAGGCAAGGGAACGTGTTCCCGATGTTGGGGGAGTCCAGAACCAGGGGCTACAGTATAAGGGGTAGACCATTTAGAACGGAGAAGAGGAAAAACTTTTTCACTCTGTTTTGTTATCATTCCATTACAAAGTGTTAGGTGAACCACAAGTTTATATTAAAACGTACGCAGAGAGAATAATACATTGTACTGCATTGGTATAATTTTACAGACTGACGAGCTAGGGACAAACAGGGCTGATATCAGTAACTGCATTCCTTACTCAATTCCCGAACTGGATTACATAGCATGGTGGAACGTGTATCATGCATGGTGTATGTGATGAAGAATATATCGGCAGGGATTAATATGGTTAATCTATATCCTTCCACTTAAAGACGCAAACTAGACCTAGTATAGTGTATACAGAAAAAACATCAATATGAGGGGAGTTCACTTTATGTTATGTACTGTGCGCTGCGACAGTTCAAAGGTACTTTGGATTCGGCCTGCAGATGTGACTTGTGCGCGTACGATATCTACCGTGTTCTCCCTTCACCGGAGGAAAGCCGCCTCTCTGACCAGGTAGGGACCCTGAAAAGCAGTTTCCCCCTTTCCCCCACCCCCCACATAAAATGGACTAGAGTTCCAAAATCAAAACACTCAACTCACTAAAAATAAAAAAAAGGAGGTGAAAAATGGACAGCTGCAGGCTGGGCAGCAATACCCATACAGAACGGCGCCCCCTTAGATAGAGCTTTTAAAGATAGCAGAGTCAAGGGATATGGTGAGAAGGCAGGAACGGGGTACTGAATGTGGATGATCAGCCATGTTCACAGTGAATGGCAGTACTGGCTCGAAGGGCTGAATGCCTACTCCTGCACCTATTGTTTATTGTCTTTTGAATGGACTTGAAATAAACTCGAGACTATAGTTTTTCTGTTGACTTTCATTTAAAACTTTTGTATATCTAGGAATTGGTTTAAGCCCTCCGTTATAAAGCACATCTTCATCCACATCTGTGATAAGGTTAATCTGCGAGTAAAGATAAAATTCTGACATCTTTGAAAGAACATGTCCAAATAACTGCTTTATTTAGGAAGAGTGAAAAGTGTGATGGTCAGTTTTCACTTACTAAATTCCTTGTTCTTAAATTTGCACGGGAAACCAAAACAAAAAAATATCCCCTATTCTAGAATTAAAATTAACCCCAAAGTCACATAACTTGATGTGTCGGAAGGCACTGGACTATAGATGTTGGTTTAAACCGAAGATAGACACAAAATGCGGGAGTAACTCAACGGGACAGGCAACATCTCTGAATAGAAGGTGATGTTTCGACCCAGTCTCGACCCAAAATGTCACCCATTCCTTCTCACAGAACTTGAGTCAATTTACTTGCCAAAGTTGTTAGCTCCCTTACAGGCCATAGACAACTTGAACTTAATTAAGTTTTGTGACTTAAATAATGTAAATCCTGGACTTGCATTGTTCAGGTTAGTTAAACACTGCTTTTTTCTTCTGATCTGGATTTTTTTTGCTGGCACACTACTTTGCAGCATGCCTTTTGTAATCCGAATCCCAGAATGTGACACAGCACCATCAAGATTCAATGCTGTTTTTGGTGTGACTCTTGAAAGGGCAGGTGTAAACCGTAGACAAGTAACATCCTTAAGTTACGATTTATTTATTTTTAATGTAATTAATGTCCCTAAATGTAAGCATTAATGGGCTTTTTCATTCAATACACTTCAATAAAATGATACGCTAGTACTGTAATGGCTCTTTGGCAAGATTCTGTGGTTTCAAGGATCTGTATTTCTGCAATTGCCACGTATTTACTCAGTCCAATTAACTGTCTGGTTTCTTTTCTGCATTTTTTCCATGTACTTATTATTTGGATATTCTCTTTTAAGCTTGTTAAACTTGTGCACATATGACTCGACTGCATTTAATCATACTTGTTACTTTCTATGTGTAGGCCATTCTTCCATTGACATGAGCAGTGACATTTTTGTTGGTGTTTTATGAGACTTTTTATAATGTTTTGAAGATTTCAGACATATCAAATATCTACATTTATTTGCACAAATTAGCTTTTATTTATCACGTTGGACGAGAACAAATTCAGGCATTTTACTATCAAGCACAGATTTATTGTACCCATTAATAAATTAAGATATTATTATTGAAATCTGTACTATGATTAAAACTCTCATATTGTCCTCCTCCGGTTTATGTTGTTTTTAAATTTGCGCATAAACGGTACTCTATATCGCTAGGATTTTTTTCGCCACCTTACTCGCTGTTCCCCTCTGCTCCAAGCGAACCAAGTTTTGCTCTGATCGGTGAAATATTACAAAAGTTATTGGTCTGTAATTCGCCGGGACGGCGACTCCCATTCTGGCACCCGCTGTCAATCACCGGCGCGGAGAATAAAGCTGAAGGAACAGAGTGGGAGCTGGCTAGTGTTCCGCGGGCGGGGACTGGCTGTGTTCCGCGGGCCGGGGCTGGCCCGCGGAACACCCCCTCCTCCTCTCCTCTCCTCCCCTCCCCTCCCCTCCTCCCCACCCACACCCCCTCCTCCCCACCCCTTTTTCTCCAGACGTGACGCTTGGCATTCAGGCCAAAGAGTTCAATCTTGGTTTCATCAGACCAGAGAATGTTGTTTCTCATGGTCTGAGAGTCCTTTAGGTGCCTTTTGGCAAACTCTAAGCGGGCTGTCATGTGCCTTTCACTGAGGAGTGGCATCTATTTGGCCACTACCATAAATGCCTGATGGAGTGCTGCAGATATAGTTGTCCTTCTGGAAGGTTCTCCCATCTCCCCAACTCTGGAGCTCTGTCAGAGTGACCATTGGGTTCTTGGTCACCTCCCTGACCAAGGCCCTTCTCCCCCGATTGCTCTGTTTGGCCAGCCGGCCAGCTCTATGAAGAATCCTGGTGGTTCCAAAGTTCTTCCATTTAAGAATGACGGAGGTCACTGTGCTCTTCGGGACCTGCAATGCTGCAGAAATTATTTTATACCTTTCCTCAGATCTGTGTCTCGACACAATCCTGTGTCGGAGGTCTACGGAGAATTCCTTCGTCTTCATGGCTTGGTTTTTGCTCCGACATGCACTGTCAACTGTGGGACCTTATATAGACAGGTGTGTGCCTTTCCAAATCAAGTCCAATCAATTTAATTTTCCACTGGTGGGTTCCAATCAAGTTGTAAAAACATCTCAAGGATAATCAATGGAAACAGGATGAACCTAAGCTCAATTTTGAGTGTTGCAGCAAAGTGTCTGAATACTTAAGTCAAAGTGATATTTCAGGTTTTTTTTTTACTACTTTCCAAAAAATTTTAAACACCTGTTTTCACTACTTCATTCTGGGGTATTATTGGGTGTAGATTGATGATAAACAAAAATGAATTTAATCCCTTTTAAAATAAGGCTGTAAAGTAACAAAATGTGGAAAACGTGAAGGGGTCTGAATACTTCTGAATGCACTGCATTTACAATTGCTAATGACAAAAACGGTGTGTAATTTGTTAGAGATTGCTGACATAACAGAGATGGATGGGCAAGTGGTCTGTGAAGACTGCAGCAAATTGGGGACATAAAGGCAACAGCTAAACTATAATGTGGGCAAATGGGAGATTATTCAATTTAGTTGGAGGATGAGAATAGACTTTAAAATGATAAATCTTTGTGTACAGAGGCATTTGGATGAATTGGTTCACAAAATTCAGTAAGTTGACATCAAGGTACAGCAAATGGGCAAGAAGGTGCTTTTTATTTTGGACGTTTTTGCCAAGTGGTTGTACGACAGAAGTAACAAAGTCTTCAATTGAGCAGTCTGTTGATGAGACCACATGAGGAATACTGTGTGCCGTCAGTCTATATACATACAGAAAAATTTGCTTTCTTTGAGGAGGTGAAATTTGGCTTTCGTAAACTTCTGCTCCAAGGAAGTTATCCTTGGTGGTCAGGCTGTATGACTAGATTATTTTCACGTTTAAAATAATGTAATTGAAACATTAAAGATTCTGGGAATAGTTGACAAACGCTAAGAGTTTGTTGATTTCACTCTGGAGAATCTGGAACTAAAAAATTGTCATTCAGGACTGAAATTAGTAATTTCTTTGCTGAAGTGGTTGTAAATCTTTGGATTATTTTCCTCTACACTCTGAGATTGATTGAGTTTTGGATGCTAAGGGAATAAGAATATATGGAGAACAGAGAAGAATAGGGGTTGTGGTTCTGGGTTAACTACAACCTTAAATTGTAGCGCTGGATGAAGGGGCCACTTGGCCTGCTCCTACTTCTATTTCTTATGTTGTTATGTTCTTGTTCCAGGCAAGTTGTATGAAACAGGGGGCTGTGACATGTCACTTGTAAACTTCGAAACTGCTGCAAGGAGGACATCAAACAACTTATGGTAAGTCACTTCAGTGGAGAAGAAAAGCACTGTGGTCTCATTGTATCTCTCAAACTCATTGAACCTCTCCACCATGCTTCACTTGGATTACAGATTCTCCTGTTCAGTCAATTTAAAACAAAATAGTTGGTGCTGTGTACAGAATTTGATTTTAAGAGATCCTATTCTTGAAGCATCTCTGAATGAATTGCTGTTTTGTTTTGTCAACGAATGGACAGTTCTGACATAAGCAGGAAAAGCTGGTTATCTGACTTGTTGAATTCAGTATTGAATCTTGAAAGTTGCATTATGTCTAGCTGAAAGGTGGATTGAGGTGTTGCTTCGCAATTTTACCTGCTTCATTTGAGCAATATTAATGGCTAATGATGGAGATATTCGATTGGGATAGTAGTAAATTAAAGTAAATGATTGCTTGAAGCCCACCAATGCAGAATCGGGAAGCTGCACCTTGAAGTGATTAACCAGCGTTTATTTTCTTCTCGTAGTTGGCATTGACAGAGTTTGTATCACTCTGCCAAACCTGTTCTACATTATCACACACTTTTCACTTGTTCTTTGCAAGTTTAAATACCTCTTTATCTCGCTTTTCTACTTTTGGTCGTAGATTAATTCTGTTTTGTTCCACTGATGCTGACTGACCTACTCAGCAACTTCAGCATATCATTTTTATTTCTGATTTCTCATATTGGAAGTGATTTGCTTTTCAGTAACTGCAGTTTCCCGTTTCACTTGTTTTAGTGTCATGCCAGAATTAAATTGTGTACATTTCCAAGGGAGCCAGCCTGCAATTTTCTGGGCACATAACCAACATTTGTGGGTGTTATTAATTGAATTGGAAATCCTGTCTTGACATTTCTGCAAAAGTTAGTATTGCTGTATCACTATTCCAGGGACCCCAGTTTGATCTGATGTCGGGAGCTATTTGTACGGAGTTTGTACATTCACTCCATGAAATAGTGTCCTTCAAATACTCTGGTTTCCTCCGATATCCCAAAGGTGTTTGTAGATGGCAACTGTAACTGACTCATTGGTGGAGGTTAAAGGAAAAAAGAATCAAAGGGGAGGTCATAGTGTGAGAGTTGGATAGATATAAGGAAAAAAAAGGAGGGGAATGAAAATAATGGGATTGCTCCTTTTGGAGCTAACATGGATCCAGTGTGTCAAATGGCTTCCTCCTTTGGTATTTCAAGTATTAGAACATGTGGATAGTGGGAGGTTATATAACCCTTTGATACGTACCAGTTAGATTATGACTGATCAATGCTTCACTTTTTTCTGCCTTGCCTTCATTTCCTATTGCCTAACAAAAAATTATCAATCTCACTCCTGAAGATGTCTCGATTGACCCAGCAAACTCAATCTTTTACCACAATGCCTGATTCCTGTGCACTTTACATGGAGAGAAAAGTTTTCTGATGCAGTTAGAAATGATCCACCTTTAACTTTACATACTCTAGTTCTGAGTTTCTTCACCAGAGGAGATACTTTTTTGTATGTATCCTGTTGAAACTGTTTCCAATTGTCATCTTCTCAACTAGGGGATTTACATACCACGATTATACAATGTCCTCATCATTTATCATTTTAAACGTTGGCAACATACTAATGTATCTGCATTGTGCTTCCTCAATAGCCAACGTATCTTTCCTGAGAAATAGTGCTTAAAATTAATTGCAGTAGTCCTGATGTATCTGACCAAGATTCTGTGAAATAAATGTCTTCATTTATGTTCTCCAATTCTATGGTGATAGAAGCTAATATTTTATTTCCAATCTTTGTCTTGTACATTGTACACTTGGGATTGCTCTCTTCAGCACTGTCGGAAATGAATTGTCGAAGGTTATGTTACAATATGATGTTGATTAAATCACAGTTAAGCTCCACTTTATCCTTATCCAATTTTCACACACTTTCCCAGAAGGTTTGCTGGATAGTAATTAAGTACGTAAACTCCAGATTTTTTTTTCTGTTGGTATTCCAAGATATTTCACATGAATAGAAGTTAACCCAATACTGCTTTGAGTCATAGAGCTATACAGTGCAGAAATAGAAGTAACATACAAGGCATTGGAGGCAAGTGATCAACCTGAAAGCTTTTAAATCCTTTTAACATTATTTTGTTATTGTAGTATATAAATTTCTATTGAATGGAAGAATCACACAGTTCCTCCAGCCACTGTGTTGGTGTAGTTTTGTAACTCGACTAATCTCAACAGTGGGGCAGAACAGATGGGTTGCTTATTTTTCCATCAGATGAGAAATAGTTCAGAGGTAACATGTGCTTGTTAGAAATGAAGATCTGCTGGTAGAAGTAAAAACTGCTGTGATGGGAACCATGTCTAAATCACTTTGTCACCTGAACCTGATTGTATTTTTTAAATTTGTGGAATATTGCTTGAAGTTATGTCCAGTGCTATTTGTTTTAAAAGCAGCAATTTAGGTCAGGGCAATAGTGATGTTTTTTTAATAATGCTATTCCTCAATTGAAGCTTAGGTTATGTTATTTATAGCTGAAGGGATGCTCAGCATTTCACCTGCAAATTGTTAACGTGACATCCTCTGAAGATTAAAATCTTTTCGTTTTTGAAACACATATGTTATTTATAGTGTTGTCCAAGATTAAAAAGGGTTATAAAATGAAAGTCACCTTTGATACTGAACATTTCAAAATATAAATTGTGATCCTCTTAACCAGTTGCATGGCTTTCATGATCTAAAGTGCAATTAACCAGGATTTATGGCTTTCATGATCTAAAGTGCAATTTTGTTTCCAACCACTCTCTCCCCTTTGCAGGGACACAGATTCCCATCTATCAAGCTCTACCTCAGTTAGATTTTATCCACATGATCTGGTATGTATTCGATATAAAGTTATGGCTCACATAAAATTGTGTTGGTTTGTTCTATATTTTGGAATCGGTTTGAAATGTATGATTATGGACTTGATGCAGAAAAGAAAATACTAAAGTATTGCAATCTGGTTATCTTGTTGTGATACAAAAATATTTAAAACTTGAGTTTGATCAATCATGAGATATACGTGTTTATTTGTATATAGCAAATGTGCAATAAACGTTGCTATGTTGTTGGTAGATTTAAATGCTAAGTAAAACCAGTCCTAAACGAATAATCAACCTCAAATCAAATAAATGTGTTTAGAGGTCTTGAATACAATTTGTATTTAGATTTTGTTTATTATCAACAATATAAAGGAGTTAAGAGACTAAATGTTGAAACAGTAAACCCTGACTGACATAAAGATTGTTAAATTACACATTTGATATTGCTTAATTATAGTTCGTGATTACTGTTAATAAGCAAATTGTATATCCTGTTAGACATCACTGAATCGAATATAAAGCTATATTTAATTGCCAAGTTTCTTTGAAAGCATTTACAACACTGTCTAGAAGTTGTCAGACAAGATAATATATTTTATTTTAATAAATAATCAAGCAAAATTTGCAAATATGGACTTTCAAGGTAATTCAAAATGAAAAATCCATTTGTTGAACATCAGCCTTGGATTGGAAATGAGTTCAGAATAAAATGCCTGCTTTGCTTGAACATATTAGTTTGGCACAAAATGGCATTCCCAATAATTAAATGTGTAACATAAAACAATCTGCTGGAAGACAGTGGCTGAACAGCATCCATAGAGGGAAATGGGCAGTCAAAGATTTGGGTTGGGACCCTTCATTGAGACTGAAAGAGAAGAGGTGCGGAGGCAGTCTGGGCAAGAGTTCTTTTTCTGAGGTGGCACAGTTGCACAGCAGTATTGCTGCCTTACAGTGCCAGAGACCTGGGTACGATCCTGACAATGGGTGCTGTCTGAACGGAGCTTCCACGTTCTCCCTGTGACCACGTGAGTTTCCTCTGGGTACTCTGGATCTTCCTGCACTCCAAAGACGTGCGGGTTTAAGTTAATTGGCTTCTGTAAATTTTAAATGGTCCAGAGTGTGTAGGATAGTGCAAGTTTATGGGGTGTATTTCCATGCAGCATCTCTAAAGCTGGTAAAGGATCAATGGATTCAGCTGAGATGGGGCTGATGGAATTGAGTGGGGAAGGAAAGAGTAGAAATAACGACAGAAGCTGGGAGGTGATAGGTACAGGGAACCTCGTGCTGCAGATGATGGGATCTGATAGGAAAGGAAGGTGAAACTTGAAACCAACTCTGACAGGTTTTCCTGGATAGATGGGAACAGTAGGAATAAGGGGACCTAGTGGTAGGAGTGTGTGAGTGATGAACAGACGGAGTGGGTTGGATGGGGAAAGAAACTGGGTGCTGAGGAGATCGGCAAGAGGAGGTGGGTGTGAACAGAAGGTTGTAAGGTTGTATGTGAGAGGGCAGGGCATAACGCGAGAACAAGTTATCTGAAAGTGGAGAATTTGGTGTTCATGCCATCAGGTTGTACAATACACAGGTGGAATACAACGTGCGTTTGTGTTTGGTCTCACCCTGGCAGTGAAGGAGGCTATGGACAGACTGATTTTGCCCCAGCCTGCTGACTCCCAATCGACGATAGACTATAGATGTAGGAGTAGGCCATTCGGCCCTTCGAGCCAGCACTGCCATTCACTATGATCATGGCTGATCATCCATAATCAGTACCCTGTTTTTTTCAGTACCTCTTTATATTTGCTGTCTCACCATACTCTTGGTCCAGATGAAGGGTGTCAATCTGAAATGTCTTTCCTTTTCCCTTCACAGATGCTACCTGACCAGTTTGAATTCCTCCAACAGATTGTTTGTTGTGTCAGATTCTAGCATCTGCAGTCGCTTGTGACTCAATTAAATGTGCAGGCTTACTTCAAATCAAAAACGCAGTGCAACTTTACACGTTAGCATATTTCAAGCTCTTCTTTAAATTAACCTACTTACAGTTGTCTCTTCCACAGATTCGACTGAACAGGTTGTTGACAATGGATCCAGATCTCCTGGAGCAGCAGGACACTGACCTTAGCCCAGACATACAGGATCACACACAACCACAGGAGCAGGCCCAGAAAATAAAGCACTACTACCGGTTCTGGCTCCTTCCCAAGATATGGATTGGAGTGAACTTTGACCGCCTGACCCTATTGGCTTTATTTGATAGGTATGATATATAACTAAATGTTCATTTAATGCCACACTTGTATGTTTTTTTACGAAATAAACATTTACTTATGGAAAACTTTTATTTTTATTTTGCCCCCATTTTTTAAAATGATATATAGTTCCATTGTTGCTCTGGTTTATTTGCTCTTCCCTGTGTGAAAGTTTAGACAGCAAATGTCAGCAGTTTATTTATCCATGAAGGTCATCATAGTTCTCAAAAAATGTTGTAAACTGGTATCTACACTCGGGCATCTTCTATATTTAATGGAGAATGGAAACCCTGTCTGACTTGAATTTCAGCATCCCAAGCCAAGAGACACTGACCATTTGAAAGTGCTCTATCTTTTGTTGGCCCAGAATTTCCCGAGTGAGGTTTTGATAACTCTTTCGCTGCCCATATTCCCTAATTCCCAACTTTTTATAATTAGAAGGATGCTCTTGCTGGCCCAGTTAGTCCTAAAATTGGACAGCAAGGATCTGTAGGTTGGCAGATCCCCCAGTGCCATAATGGAATCATGTAGTTGCCTGAGATCAAGCCATGCCTCCAATGTTGTCACCTATTAAAGTTGACTGCAGTTAAATTCTATTAACATTGAGAAGCATTCAAGAAGTCTTCCATAAACAATAAAACAAATCCAAACCATTAAAAATTATTAATATTAAAATAACAGAAGTCACATTGAATTGTTTTATCTGGAACTTTTTATGATTGCTAATTATCTAAAATCACACCGTTTTACCTATCTCAAAATTTAATATAGGTTTAAACCAGGTTTTTTTATTTGCCATAAATCAAAAGAAAATGCTCAGTATCAGAGGAAATGAATTGCAAAATGTGGTTCCTTTGATTTTTATTTTTATTTTTCCGATTTCCCCCTCACCCACCCATTGTGCTATTCCCATCAAATAAATGAGGTTCTAGATCATCTCCAAGTAAACGTTTGCTTTTCTTTAGATTAATCGCTGAGTATAGCAGTGGAGCTCAGATGAGAAATCACTGCGGGAGTCAGGCCAATAAATTTAGAATTCCTTCATACACACAGGTCCCCAAACTCCCCAATATCGGTGCTGCGAAATACTGAATATAAGGTGCTGCCAATGAAATCCAGGCCATTAGCTCATTCTTCACAAGCTAGGAATCGTACCTGGAAACGACTGCACATGATTGCTAACTATTTTTAATCATGCTCAATATCCAGTTTAAAAAGGAACCCAAAACAAAACATCGCCAATCCATTCCCTCCAAAGATGCTAATGGCTCCGCTAACTTAATCCAGTATTTCGTGTTTTGCTCAAGATTCCAGCATCAGATGTTCCTTATGTGTTCAAAATGTAATGTTTGTTCAAACCAGAAATTGCTATGCAATAAAATTAGAAAAACTTTAAGATCTGAAATTCACGGAAATCAATTACAAAGTACAGTTTCTGTTATTTGAATAGTTATACGTTTTTTGTTATTAAATAAATTGGTTTTAATCTGATTAATATTAATGGTGGAAATATATTTTCAGAGCAACAAAGTGAGCATTCCTATTCTGTGATTTTAAGTCTGCAATGTTGGATCTCACACTCTGCTGTAATTTAAAGCTTTGTTTCTGTTTTGGATCAACTTGACACCAACCACTGTTAAATAGTGTTTAATTGCTCGGTGCAGGCATAACTAAATAATTGGGTGCATTATTGCTTACAAGCTGCAATTTAGAGGAGCACCCTTTGAATTAGAATCTTGTCCATTAGTGCTAGCTCATGAATTCTCTGATTGAGATATGATTTTTTTCAGATCTTTAGTGTTTGTTGTATAATGGGCAAGTTGACATTCTTATGAATACTATAGCTGTAATTTGGATATTAAGTAATACAATTTTAACCAGTGCTTTTGTAAGCACAATTTTAGAAGGGTAGGAAAGAAATCATCTGCACTCTGGACCATTGACAGATAGATATATATGTTGATATTTTTGGGCACCTTTATTTTGCAATTTGATTAATTTCGTTTCCATGTAAGCATCTTTCAGATTACGTACTCCCTGTTTTTCATAGTTGAACCATGCAGTCAGTTTCATCTAGATTCTGCATACAGAAGACTGATATCAACAACAGATCAGCTTGAACAGCCTAAATACAAAGTAACTTTAACACTAAGCCTTGAAGGTAGATCAATTATTTCAGGCAGAGGATCCTGTCAATTGAAAGATCAGTAGGTGGCACCAGAATGATACATCTTGCCATTTGGCTTCCATCATAAAAGCATTTTTCATTTACATGTGCGAATAAGTTGCCTGCTCTTCAGGCATTCGGGAGCAGTATGGAAAGAAAAGGCAACCCAGTTTACTTTCCCACCTTCACCCGAATAAAAAGATAAAGTGAAATGTTGCTTGAACTTTCACTTTATATGATGAAATTTCCAATTGGGTGTTACGTCCAGAATCTGATCAAAGCAGTCTTGTGAGTCCAGTCTATAATTTTTAAATTGAAGTTTTACAGCAGAGTAAGAAAGAAAATAAATAACTATGTCACGTTCATTATTTAATTTGGCAAATCAAGATTAGTGTTGCTGGTTTGCAGTTTCACAGGATATTTAATTGAATCCTGGAGTCAAATCTTCAAAAATATAGGTAACATTTCCTGAATAAGTTGAAACTTGGCTCTATTGATATAGCAAGAAATCAGTAAGGCAAGAATTAATCTAGAGGTGCTGCTGCACTTGGCTGCATATTTTCTGTTGTATTTACATTACGTAACAATTTACATAATTCGGTGTGAAGTTCTGAAGTGAAGCAGATAAGTTCTACTTTCAAACTCTTGCTTAATTTAGAGTTACTTTTCATAACATGCTGGAATAATAATTCTAATTTGTCCTTAGGAATCGTGAAATCATGGAGAATGTTTTGGCCATTGTTTTGGCAATTCTTGTTGCCTTCCTTGGATCTGTTTTGTTAATTGACGGATTCTTTAAGGACATTTGGGTCTTCCAGTTTTGCCTGGTTATTGCCAGCTGTCAATATTCGCTTCTGAAGGTATGTGTTTTATTGGTGAAGAATATTACATGATAAAATACCAATAAATCATGAAACAAATTACAATTTTCTTCATTTCATTTTATTAGAGTGTCCAACCTGACTCTTCCTCTCCAAGACATGTAAGTTTAACTAATTGTTTTTTTTTGACAAGTTTTTCTCTGTTACTAACCAGCACTGATTTAGTATGATGCATTTGATTGAGGAAACAATACAGGTAGTTCTGCTATTACACGATAGTCACAAATAAACCTAATTCAATAGAAATTTGCATTGTAAAGACAATTGTGTCAATGGGGAGAAGAGGTTAGGGCACACTAATTACGCGACCTCGTGGTCGTGTTGAGGCGCGACAGTCCCGAGAAGGTCGCGCGCCCGCACAGCTGTCTGGAGCGCATGACGTCATATAAAGATGGA
Source organism: Okamejei kenojei (assembly GCA_035221665.1). Classification (NCBI taxonomy): domain Eukaryota; kingdom Metazoa; phylum Chordata; class Chondrichthyes; order Rajiformes; family Rajidae; genus Okamejei; species Okamejei kenojei. Next base: position 67,128,526 of record CM069139.1, read on the forward strand.
CGCAAAATGCAGGAGTAACTCAGCGGGACTGGCAGCATCTCTGGAGAGAAGGAATGGGTGACGTTTCGTGTCGAGACTCTTCTTCAGTCTGAAAGAAGGGTCTTGACCCGAAACGTCACCCATTGCTTCTCTCCAGAGATGCTGCCGGTCCCGCGAAGTTACTCCTGCATTTTGTGTCCATCTTCAATTTTCTTGGCCCCACTCTGGGAGTAGGAGTGGGGGCGGATCCGAATCCGCAACGGTTTGCCTGCTAATGCTGCTGTTGGAGGTGAGACGTTGCGTCGCGCCAGGGTCTTGGGCCTGTCCCACTTTGGCCGTCAGTTACGCGACAGGCCGTTGGCGCGCAAAGATTTTGTGCAGAACGAAATCGCGGAGCCCCGCGCGATACTGCGCACAACTCCATACCCCTCCGCGCTTCGCAGTGAGACCGGCCCCGCACGCTACACGATGCCCGTGCGCCTCAACGCGATGACGAGGTCGCGTAATTTGCATGCCAAGGACACGTAAGTGGGACATGCCCTTTACATTCTCACGATAGCAAAGTTATTTTTCCTGCAGCATTTTCAAAGTAAAGGTCTTGTCAATAGCACTAAGTTTTATTTGTTTTTTGCAAGATTAAAATACTAAAGGCTGTATGTTAAATTGTTCTATAATTTTGGTGCACAAGTATCAATAGAAGCAATCAATTGTCAATTTCATTGACTACCTGTAATTACAATACTGGATGTGTTTTAAGAAACAATGGTGTTTGATTACTGCGGAGAGGTTACATGAAAATAGGTTTTCTTCCCCCAATATTGATTAAATACAAGGAGCTTTTTTTTGCTGCGGCAATTTCCAAAGTACATATAAACATAGAAAATAGGTGCAGGAGTAGGCCATTCGGCCTTTCAAGCCTGCACCGCCATTCAATATGATCATGGCTGATCATCCAACTCAGTATCCCGTACCTGCCTTCTCTCCATTCCCCCTGATTCCCTTAGCCACAAGGGCCAGATCTAACTCCCTCTTAAATATAGCCAATGAACTGGCCTCAACTACCTTCTGTGGCAGAGAATTCCAGAGATTCACCACTCTTGGTGTGCAAAACGGTTTTCTCATCTCGTTCCTAAAAGACTTCCCCCTTATCCTTAAACTGTGACCCCTTGCTCTGGACTTCCCCAGCATCGGGAACAATCTTCCTGCATCCAGCCTGTCCAACCCCTTAAGAATTTTGTAAGTTTCTATAAGATCCCCCAATCTTCTAAATTCTAGCGAGTACATGCCGAGTCTATCCAGTCTTTCTTCATATGAAAGTTCTGACATCCCAGGAATCAGTCTGGTGAACCTTCTCTGTACTCCCTCGATGGCAAGAATGTCTTTCCTCAGATTAGGAAACCAAAACTGTACGCAATACTCCAGGTGTGGTCTCAACAAGACCCTGTACAACTGCAGTAGAACCTCCTTGCTCCTAAACTCAAATCCTTTTGCTATGAATGTTAACATACCATTCGCTTTCTTCACTGCCTGCTGCACCTGCATGCCTACTTTCAATGACTGGTGTACCATGACACCCAGGTCTCGTTGCATCTCCCCTTTTCCTAATCGGCCACCATTCAAATAATAGTCTACTTTCCTGTTTTTACAACCAAAGTGGATAACCTCACATTTATCCACATTATACTGCATCTGACATGCATTTGCCCACTAACCCAACCTATCCAAGTCACCTTGCAGCCTCCTAGCATCCTCCTCACAGCAAACACTGCCCCCCAGCTTCGTGTCATCCGCTAACTTGGAGATGTTGCATTAAATTCCCTCGTCCAAATCATTAATATGTATTGTAAATAGCTGGGGTCTTAGCACCGAGCCTTGCGGTACCCCACTAATCACTGCCTGCCGTTCTGAAAAGGACCCGTTCACTCCTACTCTTTGCTTCCTGTCTGCCAGCCAGTTCTCTATCCACATCAATACTGAACTCCCAATGCTGTGTGCTTTAAGTTTGCATACTAATCTCTACCTTTTAGAGTTCAATGTTGCACAAAAGAAATAAAAGTATAAATAATTCACATCCAACAATTAACTCATTCAATCAAAACACAATGTTGGAGCAACTCAGTGGGTCGGGCAGTGTCTGTGGAGGGAATAGAAAGATGATGTTTTGGGTCGGACCTCTTCATCATTTGGTTGTTCCTTGTCATTCTGAACATTGTGGTTTAAATAGTATTACTTTAGAACAGATCATGCCATAGTGAGCTAATTATAAATTAAATAATTAAAGCAGCATATTATTTCTCTTTAATCACAAAATTAAAAAAAAACGATTAATATTCTGATTAAAAGATAGAATATGCTCTAGAATATTTTAAATATTATTTCAGAGCAGAACTCTTTATTTTCATCACCGTTACATGATTAAGCAAGTTAATTCTGTACTTTTAAAATGTTGTGCGGCATGCAAGAAATCAATGTTGTAAGAACAACTGCACGGAAAGTTGTTTTATCACTTTGTACATTTATGCGCCTCTCTGGCTGTAGCTCTTTAGTTTCCCTTTTGTTTTCCAAGCATACAAAAGCCCAGAATTTGGAAATATTTCTCTATCAAATATATACCATGCTAATTACTATGCCCTTGCACATACGAATGATTCATGCATTTAGAACACTGAGCACCTATAGCCATCTGTGGATTCTGTTCATGTCTGGAAGTCCTCGTGCACTCCATGGTAAAATTAGAAGAAAGCTGGAAGTACCCTGCAGGGTAAGCAGCATCTGAGGAAGAAGCAAAACAAAACCGAAGCAAGATCTTACATCTGTAACATTAACTCTTTTTGTCGAACTAACTATTACTAGTACTTTGAGATTTTAGTTCAACTTTCCAGAATCTACAGTATTTTGCTTTTGTGCAATTTCTTGTGTTGGGCACAGTGTGATTACAACCAGATATGGTTAAAGTCATATTGGCTTTGCATTCTGTGGGCAGAGTTATGTTTAAGAACAGTACTGCAGAATAACATTTGTCTTCAGTTAAATGACATTCAATATTTTGCTTTCCTGTAGGGTCATAATCGGATTATCGCCTACAGCAGGCCTGTCTATTTCTGCATATGCTGTTGCTTGATCTGGCTGTTGGATTATGGAAATAAACATACATCAGCAACAAGATTTAAGTTGTATGGAGTAGCTTTTACCAGCCCTTTACTTTTGGCTTCAGCCAGGGATCTTGTCATGGGTAAGGAGTGGTGTGTCAAAAGATTATTAGGATTTAGAAACAGAACCACTTTTAATCTATTAAAATTATTTTCAAAGGGTTTATTAAGTGAAAGCTGTTAAAGATTCAATTAATTGATCTACAAACTGGTTCTTTCAACTCAATCAAAAAATGCATTTTGTTTATATTTTGTGAATTAATCCGATTGGCAACACGTTCACCAGTATGAAATGGTGTTGAGTGCACACTTTTTATATCGTTTATTTTCAGAAATGTTAAAAATTTATGGCGAACAAAAATAACTTGCATAAAATATGCTCCTCTTTAAAATGTGGAATTATATTGTTCCCAAAGGGGACATTATAAAACTGAATATTGATCTATGAAAGCTTAAATGATTGTTTATCTCTAGCCTGTACGCATCTGTATGCCTCACACACTGTAGATGAAAAAGATTATAATATACTTTGTTACAGTGAGAGAAAACAGCTCAATGTCAAGTTTTGAAGCAGGTGCATTTACTAAGTATAATTGAATAATTTTGCTAATAATTCATTTGGCAGAAAAGGTTGGATTTTTAATTAGGCCTGTGTAGAAATGCATATTTCCACGTCATAAGCTGTTTTAATATTGACACAAATTGCATAATGCACTCCATCAATTAATAGATGGCATGCATAGAATGGCCTCATATATGATATATCAATTAAAATGTTCCATTAAATTTAATCTTAGTACTTTTATTATGGTATTTCAGAGGGTTTGTGTTCCTAAAGAATTGTCCATACCACAATTTTCCATAATGCAAACAACCTTTCGCCATGAATCCCATGTTGAAGTGAATGCATTCCTCTGTGATGTTTTCTATCATGTTAAAACATTTTATTTGCATTATCAACATGACCCACCACAGTTCTTTAAAAACTGAGGATAACATTAGACTTGGGAATGGATGAGACTCCTGGATGAGGAAAGGGTTAGTAAGTGGGTATATTGCATAAAGGATGGGTTTGGAGGACTCGAGTTCATGGGTGAAAGGTGCTGTACAAGGAGTTCAAGGGGTGTGGGGGCTTGGGCTAGTGGGTTAAAATGCCTTGATTTAGTAGAAGTGGAGTAAAGACTGAGGGATTAGATGATGGAACCAATGTAAAAGATGGCTGTGGCAGCCCTTCACAAATATGTCAGCAATAATGTCTCTGATAAAATGTTGGGGCAATGCTGCACGATGCTGTCTGTTCACATATACACACACACACATATTGTATTGCTGTCTGTTCCCACACACACACACATATATATATATATATATATATATATATATATATATATATAATAAATTATTCATTTATTTATGCTCAGATATCTACACCTTCCAAGTCCTCCCAGCTCTGTGTATTTTAATGTAAAATTGTTTGTGATGAGTTTCAGGAGCTATTATCTTGAGCAACTCAGTTGATGTAGAATACACTGGAGCACAATGCTACTCACTCGGAGACAGGGAGACTGATGCTACTCACTAGGAACAGGCAGTCAATGTAAAGTGCCCCCTAACTGAGGAGGTAATATCTGAGTAAAATTTAAAATAATGGATGAAATTCAAATATTCATCATAAATGCAGAAGATAGACTTGCATTACCAACTTGGTTCTTTGACTTTTTTGTCAGTATAGAATTGAATAGTAACCAGATGTTATGTTTGAAATGGATCATTTGTTTAGGTACAGCTTAATTCCCTATATATTCTAATAAGAAACCTGCTGGTTTACAGGAACAATATAGACTGAGGTTGCCGCTTTGCAGCCACGGTTCTTAGTCACCATTACAGGAATAGGAAATGTAAGTACTTTAGACAAAAGCTGTAGTGAGTAAATCCAGTATTGTAACATTTCTTAATAGCTATTGTTTAGGAATTTTTTTAATGTATGTAAACCTTGGAGGTTTATTGACATTATTAAATAGATTTTCTTTCGTGCTGAACTGAACCCTGTTAATAAGGCGCAAAATGTTGGTCTTTCATTATCTTCCCATATTATGAGATTTGATTTGTTGCTCCTGAGTTAAACTAAACTGAAATTTTTTTTTTTTTCTAAGGCAGGTTAGAAGTCAGTAATTGTCATTTGAAAGGTTCAAATCATTGTAAACATGAAATTAAAAGTATTTACCATAACCGAGTTGCCATTCAGCAATTCATCCATAAGCGTTCTTTTTCCTGGATCACAATGACTATGAAGAAAGAAATATTGATTCAGAAATGTAGGGAAATGTGTTGAAATTGCTGGTGGTACCAAATTAATGTGATGGGGGAAAATAGAGGGGGGAAAATAGAGGGGGGAAGGTGTAGTTATGTAACCATGAATCTTGGCAATGCTGCAGAAGGACTTCGATAAAATTAGCAGTATGACAGAAATAAAAAATCAAACCTGCACAAGCTCAATGGGTCAGGCAGCATATGTGGAGGGAAATGGATAGATGCGATATATGGTTGGGACCTATCACCCTGGTGTGTCAGAATGGGTTGCGGAAGTAGTTAAATACATAAAATATGAGAGGAAAGGAGGCACATTAGAGGGTCATTTTTTTAAGATGGGTATATTTGGAGAGAGACCTCCCACTACTGTTTCCAGTAGTGGGAGAGTCTAAGAACGGAGGACACAGCTTCAGAATAAAAGGGTGAACATTTAGAATGGATTTCCTTAAGGAGTGAATCTAGAATTTATTGCCAAAGATGACTGGAGGGCAAATCATTGAGTATTTTTAAAGCTGTGATTGATAGGTCCTTGAGTAGTAAGATTACAAAGGTTATGGGGAGAAGACCTGATCTTACAATGTTGATAGTAAAAAGTAGAGTCACTACATCATAAGAAGGCATAAAATCTTTGATTTTCTATTGATAAACATTAAGGATAAAAGTACGGAAATAATGTTCCCCTCCAAATTATTACCGTGCTGTTGGCTTGACATTTTGTGCCAGGTGCTCCAAAATGGGAAAGGTGACAGTACTGCATAGAATAATCTCCTGCATGGGTATTCGGTTTGAAGGATTAAATTATGAAGAAAGGCTCGAATTTTAGCATTTATTAACTGAAGAAGAGAAGCTAAGGATGACTCATTTTTTAATAAGTTTCAGTTTTATGAAGGATTGAAGCCAACATTGTGACCACAGTGAGAAGAAATCTGGTGTGTGCAAGATGATAGCAAAATGGTACAAATATAGAACTAGAAAATAATTGTTTTATATAGTGACTGATTGAACAATGACTTCTCGACAACAAATATTATTGAATTAGAGATTAATTTATTCTATTAAAGGAATTAAATGATTGTTTAAAAAGCATATATTGCAAGCAATATTGAAAGGAAGAATTGCGATGAGTAGAATTGGAGAAGAATAGCAGCATAGATTCAAGAAGTGAAATGAAATCGATCCAGTGTCAGTAATTGTTCCAGTAAAATGTGACTCCTTTATGATCAAAATGATTTCATCTGGGTAGTATTACAATTATTAGTGACACTATTGGTATCTGATGCCATTGTGCTAAAGATGAATCTATGTATGCTATTTGAACCAAAGCCCAAAAAGTTTACCGACACTGGTTAACCAGCTGCAAGAACTGAAATTATTTGTTTTCCACCTGGTTACTTTGCAGTATATGGAATGCTTTGCACTCTGTCCATTGTTGTCTAATATCTATAATCAATTTCAGTTATGTGTTACTGACACGTCCGTTTCTCTGTGTTACTGATTCATGCTTTTCTCCTTTACAGCATTTACTCTCTGTTTCCCAGTGATATTCTTCATTGGTTTGCTTCCGCAAGTAAATACATTTGTGATGTATCTTTGTGAACAATTCGATATTCATGTCTTTGGTGGAAATGGTAAGTATTCTGATATTTGCAGTGTTCTTTTGTTAGGTCAGGCATCTGATGTGAAGATAAATCCTTTTGTTTTGAGCACCTTCAAAACAAACTTGAGCAACTCCATATGAAGTTTTCATTGGTCTGATGTTTTCAAAATATGTCTTTAAATTGACAAAACCCATTGCAATTATTTTGAATTCTATATTGGTGTCAGCTCTCTCTTCCGTCCCCTGTTCCCCATGTAGTCATGCTGAGAACCCAAATGGAACACTCATCCCATGGTTATGAAACATATTTCCATCAATCACTTATCTCACCTATTCTTAACTATAGAGAGGATCTTTTCTTTAATCATTAATTCAGGTAGGGAATGCCAAAGTGTTTGTATCCTCTTTGTCACATCGTTCTTTCTGCTCCGTGTCCTGAATTTCCTCATTGTATTTTATATGTCCCTTTGCTGTGTCCTATTTCATGATTTAAAATTTATCTATTAACATAAACACCGATGATCTTCCAGTTGAACAAAAGCAAGAGGATGGGCACCTAATTTAAGTATTTTTGGAAGAACTTTCTTTGAATAATGCATTGAGATCTTTTTCAATTACCTGAACAGGAAAAACTTGTTTTGGTTAATATTGGGTACTTTTTTTGCAACTTTTGCATTTCTGTACTGATGGATTGCCCTAGATTTTGGTTCCTTGGGCTTCATTTGAACACCACAGTGAATGAGATTATTGTCTAAATGCTGCTAAGGTGAAAGGAAATGGCACAATTTTTGTAGTGGGAGGAGGTAGTAATTTAACAATACTTGAAATATAATGTAATAAGTATTCTTTAAGTATGGCTGTTCCCTTCACTTGATTCGCTTCACATGGTTAAGCAGAATTTTGAATATATTGCTTTTGACTTTTCAATTCTCTGTTTACCTTTTTCAGCTACCACAAATCTCCTTGCGTCACTCTTCAGTATCATTCGTAGTATCTTGGCTGTAGCTTTGTTATATGGGCTGTGTTATGGTGCCCTAAGGGTAGGTACTTTTTTTAAATTAATTTTGTTATTGAAGGTATTTCAATCTGATGGAGGTAATTAGACTCACTAGCCGCTGTTCTAGAGTTAGCACTTAAACTTCAGGATAATCCTGTGACATGTATTTAAACCAGCACTGAATAAGATTCTCAACGTTACCAAATTAAGAGGATTTTAGTGATGCAAGTTGATTTGAAAGACTGAGGCATTACGACTACTTTTCAATAGGATCTTTCAGGACGCCAGACAAAACAGACTTTAATCAATTTGGATTAGATTTATCCAAGTTACAGAGGTAAAATAACACTATTGATTCCACACAGACCTACAGGCCACACAGAGTCTGGAGCATTCTTATCATTCCTCCCATCCAAAGAATTGCATTAGAATTGGAAGGGAAAATACTCTTATTTTACCAAGATGCTACATGCAAAATCATTCACAAGGTGTGCTTGCATCGAGCATGCCCTGTTGATTTTACTTCATTGTTTATGCAGGCCTTATGTTGACAAAGTGCAGTCATCAAATTAAGTACTACGAAATTGCAACATGGGATGGATCCAGCAGCTCCAATCTGGGCATCCACACGATAATGAATCTGGTGGCGTGGGAATTCAGGCTTCAGTCCCACCTGTCCGAATGTAATAGTGAAAAGTGGGAATCCTCGATAGGTGCTCCCTTCTTGAGGCAGTGGCGCATGTAGATGCTTATGATGGAGGGGGAGGACCGTGCATGTAATAGTGGACTGAATCCACCACTCTCTGTACCGTCTTGTGATTCTGTGCATCAGATCTGGAAAAAAAAGGGTTGCAAGGAGACAACTGGATAATTTTAATAGAGCTAGAAGAAAAAAAGTTTTATGAGAGAGATAGTTTAGAGAACTTTTTCAAACTACAGAAGTAGGGCAAAAGATTTAGACTAGTGAAAAACAAACTTTTGTATTGATCTCAACATGTTCATCAAGAAAATAAACCGGATTCCTAAATGTGCAAGTTTCAAAGACATTTTGTTGCATCTGTTTTCTACTTTTTTGAAGAAATAAAGGTCTGATGATTTTGCCTAACTGGGATGGTGTTAAATTTACATTGTATCTTGAGGCCTTGATGCCTTCCATAATGTAGCAAATCTTGCCACTGAGGCTTGACCATTTTTGATGCACCATGCTTTGTGTTTAATTAACTCAATGATCTTAAACCTACATTCGGCAATTAACTATCGCATTCTGGATTTGAAATGTTTTTTACTGTTACGTTCCAGGATTCTTGGGATGCACAACACATTCCAGTTCTTTTCTCAGTCTTTTGTGGCCTGTTGGTTGCTGTCTCCTATCATCTAAGCAGACAAAGCAGCGACCCCTGTGTGTTAATGTAAGTGAATTAAGCATTTACTTTAAGTTCAAATAATGTCAGTAGAAAACTAAAGGAAACCAAATACTTAGCAGTGTGTATTTGAGGACAGCATCAGTGGAAAGAGTCATTCTTTCAGATCTTAGACCCTTACAACATTTGCAGGTTTTTATTGGATTTTCAGCAGCTTGGATACATTTGGGTGATCTTCCTTTGTGTTCAGAAGATGAAAGGTTAATCTAACCAAGTTCATTTAAATTCATATAAAACGTTTCTTATTATGTACCTTGCCCATATATCTCAATCAAGTGACTCTTTAGCCTTCTCCACTCCCAAGAAAAACAAACCAGCCCATCCAAACTTTCCCCATCTCTGAGATGTTTCATCTGTGGGCAACATCTTGGTGATTATACACTCTCTTCATTGCAATCACATAACAGTTGTAAGCACAGTTCTCCAGCTGTGGCTCAACTGATGTTTTATGTTCTTGTCCCAAATCTACCCTGTTCTCATGGGTTTTTTTGTCTGTTGAAGGAAGTTGTCCGCATCTGACTCGTTAAACACTTATCTGCCTATGCTGTTAGTGTCATGGATCCTTGGCCATGTACACCAAGCTCTCTCTATTCATCAGTACCATAGATTCTCTTATGTGATCTTGTTAAAGGTGATGCGAGATTCAGGAGAGGAGGTACAGAGTGACCATTTCCTCTGGGATATAGTTTTAGGGTGGAATCACCTGATGGCTTTCAAACCATTTTCATTCAAACTACATATCTGCAGACAAGGAGGGAAGCAAAAACTACCCCTATGGTTGAACATTCTACTGGCATTCATGTTGACGAGGCACAGGAGGGTGATCAGTGCCTATGGAATTGTCTTTGGAGGGGAGAATATTACATGCAGTCTCAAAAAAACAATGTTATTGAATTACAGAAGTGATAGTTTAGAGTTGTTTTTCTGTACTTCTCTTTAATTTACTTCAAAGCAACAGTCAAATTGCATTTTCCAGCAAGAGAGTTACACTTAGTTGCATGGCAGTGTCGTCACTTTTTAAAGAATGGTTTTGGGTGGATCATTGGAATACTCCCAGTATTCAGAAAGAAAGTTAAGTAAATATTAGAATTGAGCACAGCCATAAAGTCAACAACATCGTGGATGGGGGATAGATTACATGTTCGGCAGGGGTATTGTTGGCCAAAGGTCCTGTTCTGTGTTTTGCTGTTCTATGTTCCATAAGGTCAAAGATGTTAGCTCTGAAACGTGCTTAAAATACAAGTGGAGAGTAGTAAACATATTTTACAAGAGGTCTGTTAAATTCCACTGCTCTGGAGGAAACTGCTGAGAAATATTGGAGAAAGGTTTGAGGTTGCATGAACACCTGCAGCAATTTATCCAGTCTTTGAAAGTTAACTTCCTAATCTTTTAGTCCCCCACCCCCCGACTATTCAGAAATGATGATGGTTCTGCACCTGATACACTATGTGATATTTGTTACACCCCTTTTTACTCACTGGAGCCCCAGTTCCTGCAGTCCCTTTACATTTACCAGTTTCCCTGGAAAATAAATAATAATATTCTGTAACGTTGAAATAAAGAGAATTCAAAAGGTGTTGGGTTATTAATAACAATAATATACAATAGTATGAAAATCTGCTAGCTTGATACGACTAATATCCCGAATTGGCCAAATTATTGAAGTATTTCTGCATTACTATTTAGAAAGTATGCTGACAATATGGATGTCACAGCAGCATACTGCACTCATAATCTACCTTAAAATTATTCACCGCTATCTGGTCTGTCATAAGCAGCATTGTTTGTCAGTTTATTTATTGTACTCTTTATTGTTGTTTTTCTTATTTTATTGTTATACATTTTTCTTATTGATTGATTGTGTTGTGTTTAACTTGTTTATTTAACATCAACCTGCCAAAGGGACTAAAGAAGGAAATTAGCTACTGGCTATAATCTTGCATATTTATTGTAATAATATTTTTATTAAAAGGAATCCATCATAACAACGGTATTACAACTTTTCAAATACACAACCAACTTATTACAATAAGTATACGAATATTACGAATAGTTCTTATAAACGTCTATTGTTTTGGAAGTAGAAAAAGAAAAGAATAGATTTTAATCAATAAGAATAGTGATTAAATAATAATTTTGATTATAAAGAAAGAGAAAGAGAAAAGAGAGGAGAAAAAAAAATATATATGTATATATTCTTGTTATATGTATTTAATTAAAATTAAAATAAAGTATTATATAGAAAAACAAGATAGATTATACTATACATCTTAATAGTGAATAACACAATTTCAAATAGCGGTATTAGTGGAGACATGTATACAAATCAAAAAGAAAAACAGAGAGTTGTTTTCATCTAATCCTGCCGGGTACCCATTGAGTTGTGATGCCAAGAACAGCTACCCCTTCAAATATTCTGTATATGGAGACCATATCTGTTCAAAGAGTTCGTATTTGTCCATTAGGACAAATCTGATTCTTTCCAAATTCAACGTCTCCAACATTTCCACTGTCCACATTTTAATTGTGGGGGATAATGTTCCCTTCCAAAATGTCAATATTAATTTTTTCCCTATTATCAAACAGTAATCCAATAAATTTCTTTGGTTTACTGTTAATATTAGATTTGAATCCGGAACTCCTAATATTATTAATTTTGGATCTGGGTCTAGTTTAATTTTAAGAACTTCAGAGATGACTCTAAAGATTTCTATCCAATAATAATTAAGTTTTATACATGTTACAAAACTATGCGTTAAATTAGCTTCCAAGTTCTGACATTTATCACAAATAGGAGAAATGTTAGAATAAATTCTATTTAATTTCGCTTTTGAATAATGTAATCTGTGTAATACCTTAAATTGTATCAATATATGTCTAGCATTTAATGAGCAACGATGTATACGTTGTAGGCTTTCTTCCCAAATTTCCTTTGTTATAGATAAACCCATTTCATTTTCACATGTTTGTCGATATATTTCCGAAGTTGGGATTTCCTTATTCAAAATAGTATTTTATAGATACGCTATTAATTTTTCTGTATTTGGGTGTTTATTAACCAATTCATCGAATAATCCTGATTTTCTATTTTTATAGTCTTGCGTATTTGACTTAATATAATTTCTAATTTGTAAATACCTAAATATGTTATTTGACTGCAATCCATAGATATCCTGTAACTCTTGAAATGAAAGAAATTTTCCTTCCTTATAAAGGTGTTCTATCCTTTTAATTCCTAAATCATTCCAGTGTTTAAACCACTTGTCCAATACAGAGGGCTTAAACAAAGGATTATTCATAATTGGCAAACAGAGTGACAAATTATCCATATGTAGGGTCTTAACTGTTTGTTTCCAAATACGTCTATTGCTATGAATTATAGGGTTGTTACCATACATTTTTTTTTGTAAAAGAATAGAACCTACATCAAAAGGCAAACAGTCTTCCTTTTCCATCTTTAGCCAGCTTGGTTCATGATCTAAATTTACCAACCAAAAATTCATATTCTTGATCTGAACTGCCCAGAAATAATATAGGAAATTTGGTAGTGCTAGGCCACCATTTATTTTAGATTTACATAGATGTTTTTTACTTATTCGATGGTTTTTATAGTCCCAAATAAAACTATTAACCGAAGTATCTATATTTTTAAAAAAACATTATAGGGAGATATAAGGGGATTGCTTGAAATAAATATAACAATTGTGGTAAAAAAAATCATTTTTATAGCATTTATTCTACCGATCATTGATATAGGTAGTGTTTTCCAATATAAAATATATTGTTTTAGTTTATTTAATAATTGAGGGTAATTATATTTAAATAGACAGTTATACGATTTAGATACATTAATTCCTAGATATCTGAGTTTGTCCGTGACTATTTTAAGTGGGAATTGTTCTAATATATTTGATTTTATTCCAGTTATAGGCATAATTTCACTTTTATTCCAATTAATTCTATACCCAGAAAATGTACTAAACTTAGTTACAACATTAAATAGATTGGGAATACTAATCTCCAGTTTTGTAATATAAATTAAGATGTCATCTGCGTATAGAGATATTTTATTTGTTGTAGTTTTGGTATTATATCCATATATTTCTGGTTCTGATCTAATCATTTCGGCTAATGGTTCTATTACCAGAGCAAATAGTAATGGTGCTAACGGGCATCCTTGTCTACAACCCCTAAAGAGATTAAATTTTGCTGACAGCATTTGATTTGTTAATATTCTTGCAGTTGGATTCAAGTATATGATTTTTACCCATTTGGAAAATCTATCCCCCTGTTGAAATTTCTGCATTATTTTAAATAAATATGGCCATTCAACCTGGTCGAATGCTTTTTCAGCATCTAAGGATATGACAGCTAGTTCAATATCATTCACTCTTTTTGAGTACATGACATTGAATCGACATCTCAGATTATAGGATGAATAGCGTTTTGGAATAAAACCTGTTTGGTCATGATGTATTAATTTATTAATCACTAAACTTAGCCTCCGAGATAAAATTTTAGTTAGTATTTTTTGATCAGTATTTAAAAGAGCTATTGCTCTGTATGATCCAGGGTCTTCCAAATCTTTATCAGCTTTAGGGATAAGTGTAATTGTAGACTCATTTAATGATTCTGGTAACTTTCCTTGTTCATAAGCATATTTATATATTGTATGTAAGCGTGGAGAGATCAGATCATGAAACTTTTATAAAATTCAACACCTAAGCCATCAGGGCCTGCAGCTTTTCCGTTATTTAATGATCCAATTGATTCTTCAATATCTTTTACTGTTATATCAGCGTTTAACAAGTCTCTACTTTCCTGATCTAAACTATTAATATGACATTCTGGTAGGAATGTTTCCATTCCATCTGATTGTCCTGCTTGTTTAGATAAGTAAAGATTTTGATAATATTGTAAAAATGTATCATGATATCTTTTGGTAAAGTCAATATTTCCCCTTGATCAGATCTAATCTTATGTATCATTTTCTCCTCATCTAATTTTCTAAGCTGTCGTGCCAGTAATTTTTGTGGTTTATCCCCAAATTCAAAATGTACTTGTTTAGTCTGTTGAAAAAGTTTAATAATCTGATTTGAGTATATTTTATTTAGCTTGTATTTTAATGATGCAATTTTATTACTTAATCCCTTAGAAGTGGAAATTGCATTTTCATTATCTAATTGTTTTATTTCATTTTCCAACTTTTGTTGAGTCTTTCGATTTTCCTTATTAAAGTATGCGTGTGCAGATATTATCGCACCACGCATAAATGCTTTAAATGTATCCCAGAGCAATGATGGTGAAATTCCAGGTTTCAAAAAATAATTTGATCTGTTTTACCAAGTCATCATAACAAGCCCTATCCTTTAATATTTGGGGGTTAAGTCTCCAGTTAGAGGTTTTAATAATTATATCTTTTAATTTTATCTTAAATGTTAATGGAGCATGACCCGAGATAATAATATTATGATATTTTGAGTCATATGTAAATGTTAATTTTGAATCTATTAAAAAATAGTCTATCCTCGAGTAGGTTCCAAATACAGGTGAAAAGAATGAATATTCTCGACCAGATGGGTTATCAGTTCTCCAGATATCCTTAACGTTTGCTGTATTAACAAAATAATTTATAAATGTACTTGACTTAGAAGTGGTTTTCCTTTTCGTTGATGATCTATCTAAATAATTATCTAAGGTACAATTAAAATCACCTCCAATTATTAGATTATGTTGAGTGGATATAGGGATATTGTTAAATATTTTCTTGAAGAAGAATGGATTATCAAAATTAGGACCATATATATTCATAAGGATTACTTTTTTAGAATATAATTCACCTGTAATTATTATATATCAACCCTCAACATCTTCTATTATTGAGCTTTGTTTAAAAGGTATACCTTTACGAATAATTATTGCTACCCGTCTAGACTTATGTGTAAATGAAGAGTGATATACTTTGGAAATCCATTTTGCTGTTAATCTATACTGCGCATCTTTCTTAAGGTGTGTCTCTTGGAGAAAAATAATATCAGATTTCAATCTATTTAATTGAGCTAAAACCTTACCTCTTTTAATTGGTTCGTTAATTCCCTTAACATTCCAACTACAGAAGGTGATTCCATCACCCCCAATCCGAGTATTTATATCATACATTTTATTATTAAGGTGGTTTATAATGGAGTAGATGTCTCAGCTCATCCAACCCAACCCTATACCCAGACATCAGATCGATGAAATTTAATATCTGTAACATTGTCTTATACACACGTCTCCTTGAATTAACTATATAATACCAATCATACTCAAATCCATATAGTATATAATATGAAATAAAATACATAATATAAAAATAATAATAAAAAATGTAAGTAAAGTAGGTGATGTTAATAAAGTGTAAAGGGAAAAAAAAGTGACTACAACTATAGTTAGTGTAGTTAGTGTTAGTGTAAGCCACACTAGCGTGGCTACTAATCTACGGACTTCCGTGAAAAAAAAAAGATGTTAATAATTCCAGCTCCGTTTTTGCCTTAAGGGCTATATATGTCGGGGTGGGGTATTAAATTTGTATACTTAGTGATTAATAATACTACTAATACCAATTACAATTAGTATCGTAGCACTATATTAGGAGAGCTAACATACATTTTTGAGGCATAGTTAATACAAAACTATATTTATTAATAATCCATCCATCCCTCCTTGACCCCAAGATAAAGTCCATGTCCATTGTTCTGTCTCCTTCCCTGCGAGTCCTCCTTCAATGTAAATCCTCCTCCTTTTCAGTGGGTGGACAGTATCATCAGATAAGTGATCATTAATCAGTCTCCTCAAGTAAGTGATCAGTAATATTCAGTGTCCTTCATCTTCATCTTCTTCTTCCTCTACTCCTTCCTCTTCCAGTTTCTTCTGAATATCTCGAGCGAATTCAAGAGCTTCTGTATGTTTGGTGAAGCGGTGCTCCTTATTATCATAAGTTACCCTTAATGTTGCCGGGTACATCAGGCCATATCTCAGATTCTTTATGTTCCTCCGGATACCTCTTGTTTCTGTAAATAAAGATCTTCTCTTGGCCACTTCCGCAGGGTAATCTCTAAAAATACTGATGTTGTCTCCCTCATATTTGAGATTTTTCTTTCGTATTATTATCTTCATCATATCTTCAAAAACATGATCGTAAGCCACCTTCACAATCATCTGTCTTGGGGGAGCATCCTTCCTAGGGGTACGTCTCAATGCCCTGTGTGCTCGGCCCAGCAGAGGTTCTTGGTCCAAGTTCAGAATATCTTTTAAAAATTTTGCAGCAAATTTTCGAGGGTCTTGATTTCCCTCTCGGCCTTCACTCAACCCAACAATACGCAGATTCTTACACCTTTGACGTCCTTCCAAGTCAATGCATTTCTCAGTCATTTTATGTAATAATTCTGATAAACGCTTGTTCTCGGCAAGGCGCTTTTCGGCTGATTCAGTCAGTTCTTTGATTACGTCATTTTGTTGATTAAGTGAAGTTATAATAGGTTCCAACTTGGTATCCAGCAGCACCTCCATCTCACCAGTTTTACGGTTTACAACATTCACCTGTTGTTGCAAATCAGTATCCGCTTTATCTTTCCATTCGTCCATCATAGTCTTTACAGCTGCTATAACTTCCTTTTTGGACTCTCATGATACACCAAGATGTCGGCTCTTAAAGTCTTTATTTCTTCTTTATATTCTTTTTTCATATCTTTAAGCATTTGTTTCAACTCACCCATAATGATTTTTTTGAGGTCGTCCATCTTTAAAATATCTTCCTGGGAGGCACTCAAACTCGAGCCCGAGGCTCCAGTGAGGCCTACTTCCCTTTTCACAGGCTTTTTCCCTTGGGGGGGGGGGGGGGGGGGTGGGGAGCGTTGCAGCGACATTTTTCTTATTAAAGTCGCGTGCCTGATGACGTCACGCACCTTTTTAACGCTACCGGAGCCTTTCCCAACCGTTCTCCTCTGGTAAGTAGCTTCTATTTACCCCTTTTACCCCCGTTTTTTATTCAGTTTTGACGGAGCTGAATGGCGCGAGTTCCGTTCACTCCATAGCGCCACCGGAAGTCCCAATCTTGCATATTTACATGTAAATGATTATTAATATGCACTGTCCCTGTTTAAATAAAAAAAATAAACAAATATAAAACAATTGAAATGGAAATGTTGTCCTTAAAATTTGGTGGTTGGATGAAAAGATATAACAGAAACACCGGACACACTTTCATTTTTTGCATGCTTGTAAATTCATAGTTGACAGCTTTAGATAAAAACAATTGCATATGTTGCACAGGGAGATTCCCTTAGTCTTAAAATATACATCAATGCCCGAGGAGAAAATCATGGGTTCCTGTCACTGGTGATTACCATCCAGTAATTGCTCTGTGACATCAAGTAATGTTTGTAAGGGTAACATTTAGTAGGGGACTAAGATGTGCTGTGTGATGGGAATTAGTATTTCTGAGACATAGCATTGAACTGTAGCCTGCTAGCTTGGGAAAGTAAGTAATGTTCCCACAAGGAAGTCCTTTAATTGTTCAGGCAAACAATTGTCCCTGCTCCAAAAATACTGAAACAGATTATCTGGTTGTTATATTGTTTATGGGATTTTGTACTGCTAAATTTACAATTTTTGTTAAATTACATTGTGACAGTGACTCCACAAGGACTTAATTGGCTATGAATCACTTCGGGACATTCAGAGATTGTGAGAAATACTTTATGAAAGTGATTTCATGTTTTTTTCTCTCTTCTTCGCTTCTCTGCTTGCCTTTCTTTCATGCCTTCATTTATACTGACTTCCACATGAAGAATGGTCAATTAAGCAAAATCTTAGTTCCAGTGGCGGCGCGACTCGCGTTGAAGCGGCGCCTACAACCTGTCTGTCTTTTGTTTTTGTCTAGTTAAGTGTGGTTGTTCGTGTCTTTTAAAACTGTTTTTAAACTGTATATATATGTGTGTGGGGGGGGGGGGGGGGACTTTAAAAAATCTCTTCCCTGTACGGGAGACCCGACCCTTTCCCTGTCGGGTTTCCGTTGTCGTTGGGACCTAGTACCATGGAGCGGCCTCCAGCCGGAATGACCTGGGGGCACCAGTCGCGGAGCCTGCGGAGCTGCGGACTCACCATCGTGGGGCTGGCCGGCCTCGGGGCGTGGGGAGCGGTGGTGGCTCGTTGCTGCGGCCCGAATCCGGGGCACGGAAGCTCCAGCTGCAGCCGCAGGTCTGGTGGACTGTGATATCAGGAGCTCGCGGGTCCGGGTGGAGACCGTTTTCCGGAGCTCCCGCAACGCAACTTCTGCCCGTGTCGCGGGGTTGGAAAGACCCGGAGCGGGGCCGTACATCGCCCGGCGCGGCTTTAATGGCCGCGGGACATTCCAACGCCCGCCGGGGACTCTAACTCTGTGACTTTTGGGCCTGGAGCAGGGCCGTACATCGCCCCGCGCGGACTTAAATGGCCGTGGGACTTACCATCGCCCGCCTGGGGCTTCAACATCTAGAGAGAAATGGTGCAGGGGTGAGAAAAGACTTTGCCTTCCATCACAGTGAGGTGGAGATTCATTGTGATGGATGTTTGTGTAAATTGAATTGTTTGTATGTTTTGTAGGAATTGTCTTTGTTTGTATGGCTGTGGAAACAAAGTTTCGTTTGAGCCTCACTGAGGTTCAAATGACATGGAATAAAATATTGTATTGTATTATCCTTAAGATCCAGTACTAAATGATAAATATAACTTAAGTTTTCTGCTAACCAGTTCTGATTGTCAAACTGCATATGAGTTCCTACAGTATTCCACCTGGAAGTTAAAGCTGAAGTATATATATATGCAAATAAAAATGATTAAACATTTTATTAATTTGATGAGCAGATTTACTGATGCACATACTCCCTTCTGCTTAACCATTTGCAACTTGAGACTAATAGAAAAGCACAAGGGTAGAAAACTGAATAGGGGAAATGTGGAGTGAACAATGGATCTTCTCACAATGGAATTAATATCAAGGAAAAACTGAAATTAGGAAATGCCATTATACTGTTGTTCATTTTGAAATTGTAGGTCTTTAGTGAGGTCGAAACTTTTTCCAAATACTGATGATAAGAATCCTGAAGACCCTCGAGCAGATGTAAAAGATCCCCTACCAGAAAAGTTGAAAGAGTCTGTTGTAAGTAATCATTTTTTAATTTTCTACATTTGTTTCCACATGCCACTTTATGGTTGGTTGCCAACTATATTTTCTTTGTTTTTGGGTTATATAAAAAACACTCAAAACATCTTCTTTGGTTTCATAATCTTCAGAGTGAAGAAAATTCACCGTAACACTCTTAAATAGTAATCCCTAATATTAGTTTCTCAAACAAGGAGAAACATTCTCTTTACATACACTCTGTCTCCACATCCATCCTGTTAACATCGGTCAGGTTCTTGTATGTTTTAATAGTCTTCACTCTTGTGAACTGTAGCGGACACAAACCCAGCCTGTCCAACCTTTTCACATAAGACAACCCGCCCATTCTAGTAAACCTACTCTTTTTTGTTTCCTCCAGAATGAACGGTTACAGTCCGACCTAATAGTTTGTGCAGTCATTGCTGTGCTATACTTTGCGATCCACGTCAGCACTGTCTTCATTGCCCTGCAGGTAAAATACTTCACTTTTCCATTTGCTGAACCAAAACCCTATAGCCAGTGGTCGGTGCAATTGATTAGGATTGCTGGTGCTCTACTGGCATAGAATCGGGAGAGAAAATAAGTTTTGAGAAGATAAATGTTCTGTGGAATGGTCTATATTCTGCTAATGGAAATTCCATCAGAACTAAATCATGCTTGTGAGGCAGAGTTTATTGCTATTGTATAAACAGGAACTGCACATGCTGGTTTACAAAGAAAAATACACAAAGTGGTCAGGTGGCATCTCTGGAACGCATGGATAGGTGACATTTAGAATCATGACACTTCTTCACACTGATTCCTATGGTGCTTGATCCCTAACATTCAAAAATAGTGATCTGCTAGATTGAGCATGAAGAGTAAAACCCAAATCAGATACATAACTTGTAATATTGAGGAATTATGTGTACTATATAGACACAGAATTTTCCCCAGATCTCACTATTTAGGAGCATTGTCTTCCCAAATTATTACATATTTTTAAATAACACTGCAGTGATCTGTAAACTAAGATGGAAATGCAGGGTGTTTCATATTTGGGTATGAAACATAATTACCACAAAATCACATAGGGTATGAATTAACTGTGCAACAGCCTTAATTCTTCACAAAGTGCAGCATTTCCCTGTAGAAATCAGGGATTATTGATATGCAAGAGCTGAAATTGACACTGCTGTCAATTGTCCGAAACAATGTTTCGGATAGATGGTATTTTGCTTAGAGAATGCATTTCATCTTAGATATGGCAATTTTCATCATAGTTGCCCATTGGCTGCAATGTCCATTAATTAATAGTGCAGTTACCTTGTAATCAATGTAGTGTTTGTTAATATAGCACTATTTGATTTATCTGATCCAGGGATTGAACAATTTATATCTTCAGGTGAACAATTGTTGTTAGTTTCTGTTCTTTACTGTTAAATCAACATTACAGGAAAATGTCAAAGGAATATTTGCTTGGGAGATAAAAAGGAAAAAAAAATGTTAGCTATTAATAATAGTCCAAGTTGTGTAACATTTTATGAATTTCAATTACCCTAGCATTATAAAACCTGTAAAACACAAAATATTACGTGAGGAAAATACTCAGTAACTCGGGCATGATCTGCAGAAAGAAACTGTTATGTTTTTAATGTCTGTGATCTTTCATCAGATCTGAAAAAAAGTTAAAAGAAATCAATTTTTAAGATGCATTGCTAGGGAAGGAATTCATCATGAATATCGAAGAGTAAGATAAAAAAGGACAGGTGCAGGACAGGCTAGAACACAAATTATTAAACTAAATGATTAAATGGATAACATTGTATGGTTCACCCTGTCACAACTCTCCTCTCAATTCTTAATGCATATTAAAACAGTTTAGTGTAAACTTTGTCTAGTTCTGAGGAGAGGCCATTGACCTCAAATGTTCACACAATTTCTCTATTCAAGTCCTGTTGCCTGTTGTTTTTAGTGTATACTACATTTATTTCAGAATACCAAATAATAATTTTTGTTTCTGTGAAATTCAAACTCCTTTTCTGTGCCCCAAAACAGAATTCTATATGTAGAATAAACCCTAAATAATGCCAATACCCTTGCATTAATATGAGTTTGTTAACATATCTTAATGTTTCACACAGTGATTTATCATTGTTATGCTGTACTGGAAAAATGGATTAATTGTGCATTTTCTGCCATCTCCCAGCCTGTCCTCAGTTATGTGCTGTATACCCTGGTAGGTACAGTGGGACTTCTAACCCATTACCTACTGCCCCAGCTCAGAAAGCAGCTCCCCTGGCACTGTTTTTCTCATCCACTGCTGAAAACCAAGGAGTACTATCAATTTGAAGTGAGAAGTAAGTATTCCTATAAAAACACTACAATGTTCACAGGATTATGACTGTCCATATAGGTGCGATGAACAGTTCAGAGATTTTGTTGTTAATCTGTTATTTCTCAAATGTTGCTTGGCAGTAAAGTCAACCAAGCATATACCAAGTTACTGAAATATTGTGAAATAGAACATAGAATCGTCCAGCACTGGAACAGACCAAATGTCTGTAAAAAATCACTATTGTATCTGCTTCTATCGCCACCACTGCAGAAAGTTCCAGATACATACCACTAATTTTTTTAAAAACTTGTTCGGCACACCTTCTTCAAACTTATATTCTTCAAACTGCTATATTTAAGAGGAAGTTAGATGTGGCCCTTGTGGCTAAAGGGATCTGAAGGTATGGAGAGAAGGCAGGTACAGGATACTGAGTTGGATGATCAGCCATGATCATATTGAATGGCGGTGCAGGCTCGAAGGGCCGAATGGCCTAGTCCTGCACCCATTTTCTATGTTTCTATGTTTCCCCTTCTAACCATAAAGCTATGCCTTCCAGTATTTAACATCTCAACCTGGAAAAAAGGTTCTGAGTGACTGCCTTTTCTATACCTTAAGTAATTTTATAAACTTCTATCAGGTCTCACCATAGCCTCTGATACTCCAGATAAATCAATTTAAGATTGCCCAATCTGTCCATATAGCTAATACCCCCTAAATCAACAACTCTACATCCTTCCTGCAATCAAAATAGCACACAACAGTCCGAATGCAGTATAACCAAAGTTTTATAAAGATACAACATGACATACTCAATGCCCCGACCGAGGAAGCAAAGCATACCATACACCACCTTTATCATTCTATTTATTTGCATTGCTACTTTTTGGATCTAAAGATCCCTCTGTACATCAGTGCTGTGAAGGGTCCTGCCAATAATTGTATACTTTCCCCATACATTTGACCTCCCAAAGTACTACACCTCACATTTGCCTAATTTAATCTCTATCTACCATTTTTCCACTCATATCTGTAACTGATACATATCCCTTTGTGCCCGTTAACAGCATTCTTCAGTGTCTGAAACTCCACCAGTACTTGTGTTGGCTGAAAATTGCTGACTAATCCATGTGCATTTTCTTCCAAGTCCTGTATAATGCATCACAAACAACAAGCCAATTCTGAATTTAATCTACCAAATGATGCATTCCATGCATCTTAACTTTCCGGATTAGCCTACAACAAGGGACATTATTAAATGCCTTACTAAAATCCATGTTGACCACACCCACTGCCCTACCCTCATCATTCACCTTATTCACTCCTCAAAAAACTCAATTGAGTTAACAAGACACAACTTGCCACCTACAAAGCCAGACTGACTGTCCTCATTAACCCATTCTCCTCCTTCACCCTCTGACACGTAGCATAAATTCCCTTCTTTATTCTTGAGTGGCCCTACTCTTGCCCCAGATACCCTATCTTTTTGATGTATGTTGAAAGCATTGGGGTTTGCTTAATCTGACATTCCAAGGACATTTCATGACCACTTTTTACCCTCATAATTCCCTGCTTAAACTCTTCCTGCTTTCGGTGCAAACCTCGTGCATGTCTGATTTTATCTTATAAATCCTTATGTAAGCTTCCTTCTTTTGACCAAATTTACAATCTCTCTTGCCATCTAATGTTCCCTTACCTTGCCATCCTTGTCTCTCCTCAATGGAACATGCCAGTACTGAACCTTGATCAGCTGGTCCTTATAAGACTCCAACACGTCGAATGTGGACTTCAGCTAACAACAGCTGCTGCCAATTTACTCTCGTGGTTCCTCCCTAATATTGTTGTAATTTGTCCTCCATCAATTTAGTACTGTCTCCCAAGGTCCAGAAATCTTTATTCATAACTGTCCAACAGCTTATGAATTGTGATTACTGTTCCCAAAATGCTTTCCCACTCAAACGGCAGTCACCTGGTCAGGCAATACAGGTAAAACAGTTGAACTTCGAGCTTGGATTGATACATAGAACAATGATATTGTAGCCATTACAGATATCTGATTTCCCAATACGAGGTCCAGTATGCTCCTTCTTTTAGTTGAACTATCCACAGACTGTTTCAAAAAACCCTCTTGCATACTCACACATCTAAGCCTAAGGAAAATAAAGTAACCTACAATAGCCCTGTTGTTTTTGCATCTTTCCATAATTTATTATCAGTACCTCCACCTCTCTCTGGTTATTGGAAGGCTTATAGTATAATCCCATTAGAGTGATTGATCCTTATGTATTTTTGAGTTCTGCCCACATTGTCTTAGTGGATGAATCTTCCAATATGATATCCTTAGGTGTAGTGGTGAAAGTTTCTCTGATCAGTAATGCAACTCCATCTTTTTGTACCTCTCTCCCTTTATCATGTCTGAAACATGGATACCCTGGAACATTGAGCTGTCTGAATTGTCCCTCTCACAACCAGATATCTGTAATGGCTACAACGTCATTGTTCTATATATCAATCCAAGCTCAAAGTTCCTCTGTTTTATCCATATTGCCCTTTGCATTTAAATAAACACACTTGGTCCTTAAGTGTCACCATGTGCATTAATCTACTTGTTCTTCCTTTGAGGCTTACTTGTCATAACTTCCATCTTCCCATAAATCACTCTGCTTGATGAGCTGTTGCTCTGGTTCCCACCCCCCTCAACTCTAGTTTCTACCCTCCAGTAGCATTAGCAAATCTCCCTACAAGGATATTGGTTCCGCTCCTCTTGTAAAGACCCTATTACCCTGGAAGAGAGCCCAAATGAGTGCTATCAAATTGGACCATGACCTCTGGCTGCTAACTCACCGACTCAGAATGTCCTGTACCAGTTCCGTGACATCCTTCACCCTGGCATCAGAAACAACATGCCATGCTGGAGTCTTGCTTCTGGCGACAGAATCATCTGTCTGAACCCTGACCCTACCACAATTGCACTGTTAACCCCACGCAGATGTGACCAGATATCGTACCTCTATTCTGGCTGCTGCTGCTATTTGACCCTGAGAAGCCATTCCCTCCCCTCCCTAGTAATCAAAGTAGTATATTTGTTTGAGAGGGGACTAGCCAGTGTAGATACCTGGATAACCTGCCTGATCCTCCTACCGGTCACCCATCTGGCTTAACCTTTAGTGTGGCCACTTGAAACTACCGTCTATAACCCCCTGCCTCCTATATGCCCTCAGTATGTCCAACTACCACTCCACTCAATCGATGTTGCCTGAGAAGAGCTGCACATGGACACACTTCAAGCGGATGTCATCTTCAAGACACTTGACTGCTTCTTCGATTTCCCATATATCACAATATTACAGGATGAACATACCACTCTATGGACTTCCATAACCTCCCTATACTAAAAATAAATCTACCAGACTTAATGGGAAATAAATCCAAAACGTGTAGGAAAGAACTGCAGATGCTGGTTTAAATTGAAGGTAGATACAAAATGCTGGAGTAACTCAGCGGGACAGGTAGCATCTCTGGAGAGAAGTAATGGGTGATGTTTCGGGTCAAGAAGAAGGGTCACGACCCGAAACGTCACCAATTCCTTCTCTCCGGAGATGCTGCATGTCCCGCTCCGATACTCCAGCATTTTGTGTCTAATCCAAAACCTGTTACCTTGTTTCTGTTCAACCTCTTCATTGAAGCCAGGTATTCAACAAAGCCGGCGCTGAGCAAATTGCAGCACTTACATCCATCTCAAAGCATCCCCTCTCAATGTGCCCACTGTAAAATACCCTGCTTTGCTACATGCTGACTTCATTTTACTTATTGCTAAGGCTGCCCGGCTTTAAGTCCTTACTTTAACATGAACTTTTAACCTGCTATGATTGTTCCTATCGACTGAAATGAGATCAGGAAAGAACCATTTCAGTAATTATTAAAAACCCAAATAACATGATATCATTTGGAGGTTTAATTTTAAATTACAGAACACATTTATTGCTGTCTATTCTTGTTAAATTAAATATCCTTTTATTAATTTGTTTTGAAAATGTTTTATGTATTTAAAAAATGTTAATCTGTTTGTTTAATCATTATACATTCACAACCATGTGCATGCACTGTATGTAAAACAATTGATATAAATTTCAGTGATAGTCCAACAACTACCAATAAAGATATTTCTGATTATCAATATGATGATGTGCCACAAATACATTGTTTTTAATAATTTGAGAGCAACTACCATCTGATGATGAATTGTTTGGCTGCACATCTTCAGCAAGCCACTTAACAGCTTTCTTCTTGCAGATGCTGCTCATGTTATGTGGTTTGAAAAGATTTATGTATGGCTGCTATTTGTGGAAAAGAATGTAATTTACCCATTGATTGTCCTCAATGAGCTGAGCAGCAGCGCAAAGACGATAGCCAGTCCAAAGAAACTGGACGCAGAGTAAGGTGTTTCTCTTTATTATTCTTTCTGTCACTGATATGTTCTTATTTCTTTTTAGTTTTGCTATGCCACATGCAAGCGACCCTCTGCGTTTCGGGGTGAGGGGGAGAGGGTTGCACCATGGAAAATGTTGCAAATTGAGGTTTTCCGTGATGCAAATGCATTAAGCAACACAAGTTTAAAAACTAGTAGAAATTCTGGGAGAACTGTTTTTTCTTATTCCATGTCTCAAATAAGTGGTGATTTGTGAATTCCATAAAAATAAATTTCTGTCATTCAAACAGCCTTAGTGTGGCAGTGGCCTTCCCACAATGCCAGCAGGCCGTTTCATTTCAGCTCCTTAATCAGGAACTTTGTGACTGCTCAGGACTGTTCAAGAAGCATAGGGAGCAAGTGGAGGATTGTCATTGTCTATTCATTGAGTCGGAGTGTCATCCAGCACAGAAACTGTCTCTTCTGCCCTATTTGTCCATGCCGACCAGGTTTTAGAACAAAGCTAAAACCTGGTCACTAGTCACTAAAAGCTAGTCACTCTCCTATGCTCCGGAGAAAATAATCCCAGCCTATTCAGACTCTCCTGACCTCTCAAACCCTCAAGTCCTGGTAACATCCTGATGAACCTTTTCTGCAGACCTTCCAGCTTGATAACATCCTTACAATTGCTAGATGACTAGAACTACCCAACAAACTCCACTTATGATCACATCAACATTTTGTACAGCTGGAGCATGATGTGCCAACTCTTCTACTCAGTATCGTTACCAATGAAGACAAGCATGCCAAATACTGCTACTTTCACCCTGTCTACCTCTGTCGCTACTTTGAAGGAACAGTGCACCTACACCCCTAAGTCTCTGCTCTATAAACACTTGCCAGGACACCTCCATTTACTGTGAATGTACTACCCTGATTTAACATGCCACAATGTATCATGTCACACTTTTCTAAATTAATTTCCATCTACCATTCCTTGGTCTACTGGTCCACTTGATTCCGATTTGTTTGTAAACCTAGCTAGCCTTCCATACTGTCAATGTTGGTGTCATCCATAAATTTGCTTACCACATTAAACACATTTCATCCAAATCATTAATGTAGCTCAAAAACAACGGTAGACTCAGCACAGATTCATGAGGCACACCAATAGTCACTGACTTCCTATAACAAAAACAATCCTCCACAACAACCCTCTGATTTCTTCCAACAAGCTAATTTTGAATCCAGTTTGCCAGTGTCCCTGAATTCCACCTTATCTGCCCCTTTGGACGGGCCTATAATCTGTGACCCTGTCAAACGCCTTGAGTTCATATCAATAACTTCCAATGTCTCCCCCTGATCCAACCATCTTTGAACATCTTTGAATTTAAATGTCAAATTCATGAAACACTATTTCCCATGTACGATGACTTACTGGCTATTCCCAATCAGTTCTTGCTGGTAGTTTCTCTTCTGCAGAATCCCCTCCCATAAACAACTTACTGGCTTATAGTTCCTTAGCTTGTCCTTGCAACCCGTCATAAATAAAGGTACAATATTAGCCACCCTTTAGTCTTCCAGGACTGCCCCCTTGGCTAAAGATATTGCCAATGTCTGCCAGGGCCCCTGTAACTTTTCCCCCAACCTCTCGCATTGTCTGACTATATATCTGGTTAAAGTCCCGGGGATTTATTCACCTTATTTTTCTTTAAGATTATTTTCTTTAAGATTGTGTTAAGTATGGAACTCTCAAGTACTGTCTGTGTTCTTCTCTAGGTTTGGTGCGTTCATGATCACCATCGCAGGGATGAAATTGCTTCGATCTTCTTACAGTAGCCCCACTTACCAATATGTGACAGTTGTTTTCACTGTGCTGTTCTTCACCTTTGACTATAAAGCTTTTTCAGAAACTCTGCTGCTGGATCTCTTCTTCATGTCGATACTATTCAGCAAGGTATGTTATTGTAAGAAGTTATTCGATGCAAGTCAAAACTATCCAGCATTGACGGAGAGAAAAATGTTCCTAGTTTGTGGGGATGGGGTGGTTGCAACCCATCCCCACAAGTTATTCATATTGGTATTCCTTGCATCATAAATTATAGAATGAAGGGCAGGATTCTATTGTATACAAGAAATAATTGTTGTGCAATGCCATTGGTTTATGCACATAGAAATTATTACAGATGTGAATATAGTTTACACAAATGGGGCTATTTGATCTTATTTGGTACATGCCAATGCTTAGCAGTAAATGGGGAGAAGGTCGGAGAATGGGGTTGAGAGGGATAAATAGATTAGCCATGATCCAATGGGGGAGCAGACTCAATGAGTTAAATAGCTTAATTCAGTTCATATGTCTTATGATCTAATGGTTTAAAAATAGCAAAAGCTTAGCAGGTCGGGCAGCATCAATGGAAAGGAAAATTATTTGCATTTTAACATCAAAGGCTTGAATCTGTAATATATTTTAGATATCTGCATCAATTGGGCATCTGGGCGGGTTATGCAGCATCTCTGGAGAAAAAGGATGGGTGACATTTTGGGTTGGGAGCCTTCTTCAGACCCTTGACCTTCTGATGAAGGGTCCTGACCCAAAATGTCACGCATCCCTTTTCTCCTGAGATGCTGCATAACCCGCTGAGTTACTCCAGCATGTTGTGTCCATCTTCAGCATTTGGATAATGAAGTAGATTTTCAAAGTCTACAGAGAGATTTGGGCCATTTGGAAAAGTGGGCTGAAAGATGGCAGATGGAGTTTAATGCTGTTAAGTGTGAAGTGCTACATCTTGGCAGGACAAATCAAAATAGGACATACATGGTAAATGGTGGGGAATTGAGGAATGCTGTGGAACAGAGGGATCTAGGAATAACTGTGCATAGTTCTCTGAAGGTGGACTCGCATGTAGATAGGGTGGTAAAGAAAGCCTTTGGTGTGCTGGCCTTTATAAATCAGAGCATTGAATATAGGAGTAGGGAAGTAATGTTAAAATTACAAGGCATTGGTAAGACCAAATCTGGAGTATGGTGTACAATTTTGGTCGCCTAATTATAGGAAGGATGTCAACAAAATAGAGAGAGTACAGAGGAGATTTACTAGAATGTTGCCAGGGTTCCAGCAACTATGTTACAGAGAAAGGATGAACAAGTTAGGTCTTTATTCTTTGGAGCGCAGAAGGTTAAGGGGGGACTTGATTGAGGTCTTTAAAATGATGAAAGGGATAGACAGAGTTGACGTGGATACGTTTTTCCCATTGAGGATAGGGAAGATTCAAACAAGAGGGCATGACATGAGAATTAAGGGACAGAAGTTTTGGGGTAACGTGAGGGGGAACTTCTTTACTCAGAGGGTGGTGGCTGTGTGGAATGAGCTTCCAGCAGAAGTGATGGAGGCAGGATCGATTTTAACATTTAAAAGTAAAGTGGATAGGTATATGGACATGAAGGGAATGGAGGGGTATGGTCTGAGTGCAGGTAGATGGGACTAGGGGAAAACAAATGGTCGGCACGGACTGGAAGGGCCGAGAGGGCCTGTTTCCGTGCTGTAATTGTTATATGGTTATATGGTTATAAACCAGCATCTGCAGTTCATGTGTAGGAAGGAACTGCAGATGCTGGTTTAAATCGAAGGCAGACACAAAATGCTGGAGTAACTCATCGGGGCAGGCAGCATCTCTGGAGAGAAGGAATGGGTGACGTTTCGGGTTTTGAGTCGAGATCCTTCTTCAGAAGGTCAGGGGTCTGAAGAAGGGTCCCGACCCGAAATGTCACCCATTCCTTTTCTCCAGAGATGATGCCTGACCCGCTGAGTTACTCCAGCATTTTGTGTCTGTCTGCAGTTTGTATGTTTGCACAGTATTGTATATCATTTTTCGTAAGGAGGAATGCATTGCCTATTGGTACTTCATTTACATACAAATTAAATGCAGAGTCTTGTGTTGTTGTGTAATGTGAATTCATAGGTTGAAATGTAAAAATGTATTTGTTTAATATTTTCTGTTTTGTTTTAGTTATGGGAGCTTTTCTATAAATTGAGATTTGTGTACACTTATATTGCTCCTTGGCAAATCACATGGGGATCAGCGTTTCATGCTTTTGCTCAGCCTTTTGCTGTGCCTCGTATCCTTTACTCATGCATTGAGAATAACTAATATTGTTGATATCAAGATTTTACAGGCAGTTTTAAGAATCGTGGATTTTCTTTGTGCTAGTCATTAAAACTCCAATTGTAATATACTCAAATGTCTGAAGCAATTCTAGCAGAACAAGCCAAAAAAAGAATTCAATAAACTTTAAAAACACTGGACAATTTACAACTGTCAAAGCTGTACGACGGAGAGGTTTGTCTCAGCGTGTTGTGAAAATTAAAGTAGTTCTTAAACCCATCCGTGAAAACATGTTTGCTGCGTTCTGTTTTTGCACACTTTTGAATTGCCCATGCAATTTACCTGGGAAGTGCATACATGGATTGAAATAGAACAAGACTTCTTAATTAAACAATCTAATCAAGTCTACCTTTATATTGTATGAAAACTGAATTCCAGAAGCAAATGATTTATCAGTCTTTCGACAACTTAGATTATTGCAATTCCGCGCTTCCGATGTGACATCCTGTTCATCGGAGAAACTAAGTGGATACGAGACAACCATTTCACCAATCATATGCACTCTGTCCGCTAAGGCCTGCTGGAGTTCTCAGTTATCCATTTTAAGTCCCTGTTCTCAGACCAACCTTTTTGTTCTTGCCCTCCTCCAATGCCAAAGTAAAGCCAAATGTGAATTGGAAGAACTGCACCTCAGACTGGGGTAACCTGCAACCCAATGGTATGAATATCAAATTCTTCAATTTCATGAAATATCACCACCCCACCCAAATCCAAATCCTCTTTTTCCACGGTGCCTTGCCACCCCTCCCCCCCACCCCACCACCTCCGTTCAGTATGCAATCATTTCTACCACTATCTCCCAACACCTCATTCACCCTAATCCTTCCACTGTAAGCTCTGCTCATCCCACATCATGTTCCATATTTCCCTTTTATTCTCCCCTCTTTCCCCTCCCACCATATCCCTTCTTCTGCCGTTATATTTCATACCTCCTCTTCTTTCCTTATCTAACGCCCTTCTGTCTATTTTTACCACTTTACTGCACCCTTGCCTGTCTTTCCAGGTTTCTGCCCCGCTACTCCATTGGTCTGAAGAAGGATTCCGAACTGAAAAGTTGTCTGTCCATTCCCTCTGCAGTTGCTACCTGACCCGCCGAGTTCTTCCAGCATTTTGTTTTTGCTCAAGATTCCAGCATTTGTGATTTCATGTGTCTCAAGTCTTATTCAGGTTGGCACTGTAAAATACTCAGCTACCAATTTGATTTTAAACAAAGAATGGCACAAGTATGCAAATTCAGTTTACATTTATCATTTCCTTTCAAGAGTGGGTCCAATCTGTTTCAGTACAAGTAGATCAAAAATAATTGGGAAAAAATTACATGTCAACATGACTTAGAGAAATGTCTAAGTGATGTTGAGTAAAATGTGCTTAAAAGTTCATAGTGAAGATACATTTTAATGAATACTTTGTATGCTATTGTTCTTGGGATTTCAATATAGCTGATGCAGTTACAATATGCTTTTCTTTCCTTAACTGTTACTTTGCTTCAGATTCAGCAATGTTATTTGTTCAGGCAATCATATCAGCTTTATTCTCAACTCCTTTAAACCCATTTCTTGGAAGTGCAATATTCATTACTTCATATGTACGACCGGTCAAGTTCTGGGAAAGAGACTACAAGTAAGTGCTTTTTTCCCCAACTTTGATGCCATTACATATTCGGCATATACAGGAAAAAGTAGGATGTCACTTTAAAATTAAGGCAGTTTCCATTTACATATTCAATAAAATTCCAATCCTCGGATGTAATCCTCGGATTATCTTGTACTTTTGTTTAACTATGAAATTTTAATACCCATAGTTTTGTAACTTTTCCATGAAAATCATTTTAGAAAATGTCTCTTTTCATCTGTCCCTCCCAGCTCTTTCACTCATCTGATATTCTTCACTCTCTTCGCTTTACCTGACATCCTCTCCGTGTCTGGTCTCTTAACCTGACACCCTTCCCCCACTCTCTGCTTGTCGCTTCACCTCCTACCTCTCTTCCCATGCCCCTTCTTGGTTCACCCTCCTCTGCTATTTCTCCAGAGAGCAATGCTGAACTACTATCTGCCTCTTTGATATCCCTTGGACTATCCTTGTTGTCTTTACCTTGCACTAAGCATTATTCCCTTATCATATATCTATACACTGTAAATGGGTTGATTGTAATCATGCATTGTTTTTCTGGTGACTGGTTAGCACGCAACAAAAAAGCTTTTCAGCGTACCTCGGTACACGTGACAATAAACTAAACAGAAACTGAACTGAAAAGTTCCTTTCCCAATACATCTCCTTGTCCGACAGATATTTACATTTAGTTTTTAATTATTGCAAACACAAGTTGATTGTCCATAACACTCATACATTTGTTGTTTTACTTGTAAGAGAGTACTATAGTTGGCAACACCTTCGATTTGACTTTTTTAGTTACTCCACATTTTGTCAGGGATGCTTTTACTGACTAATCAACAGGTTTTAATTTTGCCCATGAAATTTTTGTATTAGTATCTTAAGCTTTGGACACGGATGAAGGGAAAGTTCCTTTGTAGTGACGCTGTTCCTCAGCTACTACATTAAAAGAGCACCATCTCCTTGACCAAAGTAATGTGTGTGCACAGTTTAGCTCATTAGCCATTCCTAAATTTTTGTATTAAGTATCTTAAGCTTTGGACATGGATGAAGGGAAAGTTCCTTTGAGGTGACGCTGTTCCTCAGTGGTGGAGCTTCCGGAAGTGGCGGCGCTGCCTGGCAGCTGCGGCTCACCTGCAGTCCGTCTGTATTTTATTTTATTTTTGTCTTCTTGTGTTTGTTTTAGTTAGAATTTTGGTTTATTAGGCTGTGTATGTGGGGGGGGGGGGGGGGGGGGGAAGAAACAGGGTTTTAGTCTCTCCCTTCGGGGGGGTGCGACTTTTCTTGTCGTGTCCACCGTCTCCGTCTGTGCTGAGGCCTAATGGTGGAGCTTGCGGCCTCGGAGCTATGGCGACCTTCCAGCTTCCAGCAGCGGCCCGGCTTCAGAGCTGCGGTGCTCCAGCGGCGGCCTGGCTTCAGAACTGCGGTGCTCCAGCGGCGTTCTAGCGACGGCACGGCTTCAGAGCTGCAGGGCTCCAGCGGCGGCACGGCTTCAGAGCTGCAGTGCTCCAGCGGCGACCCGGCTTCAGAGCTGTGGTGCTCCAGCGGTGGCGTTCCAGCGGCGGACCCGGCTTCAGAGCTGCGGGGCTCCAGCGTTCCAGCGGCGGCCCAGCTTCAGAGCTGCGGTGCTCCAGCGGCGGCACGGCTTCAGAGCTGCGGTGCTCCAGCGGCGACCCGGCTTCAGAGCTGTGGTGCTCCAGTGGTGGCGTTCCAGCGGCGGACCCAGCTTCAGAGCTGCGGGGCTCCAGCGTTCCAGCGGCGGACCCTGCTTCAGAGCTGTGGCAGCGTTCCGGCGATGGCGGTGGCGGCAGCCCGGCTTCGGAGGCTCAGCCGCGGGCCTAGTGGACGATAACATCGGAGGCCTGGATCGCCTCAGCGCAGAGGGAGATCAAGGAGGGAAGAAGACAAAGACTTTAAGACTTTTGCCTTCCACCACAGTGAGGAGGTGCTTGGTGAACTCACTGTGGTGGATGTTAAATATGTGTTTATTGTGTGTTTTGTTATATGTTATGACTGCAAGGTAACAAAATTTCGTTCAGACCGAAAGGTCTGAATGACAATAAAGGATACTTTACTTTACTAAATCTCCGAGATTGGAAGATGTTGACAAATCAAAGACAAATTTCTGTCAGGCCATTTCTTTTCATTTTTTGTGACTCTTCATGTATAGGACTTTTATAGCCAGCAGATAGGCAACTAATCAATTGGATTTAAAACTGGGTTTCAAAAGGGCAAGTTTGTCTCTTAGTTTTCTGGTTCCAGACTTGTACTAATGCCACTGTCTAGGGATATCATGGATAAATCTCACTCTTTCTACCAAGACCCCCTAGTCTTATTATAGGTATATATGCAACTGATTTGATACGCTATTGTTGACTACTGCCATTTTATTTTGTGTGCTGCAGGTTTTAGGATTATAACTTTAATTTGTTTTGTAGCACAAAGCGGGTGGATCATTCAAATACCAGGTTGGCATCACAACTCGACAGAAATCCAGGTAGGATACAAATTATTATTTTTAAGGAAGTGATTTCTATATCAATGCACTCAAACTAAATCTTCAAATATGGCAATTACTTTATATTTGAATAGACTGCAGTAATGCAGCATAACAGGTACAAAGAACCTGAAGAAGGGTCTCGATCCGAAACATCACCCATTCCTTCTCTCCAGAGATGCTGCCTGTCCCGCAGAGTTACTCCAGCTTTTTGTGCCAATCTTAGGTTCAAAGGTGGACTGCTTTGTGCTTCAGTAATTTGCTTATTTTATTGTTATAAAATTGAAAATAAAGTTGATTCCCATGCTTTATCAAATTTATTCAGGAGATTAAACCTTTACTTTGCCATTCTTTTGTTTTGAGACACGCACAAAAATACATTCCTTTTGGACTCTCATCTTTCATTGATATACAGTATCTACATTCTGATATTGAATCTGAACAGGAGCAGGCCACTCAGCTTTTAAGACTACTTGTCCATTTATTTAGATCATAGTTGACATGCATTTCCATATCTCGCACTTTCTTTCAGTCCCAATTCCTTGTCAAATGTCTTGAACTACAAATTTTTTAACAGTAACATAATTTTGGGGAAAAATTGCAGATCTGTTGACCTGTTAGCCAAACATGCACTTGAAAAACTATTGCCAGTGTTCCTTATGACATTCAAACATACAAGAGTGACAATGTGCAGATTAATTGTGACATTATAATGATGAGCTGATTTCCTCAGTTCTCAAAATCTGCACAGTTGCTGCATCAGGCCAGGAATGTCACCAAATGACAAAGGAAAAATGCATTACTGGAGAATGCATTTGGGTTGCAGCTTATAATGTCACCTAGTAATTTACATTTCTATCAGCTGTCTTTAATACCCAGTTCTGGTGAACAGTCTTCTATTGTTTCTTGATATTATGTCTTAATATTGTACTTTAAAGCCATGTAAATGAAAAATCTTGTTATTTATGCTTGATGCATTACCCTCTGTCTATATAAGTATTTTTTGTTGGCAATAAATCTAGGAGAAACATAATGCTTTGGTACGTTTTGAGGTCTTCAGTTGTAAAAACTATTTCAAGAACTAGAAAATTCAATTTGGATTTTTTTTGTGATCCTTTGAATGTGTTGAACATGTTTCACAATATTTTGACAGGAGCAAGTGGGACTGCTTATTTTCTTTGGGTAATCGAGGAAACCACTCATTTCAACTTTTGCATTTGAATCTTGAATGAAGTGGCTCATCTTTACCAGCAATAATCACCAGTCTGGGAATTACTCTCTGCTGAGTGATGTGTTGTACGTTCACCAAACTAGTAAAAACATTTAGTTTAGAGATACAGCACGGAAACAAGCCCTTCAACCATCCGAGTCCGTGCCGACCAGCAATCCCCGCAACTTATGCTATCCTACACGCACGAGAGATAATTTACGATTATATCATGCCCATTAACCTCCAAACATGTATGTCTTTGGAGTGTGGGAGGAAACCGGATGTCCCTGAGAAAACCAACACAGTTCACGGGGAGAACGTACAAATTCTGTACAGGCAAGCACCCGTGGCCTGGATCGTACCTGGGTCACTTGCGCTGTAAGGCAACTACTCTACCGCAGCGCCCACTGTGCCGCCCTATTTGCAAATTATAAATCTCATTCCAAGTAAATTAAAGAACCTATAATGACATTTTCAAATGCATATATATGATTAATAAAATATGCCTTCAGAAAGACGCCTAGAAGCTGCTTCTGATCAGCTTATATTTATTTTGCCCTCGGAACCAAAGTTCAAATCCACTCTAGATTAATTCGATCAAAGTCAGATTTCTTTAAGATCTGATTGTTAAGATCTTAAGTAGAAAATGCACAATTCTGATCTAATCTCCAGCGCTGTATAGCAGCTAACCCTGGGCTATAAATACTACTGGTGCAGTTAAATAAGAATATTGGATTAAAGAGGGCATCTGTAAGATTGCAACTCAGATGCATTACCAAAACGGATTGAGAAAGTTATTTGACTTAATGCCACATTGCAAGTCGCCATGTTGTGTTTGTTGGAATTAATTGCTTGTTTGGTGAGTGGCACTTTGATCATGTCTCCCATCTTCTTGGAGCTCTCTTCCATTCAGTTACTCAAGTTTAGATCCTCTTTACTGCATCTAAAATAGTCTAAATCAGTGTTTTCTATTACCCTCAAAGATATAATTGGCACAATGTTCATGTGCTCCAAGGCAAGGGTTATTTGGTTCTATTACCACAGAATTATTTACCTCTTTACGGTCTTTTTATTTTACTGCCAGACTCATGTTATTATAAATCATCTATAGCTTCCAGTTTCTTTGAAATTGTAGAGGTATCCTATTTTAAGTACCCATGCTCTCATAAATTGACACCATCCTTGTCATTCAACAACCATTGTTTCTCTTTAATTATTTTCATAGGTTTTGTACATTTCTATTCTCTTCTCAGTACTTGCCCAAACACGATTAACTGCAGGAAGTTGACGTTCTAAAAATAATTAATTAATATTTGAATTATATTCTTCACCAAATGCCGGTCAATCCTCACATTAGTTTTTCTTAATAAATAAATCCTTTAAAAAATGTGTTTAATTGTGTTTCTTTCAAGATTTCGGATGTGCCAAAAAAGCTAATAATAAGATAGTCTGACTTAGAATTTCAGGAGCATTTGTACAATGTGCGTTTTCTCATCTAACATCGTTTATGAGCCATGCTGGAAGGATGGTATAGATAGTTTAGCATAATGGGCAATCGGATGGAGTTCATAGTTGAAAAGTTAAAATTAAGGAAAACAAAATCTTAAATATTGTTACTTGAAATTCTGCACTTGCAAGTGCAGAAATATCATACTTTGAAAACGCATGGATCATAATCACCAGGTTTACTTGAGAATTGTGTAAGAGAACAGGCAAGTTGCAACAGATTAATAGTTTACAACTATGTTGTATACACCAGGGTGCAATGAAATTCCTAGTTCATGTGAAGTTCACAAAGTAAACGGTATAATAGTCATGATATTTACAGTGGTAATTGTAGTATTATCTTTAGCTATGAGAGCTACCAGGTGGCCAATGTGTATTGATTTAATAAGGGATGCAAGGATGATTCAGGAACTCCAGGTCAGTGAACCACACATCAATGGTGGGTAAATTACTCGAGGGAGCTCCAAGGAACAGGACCTAACAGCATTTGGATAGGCAAGAACGGATTAGTGATAGTCAGCACGGCTTTGTGCATGGAAAATCATGTCTGACAAATTTAGTGAGGTTTTTTTTGAAGAGGTCACCAAGAGGATGGAAGAGGGCAGGGTAGTGAACATTGTCTATATGAACTTCAGCAAGGCTTTTCATTAGCTCAGGCTAGTCCAGAAAGTTAGATCGCATGGGTTCCATAGTCAACTAGCCAAATGGATTCAAAATTGGCTTGGTGGAAGGAAACAGTGCAGTGTTGTGGTGTGCTGCAGAAATCTGTTCTGGGTCCACTGTTGTTTGTCATCTATATTAATGACCTGGATGACATTGAGTTATAAGGAGAGGCGGGAAAGGCAACGGGTTTTTCACTGCAGCACAAAATGATGAGAGGTGACCTTATAGAGATGTACAAAATTATAAGATGCACAGCCACAGTCTTTTTTCCAGGGTAGTGTCGTCCAGAACTACAACACCTGGGTTTAAGGTGAAAGGCGGAAGATTTACGAGACCTAAGGGGTAGATTGGAAATTCTTCTGCGTTAGCAGTCATTTCTACAGTAATCTTCGTATGCTATTGATCTGCACACGTATTTATATCCTTTGCATATTGCTGCAACAACATAGCTTTGATTGCAAACAAGGAGAGTATGGGAAGTGCTTTCAGTAATGGGACTGTCCCACTGAGGCGATTTTTTAGGCGCCTACAGGCGACTTGGCTGTCGTCACATGTTCGCTGGTGGTCGCCAGGGTGTCGCCTGTATGGATGTGAGTAGTCTCCTCAGTCACGCAAAGAGTCGTAGCGTCTTTCCCATCTTCCCATCTCCCCTTTCGGCTTTCCGCAGAGACCGCTCTCTGTAACTCCCTGGTCAATTCGTCCCTTCTCATCCAAACCACCTCCTCCCCTGGTACTTTCCCTTGCAACCGCAGGAAATGCTGAACTTGTTGCTTTACCTCCCCCCTCGACTCCATCCAAGGACCCAAGCAGTCTTTCCAGGTGAGGCAAAGGTTCACCTGCACCTCCTCCAACCTCATCTATTGCATCCGCTGTTCTAGGTGTCAACTGCTCTACAGCGGTGAGACCAAGCGCAGGCTTGGCGATCGCTTCGCCCAACACCTCCGATCTGCTCGCATTAACCAACCTGATCTCCCAGTGGCTCAGCACTCAACTGCCCCTCCCATTCTGAATCCGACCTTTCTGTCCTGGGCCTCTTCCATGGCCAGAGTGAGTCCCACCGCAAATTGGAGGAGCAGCACCTCATATTTCGCTTGGGTAGTTTACACCCTAGCAGTATGAACATTGACTTCTCCAATTTCAGGTAGTCCTTGCTTTCTCCCTCCTTTCCCTCCCCTTCCCAGCTCTCCCACAGCCTACTGTCTCCGCCTCTTCCTTCTTTCCGCGCCCCCCTCACCCCCACATCAGTCTGAAGAAGGGTCTCGGCCCAAAATGTCACCTATTCCTTCGCTCCATAAATGCTGCCTCACCTGCTGCGTTTCTCCAGCATTTTTGTCAACCTTCAATTTTTCCAGCATCTGCAGTTCTTTCTTAAACATAGTGTCTTTCTGGTTGCCGCAAAATTTTCAACGTTGAAAATTTTTTGCCGACAGTGGGTTTGACGCATATGAGCATATCTTGACTTCTCCTAAAGTAGGAGCTATGGTAGGTTGTCGCCAGGATGACATAGGTTGTTGCCGGTGCTGACTTCGGTTAATTCCATTGGCGACTACCTACGTTAGCCGGCGACAGGTACCGGCGACTGAATTGTCTTACCTTGTCGTAGCTTGTCGCGGGTGGGCGTAGGTTGTTGTAGGTGTGGTCATAGCAGAACGTCCTAATGGTCACCGGTTGTCGGTAGCTTGCCGTGGCCTGACGTCGACTACGAGGTAGGTGCTGGTGGACATTGTCGTAGGGGGGTCCAGTTGTTGGTTTTTCGGTGACCTGCTACGACTATGACAGTCGCTGAAAAAATTGCCTAAGTTGGACAGGCCCATAAAGCTTCTCAATAATGAGACTGCATAAAAAAATTGGAAATTTGTTTTACAATTCCCACAGTGTTTACAACTGAACCGTATAGCTTGAAACTACAATTAGTATTCCTGCAGGTATCTCTGGCCCTTCAACATTCTCTGATTCAACATAAATCTAGAATTTTTGTACCAGTTTTATACATGTCTGTAATTATGTTTGTTCCAATGTGAGATCACTAATTCATTGTACGTCAGGGCAGCAATGACAGAATTGTAACTTTTTGAAAGATTTCAGAAATAGAAGCACAGCTTATGATGCATTACATTTAACAGTGGCTATCACATTTTGTAGGCTCAGATGACAACAACCTGAATTCCATCTTTTATGAGCATTTGACGAGATCTCTGCAGCACAGCCTCTGTGGGGATCTGATGTTGGGACGCTGGGGCAATTTCAATATTGGAGATTGCTTCATTCTTGCCTCTGACTACCTCAATGCACTGGTTCACCTTATTGAAATAGGCAATGGCCTCGTCACCTACCAACTGCGGGGATTGGAGTTTAGAGGTAAGAGACCAGCTATGTTTTACAATTGCACACAACCTACGGTTTTCTCTCCTAATTGATAAAGCAATAATCAGTGACCTAGAACATTTTACACTTAGTTATTTTATTCCCTCTTCACACAGAAAATCAGTTGTTTCCAAAGTGCCACTCTGAAACGCAATTGGCCGGTATGAATTACGCATGTGTAATTTCTGCATCAGGCGAGCATTGAATGATAAAATTCCCTATGAAAAATTTAATTTGAGTGTTTTCTCTTGCAAATTAAGCTCGTAATATTGTGAGGTGCATCTATCATTGGTACTCTCAGAAAAAACATAATATGGCACTAAAGCCAGTCAACTCTTAGCTGGTCCCAGAAATTGATCTGCAATCATTCATCCACTCTTTTAAGCATCTCAACACAGATTCCCCTTCTCCAGTATTTGTACAATGGACAGCTTTATTGTAATCATGTATAGTCTTTCCATCGACTGGATAGCATGCAACAAAGAAGCGTTACATTGTACCTCGGTAAACTAAGCTAAACTAAACTTGTGCTGCCCGCAGATCATGTACCAGCCAATAGTGAGACATAACTCTGAGTTCTCCTTCGGTAACTTGGAACCATCTATCACTACAGTACTATACACCCCCACCAAAATTTCTATCAAATCTGATTGATATCCCTGGTGCATGCCTCTTCTTCACACAACTTGACTCCCAGCAAGACTTCAATATGCACCTGACGAGTGCTGTTGATCGATTCCCGTGAAAATCCGAGAACTGAAGTGTCAATAATTTTTGTATGTCAAAAAATGTTTTGTCTACAATTTGAGCTCATGTTCATATTAAAATAGAACAATGTTAGTTAAGAGGCCAGACTAAATCAGAATGTAGACCATGTCAACCAGTAAAGTGTAACCATGTGTGTAAAGCTCAAACTGGGGCTCTGAAAATAAAAAAGGGCTTACCAATGTAGCATTATGTCATAGATAAGAAGTTACCAGTTACTGTTCCACATTAATTCCTTATGGCAAGCTTGAATGTATGTTTATCGGGTAGGATTAGAGTTAGTGTGGTTTTATACTTCATATCTGATTAAATAGCCAGGATTGAGTGCCACACTGAGTCAAGCTGTAATTTCTACATGGTGAAACCAAAATGTATAAAAATACCCTTTAATAAAATCTGACAATGTGCACATTAACCAAATGTGATTTTTTTCTATTACAAATCTCAAATTGTGGCGTACAGAGGCAAATAAATAAATGATGGGTCTTTGTCCCAAACATTATGGAGGGCACTGTATGTCCTGATATGCATTTATAAAACAAACAATAACATAATAAATAATAAGACAAAAATAATGCCCAAATCTATGTCGTTTGGAGCTTATCTGGGGGTTGGACTGTTTAATAGCCTGCTGATTATTGGGAAGACATTGCTCCTGAAACGAGACATTATAGTTTTCAGGCTTCTCTATCTTCGTCCTGGTGGCAGGAGTGAAATGAGCATGTGGCCAGGATAGTGCGTGTCTCTGATGATGATGGCTGCCTATTTGAGCCAGTGGCTCCTGTAGATCGCTTAGATATGGGGAGGTCAGTACCCGTGAAGGACTGAGCAGTGTTCACCATATTTTGCAATCTTCTGTGCATTTGAGTTGACAAACCAGGCCATGATGCAAGCAGTCAATATTCTCTCTACTGCACAGCTATATATTATTTTAATGAATGCCATCATCATCCCTTTTGCTTGCAGGCACCTACTGTCAACAGAGGGAGGTGGAAGCAATCACAGAAGGGGTTGAGGAAGATGAGGGATTCTGCTGTTGTGAACCAGGTCACATTCCTCACATGTTGTCTTTTAATGCCGCTTTTGGTCAGCGCTGGCTCGCGTGGGAAGTCCTGGTCACCAAGTATGTGCTGGAGGGCTACAGCATAACTGATAATAGTGCTGCTTCCATGCTGCAGGTGTTTGATCTGAGAAAAATCCTCACAACTTACTATGTTAAGGTACAGTATTCAACCATTCTGCAAATTAATATTGACAAATATCAAATTGCATTGAACTCTTTAACATGATGCAGTTTGTATGAACGGTTTGTAAATGTTGTAATTAATCCATTTCAACCTGTATTTGGTTAAGCTTTATTGAGTGTTTTCTGCTGACACTCGTGACAGGTAGCATAGAATTGAAGTAAAATACAAAAATATAAAAGTACAAAATTGAGATAAACATTGAGTTGATAAACACTTTATTTAGCTATGTTTGCTTAGATGAAGGGGATTAATCAAGAATGCATATTTCTAATGTGACAATTTTCATGGCATGCTTACATTTACGTTCACTAGAGAACAAAGTAAAATAGAGCATAATCTATGTAAAAGTAAATAATTAACAGAGCTTCAATCTAGAGATAGAGACATTGGATATTTTTTATTTAAAATCCTTATTTGTAGTAATTATTTTCATTTGGGGCATTCAGGAGCTGAACTGTGAGAACTCTGCAATATATCACCAACATGCATTCGTAAGTTCGCCCTTCAGAGATACCAACTGCATTTTGTTGTCTCTGTATTGTACACTGCACAATGACAATTAAAGATTGAATTGAATTGAATGCAGCTTTGAACAAGTAGCGTGATGTGTGTCAAGCCAAGCTGGTCCTGGCTGAGATATTTTAAATTGTGCTCTGCTGTCCTGAGAGTTGTTATTGAAAGACAGAACAGCCTTGGCAAGGTCCTTAATGCTGTTTGGAGCAGAGCACACAGGAATAGTGGGAGATGCGAAAGAGAGAATAAAATCAACAAAGTGGCTAATGTTAAACAAATGGATTCCATGGCACTTCAATGCTTTATTAAAGTAAAATGTTGATAATCCAGCACATTTGTGATTTTGGTGGGTCCAGAACAGCAGATCTTCTGTGCAATTGAACAATACTCCTATGGTTCTGGCCACAAACCTACCCTCATTCTTGACCTCAGGAGTGCCTGACCACAAATCC
The DNA here is from genome assembly GCA_035221665.1 of Okamejei kenojei. Lineage (NCBI taxonomy): Eukaryota > Metazoa > Chordata > Chondrichthyes > Rajiformes > Rajidae > Okamejei > Okamejei kenojei. The sequence goes on from CM069139.1 coordinate 67,171,878, forward strand.
AGCTCGGGCTACATGTCTGCTCCGTCTGGCCACACTCTGGACTAATGCGCAAGTTGGTCGCCATGATTTCTGAACTATGGCAACTATTGACTTTAGACTTTAGAAATACAGTGTGGAAACAGGGCCTCGGGCCCATCCAGTCCTTGCTGAACAGCGATCCTTCTTCAGTAGCACTAATCTACACTTGATGGACAGTTTATAATTTTTTACTGGAGCTAATTAACCTAAAAACCTGTATGTCTTTTGAGTGTGGGAGGAAACCGAAGCAAATCCGCTTGTCACAGGGAGAACGTACAAACTCCATACAGACAGCACCCATAGTCAGGATTGAACCTGGGTCCCTGACGCTGTAAGGCAGCAACTCTACTGCAGTGCTACTGTGCCGTCCCTGATGCTGGATTATCAGAGTTTTTCTGTTTTGAGATGATCATTGTTAATATAATTTAATGTATGTAACTATTGTTCTATGGGAAAAGTTACTGGTATGTAACAGCAATTGTTTTACCTTCTGTTGTTTCACCTACTTCCAGAGTATCTTATTCTATGTTGCAACTTCTTCCAAACTGGAAGAATGGCTTGCAAATGAAACGATGCAGGATGGGCTTCGAGCATGTACTAGCCATAATTATGTGGACGTGGATCCCACCTTTAATCCTAACATCGATGAGGACTATGATCACAGGCTGGCTGGTGTATCAAGAGACAGTTTCTGTGGGGTTTACTTAAATTGGATCCAGTACTGTTCTTCACGAAGAGAAAAGGTATGATCTACAACCCCTGCTGGATGGGCAAGGGGAGCACATTCGGTGGTAGCTTTTAAAATTGAATTAGATAAATATTGACACCGAGCAATTGTAAGGGGAGGCGGGGAAAGGCAGAAAGTCAACTAACTGGATTGTTCTTCAATTTCTAACTGGGTTTCTAGAGTTTTGTTCCATATGCATTGTACACCAGGAAAACTGCATGGACAACATTATGTCGCCGGGGGGGGGGGGGGGGGGGGGGGGGGGGGGGGATTAAAAAACCTATAGATATTTAGTCATGGCTAATGGCATCTTTAGTATGTAAGGAGTATTTCAATGTAAATCACAAAAAGGCTAAAAAAATAACAGGCCCTATGGTTAAAAGTGGATGTATGGATTGACATGGTTTAAAACTGGATGGTGTTAAATGGGGAATGGGTGACAGTAGAGTATTGGCCATTAATAAAATACAAAATCCTCGCATTAAAAAAAAATAATTGTTTGTTAATAACCTCTTAAGGGAGTCTTTCTTACTTGTCTGTTTTGATATTGTGCAGCTTAAAGATATGATCTCCTGTTGTGGGATTGAAGGGCATATTTTTTTCCATGTTCACATCATGCTGATATTTTCTTGATTAAAATGTTCCTTGGTAGCAGAGCAAGGCAGGGGCAATTTGTGAACTTAGGCGATGCATGTACTCATGCTTTGTTTTTTTGAACATTTTCAGCCTTTGTCTTCAGAGAGAGACTCTCCGTTGGTGATTCTGTGCTATGGGCTCAGTGTGCTGGGGAGGAGAGCTCTTGGGACAGCTTCCCACCACATGTCCAGGTACTGATTTAATGATTTCAAGGATGGTGGATTCTGCACTCACGCTGGATTTCTGCGCATCAAAGTACATGCACTATTTCAAGTGCCAGGGGTTGTTCCTGAAATACTGGAAGGCCACAGACATGGCTGTTGCAATGCTAAATATTTGATAAGCTTCAGCTGTAGCAGGTGTATTACCTAATTGTTGGCTTGCTTCCAGGTGTGATAATTAAGCGTCAAAAATTGTTGTGAAAAACTGAGATTTCAGATATTAGGATATATTTCAACTTCAGAACCCTTCATTGGGTAGACTATGAGAAAAAAAAAAACGTTAGTTTCCAGTGGGGGAGGAATGTGTAGAACAAGGAGAACATCTCAGATAGGGTAAGATTGTGTTGTATGTTGCCGAACCAGGCCACGATGCAACCAGTCAGAATGCTCTCCACCGTGCACCTGTAGAAGTTTAGGAGAATCCTCTTCGAAATGCTGAATCTCCGTAATCTTCTCAGGAAATAGTCGCTGATGTGCCTTCTTTACAATTGCATCGGAGTGCTGGGCCCAGGGAAAGATCTTCTGATATATGCACGCCCAGGAATTTGAAGTTATTGACCCTCTCCACCAACGTCCCTAAAAATGTCTTTAAGAAGGTTGATTCTATAGTCACCAACTTTGTCTGGGATTATAAGAGCCATAGAATAAATAAAAAACATTTATGTAAATCAAAAATAAATGGAGGTTTAGCACTGCCAAACTTTATGTTTTATTACTGGGCAGTTAATATTAAAAATATGAATTTTTGGTTAGTAGAGACAGATAAACAACCAATCTGGTTAAAAATGGAAAAAGAAGATTGTTCGCCTTTTGAAATTAGCTCGATTTATTCGCTAATATTAAACTAGGTAAGAAAATCTATAGTGAAAATCCTATAATTGAAAGTGGGATACGTATCTGGAAACAAATAAAGAAAACATTACAATTTAAATGTATACCACTAGCCCTTACCATTGTAAATAACGTTACATTTAAACCTTCAATGATGGACAAAGGTTTTATACAATGGAAAAACTATGGAATTAATAAGATGGGTGATCTCTTGAGGGAAAACTCCTTCATGTCATTTCAAGAATTACAACAAATTTATGGATTACATTTAAAAGATTACTTTAAATATTTACAAATTAGAGACTATGTAAAAGCAAACACACAAGAAATCAGAAATAGAAAGACAGAAATTTTAGATGAATGTCTAAATAAACACCCGGACACAGAAAAATTGATATCATATATTTATAACATTTTATTGGAAAACGATGTCCCAATATCAGAAATATATAGGCAATCATGGGAAAACGAATTAGGACAATTAATCAGACTAGAAGTATGGGATGAAAGTTTACAACATATACACCATTGTTCATTAAATGCTAGACACTCTCTTATACAATTTAAAATATTACATAGATTACATTATTTAAAATCCAAATTACATAGTATTTTTTCAAATGTATCTGCCATGTATGATAAATGTCAGCACTTAGAAGCTAACTTAATGCACTCATTTACAAATTGTATAAAAATTACTAAATTTTGGACAGAAATATTTAAGATAATTTCGAATGTAGTTAATATGAATCTGATCCCTGACTCAAAATTAATATTATTGGGAATATTAGAAACAGATCAATTAATAACAATGAATGAAATCAAAGAATTTTTATTGATTATTGTTTAATAATTGGGAAAAAATTAATATTGAAATTCTGGAAAGGTCCTACATCCCCCACAACCAAAATGTGGATTACAGGAATGTCAGAGACACTTCATCTGGAAAGATTAAGGCTTGCCCTATTGGACAAATTGGATCTTTTCAGAGGGATATGGTCTCCATTTATTGAATATTTAAAGGGTCAAAATGGCTCGGTGCGAGAGCCTGACTGAAGCCCGAATAAAGGAATGGATGAAGAATCATACATAACAAATCATGGATATATCTCCAATGATGGATAACCTGTTTATTGAAGTCCCAAAATTCTGAATCTGCTGTCTTCTGAGTCTCTATTTAAAAGATGCATAATTTCAAATTATTTTGAATTTGTTCTGTTCAAACAGCTGAAAACTACTGACCATTTAATTTAAAGGTGACATCTGTGATAGGAATAGCAGTTATATTTCAACTTCAGAACCCTTCATTGGGTAGGCTATGAGAAAAAAAACCTTTAGTTTCCAGTGGGGGAGGAATGTGTAGAACAAGGAGAACATCTCAGATAGGGTAAGGTTGTGTTGTATGTTGCCAAACCAGGCCACGATGCAACCAGTCAGAATAATCTCCACCGTGCACCTGTAGAAATTTAGGAGAATCCTCTTTGACATGCCGAATCTCCGTAATCTTCTCAGGAAGTAGAGTCGCTGATGTGCCTTCTTTACAATTGCATCGGAGTGCTGGGCCCAGGAAAGATCTGATATATGCACGCCCAGGAATTTGAAGTTATTGACCCTCTCCACCATCGTCCCGTTGATATAAACAGGATTGTGGGTCCTCATCCTTCCCCTACCAAAGTCCACAATCAGTTCCTTGGTCTTACTGATGTTGAGAGCCAGGTTGTTGTGCTGGCACCATTTGGTCAATCGGTCGAACTCACTTCTATACTCTGACTCGTCTCCATCAGTGATACGTCCCACAACAGTGGTGTCGTCGGCGAACTTGATGATGGAGTTCGCACCATGACCGGCTACGCAGTCATGGGTGTAGAGTGAGTACAGCAGGGGGCTGAGCACGTAGCCTTGAGGTGCTCCCGTACTAATCGTTACCGAGGATGAAGTGGTTCCTCCAATTCGAACAGACTGTGGTCTGTGGATGAGGAAGTCGAGGATCCAATTGCAGAGGGATGCACAGACCCAGTTCCGTGAGCTTGGTAACCAGCTTGAAAGGGATGATGGTAATAAACACTGAGCTGTGGTCTATGAACAACAGCCCAACGTAGGTGTTTTTATTGTCCGATTGGTCCAGTGCGGTGGAGAGCCAGTGAAATTGCATCCTCCGTTGACCTGTTGAGGCGGTATGCGAACTGTAGTTGGTCAAGGTTCTTGTCGAGGTAGGAGTTGATGTGCACCATAACCAACCTCTCAAAGCAGTTCATCACTACAGACGTTAGTGCCACTGGTCGATAGTCATTGAGGCACGTCACCTTACTCTTCTTGGGCACCAGTATTATTGATGCCCTCTTAAAGCAGGTGGGATCCTCAGACCTCAGAAGTGAGAGGTTGAAAATGCCTGCAAAAACTCCCACCGGTTGGTCTGCACTGGCCTTGATAACTCGACCAGGTATAACATCAGGTCCAGGTGCTTTCCGAGGGTTCACACCCCCTGAAGGATCTTCTGACATCAGCCTCTGTGACTGTAACACCATCATGGCGAGTAGGGGCTCGGGAAGGCACATCACTGTTCTCCCTATCGAACCGTGCGTAGAACGCATTGAGCTCGTCAGCGAGTGATGCTTCGCTGTCGTTTTGTGCCGCCTCCTGATTTTGCCTTGTAGGAGGTGATGTCATTCAAGCCCTGCCACAGTTGCCGAACATCCGTCTCATCCTCCAGCTGAGAGCAGAAGTCCCTTTTGGCCTTTTTGATGGCCTTACCAAGGTCGTATCTGGACTTCTTATAGACCTCTGCATCACCAGATCTGAATGCCCGGGATCTGGTCAACAGGAGAATGCGGATCTCATAGTTCATCAAAGGGGAAACATTCGGAAGGTTTTTGTTGGAACGCAGTCCTCCACACCTTTCCTTGTGAAGTCTGTGACAACTGTGGTGTATTCATTCAGGTCCGTTGCCGAGTCCGTGAGCATTGCCCAGTCCACAGACTCCAAGCAGTCTTGAAGTTGTTCCTCTGCCTTCCCCCGACCAGCTCTGTACAGTTCTGGTTGCTGCCTGAAGAAATGGCCGAAGTATGGTCGGATTTTCCGAAGTGAGGGCGAGGGATAGAGCAATAGGTGTCTTTGATGGTCATGTAGCAGTGGACAAGGGTGTTTGATCCTCTGGTGCTGCAGGAGACATGTTGGTGGAAGTTAGGGAGCGATTTCTTCAGGTTGGCTTTGTTGAAATCCCTGGTTATGGTGGTAAATGTCTCGGGGTAGGCTGTCTGGTGCTTGTTGACCACGGCGTGCAGCTCCTTCAGTGCCAGACGGACGTCTACCTGGGGTTGGATGTAGACAGCGGTCAGGATGATGGAGGTGAATTCCCTCGGTAGGTGGAAGGGGCAGCACTTAACCGGCAGGTGTTTGAGTGTGTATACATTGTTAGTGTGTGTACATGTTAGTGTGTGTACATTCAGTATTACTAGTGTTGCACTCAGTAGTGTTAGCATCTCCATTTTTACTTACACATGACACTATTGCCACTCATATGCCCCTCCCTCCCCGAGTGATATCCCATTTCCTTATTTGAGGGGTGTTCCCACTGTGCTCTGTCACTCAATGTCCAGCAGCAGACAGACCCAAGATCATGATCCGTTCCCTAAAGAGGCTTCCCATCGCGGGACTGCGCTTCGGTGCATCTCTCACAATGTACTTCCACAATCTGGGATAGGCCAGCCAGCGATATTTCCTTTTTGACATCTGGGAGTACTGGAAAAACACCAACATGTTTAGGGCAGACCAAAGAACATCTTTCACCGAATTAATGGTCTTCCAGCAGCAGTTGATATTTAACTCCGAGTGTCCCTGGGAACAGTCAATAAATCACAGAGCACACTGTTACACAGCTGCTTGGGATGAACTGTAACAAGGATCCTTGCATCCTTCTCCCGAAATCCATGCTCTGCGAAGAGCTAGGCAACCATCTCCTCTCCATAGCAGTTGTCCAGAGCGCAGTGTGCATCATTAGTAAGACTTTGACGGTATGGGAAGGATCTTATTGGAGGCACCCTCTCACAGCCAACCAAATAAAGTTCATGTTTCTTGTTGGTGAGTTTGGGCATTTTGCCAGACATTCTCTGCAGTCTGCTCAGGCAACCACCCGAGAGGATTCATCATCTCTTTGTCCCGCAATTCCTGCAGAATGTTCTGTGCTGTCCACTGCCTGATAGGCTTGTGATCTAAGGTGTGGGTCTGGAAGACCTATTCCACAAAGAATGAGTGGTGCGGCAGTATCCAGCTGACTCGCACATTGCGCGGAAGCAGTGCCAGGCTCATCCTTCACCATACCGAGGGCAGGTAGAACCTGTCTGAAGAAGGGTCTCGACCCAAAACATCACCTATTCCTTTTCACCAGAGATGCTGTCTGACCCGCTGAGTTATTCCCTCTTTTAGTCATTCCATTCGGTTTAAACAAACATCTGCAGATCGTTCCTACACAGGGAGAGCCTCAGCAGTTTAATGACACTGAGTGCCCACGTGATTTTGCTGGACACAGAGCTTGATGCAGGCATGTATGAGGGTGACCAACATGATGAGGGCGATATTGGTTACTTTTTTGCCCCCCATTGTCTGTGCATCGTGATCCATTGGACCTGCTCCATCTTTGATCACCAGATGAACTGGAAGACAGCCCAGGTGATCGTCAAGGCTAGAGCCCCTCGCACCTGATGAGCAATTTTTATCAGTGATTAAGAGGAAGCACGTTTTCCGCAGTCCTAATCTTTGTTTGCCCCAGGCTATCCGATCCAGCCAATTTTTGCTGTACGCCTCCACCCCATCGAACCGGAACCCCAATACCTTCTGGTAGTCGGACCTGATGATGAATGGGGCAGAAAGTTGGTTACCAGTTTCCAAAGAGCATGGTCTTGCATGGTCTTGCTCTTCTTGCGATTTAAACTGACTCTTTAAGGATAAGGGGGAAATCTTTTAGGACCGAGATAAGAAAAACATTTTTCACACAGAGAGTGGTGAGTCTCTGGAATTCCCTGCCACAGAAGGTAGTTGAGGCCAGTTCATTGGCTATATTTAAGAGGGAGTTAGATGTGGCCCTTGTGGCTAGAGGGATCAGGGGGTATGGAGAGAAGGCAGGTACAGGATACTGAGTTGGATGATCAGCCATGATCATATTGAATGGCGGTGCAGACTCGAAGGGCCGAATGGCCTACTCCTGCACCTATTTTCTATGTTTCTATGTTTGATGCCAGATCAAACTCTTCGCTGATGCTGATCAATCTGCGGACCAACCGATGGTGACATTGTCCATGTAGAGGGAAAATTTGATCTAAGTGCCCCCACTGCCTGGCAACATCACTCCTCGTATGTGTTTATCCTTACTGATAGATTCAGCAGAGGGTTCTACACAGCACACAATCAAGACCAGGGAGAAAGAGGGAAACCCTGCTAGCTTTCGACTTGATGCGAAAACTATCTGTTTTCTACCCATTTATTTTGAAGCATGACAGATATCTGTGTAGGGCAGCTGGATTCAGTTCCGAATTCCCCATTGACTTACTGAGAAGTAGTTACCAGCACAACGGAGATGCAAGGAACTGCAGATGCTGGAATCTTGCGTAGAACACAAAGTGCTGGAGTAACTCAGTGGATCAGGCAGCGTCCCTGGATAGGCGATCTTTCAGGTGGGGTCCTTTCTTCAGACTGAAGAAGATTCCAAACCCAAAACATTGCCTATCCATGCCCTCCAGAGAAGCTGCCTGACCCGCTGTGTTACCAGCACATAAAACCTCTTTGTCAGTGTAAATGTGCTGCAGGACTTCCCAGTAGGCTAGACTACGCAAATAAAATAGAAAAAATTGAACCAACATGACAACAGGCAGGAATAGTCAACTCTGGTATGGACAGGAAGAAGAGTGAGCTATCCAAGTTGGAGGATTTGATATTGAGTCTGGAAGGCTGTATCATTCCCAAAAAGGAGGTGATGTGTAGTTCTTCAAGCTTACATTGGGTCATTATCTAAGAGTGCGGGAAGCCAAAGGTCCATAGGTCAGAGTGGAAGAATGGTGGTGAGATGAGAAGTGCACGGAGGGACAAAGGTGTGTACATTTAGAAAGATTACAAACTGACTTATTGGCTGAGAACTCGAGTCCTACTTCTCGTCTGCAGCCGCAATCTTCCGCTGATCCACATGTGGAGATTTCTGATGTAATGGGCTGTGTAGGAAGGAACTGTAGATGCAGGTTTACACCGAAGATGGGCACAAAATGGTGGAGTAACTCAGCGAGACAAGCAGCATCTCTGGAGAGAAGGATTGAGTGACATTTTCCCCTCAACCTCTATTGATCATTTGTTTTGAAGGGCAGGGTCTGCTTCTTTCTTAAACTAGAGGAGCCAAGGTGGGTTTAGAAATTATTTCTTGGGTTTTATACTACAATAAAATTGTAATCAGGGGACCAGTAGGAAGGAGGAATTGATTACATCTTCACAATTTGGGATTGAACATCAATTCTCTGTTCCACCTATTGCCATCTTGTGTGGTTTATAGTTGGTGAACTTTTTTTAGAGTTTCATAAATGTGACAGTTGATGACTATCTTGCATGTTTCTTTTCAGCAATCTTGAATCTTTTCTGTACGGCCTGCATGCTTTGTTCAAGGGAGATTTTCGGATTTCGTCTGTACGGGATGAGTGGATATTCGCTGATATGGAGTTGCTGAGAAAAGTGGTAGTTCCTGGAATACGAATGTCCCTTAAACTTCATCAGGTAAACTTGAGACGTTTGTGCAGAAGTTTTAATTAGTGGCCTTTGTGTCCTATGGGAAAGTAGCTTTCTGTATTCCAGATTAGTTTCACTGTTGGGTGAGCAGCTGAGAGGAGGAGCAGAGTGACTGTTCTAAGAGGTGTATAAAAGGAAGGCAGGCAGGCACTAGTAGAGTGGCGAGTCAGGAGCAGACATGTTGTGAGAGGCTGTTGACGTGCAAGTGCTTTGTTAAGGTATGTGCACAGAGTTCAGCTTATAACACTCCAGCCTGGAGGCTGAGAGGAGGATGATGGCAAGATATGAGGTTTTTTTTGTGTTATTCTCCCTTCGACTTTGTGTATTAGAGGTGGCATTTAGAGCACCAGAATGCTGTACAATTTGGATGAGAATGTACAAGGCATTGTAAGTAAGTTTATAGATGGCACCAAAATAGTGATGTCGTGGACAGTGAAGATGATTATCAAGAATTACCTATCATTTATCATGATCAGCTGGTCAAATCGGCCAAAGAATGGCAAATGGAGTTTAATTCAGTTAGGTGTGAAGTGTTGCATTTGATTCAAACCCCCGGGCAAATCCTTTACAGTGAACGGCAGGGCCCTGGGGAGTGCTGTAGAGGAGTGGAACCGAGGGGTGCAACCACATAGTTCACTAAAAGTGGTGTCATGGGCAGTTAGGGTGGTAAAGAAGACTTTCAGCACATTAGCCTTCATCAGTCAGGAAGTTAAGTATATAACGTGGAACATGATATTGGTGTAGCTGCAATTGGAGTATTGCGTTCAATTTTGGTCACCCTGGTGTAGGAAAGATGCCATGAAGCTGGAAAGAATGCAGTCAAGATGCAGGAAAGAATGCAGTCAACAAGGATGTTGTCGGGTCTCAAATACCTGAGCTACAGGGAGAGGTTGGGCGGCTAGGCCTTCATTCCTTGGAACTGAGGTGTATAAAATCATGTGGTGAATAGATAGAGTGAATACACTGAGCCCTTTTTCCAGAGATAGGACATCAAGAACTAGAGGGCATAAATTTAAGCTGCGAGGGGTAAGATTCAATCCGAACCCGAGGAGCAACTTTTTCACTGTGGCTGTGTGAATATGAAACGAGCTGCCTGAGGAAGTAGTTAAGGGAGGTACAATAACAACATTTAAAAGACATTTGGACAAGTACCTGGATAGGAAAGGTTTAGAGAGATGTGTGCCAAATGCAGGCAAGTGGGAATACCTTAGATGGAGCATCTTGGTGGGCATGGACGTATTGAGCCTCAGTGCCTGCTTCCTTGTGTGACTCTATGAAGGCTGCTTTCTACGTCCTGGAAAATATACGTTGAGCAACCAGATAAACTTTATGACCTTTATTGTTTTATTAAAAATAGACAAATGAAACTTTGGCTTCTCTAAATGTTTTGTACTAGCCAGTTCAAATGAAAATAAATTTAATTGACCAAGTCTTGATGACGTTCAGGCTGTTGAATGAGAATTAATTATTTCTTGCCTAAGCATCAAAGGAAGAAGCTATGCATGAGTCATGAACTGAATGTAATTTATTGACTGCAGATGATCTTGTTTAAATTTAAGGTCATATCGACACAAATGCTTAATAGATGTAGATTAAATAATGTAAATAATCTAATTGAACCAACAAATCATGAGCTGCAAGAAAAGGTAATGTAGGCCACTGGTAAATGCAGAAAGTAATCTTGACTGGTAACAGGAGTCTGAGGTTGTACATCTATAAGAAACCTTTAAGAATAATTCTATTGATTCATCATTACTTAATGCTTTGGATTGTCAATCCATCAAATCACTGAGAATCCCTGGTGAACACAATTAGTCTAATCCTAATTAGATTTTAAATCCATGAACCCTACTTAGAGAGAAGGATGTAGGGAGGGGTTCACTTGAAATTAGAGAAGCCATTATTCATACTTTCACTCGAATTAAATATAAGATGCTGTTCTTCCAATTTATGTGTGGCATCACTCTGGCAATGCAGGAGGCCCAGGACAAAGGTCGTTTTGGGAAGAGGAGTTAAAATGGTTCGCAAGCCTTGTTTTGAGAAGTGCATGTGTTCGGTGAAACGGTTGCCTAGTCTGCGCTTAGTTTTGCTGACGTTAAGAAGGCCACTTTGGGCGCACTGAATACAGAATATGAGATAGGAAGAGGTGCAAGTGAACCTCTGTCGCACCTGGAAGTGCTGCTGGGGTCCCTGGATGGAAGTGATAGAAAAGGTGTAGGGACAGGCTTTGCATCTCCTGCAGTTGCAGGGAAAATGCCTGGCGAGGGGTTAGCTTGGCCAGGAAAGGATGAGCAAACCAAGGAGTTGCAGAGGGAGTGTCGGAAATATTGGGGAATGATGTGTTGATGCAGAGGCTGAAGGGGTGAAAAGTGAGGACTAGTGAACGCTCTCCTTATTCTATTTGGGATGAGCGAGAGCAGAACTGCGGAAGACCAGAGGGGACACGGGAGGGCTTAAACCACAACAGCATGGGGAGAGTTGCATTTACTGAAGAAACTTGGTCTATTTCAGACACCTCTTGCCCCTTTTTCGATCTCTCTGTCTCCATCACAGCAGCCAGTCCATTGCCTGACATCAACGACAAACCCACTGATCCCCAGAACTACTTTGACTGCACCTCTTCCCACCCTGCCTCTTGCAAGGACATCATTTCTTACTCTCAATTCTTCCAGCACTTTGTTTTTTACACTTGCGTTTGGATGAACACTTGAATTGTTTAGGCAGAGAAGGTTATGAACCAAGTGCCGGGCGATAATCAATACAGATGGGGCTCACTGGTTGGTGTGGATGAGGTGGGCTGTACAATTTTATAACTCTATGAAAGCAAGTATATCGGATGACAGAACATTTTGTGCAAGATTTTGTTCAGGTGGCACAGCGGTAGAGCTGCTTCCTCACAGCGCCAGAGATCTGGATTCAATCCTGACTACAGGTGCTGTCTGTGTGGAGTTTGCACGTTCTCTCCGGGTGCTCTGCTTCCTTTCACATTCCAAAGACCGTACAGGTTTGTAACTTAGTTGGCTTCTGTAAATTGCCCCGAGTGTGTAGGATGTGATAGTGGGATAACATAGAACTAGTGTACGGGTTATGGATGGTCGGCGTGGACTCAGTGGGGCAAAGGGCCGGTTTGCACGCTGTATCTCTGTATTAAACCAAGAACTTCAAATTATCTGTTCAAAAAATAACAATGTTTTTTGTTTAAAAACAATGCCTAATTTCAAAGGGGGTAGGTAATTCATTGCATTTCTGAATTACTACATTTATTTGCTTATCCATGTTTATTGTGTTCATAGAAGAGCAGGTATAACCAAGCTAGCTTCAAGGCTGGCCTGAGGTCACATAGTGAATTGCAGTCAGCAGTACCACCATGATAAATCATCACACTATTAGTGGGATAGTGGGCCTTCGATGACAAAAGGGAAAACATCCTTTGAAATACACAATACATTTTTTATTGTGATTATATTACATTGTATTATATTAAAGCCCTTCCTTCTCCCTTCATCCACTTCCCCTTCCTAGTTCTCCCACTCATCTTACTGCCTCCACCTACATTCTATCCCCTCCCCTAGCATCAGTCTGAAGAAAGGTCTTGACCCGAAACGTCACCCATTCCTTCTCTCTAGAGATGCTGCCTCATCCGCAGAGTTACTCCAGCATTTTGTGTCTACCTTCAATTTAAACCAGCATCTGCAGTTCTTTCATACATTTTTTATTAGTCAGTAAAGCTGTCGCTTTCCGTCCCAGTCCCAATGCTAACTTGTACTTCTGTTATTGCATTGACTGTAAAATTAGCTTTGCTTTGTGCTCAACCTGTTTGTCGCTTTAGGACCACTTCACCTCGCCTGATGAATATGATGATCCAGCGGTGTTGTTCGATGCCATAACATCCCATGAGCAGAACTTGGTCATAGCACATGAAGGAGACCCAGCCTGGAGGAATGCGGTGCTCTCAAACTCTCCCTCACTGTTGGCACTGCGGCATGTTATGGATGATGGGACCAATGAGTATAAAATCATCATGTTGAACAAGCGATATCTCAGCTTTCGAGTCATTAAGGTGCGTTGCTTTGAGGTTATGTTATTCTATCAGATGCCTAGAATTGTAGTCATTATGCAGCCCACACCCATGTGGTGTATGTATGACCAGAGGCTCATCCATAACAGGTTCTTGATTTGTACAGGTGTCAGAGGTTATGGGGAGAAGGCAGAAGAATGAGGTTATGAGGGAGAGATAGATCAGCCATGATTGAATGGCGTAGACCTGATGGGCCGAATGGCCTAATTCTACTCCTATTCCTTATGACCTTATGTTCCTATTCAGTTTGGTGCCTCATGTAAGATTTGCACGTATTGGTGATCCATGCAGTTGAAAATAATTTGTTTGCAGCTGACATGAAATACTTTACCCAGAGTTTCCATTTTCAGAAAATATCACCTGGTGATATTTCGCGAGTGTAACTGTTAGTGTTGCCCTGCATCTGCTGTGCTGTAATTTGCTGAGAAACCTTTAACTAATAAATGTTTCTCACTGTTTTCATGAGCCAAAAAATGCAGTGAGTGTAAATGTGGAATTCAGGATTGGCCTGGCACCATCATGTTTCCAGAAATGATTCCAGAGGAGTCTTGTTCCCTACAATTCTTCTTCCACTTACTGCCCTGAATGAGTGCAATGGTTCCTTTTGCTAAAAGGCGCACTGTGTGTTTCAAGGTTAACTGCCCAATGTGCAAAAACCACAAAAAATGTTCATGTGTGATATAACCAACTTTTGAAAGACCAGGTAAACACAAAATGCAACTCATCGGGACAGGCAGCATCTCTGGAGAGAAGGAATGAGTGACGTTTCAGGTCGAGACCTTTCTTCAGACTGATGTCAGGGGAGGGGGAGTGATAAAGATAGAATATAGGCGGAGACAGTAAGACTAATGGGTAAATGGGGAAGGGGTTGGAGAGAGAAAGCAAGGGCTATCTGAAGTTAGAGAAGTCAATGTTCATACCACTGGGTGTAAGCTACCCAAGTGAAATATGAGGTGCTGTTCCTCTAATTTGTGCTGGGCCTCAATCTGACAATGGAGGAGGCCCAGGACAGAAAGGTCTGATTGGGAATGGGAGGGGGAGTTGAAATGTTGAGCCACCGGAAGATCAGGTAGGTTAAATGGGACTGAGTGGAGGTATTCAGTGAAACAATCACTGAGCCTGCGCTTGGTCTCGCCGATGTTGAGAAGTTGACATCTGGAACAGCAGATACATTAGATGAGGTTGGAGAAGGTGCAAGTGAAACTCTGCCTCACCTGGAAAGACTGTTTGGGTCTTTGGATGGAGTCGAGGGGGGAGGTAAAGGGACAGGTGTTGCATCTTCTGCGGTTGCTGGGGAAAGTACCTGGGGAGGGGGTGGTTTGGGTGGGAAGGGTCGAGTTGACCAGGGAGTTTCGGAGGGACCAGTCCCTGCGGAAAGGAGAAACAGATGGAGATGGGAAGATGTGGCCAGTAGTGGGATCCCGTTGGAGGTGGCGAAAATGTTGGAGGATTATATGCTGTATTTGACGGCTGATGGGGTGGAAGGTGAGGACAAGGGGACTCTGTCCTTGTTACGAATGGGGGGAGAGGGAGTAAGAGCAGAACTGTAGGATATCGAGGAGACCCTAGTGAAAGCCTCATCAATAATGGAAGAGGGGAACCCCTGTTTCCTGAAGAATGAGGACATCTCCGATGCCCTGGTATGGAACACCTCACACTGGACACAGATGTGGCGTAGACGGAGGAATTGGGAGATGGGGATAGAATGTTTACAAGAAGCAGGGTGGGAAGAAGTGTAGTCAAGATAACTATGGGAATCAGTAGGTTTGTAGTAGATGTCTGTCAATAGTCTGTTTCCTGTGATGGAGACTGTGAGATCTAGAAACGGTAGGGAGATGTCGGAGATGGTCCAAGTGAATATGAGTGCAGGATGGAAATTAGTGGCGAAGTTGATGAAGTCAGTGAGTTCTGCATGGGTGCAGGAGGTAGCACCAATGCAGTTGTCAATGTAGCGGGGATAGAGTTCGGGGATAGGGCCAGTGTACGCCTGGAACAGGGATTGTTCGATGTACCCTACAAAGAGGCAGGCATAGCTAGGACCCATGCGAGTGCCCATAGCTATGCCTTGGATTTGGAGGAAGTGGGATGAGTCGAATGAGAAGTTGAGGGTATGGACCAGCTCTGCTAGGCGGAGGAGAGTATTGGTAGACGGAAATTGGCTGGTTCTGCAGTCGACGAAGAAATAGTGGGGGATGGAGGTGTGGAGTGACTGGTCATCCATAGTGAAGATGAGGGAGTGGGGGTCTGGAAAATGGAAATCATTGAGGAGAAGAAGAGCGTGTGAGGTGTCTTGGAGGGATTGGACCAGGGGGGATATGATGGACTCGAGGTATGTAGAAATTAATTTGGTGGGACATGAACAAGCGTAAATAATGGGTCTGCCAGGACAGTTCTGTTTGTGGATTTTGGGGAGAATATAAAATCGGTCAGTTCGGGGTTGGGGAACGATAAGGTTGGAGGCTTTAGAGGGCAGAGAGTCAAAAGTGATGAAATCAGTCATGGTGCTTGAGATTAAGGCCTGGTGCTCGAGATTAAGGCCTGGTGCTCGTCTGTGGGGTCATGGTCCAAGGATGTAGGAGGAGGAGTCTGAGAGTTGTCGCCTGGCCTCAGTCTGGTAGAGGTTAGTGCGGCAGACTACCACGGCACCTCCCTTGTTGGCAGGTTTGATGATCTAGTCGGTGCTGCTGCAGAAAGAGGTGAGGGCTGTACGTTCGGGGGGGACCGGTTAGAGTGAGTAAGGGGAGTGGAAACTTTGAGGCGGTTGATGTCCCGCCGACTGAGGGAAATGAAAAGGTCTAAAGAAGGTCAACCAGGGAAGTCCAAGAAGAAAGGGTCCGTTGGAGACTGGAGAAGGGGTCATCACTGGGTGGTGAGTAATCCTTCCCATGGAAAAAGAAAGACCAGGCGTGTATCAGAGAGTGCTGTTGTCATGGTCGGCTGCTTCTAAAAGTGTAAACTGCCATTTTGGACTTCTGAGGAATCATACCGTGCAGTATGTTATTTTTTTAAATGCCCACACTACCTATTGTTTCAGCTTCCCCTGGCCATTGTTTTGTTCTTTGATTGTATAAAAACAGCAGCCTAGCTCTTTGGACAGAAAATGTAATTATTATACGATAGATATGATACGATACCTCTTAATTTTCACAGAGGGAAATTGGTCTGCCACCAGATGGATTGAACCCATGGATAGGAACAAAAGATCTTTCCAATCGTTAATTATCTTTCCGATAATCTTTAATCTTTTCAATAATTAATTACAGAAAATGTATTTCAGTATGTGCCATCAAACTAGCAAGTAAGACTTTGGAGGGAACGTGGAATTGTGATGTGGTGATAGTTGTCAGAAAACATATGGAAACAACATTTTTATTATTGTGTCGCTGATGCATGTAGAAGAGGGCAAAGCTAAGGATGGATCTTGGTGGAAACCAGAAATAAAGAAAGAGAAGCTGCTGAGGTTGATTCCATGTTCCTAGTGGGCAGATAAAGCGTGGAAACAGGTAACTGTGCTCCTATGTGTAGGAAGGAACTACAGATGCTGGTTTATACCAAAGATAGACACAAAGTGCTGAAGTAAAGGGACTGTCCCACTGTGGAGACCTAATCTGCGAGTTTAGAAGAGTTTGCTCTCGACTCAAACTCGTAGCATGGTCGACACGTGGTCCTAGAAGGTCCTATGAGGTCACTGGAACTCTCTTTCATGCTTGAAGGAAGTTCACACATACTCGCAGCCTTAGTTTGATCGAGGAACATTTTTCAGCATCTTGAAAAATTTTCCGCAAGTAAAAATTGGTCGGCATGGTTCTTTTGATCTGTTAGTGCAGTGGAGTGGGGTCGCTATGTAGTTATAGGCAGTCAAGGGCAGCCGTAGGCAATCTCCTTCGCAGACCAGGCCTTTTAATTGGCTCATTGGAGTTTTCAGGACCAAGGAAAACCGACCGGTAATGTTAAATGCCCGCTAAACTTTATTAAAGGTTGTCTGGTTTCTTAAAAGTCTCTCCACTCCTTCTCTCCCCCCCTTTTCTCCCCTTTTCTCCCCCCCCTTCTCTCCCCCCCCCCCGCGCTCTCTAAAGGACTTACTGTACACTGTGCAGCCGTCTTTTCCTTTCCTGTTCATCGCGTGTGTGAATTTCAGACAGCGCTCCCCCGCTTTCCCAGGCCCCCGCCTTTGCGATGTGTGTGTGTGTGGTCGGTCGATCTAGCTCGCGGTTTCATCGCTGACGGTCGATCCAGCTCGGGGCTTTTCAGGCGAGTGCCCTTGCGCTTGATGATCAAAGACAGTCGCTTAAAGGTTGCGTCAGTGGGACAGGCCCTTAACTCAGTAGGTCAGGCAGCATCTCTGGAGAAAAATGATGGGTGACGTTTTGGGTCGGAACACTTCATCAGACTGGAATTGTGCTCCTACCCAGTTGGACAATTCTAGAGAAATTGTGATCAGATGTGTTGAGGTTAGAGAGATTGCATTTCTCATAGTCGTGTGGGAAATTATTTTGTATATCATTTTATTTCCAGCTATTCTTTTGGGGCTGGCATTTTAGAAATTGTAGGTCAGTTGACAACTTCCTGTTGAGGGAAAATAGGTCCGCAGTTTGTTCTTTTATGAAGAAAGACAAAAATTGCATTCGTCAGATCGGAAAGATGGCGGAATTAAATAAAACGCAACGGTATGTAATGAGTGCTCTCTGTGCAATATTTATCCACACTGCGGTGTTTGTGTGCAGGTGAACAAAGAATGTGTCCGGGGATTGTGGGCTGGCCAGCAGCAGGAGCTGGTATTCCTGCGAAACCGCAACCCAGAACGAGGAAGCATCCAAAATGCAAAGCAAGCCTTAAGGAACATGATCAACTCTTCATGTGACCAGCCAATTGGTTACCCGATTTATGTTTCTCCACTCACAACAACCTACTCGGATACACACGAGCAGCTGAAAACTATTCTGGGAGGGCCCATAAGCATCACAAACATAAGGAATTTCATCGTGTCTACATGGCACAGGTAACTCCTTAACTTGCTGACATACTTTTATTCAGGAAAGAAAAATATAATTCAATGCTGTGGCATAACTAGGTAAGTTTTTATGAATGGATGTAAAACTGATATTGTGTTGGAACTGACCATAAACGAAACGTCACCCATTCCTTCTCTCTCTCCAGAGATGCTGCATGTCCTGCTGAGTTACTGCAGCATTTTGTGTCTGTCTTTAGTGTATAACCAGCATCTGCAGTTCCTTCCAACACATAACTTCTGTTACTTGCCATTTCTAAATGCATTCTGAGGTTTTCCTTTACATCAATTATATTGACCCTGGCATTAAATTGTTTTATGCTTGAAATTGATGCCGATGTGGTGACCTTACTTTATGAACTCTGACGCCAGTAAGCAATAGGGAATACTTTTCTTGCAGCAATGATGGTTACTTTTAATTATGCTGCCTGGTTTATTTTTAAAGGGTATATTTTGGGTCAATGGTTTAGAATACTTTCACTTCTGATGTATGTCTAAAAATGCAATGTAGACTGACAAGATGCAATTCCTCTTTCTCTTTCTCTGGTTCTGTCTTTGCCAACTATGAAAAGGGTGATCTGAACTCATGATGTGTATAGTGTAGAACAGGGGTCGGCAACCCACGGCCCCCGGGCCGAATGCGGCCCGTAACCCGAAATCATCTGGCTCACAGGCGTTTTTTTTCCTTCCCTGTAATTATCCGGCCCGCGGAATATTACGGGCTTCCGTCATCTCTGGTACCTCCTGGGCCCGAGGCCGCGGCGCCCAGAAGCAAGGATGCAAGGAGGTCTGCGCTGGCGGCCGCAATGGTAGAGCCGCCGAGCTCTATCTGTACCGCATCGTGCACAAAGCCGCCGGCACGGCCGCACACCTTCTGTGTTTGGGCTTCAGTGTCAGGATCGGGGTTGTCAATAGGCCAGGGACGAGTGAGTGTGAGTATTTGAGCCACTGCCTTCAGGACAGAGCCAAGGCAATGGACCGTAGATACGCCATGTTCGTGAGCGCCCATAACTAGAGGCCAGTGCTAGAGGTGGCGTCCTCAATGAGGCGGGATCTATGTGAACACGTGATTTGATGCCTGCTTTCTGGGGCGGGATTCATGTGCGCACGTGATAGATGTGGCCCACCATCCGCTCACAGACATGCATCCTGGCCCCTATGCAGAACCAGGTTGACGACCCCTGATGTAGAAGTACACAATGTTATAATGTTTGCGCATTTCAATGCAAAGCTGGAAATATAACTTTGTAGCTCCAATGTGAGGATATGATGATGGTATTATGTTGGCTTATCCGCTGCTTCAGAGTAATGAGTAAGACACCAATGTGTTGCTCTGCTCCGAACTTACCTAGTTGCATGGTGCTCCTCACCATTTTATTTATCATTTAACAAAAATTACAAGTAATCCACAAATTCTAACTGGTTTATAACTGTTCCCTTCAGGTTACGGAAAGGGTGTGGTGCTGGTTGTAACAGTGGTGGAAATATTGAGGATTCCGATGCGGGAGGAGTCTCCACTGCCAGTAATAATGTGACTGCAAATGAGTCCCAAAGTAGTTCTTCCCATGGAGGCTCTGGACCAGCTGGACATGGGCCTGGAGCAGGACTCCAGCCGCCTGTTACGACTAACCCGCCTATATTGGGTAAGGCTGCAGAAGACTGTAATACATTGCATTTTTTAAATCAAGTTAGTAACTGTGATTAAAATCGTACATTCAGTGCAAAAAAAATGTTAATATTTTTGACAGTGATGGGAATTTGGTTTCCTGTCCATGTTTTGAGCAGACAGCTGTCAGAAGAAACCAAATATCATGGATATCTCTAAATAATGGTGCACTGCAGTGTAATTTTTAGAAGCAAATGTCACCCGGCATAGTAGAAACTCTATGGCAGCGATGAAACAGTTCTGTCCTGCATTGTTCTGCTAGCTTTGCCTTAACTTATAACGTCACAGGGCACTATATGACCCATCAGCTCCATGCGGGCAATCAGGAGAGCAATCCTGTAGGTTTTGTTCTCCCTCTCCTTTTTCCTTTGTAGAACTGCAATGTATTCTCTGTCAAACATACTCATTAAATTCCCATTTATTTTCACAGTTATTTTATATTAAGGGGTGACTTACATTGGCAATTAACCTACCCACACATCTTTGAGATATGGAGGAAACCCATCCAGTCCTGGAGAGTACATGCAAACTCTCCACATACAGCAGCTCAGGTCTGGATTGAACCTGGGTCCTTGGAGCTGTGAGACATTATATCAGACATGATCTTTAACAGACACAACTTTTACTGCACAAGGATACTTTGCATGGACCAAGTATAACTTCTATATCTTGGGTGTTAGCTCAGTCTCTTCTGAGCCAAACCTTTTTTTAGTTTAGTTGAACTCGTTAAATTCTCTCAAATCAATTTTATACCCATTGTCAAGACTGAGATATAAGCTAATTCTGGAGTTGTAGCAGCTGCAGTATGGAATCATCCTCGGGTGCATCCGCAGTATTTATGATTTTCTTTCTCACAAGGTCTATTTAGTTACTTTAACATTATTTTAAGGAACACTTCAGAACAAAATGTGAAATATTGTTAACATTTATAGAGCATGCCCTTTTAAATGGAGGATACCTTTTGTAGAGAAGTAGAGAGAGAAAATAATTACATTTTTCCAGTTATTTATCTTTCATAGCTTCAGATGGAACTTCTATTAAAGATTTTCCATAAGATTGGATAAGGAACAGAAATCCAGTGGCTTTCCTCATATTAATATTTTGGAGGGAAGCAGCAAATCTGTTTGATTTAGAAAGCAAACAAGGTTTCTATGTCACCTGCTGAATCAGCTACTTAGCAGCCTTGTTACTGTAGTCACGTTTCAGTTTAGACCTGAACATATGAGAGTGTGAATTCAAACACTATTCCAGCGAGAGCATTTCTTTGAAATTATTTGTGTCTAAAATTTTTAAACACCAACATTGTAAATGTATTTATTGAGTTATCAAATTTGGACAATGATCTCAGTTTGTCTGTGTTTTATAAGATTGTGTTTATCCTTGGTTTCATAGGGACCAGCCACAGCAGCCACTCAGTACAATCCAGCCTTGTTAGACATTCCCCCGCACGTGCCTCAGTTGCCAGCCAGTCTTCATATCGGTATAACAGTCGCCATTCTTCCTTACGAACGTCTGCCACTGGCCTGGTACCATGCCGCCGTTCCTCCACCAGCCAGTTATCGTTGCGAAACCTGCCCAACTCAATCCAGTCTCGACTGTCCATGGTGAACCAGATAGAACCATCGAGTCAGACAGGCACTCTGAGCATACAGTGTGGTCAGCCTTCTTCCAGCAGTTCCAGCCAGAGTATTCCCATCTACAAACGCAACACACTAGCAGGACTACTGGGATCAGAAGGTGTCACCAGCGTAGATGTTCAGTCTGGCAGCAACTCAAGCACAGCATTTAACACACCTGCCAAAAGAGATGGACCGAACTACAAAGTCCAGGTGTGTACAAACTAAGAACAAGTGTATTTGCACAAGTTGGAAACAACATGTCATAGCATTGTGTATTTACTGTTTTGCTCTTCCATTCAAATCTTAGACCCACCCATAAACATCCCTGTAGAACTGTACACTTGGGGCCCAGGTGACAAAACCTAAGCAGCTCAGTTGCTTTGAGTTTATTCCCCTCACTTATTGGTTTGTTGTAAATCTAGAGGCAGGAAAGGGCTAAACATTATTGCCACTTTGACAAATCTTAACTTAGAAGCTGTTACTAACTGCAATTTCAAATTAATGAGCACATATGTTCAACTGTCAGCATGGCCACAAGGTTCCACAGAATATTCTCAAGAAGAGCTCAGGGCAAAGATCTAAGCCATACCTAGTGTGTAGGGTCAAGGACAATGTACTAAGTTCTATCTCAATGTTTTTCTCTCTTTGTCTCCTAATTTGGGCAAATTTGCCAGTCATGACTGGGCCATTTGTCATTGAATCAGTATCTCTTCCTCCCTTTTGTTTTAGTATAACTACATATTATCTGCCTGATTAGTTCACAGTGTTGTGGAGGGAATTGTTTTTTCTCAGCAGTAAAGCAAAAGCATTGAAAAGATTTATTAAAGATGTGCAGTTGAAAGGAGTTGTTCCCTAGTAAATATTAGCAGTATTGACGTACCATTCATTTATGTCTAACTAAAGGATAAGGAAGGCACGGTGGTGCAGCGGTAGAGTTACTGGCTCACAGCACTAGATACTCGGGTTCAATCCTGACCTCGGGTGCTGTCTCTGTGGAGTTTGGACATTCTCCCTCTGACTGCATGGGTTTACTCCATGTGCTCTGGTTTCTTCCCCTATTCCAAAGACGTGCATGTTTGTAGGTTAATTGGCTTACTGTAAATTGCCCTTAGTGTGTTGGATGCAAAAGTGAGATAACATGGAAC
The DNA here is from genome assembly GCA_035221665.1 of Okamejei kenojei. Lineage (NCBI taxonomy): Eukaryota > Metazoa > Chordata > Chondrichthyes > Rajiformes > Rajidae > Okamejei > Okamejei kenojei. Next base: position 67,194,586 of record CM069139.1, read on the forward strand.
TTGTGGGTGATCAATGATTAGTGTGGACTCGCTGGGCTGAAGGGCCTGTTCACTAATGATATCTGCCTTTTACATGTAGCTCAGGCTTCTCAAAAACTGAATGTGAATAAGCTTATTTTTAGTTTGATATTATCAGTACGGTATATATTACATTTGACAGCCATAGAGCCATACAGCGTGGAAATAGACCCTTTGGCACAACTTGCCTACACCAACCAACATGTCCCATCTGCACTAGTCCCACCTTCCTGCATTTGGTCCATATCCCTCCAAACCTGACCTATCCATGTACCTGCCCAATTATTTCTTGCAAACGTTGCAATAGTCCCTGCCACAACGACCTTCTCTGGCAGCTTGTTCCATACAACTACCACTCTTTGTGTAGAAAAAGGTGATCATCCCGTTCTTGTTCCTCAGCTCCACCCATATAGCCTCACTAGACCAACCATCCATAATGTCACCTCTGATCACTGCAATGACATCCTCCTTAACCAATAAAGCAACCCCCTCCCCTTTTACACTCACCTCTTTCTCTCTTGAAGCTTCTATACCCTGGAACATTGAGCTGCCAGTCCTGCCCTTCTCTTAACCAGGTTTCTGTAATAGGTACAACGTCCAAGTCACACATACTTATCCATGCACCAAGGTCATCTGTCTTATCCCTCAGGTCCCTTGCATTAAAATAAGTGCAATTCAAACCCAACGTTCCTTTCTCACTCTCTGCCTTTCTCCTGCCTATTCTGTCCTCTATACGTTCTCATCACCTTTCATACCAACTTCAAACTTCCTTCCTTTTCTTTCCTACATCTTTTGTGCCAACATGCATAATGACTTCCAGCTGCTCCCCCTCCCCTTTGAGGATGTCGTGCAGTGCTCCAAGACATCCTGGACCCTGGTACCAGGGAGGCAGCACACTGTCCTAGAGTTAATTGACAGGAATTCCTTTGACATGAATTGATTCAAAGTAGGTCTGCGATATAGCAGCTCTAACTGGGGAATGCCCCAGGGCAGGTTTTAAGAGTAAGAACGTTCAGTTAATGTAACAATTTACTTTGCATGAATGCAGTACGAAGAAAATGTTTTTATTTCAGTTATTCATTTGTTAATATTTGTATGCTATCACATGGTTTTTGGATGTATTATTCTGGGACAATCCCTTCAAATGTTATTCTGTTGTGAAATGGAGAAAATTGTGTTACATTTTACAATATAGACTCTTGTTAGAACATTAATAATTTCTTGGAGTAGTCATAATTTGTGTGGTATAAATGTCCATTCAATTTTATATAAACATTGTAAGATATCAGGGAAATATGTTAATCTTAATCTTTTGTGAATCATCATCATCGTTGAAAACATCAACGCGCTCGGTGCCTTACAATGCTATGTACGACAGTGATCGCAACTTCTACTGAAGTGTGGATGGCCGTTGGCTCGCTAGGAGCTCATCCGTCCTTTGTGAAAGAGTTGTATTTAGTTGCTCGAAGTAAAGTCATAGAGAGGGTTTAGTTTTAGTTTAGATTATTATTGTCACGCGTACCGAGGTACAGTGGCACGCAACATTTTAGTTGCGTGCCATCTAGTCCACGAAAATACTATATATGTTTACAATTAAGCTGTCCACAGTGTACAGATACAGGATAAAAGATATATTCAGTGCAAGATAAAGTCCAATTAAAGATGCTTCAAGGATCTCCAAAGAGGTAGATTCCTCAACCACAGAACCAGCCAATTTCCGTCTATTAACACTCTCCTCCGACTAGCATAGCTGGTTCTTACCCTTGACAACTTCTCTTTTGACTGCTCTCACGTCCTCCAAATCCAAGGCATAGCTTTGGGTACTCACATGGGCCCAAGCTATGCCTGCCTCTTTGTAGGGTACGTCGAACAATCACTGTTCCAGGTATACACTGACCCGATCCCCCAAACTCTACCTCCGCTACTTTGACGACTGCATCAGTGCTACCTTCTGCACCCATGCAGAACTCATTGACTTCATCAACTTCACGATTAATTTCCATCCTACACTCAAATTCACTTGGACCATCTCCGACATCTCACCGCCTCCATCACAGGAGACAAACTATTGACAGACATCTATTACAAAACCCACTGACTCCCATACAATGCATTCAGAAAATATTCAGACCCCTTCACTTTTTCCACATTTTGTTGTTACAGTCTTTTAAAAATTGATTAAATTCATTTTTTGTTATCATCAATCTACACACAATGTATCAGAATGAAGAAGTGAAACAGGTGTTTAGAAATGTTTGCAAAGTAATTAAAAATAAATAACTGAAATATCACATTTACATAAGTATTCAGACCCTTTGCTATGACGCTCAAAATTGAGCTTCGGTTCATCCTGTTTCCATTGATTATCCTTGAGATGTTTCTGCAACTTGATTGGAGTCCACAAGTGGTAAATTAAATTGATTGGACATGATTTGGAAAGGCACACACCTGTCGATATAAGGTCCCACAGTTGACAGTGCATGTCAAAGCAAATGAAGATGAAGGAATTGACCGTAGACCTCAAGACAAGAATGTGTCGAGACACAGATCTGGTGAAGGGTATAAAACAATTTCTGCAGCATTGCAGTTCCCGAAGAGAACAGTGGCCTCCATCATTCTTAAATGGAAGAACTTTGGAACCACCAGGATTCTTCATAGAGCTGGCCACCCGGCCAAACTGAGCAATCGGGGTAGAAGGGCCTTGGTCAGGGAGGTGACCAAGAACCCTATGGACACTCTGACAAAGCTCCAGAGTTCCTCTGTGGAGATGGGAGAACCTTCCAGAAGGACAACTATATGTTTGGACACGCTAGAGGCAGGAAACATGTTCCAAATGTTGCGGGTCAGAACCAGGGGCCACAGTTTAAGAATAAGGAGTAAGCCATTTAGAACGAAGACAAGGAAACACTTTTTCTCAGAGTGGTGAGTCTGTGGAATTCTCTGCCTCAGAGGGCGGTGGAGGCAGGTTCTCTGGATGCTTTCAAGAGAGAGCTAGTTAGGGCTCTCAAAAATAGCGAAGTCAGGGGATATGGGGAGAAGGCAGGAACGGGGTACTGATTGGGGGATGATCAGCCATGATCACATTGAATGGTGGAGCTGGCTCGAAGGGCCGAATGGCCTACTCCTGCACCTATTGTCTTTATATCTGCAGCACTCCAGAAATCAGGCCTTCATGGTAGAGTGGCCAGACGGAAGCCACTCCTCAGTAAAAGGCACATGACAGCCCGCTTAGAGTTTGCCTAAAGGCACCTAAAGGACTCTCAGACCATGAGAAACAAGATTCTCTGGTCTGATGAAACCAAGATTGAACTCTTCGGCCTGAATGCCAAACGTCACGTCTGGAGGAAACTAGGTACCACTCATCACCTGGCCAATACCATACCTACGGTGAAGCATGGTGGTGGCAGCATCATGCTGTGGGGATGTTTTTCAGCGGCAGGAACTGGGAGACTAATCAGGATTGAGGGAAAGATGAACGGAGCAAAGTGCAGAGAGATCCTTGATGAAAACCTGCTCCAGACCTCAGACTGGGGCGGAGGATCACCTTCCAACAGGACAATGACCCAAAGCACACAGCCAAAACAATACAGGCTTAGTGATAAGCCTGTGAATATCCTTGAGTGGCCCAGCCAGAGCCCGTACATGATACCGATCGAGCATCTCTGGAGCGACCTTAAAATAGCTGTGCATTGACGCTCCCCATCCAACCTGACAGAGCTTGAGAGGGTCTGCAGAGAAGAATGGGAGAAATCACCTAATGCCCAACTTTTTTCTAAGGAAGTACTTTCTTGGCCATTACTTCAATGTGGCTCGTCTTGGACAAATTGCTGGTGATAATTATTTCTAAGAATTTGAATCCGAGTGCATTACTTGTGACTAGACTCAATTTGCTTTAAAACAATCATCTCTCACTCGTTGTCCAGGGCTTTAATTCCCAACTATTAGTTTGTTAAACTTGCATTAAATAACAGCAGAAGGAAGCCATAAGAGAGCCTCTCAAAACAGTAGTTCTGTAATATTCTCAGTTCAGTTAAGTGATTTAGGTCTGTGTTCTACGTGGTGCACCTTCAGCCATTTCCCCACTGAGGAATTATGTTCTTTAATGGTGGAACATAGCTTTTTTTTAATAAAGGCCACAGGAGGGATAATGAGGCCACTGGATGCAACGGAGGGGCCAAATCTTTGTTTTAGACAGGTCTGAGAATACCAGGGGACAATAGAAACAATTTTCATTTTTTTGCAGTCTGAATATTGTAGCATAATTGGAATCTCTGGCTGCCAGTGACCCACAATATCCTGCCCCACATTGGATTTAGACATTGATCCCAAATTGTAACCCAGTCAAAGGTGGTTCAGTGGTACAGCTCGAAGAGCAGCTGTCTCAGTGACAAAGACTGAGGTGTAATCCTGACCTTGGATGCTGCATCCAGTGGTCCCCATGCGAGACCAAGCATAGATTTGGCGACCGTTTCACTGAACACTTGCACTTAGTTCCCAAAGCTGACTTGATCTCTTGTTTGCTAACCATTTTCATTCCTCTTCCAATTCCCATAGTGACCTTTCTGCCTCGGGCATTTTTTATTACAGCATCTCATATTACGCTTAAAATTAATGATATCTGGATTAGGAGTATTAGTTACAGGGCAGAGTTGATTTCTCTGGAACACTGATGGTTGCAGGAAAACCTGTTGGAAGTGTGTAACATTATGAGAGGCATGGATAGGGTAGACGGATGTGAAGTCTCCAATTTTAGGTAACTACGAACACGTGACCCCCCCCCCCCTTCCCTGTGTCCCACCTGGACTCACATCTATGTCTCCCCTCTCCTCTTTCTACCCACGTTCCTCCCTCTGGCCTTACCGTCCACCACTCTTTTTTCCTCATCTCACACCTTGTCTTTTCACCCCTGCCCTTTGTCTAACCACCTGCCGATCAAACTTCCCCTCCCCCATCACCTGTATCCACCTATTACTTACCATTTGTCCTGCCCTCCTCTCATGCCTTTTTCTCTGACGCCCTCCCCCCCACACACAATTAGCCTGAAGAAGGGACTGCACCCAAAACGTCACCTATCCATGTTCTCCAGAGATGCTGTCTGATTTGATGAGATTCTCCAGCACTTTCTTTGTAAATCAGCATCTGCAGTTCCTTGTTTCAACTTCTGGCTGCAGATGCTGTTTGTGTAACCATGTGGGATCCCTTCAGTTGCTCTGGTTTCTTCTCACATGCCAAAGATGTACAAGTTAGAAGATTAACTGGCCATTTAATTCGTGTTAGGGAGGTGAAAAATTTAAAAAAATATTAATTTCTGATTAGTGTAAAGGGGGGTTGATGTTTGGCATAGACAGTGAGCCATAGGTCCCCTTTCTGTGCTGCATAATTATATGACTCTGTCACTTTCCACTGCAACCCAGCCAATGTAGTTCTCACTATGATTTTTTTTTTGAAGCTGCTGTGCATGAAACAGCAAATAGACTGTGAATTCTTGCGTGAAGGTGATTGTGTATTTGGAAGTTTTGTACTATCTATCCACGTATGTTTCTGATTATGAACAGATCCATTCTTTAGATCATTGCAAGTTAAGCCTACAGCATGTCTATGCGCTTTTCTTGAGTCCCATGGACAGCTGAACATTCAGGTTTTTCAGTGAGTTAGTCCATTGTGAGATAAAGTATATCACAAGTATGCAGTGTTTAGTCCAAGGTAACCGTTGCATAGGTGAAAATGTTAAATATTGTTGAATTTAATGAAAACTACTTGTGAATTGTAGATTTTGTGAAGTTAAATCTGATTGGCACTCAAATTGTTTCAATTTAAAATAAATTGATTTGAATTTCTAATGTTACAAATCATAATTGCATAGTTCAGAGACACTGAGCTCCATCCTGTGCTGTAGTTGTTGGCCATTCTCTTAATGATCTAAAGCACAATATGCTGTGGGTTTCAGTGATCAAAGTAAACACTAATAAAGAGCTCAGGCAGTGCTTCATCCATCACATCCGTGGTGACAGGTCGAAACCAGAGCAAGAACTCAAACTTTCCCTCCCATAGAATCAACATCAAAATGCAAACTCATGCAAAGGTATTATTTATCCTGGATGCTTTTTATGAGGCCCCTATAATGGCAGATCCTAATAAGTCTGCAATTTGGAAATGCTGAATATGGTATGTTGGAAATGGATTCCGCAAATAATTTTTCTATTCAAATGGTAGAGCATTGTGTAAAATAATTTGCCAATTGACATTGGTGCTATTTTTGTCATGGATATTTGCAGATCATTGATACTGGCCAAATCATGGAAGCCATCAATATGTCCAAGAGGAGAGAACTGCACTGGCCAGATGAAGCAATCAGAGTGCGAGCTGGTCGAATCAGTTGGAAAGACTGGAGTCCTCGGGAGGGCATGGAAGGCTATGTAAGTTGCCATGTCCACCAATATAATCAAAAGTACAAGTTCAGCTGTTTAGTATGGCACATTGTAGGGCACCCAAAGGCTAGAGTGAATATTAGTGAGAGATTTGGTGCAGAACAGGAGAGTGAGGTTGTTAAAGCGCGTGTCTTTGCAGGGAGGCTGGAATATTAGTATATCCAAATGAGAATGTGACAATTGATAATACAAATATTTGAGACTATTTTAGAACAATTCACTATAGAACAAGTTGAACAGCAGCTATTTTAAATCTTGTATTGGGTTATGAGATTGGAGTAATTGGCATCACAGTGACAAATTCTCCAGGAAATGTAATAATATTATATCATTTTACATTGAGCCTGTGAATGGCGTACTCAGCTGCAAGGAGAGGTTGGCCAAACAAATTGTTTTCTCTGGAGCTTTGGAGGTTGAGGAGAGAAATAATTGAAGTATTATTCCCAGGGTGGAGCTGTCGAAGACCACATGGTGTAGCTTTAATGTGAAAGGGAGAACATTTAAAGGAGGTTCAGGATTTTTTTGGTTCAATGCCTGGAATGGCTGCCAGTGGTGGTGGTGAGGCAGGTACAATAGTGGCATTTAAGAGGCTTTTAGACAAACACCTGCGTCTGGAGAGATGTTGATCATGTTTAGAGATTAGTTTAATTGGCATCACACTCTGCACCCGCATCATGAGCTGAAGGGCCTGTTCCTGTGATTTATTCTTTTTCTATGGCATCTTGAATTTAATATCAATGTCATTAATATCTACGTGAGTTTATTGATTTGGAATTTAAATGAGACATTTGAAGTAGATAATAGCAAATATTCAATAAGTATTTGTATTTCCAGTTACATTGTATTAAAAAATTAATTTTTTTCCTGCAAAGTGATTGCCGTATTTCCCAGCAATGAAAACGCACTTGCGCAAAAGAGAGATATAGAGAGAAACATGACAACAAAGTAGTAAGGAATATAAAAAAGTTGGAAATGGCTACGAGGATCTATAAAATTGAGTATATAACAGTATTGAACACATTAACTGTGACTTTCCAGAGGTTTGGAAAAAATATATTATTTTAAATAGTGATAGTAGCTAGTAATTTCTCCATGGTAGAAAGCTCATGGGCAAGAGAGACCATATCAAGCACATTAGATTTGTGGGGATGGCGGGAATGTGCACAATGTTTTTGGCATGCAGAACATAGACCAAGTGCAAGTCGGCCTCACAACATCAAACTGTAACTGATTTATTGTTGTGGCAGCACAAATTAAGGGTGGGGTTCACACTATATTCAAATACCTATGATAATAACTCCTTGTGCTGGCTCCAGAGGCACCTTGTTTCTGGGAATCATTCTGCATGTAATGAGGTACTAGATTGCAGTGGCTTTAAATTCTTGAAATATGTAGAAACTTTAAACATTTGAGAGGCAAGAAATAGCAGGTAAAGGCTACTTAATTTTGAGGCTGCTGCAACTTTCAGTAAGATCAAGGCTGATCCACTTGGTCCACTTTCCCATCTTATTTCCTTGGTGTCCATAAATCTAGCAATTTCAACCATACAAAAATGCTGAATATCAACAACTTGCTATGTATGGTAGAGAATTCCAAAATATGCACCCCTTATGGTAAATACATTTCTCCTCATTTTAGTTCTGAATAGGCCACCCTTTGTTCTGAAGTGAAGCCAATTAGTTCATGGCTTTCTAGCTGGAAGAAACAACCACCTGAAATCTATCCTGTTAAGCCCTCTCAAAATAATAATCCTTTAATCTTCTACAGTGTGTGCAGACCAGTTATTTACTTCTGGAATAATCTTCCTATTCCCTCAGTATTGCATTTAAGTGTCATCCTAAAAAAAATCTCCAGAACGGGGTTTGAAAGCCACCTTGTGATTCCGAGATATTTTTTTACCACTGAGCTGTAGCATTGTGTGTTTCTACCCTCAGATGTTGCAAGGAATCAGATAAACAAGAGAAAACTGCAGTTTATGCAATACAGAAATGCCTCATCAACATTAACAGCACTGAGACCTAATCTTTTTTTATTGAAAAACAGCACACTGCAGTCCTTTTTGTTACAATTTGCACTATAGGGATTTTTCAGATTGATGCTGTGTTAGAATTTCTCCCTCTTCAACTCGCATGCTGATCCTGCATTAATTCAAAAATCACTGGACAAATACATGCTAACCTCCATAACACAAGTACACAGAAGACATTGCATGGTGCAAATTAGCCACAACGCAATGATGTGCAAAACATTTCATGTTTTTTTCTCTCTGAACTTGTGCATATTACTTACTTACATATCAATTGTGCAATCTTACTGTAAAACAGATGAGACAACAGCTCAACTGTACAAAAAAAAAATCATACAATGATTGAGCATGACAAGACAATTCAAGACAAAGGGTTTCTCTCCATCCAACAATGTTTTGAAGCACAGTAGAAGTCAAATTAGTCTGAAGACTTCGTAATTTCCAAAAATAAGACGGTGAAAGTGGGTGCAAAATCTGTGTCATTGTCAAAAGCATTGTTTTGTGACTGCACCTATTTTGGGGTGCCTGTATAACCTTAAGAGGATGCTGAGCTGATGCTATTTCCTGAATTCCTTCTCCTGAATCATCTTGAAATAACCAGATTTGCCAGATGGCAACATCTGTTGTCCGGGGCAACTTTTCATACAAGGGTAGGAAAGAAAACCAAGGTTGTTTATGAGCTGATTTTCAGAACTTCAAATAACATCATAGCCATTACCACCTGGAGATATAGATTTTTCCCTTGGTGTTTTAGTTTAGTTTAGAGATACAACATGGAAATGGGTCCTTTGGCCTACCAAGTCCACAACATCTATTAATCATTTGTTCACACAGGTTTTATTTTATCCCACTTTTATACAGCAATTAACTTACAAACCCACATGCCTTTGGGGTGTGGGAGGAAACCAGAGCACCAGGAGGAAGCCATGTGATCACAGGGTAAACGTGCAAATTCTACACTCAGTAGCAGAGATCAGGACCAAGCCAGGTTTCTGGCACTGTGAGGCAGCAGCTCTACCAGTTGCACCTCCGTACCACTGATTTCCTTTTGCATTTAAAAGACATGCTGGCTGGTAGGTAGTTTAATTGACAACTGTAAATTATACCTGCTTGGTTAATTTTTGGAGGAAGGTGGAATTTGGAGAGAATGGATTGCAAGAAAATCAGTGGAGGAATAAGATTGTTTTCAGAGCCAGGATAGACTCATTAGATGTCATTTCATTTCATAATAAAATGGGTGGTTTCAATACTTCCCTTTGCTGAAAGGGGCATATTATGCTGGCTCTTAGAACCATGCAAGTTGCAAAAAGGTTCTGTTCCTGACAATTAGACAATCATGTTGGAGTGCTAGACAAGAGTGTCTTGTGCTAGATCCCCAGTCTTAATGCTGCAGTAGGGAAACATTGCAAGGAGGAATGTTGCTTTGGCTTTCTGGTAAGTTAATAATTGACTTCAAAGTGGGCTCAGTTCTGTGATTATTAATAAAAATGCAGCATAAAGTAGGAAAAACTAAACATTGAATTAATTTGTACGCTAAATTAATAGCCTTAAATAGATTATTTATTGCACAGAATGAGTATTTTTATGAAAAGTTATTTGCTATTTCATATTTTTTTAATTGAATACTTCCTTCTCTATACTCAGGTGATTCACCGTTGGGTGCCTTGCAGCAGAGAGCCCAGTAGCAGATCCCATATAGACAAGACTATCCTGTTGGTTCAGATTGAAGACAAGTACGTTCCTATCATTGAGACCGGGGTCCTAGAACTCGGAGCTGAAGTTTGAAATACCTGTGCGTGATGGAGACCAGAGTAAATCTTGCCCTGCCTTCCTGTGGGCCAACTGCATTACTGCAAAAGATGGAGGTGGGAAAGATAATCCAGAATTTAATTCCTTGCAGTCAAAAGCTTTCAAGGATTTTGCTTTGTCAGATCTCAAATGAGGTGAAATTTGAGGTGAAAATGTGTCCTGCATGGATGCAGGGCTCCAATTTAACATAATTTTTCTTTTTTTTTAAATGAACATTAAAAAAATTCTATGCATCTCATATGCTTTAAAGGACACGTTCTAAGTTGTAAGTAGATTTTGTTAAGTATTGTGTCTGTTTTTATTTATTTGCCAATACTGAATGCCATAGTTTCATACAGTGCATGTTTAAACTCTTTAAACTTTTTTGAAGTTACTGATAGATTATACTTCTGTTGACCATACAAAAAAACTGTTTAGTTTGATCATTTCACTACTGTCTCATTCCTTGAGTCATGACTGTGTTAAAAACAACTGCACTAATTAACAACAATGCACTAAATATTCTGAGGTTACTCAGAGCTTTTTATTTATATAAATGCCATTATATTTTAAAATGCCTTTCAGGATGAGAACTTTAATCATCAACCCATGTCATGCTACAATCTCACTTTCTCTCCTTTTCTTTTGACTTGAAGTATCCTTTTTGTTTCAATAGAACATGTAAACAGTTGTATAATTTTTTGATATTTATTACTGTGAACTTTTGTTATATAATCTTTAATTTCTGTATTCAGGGAAAGAAATTTTAAGATAAAGTTAAGTGGGTTCGGCTGTAGTTTTGCTGGACTGAATTGCAAAATGACTGGATACAGTTAACTGTTTCCTCACAGGCTGTGCAATTTAAACCCCTCCCCTCTGTATCAAAGGAACAACCATCACAAAACATATATCAAAGAGGATGGGTGCTTATGTGTATGTATACATAAAACTTGTAAATAATGTAGTTGATGTTTAAATAAAAATGACAGAAGCCTAAGTGATTTTTCTCTACAGTGTACTGTATCTGAAACAAAACAGTATTGAAATTATGATAAATGAACACAATTTTATAATAAAGCAATTCCTAATTGGTGCAAGATTTCTGCCTCTAATTTAAGCTGCATTGTAATATAAATTGGTTTATTTTCTTTAAGTCACATCCTTGGGGAAATCTGAGCCAATTATTTACTTTATCATTATTTCAAGAATAGATTAAATTGGCCATATTACTTAAAGGTAAGTTTTCCTCCAATTTCCTTCAATAGGGCTAGACCCTAAGCCATAGGAGCAGAATTAGGCCATTCAGCCCAGAGTCTACTTTGCCATTCAATCACGCTGATCTTTTATTTTCCCCCTCTCAACCCCATTCCCCTGTTGCTTACAAGGCTAAATATTGACAACAAGTTTCTCATCTCACTTCTGAAATAAAGCTGTAGACCTATGTGATTTTGGTGAAACTCCAATTGAACTTAATGAAGCAATTTACTGGCGAGTAACTACTTTATCAAAAGAGACATTTGGGAACCAACGTTCTCGCAGTAGAATAGTTTACATGCAATCAGGATCATTGATTTAGTCTGTCCTACAGACAGTACTCTCAATTTGTATTGCTACCCTTTTCGTGCCAGCTGTAAATTGCTTTATGCTTCCTGATCACACAGCAAGGGTTAGCATATAAATGATGTGGCAGCTGCCTTGTGTATTATGTGCAAACTATATTTTAACATAATTACATTGGAGAAAAATCATAATATTAAAGCAAGAATGTCCCAATTTGTGATTTTTAATAGATTGGATCATGAGTTACCACTCTAGGCCGTGCCCATTTAAAACATCAAAATTCCCTTAAGTCTAATTTCTAGCCATCATTTCAATCACACTTACAACAAACTTTCCTACCAAATGAATCATGTCCACTCAACAGCCATTTTGTACAAACATTCAAAACGTACTTGTATTAAATGGTTTTAAATTTTTGATCCAGTTGATCTAACCACTGCAAGATTGCTTTTGCTGTTCGAATCCTTTTTTTCAATTTCTATTTTCCTTATTTACACTTAACTCAAATTCTAAAACTACCAGAGCCAATATCTGTTGAGCAATTTGCCTCTAGATTACATATGACCAATCAACAAATGGGGCAGAAGAATCAAGTTTGTACATGGATAATTTTGAAATCCATTCAATTATTTTTGGCTTCTATAAAGTTAAATTTCCTCTGGTAAGTTTTGTGGCATCACAGCAGCAAGGTATCGTATGTTCTCCTTAAAAACACGACTTTGACAGTAGTGAAGTGAAGAAATCCTCTTATTAGCATTGTGAACAAGAGGATATCCACATGTTGCATTGGTGAAGAGCTAACTGTAACATTTTAAAAATTGAAGCTTTATATCTATATATATATATATATATATATATAACTTTCAAATAATGTCGCAGTCTTTATTATCATAATACAACTAGGATTTAAAGTACTTTTTTTGATTGACAATTAAAACATGATTTAAAAAAGGACAAAACCGTCATTTTCATGATCTCTGAATGTCAGCCAATATTCATGTGTTCCTTTAAAAATAGCAGGAATTGAGAGATATTCAATATGTCACATTCTAAGTGGAGAACTTTAACTTATCCCAGGTCAATGTGATGTTTTTTCATTCTCTGCACTCAGGTACAGTTCTGATTGCTAGCTTCGCTTATTGTTATCAGTCACTTTAAAACACCATTCATTTTTCATACAAGCTCAAATGAGTTATGACAGACTGTACAACTGCAGGAGCTACTGCAATCAAATCAGATCCTGCCACAAGTACACTTACACTCCAGTTGAAAGCTGGTACGTGGACTGAATTTTCCTGTCTGGTCCAGAGTAAAGCAGCACAGTGCATCACCTTTACTGACCTACGAAATCACCCCAATTCACAGAGATGAAACATCAAATCTCACCTACCCTGCAAGATGCTATTGCCAGAGCAGTGTATCGAACACTCAAGTCATTGAGGAATCTTATTTTAAATGTGCTGCAAAGTTACTATCGTACACAGGGCGGAATATTTGGTTCTTTTTCCCTCAAAATAATGGTCACGTTCCTTTTTTATTCCCTCCTTGCAAAGTTTAAAGTTTTATCTTGCAATAATGGTAAAAGAGTCCAACGTAAAAATGGCCAAAACACCTTGATAAAATTCCAGGATACACAAAATGCTGGAGAAACTCAGCGGGTGCAGCAGCATCTATGGAGCGAAGGATATAATGTTTCGGGCCAAAACCCTTCTTCAGACTGATGGGGGGTGGGGTAGGCGGGGGGAAGAAAGGAAAAAGGAGGAGGAGCAGCCAGAGGGCTGAGGGAGAGGTAGGAAGGGAAGGCGACAGCAAGGGTTAACAGAATTGAGAGAATTCAATGTTCATGCCAAGAGGATGCAGACTCCCCAAGCGGAATATGGGGTGCTGTTCCTCCAATTTGCGGTGTTGCTCATTCTGGCCTGTGCGGAGGCCCAGGACAGAGAGGTCGGATACGGGCTGTGGTGTGGGTAGGGAAGAGCAGGGGTCACATAGTTGGAGGGGAATGTGGAAGACCCAGTGGAACAGCCACTGAGGTCACCAGGGTTGGGGAGACGGGCACTAGGACCCCGTGCCGTCAAACCCAGAGGAGTGGGAATCAGCAACGTGGAGGCTTCAGGCCCGGTGCAGAGTCCAGTTTGCAGGTGAGGCGATGGCTGCTGGAGGGCGGTGGAGTGTCGAGGGTCGGCGGACGCGATGGTAGGAGTCCGCGGGCTGTGGAGACCGATGCGACTGTGGTATACGGCGGGCCCAGTGCGACGGTGATGTTGGATGGGCCCGGTGCGGCGATGAGGTTAGGTGGTCCCTGGGGGCGGCGGGGTTTGGCAGTCGCGTAGTGGTGGCGATAGGTGGAGGAATCGAGAGGGGGAGATATGCAGAGTTACCATTGAAGCGGCGAGGCTGGGCGTCATCGATAGGCCAGTGAAAGTTGGCGGCAGCATCGGCGTGGATTTCGGTGAAGGCGGCGTCCTGGTGGGTACTGGAGGCGCTCCTCATGGCCAAGATGGCGTCGCGGGACTCGGGCAGGCGCGCGGGCCAGAGTTGGGGCCTCGAGCCTGCAGGCGGTCGAGTCGCGGAGTGTCGGTGGCAGGAGCGGCCTGGAGGCGGGCTAATTTCAGGTCCTTGGTGGAGTTAAGGTGGGCGAGGAATCGTTGATTGAAGAGGTGGATCTTCCGGAGGATGAAGTATAGTTGGGGTCTGTTGCAGGTCTGCGTGAATGAGGCCCGAAGTTTCGGGAGAGTCAAAGCGAGGTGCCGGCACATCGCAACCAGGGTAGATCTCAGTGCCCTGGTTGGAGAATTGTTGAGTATGGCGGCAGATAGCCAGTCGGTACCGATTGTCTGGCTGGGGTCTGAACTGGGAGGCAGGGAACTGGAGCTGGAAGCCACGAAGTATGAGATGGAGGCGCAGGCATATCCCGTGGAAGCAAATGTGGCTGTGGTATCGAGTATGGGTAAGGATGTGGCTGTAGAGTAGGAGGGAAGGGGGAATCACAGAGGAGAACTTCTTCAAAGTAGGCATACCTTGAGGAGATTTCTCAGTGAAGTAGACAAAGTGTTAAAGAAGGAACTGCAGATGCTGGAAAATCGAGGGTACACAAAATGCTGGAGAAACTCAGCGGGTGCAACAGCATCTATGGAGCGAAGGAGATAACGTTTCAGGCCGAAACCCTTCTTCAGACTGATGGGGGGTGGGGGGAGGCAGGGGGAAGAAAGGAAAAAGAAGGAGCCCGAGGGCTGAGGGAGAGGTAGGAGGCGACAGCAAGGGTTAACAGAATTGAGAGAATTCGATGGGACTCCCCAAGCGGAATATGAGGTGCTGTTCCTCACTCTGGCCGTGAAGGAAGCCCAGATCAGAGAGGTCGGATAAGGAATGGGAGGGGGAGTTGAAGTGCTGAGCCACCGGTGGGTCGGGTTGGTTAATGTTAACCGAGCGGAGGTATTCGGCGAAACGATCGCCAAGCCTCTGCTTGGTCTCACCGATATAGATCAGCTGACATCTAGAGCAGCGGATGCAATAGATGAGGTTGGAGGAGGTGCAGGTGAACTTCTGTCAGACCTGGAACAACTGCTTGGGTCCTTGAATGGAGTGGAGGGGGGAGGTGAAGCGACAAGTGTAGCATCTCTTGCGGTTGCAAGGGAAAGGGGTGGAGCGGGAGGGAAGGGAGGAATTGACAAGGGATTTGCAGAGGGAGCGGTCTTTGCGGACGCAGTGGGGAGCCCCACGGGGGGGAGATGGGAAG
Source organism: Okamejei kenojei (assembly GCA_035221665.1). Lineage (NCBI taxonomy): Eukaryota > Metazoa > Chordata > Chondrichthyes > Rajiformes > Rajidae > Okamejei > Okamejei kenojei. Next base: position 67,210,145 of record CM069139.1, read on the forward strand.
ATGTGGCGAGTGGTGGGGTCATGTTGGAGGTGGCGAAACTGGCGGAGGACTATGTGTTGTATGTGCCGGCTGGTGGGTGAAAGGTGAGGACCAGGGGGACTCTGCCCTTGTTGCGAGTGGGGGGATGGGGAGAGAGGGCAGTGTTACGGGGTATGGAGGAGACCCTGGTGCGAGCCTCATCTATCCCCATTCCCTGAAGAATGAGCACATTTGTGATGCCCTGGTGTGGAACACCTCATCCTGGGAGCAAATGCGGCATAGACGGAGGAATTGGGAATAGGGGATGGAGTCCTTACAGGAAGCAGGGTGGGAGGAAGGTAGCCGTGGGAGTCAGTGGGTTTATAGTGGATGTCGGTTAGGAGTCTATCACATGCGATGGAGATAGTGTCAAGGAATGGTAGGGAAGTGTCGGAAATGGTCCAGGTGTATTTGAGTGCCGGATGGAAGTTGGTGGTGAAACGGATGAAGTCAGTCAGTTGTGTGTGGGTGCAGGAGGTGACCACCAAAGCAGTCGTCGATGTAGCGGAGGTAGAGGTCGGGGATGGGGCCCTGGTACGCCTTGAACAAGGATTGTTCGATGTACCCGACAAATAGGCAGGTGTAGCTTTGTATTGTAACTTTGTAGCTACGCCTTGTATTTGGAAGAAATGGGAGGAGCCAAACGAGAAGTTACTGAGGGTGAGGACCAACTCCGCCAGGCGGAGGAGAGTATCAGTGGATGGGTATAGGTGGCTCGTCCGGTCGAGGAAGAACCAGAGGGCTTTGAGACCATCCTGGTGGGGGATGGAGGTGTAGTAACTGGACGTCCATGGTGAAGATGAGAGGATGGGGGCCTGGAGAATGGAATGCCCGGAGACGACGGAGAGTGTCTGAGGTGTCTTAAACATAGGTGGGGAGGGATTTAACCAAGGGGGATAGGATGGAGTCAAGGTATGTGGAAATGAGTTCGGTGGGGCACGAACAGGCAGAGACAATGGGTCTACCGGGGCAGTCAGGTTTGTGGATTTTGGGCAAAAGGTACATTCGGGCCGTGCGGGGCGGGGGAACGATGAGGTTGCAAGCTTGGGGGGGCAGGGAGCCGGAGTTGATGAAGTCGGTGATGGTGCTAGAGATGGTGGCCTGGTGCTCGTCAGTGGGGTCATGGTCCAGGGGTAACTAGGAGGTGTCCGAGAGTTGGCGCGTGGCCTCAGCTTTGTAGAGATCGACGCGCCAGACTACCACGGCACCTCCCTTGTTGGTGGGTTTTTGTGGAGTGAGTCCATGGCAGTACGTTCGGGCGGGGGGGGGGGGGGGAGGGGGGGGGGGGGGGGGGGGGGGGGGGTAGATTGGAGTGAGACAGGGGAGTGAAGTTGAGGCGGTTGATGTTGCAACAGCAGTTTTGGATGAAAAGTTCTAAAGCCGGAGGGCCACGAGGAGGGGTCCACGAGGAGGGCGTATGTTGGAGACGGGAAAAGGGATCATCAATGGGGGGGCGAGGACTCCTTCCCGTGGAAGAACACTGTGAGGCGGAGGCGATGGTAGAAGAGCTCCAAGTCGTGGTGGGCGCGGAACACATTGAGGTGGGGGCGGAGGGGGACAAAGGTAAGACCTCTGCTGAGGACCTACCGTTCGGTGTCGGAGAGGGGGAGGTCAGGGGGGATGGTGAACACACGGCAGTGATGGGGGTTGGGGCCGGAGGAAGTGAGTGGATTGAGGACGAGGCGATGTGTGGTGGGGGGGGGGTAGAGGGTGGTCAGGGGGTGGGGGGGTATGAGGGCTGTGGTGTGGGTAGGGAAGAGTAGGGGTCACATAGTTGGAGGAGGATGTGGAAAACCCAGTGGAACAGCCACCGAGGTCACCAGGGTTGGGGAAACGGGCACTAGGACCCCGTGCCGTCAAACCCAGAGAAGTGGGAATCAACAACGTGGAGGCTTCAGGCCCGGCGCAGAGTCCAATTTGCAGGTGAGGCGACGGCTGCTGGAGGGCGGTGGAGTGTCGAGGGTCGGCGGACCCGATGGTAGGAGTCCACAGACAGTGGAGACCGGGTAGGCGGGCGATGCGTGGGTGAACCCGGTGGGCGGGTGGTCGGTGGGGCGGCGCGGTTCGGCCAGGTTCACCTCTCGCGGTGAGGTGGCGAGATGAGTAGGGTGCGGTGCGGTGCGGCGGCCATGTTCGGGGAGCCCCGGTCTGGCGGCGCTGCTCAGTAGGCCCGGTCCGGCGGCGATGTTGGGTAGGCCCGGTACAGCGGCGATGCTGGATGGGCCCGATGCGACGCCGATGTTAGGTGGGCCCGGTGCGGATGTGATATTCGTCGGGCCCAGTGCGACGGTGATGTTGGATGGGCCCAGTGCGGTGATGAGGTTAGGTGGTCCAGGGGCACGGCAAGGTTCGGCAGTCGCGTTGTGGTGGCGATAGGTGGAGGAATCGAGAGGGGGAGATATGCAGAGTTATCATTGAAGCGGCGAGGCTGGGCGTCATCGATAGGCCAGTGAAAGTTGGCGGGAGCATCGGCGTGGAGGTCGGCGAAGGTGGCGTCCTGGTGGGTACTGGAGGCGCTCCTCGTGGCCAGGATGGCGTCACGGGACTCGGGCAGGCGGAGCGGGCCAGAGTTGGGGCCTCGAGCCTGTGGGCGGAAGAGTCGCGGAGTGTCCGTGGCAGGAACGGCCTGGAGGCGGGCTAATGTCAGGTCCTTGGTGGAGTTAAGGTGGGCCAGGAATCGTTGATTGAAGAGGTGGATCTTCCGGAGGATGAAGTATAGTTGGGGTCCGTTGCAGGTCTGGGTGCGTGAGGCCCGAAGTTTCGGGAGAGTCAAAGCGAGGTCCTGCTGGTGCCAGCACATCGCAACCAGGGTAGATCTCAGTGCCCGGTTGGAGAATTGTTGAGTATGGCGGCAGATAGCCAGTCGGTACTGATAGTCCGGCAGTGGTCCGAACTGGGAGGCAGGGAACTGGAGCTGGAAGCCACGAGGTATGAGATGGAGGCGCAGGCATGTCCCAAGGAAGCAAATGTGGCTGTGGTATCGAGTCTGGGTAAGGATGTGGTTGTAGAGTAGGAGGAAGGGGGAATCAGAGAAGAACTTCTTCAAAGTATGCAAAACGTGAGGAGATTTCGCAGTGGAGTAGACAAAGTGTTAAAGAAGGAACTGCAGATGCTGGAAAATCAAGGGTACACAAAATGCTGGAGAAACTCAGCAGGAGCAGCAGCATCTATAGAGCGAAGGAGATAACGTTTCGGGCCGAAACCCTTCTTCAGACTGATGGGGAGTGGGGGGAGGCGGGGGGAAGAAAGGGAAAAGGAGGAGCCCGAGGGCTGAGGGAGTGGTAGGAAGGGGAGGAGACAGCAAGGGTTAACAGAATTGAGAGAATTCGATGTTCATGCCAAGAGGATGCAGACTCCACAAGCGGAATATGAGGTGCTGTTCCTCCAATAAAATTCACCTTATTAAAACCAAGTGGTTCCTTCAACATCCTCGGCATCTCTTTCAAAATTCAGTCTGTGCTTTCCATGCCATTAAGTCTTGTTGAAACAAACTGGGCAGTTGTCGGAACTAGTTCCACACAATGCAGTTGAAGTTTTGATCAATTACCCAACTTCCACTGTTGCGATCTGGAACCATCACAAATCGCCATGGCAACATATCCTTTAGGACTGTCCGGGTCTATCACTTTTAGGCACTGTCCAGCCGATATCTGATACAAAGAATTATTTACCTGTACAAATATGAAACAAAGATTACAGTATAAATTTTAGCATTAAACATAGAACAGTACATCATAGGACCGGGCCCTTCAGCCCACAACGTCCATGCTAAACATGATGCCAAGTTAAATTAATCTCCTTTGCCTCTGAAAAAGATCCAAATTTAAGACCCAAGAGGAAATCAAAATTGCAATGCTGGAAACCTAAACAGAAATAAAAAATGCTATAAACATTCAGAAGGGCAGGTGGTGTATGTGGAAGGAGAAACAATCAATGGCTTGGGTCCACGTTGCCCAGTTCTGACAGAGGGTAAGCTACAAAACTTAAAGTCTGTTTCCAATGTGTTGTCACTTTTTTTGTTAAGATGGAATGATGTTGAAGTCCACATGAAGGTTAAAAACCAATAAAATGCTTTAAAGAAACTTGAAGCTGCTCCAAATCTATTAATTGAATCTTAATGATCCAGAGCACAGAGTAGTTCCAGGAATTTGACAGATATGGTCAGCCCTTTCTATCAAGTAGCAAGAAATCCTTGAGAAATTTGCATAGGAAGTAGGAGGTAGAGGATATGTCAATTTAAGATTTGAACAAAAACATTCAAAATATCTCATAGGAAAACAAAATATTCCAAATGTGAGGACAGACCACTTGGAACTTGGAAAACTTTATTGTCATTCAGACCTAGTGGTCTGAACGAAATTTCGTTGCCTGCAGTCATACATATAGTAAATAACAAAACACACAATAAACACATATTTAACGTCCACCACAGTGAGTTCACCAGGCACCTCCTCACTGTGGTGGAAGGCAAAAATCCTGTCTTTGTCTCTTCCCTTCTTCCTCTTCCTCTGCGCTGAGGCGACCCGGGCCTCCGATGTTGTGACCGCACCGGGTGATGTAAATAAGTCCCGCGGGTGAACCGCGCTCCGCGAGCGGGCCGGTTCAACTCCGCCGCACGGGGCGGCCAAAGCTGCCGCCCTCCAGTCCAGCGGACGCAGCTGTTGCCGCGGGAGCTCCGGAAAGGCAGGTCACCAACCTGTGACCTGCGAGCTCCGGACGATGTCGTCCACTGGGCCCGCGGCCGAACCTCCAAAGTCGCTGCCACCGCCACTGCCACCGGAAAGCCGCCACGGCTCCGAGTCGGGCCGCCGGAACGTCTGAACCCGCCACAGCCCCGAAGTCGGCCAGCCCCGCGCTGGTAAGTCCTGGCTGGCTCTGCCTCCGGAGCCTCGGGTCGGTCGCAGTTAAAGTTGGAGGCCGCCAGCTCCGCGATAGGCCTCAGCGTAGACGGAGACGGAGACGGGGGATACGACAAGAAAAGTCGCGTCCCCCCAAAAGGAAGAGACTAAGAACGTTTCTCCCACCCCTCCCACACAAATACACTACATAATAACTCAAACAAACGCTAAAACAAGAGAAGAAAACAACAAATAAAAAGAAAAACAGACGGACTGCAGGCGAGCCGCTGCTGCCAGGGCAGCGCCGCCACTCCAAAACCAGCCAGAATGGAAAGGATATTGATCAGTAATCCATAGTTAAAGAGGAATCTAAGTATGCTTAGATTATCCTGGTGTAGTTAGCAGAAGGGAGTCAACGACCATCTGGTGCAAGGGGGTGTTCAAGTGCCAGAGGCTGCTGTGATTGTGAATTTTTAGGAATGGAAATGGATAACAAAAAAGGAATTGAATTCCGTGGAGAAAGCTGTTCCAAAGTTTGAGGCTGTAGGCAATGGTATGAAGATAGGATCGATAGAAAATTTGGAAACCTCAGAATTAAGCTCACGGTCCACCAGGTAGCAGTGGTCCTTGCCTTCCAGCATACTTTGATGTCTGTTGTAGGTAGACCATCACACTGAAAGCACTGGAGAGGTACTCTGAACAACACATCTCACGCACCACCGCAAAAACCATAGCAAGCTGTAAATCATGCCTATCTGCAACCTGCCATTCAGTGATAGAAATAAAATATATTGTGCTACTTTGTTTAGTGCAGTCATATTAATAGGTAAATAAGGAAGCCATGCTATTGCAATAAGTCTGTGCATACCTCCAATGGTGAGAATGTGAAATACACTTTGGGTCAGGAACTAGTCTTACCCCTAAAGTCCACTGCTGTGATCCTCCGCTGCCATGACATTTCATGAGACGAGGGGAGTCTGATAAGTGGGCTTCAGATGTGTCCAAACAAAGAAGGTTGGCCAGTATCAGATCATGTTCTTCATTGTAAATCCATACCTAAAAACATCATGAACAAGATTAAAGGAACATAAAATATATTGTCAATCATGATCTTAGCAACCATTTACAAGTACAAGGTATGGTAATCAAGAAAACGGAACTAGTTTGAGTTTTTGATTTTCTGACCATGTATATCAGCTGAGACAAACAATGTTTATTGAATGTCATTGCAATCAATAAATCAAGTAAATCTGACATTCTTGACTTAATAAAAGTAAATTTTATTTCATCACACTGGGTAGATATTCAGTTTACTGGCTCAAACTAAACATTTTTACCATCTAGCTATCTGTCATACTAAAACACTTATCTTGTATGTGTGTGGGTGTGTCATCTTGGCATAATCTGGTTAATTCTTATTTTCTTCCAAGCGCTAGGCCACAGCCTTCACATTTTCACACATTCTCTTCCCGTCGCACTCCCGCTTATATTTTCCAACTTTTTAAATCGTTCAAAGTTTTAAAAACAGCCGAAAACTCACCCATTTCGGAAAAAAAAACGAGTGACGTAGGAATGGACTCACAAGGCAGGACAGGGCACTCCAATGCTCGTGTGGCGGCGTCTGACACTTGGTGGCCACGGCCCCTGGCTGAAGAAAAGCCTGGTGCTCGAGCTGGAGTGAGAGCTGAGCCCGGGGCTTGGGATGGGGCCATGACTGGGGCCGAGAAAGAAGCCTCTGGTAGAACCAAGGACGAGCCTGTGTCCAGGGTCAGGGACGGTGAAGTTGGAACCTGCACTGGAGACTAAGCGGTGGCCGAGCTGACCTCTGGAGGCTGCCGCTGTAACCAAGGACGAGCCTGGGTCTACTGCCAGGGCCGGGTCGAGTATAAGAACCAGGCCGAATTCCAGGCCCTGGTGCTGCTCTACGACCTGGGTAGGCCCTGGGGCTGGGAATGGGAGTGAGGAGAGGAGGATGAGGGAATTGAGGAGGGAGATGGGGTAGGGTCACGATTTGGCTATTCCCTGCAACAGTTGATTCTACAATCATATTTTGTTTCTTTTCTTGTCCCTCGCAATGTCATCCATCTGGAATTTTATAATTTAAATTCATCAAATCTCCCATGTCTTCCTATCCATTCTATTGAAGACCACTCTCCAAGACCTTTTTCCATTACCTGTCCAGACTTGTTATGTCTATTTACAGTCGACTGAAAGGTCAATGTCCTGAAACACCAGCTGTCTCTCTCTAAAAAGGGCCTGGAGTTTGAATATTGAGAAAATTTTACTCCAAAGTAATTTCGAATTTTAGAAAAGTTATACTTAACAGCCAATCCCTCATCAACAAATGCCATTACCTGGCTTATCTGTGAGTATAAAATGCAAAGCAGTTGCTCACCTGATTTGAATCTGCCCAATCGCAATTTTTAACCACCACTTTTCCTCCTTTTTGATCAGGATATTTCTGGGCAGCCAGACATTTACTTGTCTGCAGATTGTACAGCTAAGGAGACAGAGATTAAAAGGTGTATGAAAATCGTAAACTTTTCTCCACAATAAAATATAATCAGCTATAATCAACACTTTTATTTAATATGTTTTAAGTATAGTAGAATCTATGTTCAAGTAAACACTGATGTTAAGTAAATATTGCCCCTTCTGCAATGTCTGCTGGATTACTGTGCCCACCTAATCAGTATTAATTGAGATGGTTCTGAAGATCTAATAGATCCATTTGTTTCAAAACTTAATGCAAAAGCTATCATGTTTCTGCACGCATAGAAGAGGCATTAAACAAAGCTGTGCAGTCTCATTTCAGCAACATCTTTAAAAGAGCAAATACTTTTGCCCCAGTCCAAATGTATTCATGCAGTCCAATATTTCATGCAACTTCATTTGTACAAAACCAACAAATTTTCCAGATTATTACATGTTTCTCCCATTAATACCCCAACTTGCTTTTATTTCACTTTGCTTGTAAAAAAAACCTGTTACGCAGCAGTATAATAATATTAGCTAGTGAACCGAGGAAGCATTGCAGGGAGCCTTGAAATACATTAGCACTCTGGACCTTGGCGTTGGCCACAAACCTGGCTATGCTTACAAGCCCTAGTATTCCAGATTCTAATGCTGACTCTGGTAGCACACTGTCCTCAGTTTAAATCTCACCTCCAGCTTTCTCTCTGAACTCTTCCCTCACCTGACAGACTATTGATCGTCAGATGCCAGCCTCTCAGAGCCATCGTAGTTGGTGTTTGGCACATTTGGACACCACCCCCCAAAAAACAAATATGGGTATAAGAAAATTGGTGAAACTATTTAGAGCAGCTCAAGTGGATGAATGCTGTTGCAAAAAATAGTACCTCTTTCATACCACAATTTATTTACAGAAGAGCAATTAACAAATTGCAGAATTTTAATCAGAAGGTATTGAATTATTTCACAGACCACATTAAATTCAGAAACATACATGAATACAGCTAATTTATCTTATGCACCATGCTGCTTGTAATATTGATCTGAGATCAAAACTAGCAATGTTCATTCGTTACAAGGTAGTTTGTTGCAGGCAATATTTTAATGAATAGTTAATATTTCATGGAAATAGATGTATTTTTGCTCTGAGGCTGTCATTCTACTGTATTTGTAATCATGAGCCTGGTGCAATCTTAAATTCATTTAATCTTACAAATGAACATCAGCGTTGCAACCAAACTCTTACATCACTTGGTACTTCACCGTGTCTTTTGGATATGATTATAAATTTTGTGTTGCACTCAATTGTTTGAAGGGGAAAATGCCAATGCATCTACTCATAACAGAAGTGATTTTTCTCACACTAATCAAGCTTGTATGGAATATAAAATACAAATATATGAAAGCACACATAATGCATACTGTAAATTTAAAGAATATTTCCTGAAGTGATATATGGAAGTAGTGTTCTCATTCTATTTTATATGCAATGTAAAAGATCTTATCTGCCGCGCAACCAATCTTCAATTGAAAAACCATTGTTCCGATGCTCCAACATGATTTTCAGATTCTCTTTTTAAACTGTGTAATAAGGAACTGCAGATGCTGTTTTAAACCAAAGATAGGCACAAAAAGCTGGAATAACTCAGTGGGACAGGCAGCATCTCTGGAGAGATGGAATGAGCGACGTTTTGGGTCGAGACGAAGAAGGGTCTCGACCCAAAACGTCACCCATTCCTTCTCTCCAGAGATGCTGCCTGTCCCGTTGAGGTACTCTTTTTGAACTAGCAGTTACCAATCATTTATTGTATTTTCCCATTAACCCCGCCCAGTTAACATCAATCATAACGCCTTCCCCTCAGTAGAAAATGTAGCCGGTGCTTGAAGGTGTGTGTAATACCCAGTGCTATCATTAAAAGATGTTGTACACTTAAGAGCTTGTAAAGTTTTTATTTACAACCTTGTTACAAGTCTAATACATTAACAATTTTGCTGCAGAAGTGGCCATATTGGCTGCATTGTTCCAGCATTTTCTATTCTTATATTGAGTTTTGGAGGCTTGCGTATACGTGTAAGTACATTTAGTTTCTAAGTTAAGGGAGATGAAATGAATGCAGATTAGGCCAAAGCGTACTTCAGGCTAAATACATAATCATACAGGCTAATATTATTACAAGGCAATAATATTGGCTAATATTATTACAAGGTAAAAATAAACAAAATTTTCCATTTTTAATGTATTTCCAATTTTCAATAGTGCTTCAATTTCCACCAATTTAGAAATTTAGAGCCTCATGCAGAACGAAAAGACTAAAAGACTGTCCCACTGCGGCGACCTAATCTGCGAGTTTAGACGAGTTTGCACTCGACTCAAACTCGCAGCATGGCCGACACGCGGTCCTCTGAGGTCACTGGAACTCTCCTTCATGCTCATGGGAAGTTCCCGAATACTCATGCATGTTGAAAAATTTTCCGCGAGTAAAATTTGGTCGGCATAGTTCTTTTTAACTTGTAGTGCAGTGGAGTGGGGTCGCTATTTAGTTACAGGCAGTCGAGGGCAGCTGCAGGCAATCTCCTTCGCTGACCGGGCATTTTGATTGGCTCATTGGAGTTTTTAGGACCAAAGAAAACCGACCGTTAGGTAAAATGCCCGCTAAACTTTATCTTAAAAGTGTCTCCCCCCCTTCTCTCCCCCTCTCTCTACTTCTCTCCATTCCCCCCCCCCCCCGCCTCTCTAAAGGACTTACAGTACACTGTGGCAGCCATTTTTTACCTTCCTCTTCATCGTGGGTGTGAATTTCAGCCAGCGCTCCCCTGCTTTCCCTAGCCCCCGCCTTTGCGCGATGTGTGTGTGTGTGTGTGTGTGTGTGTGTGTGTGTGTGTGTGTGTGTGTGTGTGTGTGTGTGTGTGTGTGTGTGTGTGTGTGTGTGTGTGTGTGTGTGTGTGTGTGTGTGTGTGCGCGCGGACGGTCGATCCAGCTCGAGGTTTTCCAGGCGAGTGCCCTCGAGCTTGAAGGTCGAAGACACTCTTCTTAACTCGCGGATTAGGTCGCCGCAGTGGGACAGCCCCTTCTTCTGTAGAATCACAATATACTTAGCCAAAAAAAGGGAGGTACTACACAGCACAAAGCCCAAGTCTGAAATTTACTCAGTGGTACCTGTTTAGAGACACATGTTACACTGCCACTAGAGGTTGTGATATGTTACTTACAGCTAAATTGTACCATTGATTCTTAAATTGAACATATAACTTGTATTTATCAAAACCTAAGCTGAGTAAACAAAAACTGAAATTATATTTTAGCATCTTGAGGGGCTCAGAAAAAGCTCTACATATGCTGAATAAAACTCTAGAAAATGTAGTGTCTGGTTGGTGACTTCCATAATCACCAAGATTAGTAAATCGTAAATGGAGACAATTTCAGACATAGGCTCTTCCTCTTGGATTAATACACATCAACTTTCCAATTAATAAAGAAAGATTAAGGAAAATTAATTATAATCCTTCATGTATTACAATGTCCATGAATATTTTCGGTTGGATTTAATTTGCTTCATGTGCGTACTTTCATAAATCAGATTTAGCAATCCAACAATTAAGCTTTCAACAGAAGCAAAATATTCTCTCAAAGTACATAACACCTAAAGTTTATTGTACTGGAACAAAGCTATTTCTAGTCATGTACAATAATTTTAGACACCAGGAAAATTTTAGACTACCAGGAAAATAATAAACAAACTGACACCAACTGAAATGCCACTTGAATGCAGCCAAGAAGAAATTCTTCATCAAAGGCATGCTAATTTACAACTTCAGTATGGACGGGCCAATTAAAGAAAAGGGCCAAATGGAAATAGAACAAAGAAAACTTAAATGATAAATGGGATACACAGAAAAAAGTTTCCATATTTGCAAACCTTTTATAATATCTTTGAATCTTGTCTAGTGACCCTATGAACATTAGAATTGCATTTCCCCGTAATTTCATATTCCTAAGATTATCCTAACGCAAAAAAAACGCACGCAAATAGAGCAACATGCTTCCTGTTTCCCCAACTGCACTCTCAATTTTAATATATTGGGAGATGGAAACCACCTTTTGATGCATTTACTTGAAAGAAAAACATGCACACACATACAATTAATTTGCTGAATCTTACCCTTCCCTGTTGCAATATTTTAGATCGCTTTGGACTTTTATTAACAAATAGTGCCTGTTCAACTTTACTTTTTTCATTTGGCCCATTAACATCCATTTCTGGGTAGACATTGTCTAGATACCACTTGAACGATGTACAGTTCAGCTTCTTTCGTAATTCTAAACGTTCACTGAGGTCACCATAACTTTGTTTCCTCAATTCTGGTCTCAAGGATAAAAATTGTTCCTGAAATGCACAATACAATTGGATGCATTAGTACTAAGTAACAGTAGATGGATTAGAATGAGCCCAGACAGATACTTGTCTTCAGATTTCCTTCCCAATTCGCCTAAACCAGATTTATCAATATTACTGCACAAATTGCATTAAGAATTAAGAAATCAAAGCATGCAATAAGATTTTATAAATATAGGTTATTACTTACAAGTTATTAATTATTCAAGGCAACTTTCAGTTTTAATTTATAATTTTCCTTCAATATAAAAATGACTAATTTGTTACATCTGCCTTGCTTTTTTACCCCAGGAAAGCCACTTTATATCTCATCAATTATGAGAACTATGACAAATAAATCACACTTCATCATTTACGCAACCAGTATCTGGAGATTCTTAACCCTTGAGTGAATGATTGTGGATTAACAATAAGATGAAGAAATTCTGAGACATGTCATGTAAACATGACACACCCATAATCGTGAAATAAATAGAAATTTTAAGTTTCACACTTCAAAGCAACAGAGCGTTTATCTTCCATCTTCACCAAAATACTGAAGCCAAAATTAGAATTTGAGTTATGAAGCCCCAAGCCAATTATTAGTTATCTGGGGCTAAGTTAGAAAAAAAATGAAACATTGGAATGTTCAAAATGATTCAGTAAAAAGAATACCAGCCTAATTAAGGCAAATGGGATTAGTTTAGATAGGCAAATAAGTCAGCATGGAGGTGGTTGGCCAAATGTCTGTTCCTGTGCTGTGGGTTTCAATGACTCACTGCTTAAATGAGAATAACAACAGGAATTATTTCTGCTCCAAAATCAGAGAAAATTAAATGCCAAGAATCTTTAAAAAGTACCACTGAAATTTGAACCTGGAAAGCAAAACAAAATCTGAAAGCATGGAAATCTTGTAAATATTTGAAAACTAGACATTCTAAAGAACTCTGAACATCAAGGGTTTGACACCAACTACAAGGTGAAAAAGGATTACATCTGCAGTGGAAAATCTTAATAACGGGAAAAATATATTCATTGCCTCTGCAAGAACTTTGCAAAAATATTTTAATGATGTCTTTAAGGTTTGATAATGGATCGATTTTTATTTTCTCTTAATCCTCTGGTTTCCTGCATCACCAGACCTATTCCTCAAACAAACAAAATCCAGGGACTATTCTCAGCTCATGTCTAATATTTTCATTGATAACCTATTTACAAATTTCTATCTCCATAAATGGGTAGATTGTTTTTCTTCATTAGACGAATGATTTCTATTTAATTCAAGAGACTAGAAAGCAGTTCAAGGTATGATTCATCAGTGAAGCATAGTTCAACACTACTCCATTCATGACTGCCAGATACTAATTCTCAATTCATGCTGAACTCCATTCATTCATGAAAATGTTTGCCGAAACTGTTTCCCTATAAACTAATGCCCTGTTGTTAGCAAGTAATGTTTGGAAAAGCACAGGACTTCAGTTCAAAATTTAGTTACTAGGTTCACGTTAATGCAATTCTAGAGAGGTTTTTTGATAATATAACATTGACAAGTCCTTGGTGAAATAAAAAGTGCAATAAAATTAAAATAAGGATGCATGCTATGACAGTATCCCACTATTCCTGATCCTCCCTCTCCCATGCAAGTTAGAGACAGGATGGAAACAGGCCCTTTGGCCCAACTTGCCCACGCTGGCCAAACAACCCAAACTACACTTGTCCCACCTGCCTGCATTTGGCCCATATTTTTCGAAACCTATCTTATGTATGTACCTGTCCAAATGTTTTTTAAACATTGTGATAGTACCTGCCTTGATCATTTCCACCTCTATAGGATCATCCTCATCCTCCTGCACTCCAAGGAACAAAGTCCTAGCTCGCCCACCCTCTCCCCACCCACTCAAGCCCTCGAGTCCAGGCAAACATTATAGTGCCCTGATTTGGGGGGGACTATGGATAAACACTGCTGTAATTTCTACATGGTGAAACCAAAATGCATAAAAATGGCCTTTATTAAAACCTGACAATGTGCACTTTAACCACATGTGTTTTTTTTTCTATTACAAATCTCAAATTGTGGAGTACAGAGGTAAATAAATAAATGATGGGTCTTTGTCCCAAACATTATGGAGGACACTGTAGATGACAAACACCTTTGGGCCCAGCTGCAACCCCTGAGACACAGCATTAGTCACAGGATTCCAATCCGAAAACAAAATTAATAGCAGGTTCTGTCTCATCATTGGTGATCGGAATGCAAGATACGAACATTTACACTGAAAGGCTCATCTGAGAGCAGAGAATGCTGCTTCATCTCATGTCTGAATCATTGCTCATTTGAAAATATATCTTTCAATTTAGGTTTAGCCACCCTTCCTGCAAATATCCATCTTCCTATTTACGCAAAGTATTTTTCAAAGTGCCATAATGCAATTGGCAAATTGTATTGTGTTATGTCTTCCACCTTAAACTAGGATTGATGAATAACGATGTGTTTTTTTTTAAAAACACCTACCTTGTATTCATCCATCCAGACATAGGAAAGTCGCAGGGAGTTGTAAGCCATGGTATCGACTCTCCCAGGTGAGCCATATGGACGCCATTTGCGGAAAATATGTCCAACACGAGAACACGGTACTATTTTCAGCTGCCCACCACACATCCAAATCTGCGCCAAAAAGTTTAAGTATTTTTGTCACACACAGGTGAAAATTCTTTCAATTTAGTTCGAATAAATATGTAACCTGGTAGCAACCGATTCTCAAAAACAGATTTAGGAAAATTATAATGGGGTGGGGGATGGATGGAATAAGGCATCTGTAAACAGTTTCATAAATACATGATGATTTAATTTTCATTTGCTAATGGTAGGCATAATTATTGATCAGATTGATAACAAAACACAGTGAGATACATATCCTGCAAGGAACAGGTAGATTGCTAATTTATTTCATGGAAATCATTTGTATAGATTATGCAATGACAATGATGCTGGCAGTGACAACACTTGCAAATAAATTTGTTAAGTAACTAATAGAGATGTGGGCCAAAATTCTTGGAGTAAAAGAAGCAACATTACCCTAAAGGAAATTTCCAAGTTTTCCCCTCCCCAAATATCCATGCCACTGTCATATTGCCCAAGTTTATTGAAGTAATCCTGGTTCATTGCAAACAGTCCTCCTGCCATTGTAGGTGATCTATGGGAACAAGAACATTCTTTGAAATGTTATACCTATGCAGCCGAGACTATTTTCTAGCTTCCTTTGATACCTGTTATCCATGCATTATGTTAAAGCACAATGCATTTCTTCAAATGCATAACTCCACAGAAAAATAATTGAAAATAAGTATCAAGGTTCATACTTGAATGGTTCAGTTGCTCCATTAGGTCCATTCAGCAACGAAGCAGGCACTGGATCCCATTTGAAGTGCAGTCCCCAATTAAACCCGCCTTTCACTAATGGAGATGAAGTATAGCTTAGTGTATCAGCATTGATGATATCGATTAGTGGGCACACTACAGTGTGGCGATCCTCCTTAATTAGAGCCAGAAGCGGTTGCAACCACATCTCATTGACTTCACAATGACTGTCAATGAACACCAGTACATCACCTGTAAAATTAAAACAAAAAGTTATAGCATTTATCAAACTAAGTCAAAACCTCGGGTGCTGTCTCTACGGAGTTTGCACGTTCTCCCTGTGACCGCGTTGGTTTCCTCCGGGTGCTCCGGTTTCCTCTCACATCCCAAAGTGTAGGTTTGTAAGTTAATTGATCCTCTCTAAATTGTTCCTTGTAGGTGAGATTGAACTAATGTATGGGTGATTGTTGGTTGGCCTGGATTGGGTGGGCCAAAGGGCCAGTATCTCTAAACTAAAGTTTCAGTTCAAGAGCACTTCACAAAGCTGAAACCACGATGACCACAGCAGACTCAAAGCACTGAATATACTTTAGGATTGTAATGTTGTTAAGTTATTTACCCATTTATCGCCCTGTAGACCGGCATAGATCTCTAGGTTCTTGATCTACAGTATTACAAGCAAAAGTAAACTGAAACGATTTAGTGTGAAGTGGGAGTCAGATTACAACTTATTTCTGAACACTAGAGATTAAATAAAGCTGTGATTTTTTTCTCCATTGTGGGCCGAAAGGCCCGTCTCTATGCTGTACTTTCCTGTGTTTTTCTAAATGGTCTTGTTGACCACACAAAATGACAATAGCAATCAGACCAATTCCTTTAATGTCCACAAGGTGGTTCCCTTGATCTTCTTCCTTGAACCTAGCGAAGATACTTCTAGTTCCACTGAAGATCCATGATTTAGACCCAATGACAACAAAGAAAAGCATATATGTCAGAGTCAGCATTGTTAATGACTTTGGGGAGAACAGAAGGTAGTGTATTTCCATGTGTCAATTGCCTTTGTTTCTTGGCTAGTTTTGGATTTAAAACATACAAATAGAGCAGCATAGATGAATAACTCCAAATCATTTTTTGTAGAGGCAGTAACAGTGAGACAGTGATGGAGAGAGTGAAAAGTTAGTGTGGTGAATGATGGTGCGATCCAAAAGAGCTGCTTTTTCTTGGACAGCGCACAACTTCTTTAATGATCGCCCCAATTACCCAGGGAGGTGGAGAGCATTTTTAATCAATCTCCCAATACACTTGGTGAAAAGGCTATGGTGATAGGTAGATTGATAATTGCAATGAAGATGGACATTGCCTACCATTTGCACGACACTAGTGTGTTTGCCATACATCAGACCATGTCTGAATATTGTCTAGGTCTCACTGCATGCACAGCTGCATTTTTTGAGGAACTAAGTGGAAATGAGCATTATGCAGTGAATGTACTGTTCTGGAAGGTTGTTCACTGAAAATGTTTGCATGACACTGTCATGAAGAATTCTTGCAGTATTGCCATAGAGCTGAGATACTGATATTTCATCGACACTTGTGTAAACATTGACGCCAGCTGTTATATTTCATCCTTGATGTCCAGTGACTAGTTTTTCCAAATGTCATTGTTGCATTCAAATGATGCCTTGATGGGCAGTCGCTCTTTGAGATTCAGCGCTTTAACCTTCAATCCATCCGCCCACTCCCGCCAGCTTAATGTGCAAATTGCTAGATGAAGTAAAATCACTAAAATTCTGATTCATTAATACTAACTCAGGATAATTCAAAATAAAAGTACCATTATACAAATATCAAGCTATTGCATTCCAAATCTGGTACCTGTTGCATGAGATGATCCAACTATTCTGCTGCGTATTAGTCCTTCCCGCATTACATTCCTTATCAGCTTAACCTTTAGATGATTATCAGCAATATATTGCTCCAATTCATCTTTCAATTCAACTGAAAGAAAAATGGAAAGCATAAAAGTTAATCTGAAAGAAAACATATGAACTGTGATGGAATTAATAAAGACTTGGGCACAACATTTAGATTTGTTTTTTTGTAAATCACTTGAAAGTAACCAGGATGGTAGGAACACAACTCGGTGAAGTTGGGAAAATAATAATATCCCCTTACTGAAATCACTCCTGTCATCCACTAGGATAATTTCACGCAATAAGTGTACAGGAGTTCGATCCAGAATGCTATGAATTGTTCGAAGCAGTGTTGATAATGCTTCGTTATAAAAACAGATAATGATGCTTGCAGATGGTAGATTGACGGGGTAGTTTTTTTCTTTACACCTGTGAGAAAAAAGATAAAACATAAAACAATATACTTTTCTAATATACCTTCGCTATTTCGCCAAATAAGGTTTCTTGCCATTTGCTACAAAATGTAAACATTTAGCATTCAAATGTATCAGCATCTCTGGAATATCATTAAATAGCTAATTCAACTTGATCAAATGTTGATTTAATTTTATGTGTTTCAAAGATCCATTACAAAGATGAACTTGAAATATTATCACCCCTTCCACTCATGAGCCATAACCACAATTAGGCTTAAAGTTCAAGCATAACATGAGGCAAAGACAACTTTACCCCTATGCAATGGAATACAATGAGATTTGTTAGCTGGTATTTCAGGACAAGTTGGGTAACGCAGATAAGACATAGATTTTGCACGCTATAGAATTACGACAATAGGCAGTAGATTTCATCATGCCATCTTCCCATTACATAACAATGTTATACTAATAGGCTAGCCCCACATTTACATGTTAAGAATTCTTGTAGCATGATGATAGGATACTGCGTCTATTAATGAAACAACCCCATTTTGACCTTGTACTTGATTTAGCAAGCGAAAACAGCAAGATTGTTAATATTTGCAATAAGCTGTTATTGAATACAGCTAATGTAATTCATAATTCCTATTGTAATCTATTTATTCATATGCAAATAACACTTCTCTCATTGCTCATGGATATAAATTAACTTCAAAACACAACAAAGCAAAAATACAAAACAAAACAGCAACTCATCAGCATCCAGCACAAAGCCCTTCCTCAATAAAATCAAACCATGTTATTCACTGCATCTGGCTTTTCACCTCAAAGATTACCATACAACAGATCGGCTAACTGAAGTGAACTCTGAACTATCTTCAAATATCTATTATTCAGAGGCATCTCATTATTATGGGAAAATTATGGAGGAAATTCCTCTGTAGAACAATGTGCAAATATGTACAGCAAAAGTTATCAATTCTAATTTTATGAAGCATAAACATTGTTATTAAATAATCAGATTTCATGTAGAAATTAAAATTATGACACATTCATATCAAGTTAAGGAAGAAAGTGCTGAACATGCCTTGGGTCTCTGGTATCAGGTATATCCCGATGATAGCCCAGGCGATTGCTGATGAGCAAGTTGAATGCATATTTCTTGTACCCCATATCCCGTATTTCTTGATCAGCTTCATTGAAGATTCTTCCTGAAAGAAAATATACTCAGAAAGATAGAAAAAGCATTGGATTTCACATTTTTGCATATTTGCATAATTGTATCTGACCCAGATACAACTGTCTAGACTTATGCAATTTAATATTTTTAGCATATCAGTAATTTTGCTCAAAATTTAATTTGACATTCTTGAAAATGCTGTCCATTAGAAACTTCTTGCCATTCAGCTACTGCAAAGAATGAAGGGGGTGGAAGATTGCAACCTTCGCGTGGTCCTCCCTGTTTCGACTAATGCAATCAACTCGACGTGCACAAACGGAAGATCAAATAGAACAAGTTGTCCAACAACAGGAGGAGGAGGAGGAGAAGAAGGAGGAGAAGGGGGAGGAGGAGGAGGAGGAGAAGGAGGAAGAAATGCAGAAAATCTGAAATAAAGACAGAACATTTTGTAAATATTCAGTATCTGTAGAAAGAGAAATAAAGTTAGAAGTTCCACTGGACAAGCAAACGAAAGTCACCCAGAAGAGCCGGTGATGCTAATGACCCAGTGATGCAAATGGGAAGATATATTTGATGGTTGAGAGTGGTGTAAATTCTAAAGCATGATCTGTTGAATGCAAAGATAGTGGGATGGATGCAATGACCAATGGAACACTATGCTTGCTCTGTCCAGGAGAGGGCTTCAGAGCAAATGTGTGGGAACAGATGTAGACATGGCATCTATGGACTAACTCCTCTCTCTCAACTTTTGTTAACCAAAAAACAGATAACTTGTTTACAGCTTAATCCACAACAAACTGAGAAGTTAACTGTTTCTCTTTCCAGATATTACCTGGCATGTGTTTACATCATAGCAGGACACTTTCTACTGCATTAAAAGCAGTGACCAGCTACCAATATCAAAATGCAATTCACAAATTTCTAAACTATTGTTCTTTCTTGACACTTCCGAGATACCTCACACGCTCTTCAACTTTCAATTCCTAGACCCCCATTATTCCATCTTTACCATGGATGTCCAGTCCATTCACACCTTCATTCCCGACCAAAAAGGTCTCAAAGCCCACCAGTTCTTCAATGAACAGAATCAGTTCCCTCTACTAACACTCTCTTCCACCTGGCATAACACATTCAACTGCTTCTCTTTTAGGGCCTGTCCCACTTTCACGACCTAATTCACAACCTTTTTTACTCGTGGACATTTTTCATCATGCTAGAAAAAACTCCCCGACCTACTTGATGCCACAAGTACCTACGACTAGCATCACAGCCTGCTACCACCCAACTTGTGACGACCATGCTGCGAGTACGAGTCCAGGGCAAACTCAGCAGAGGTCGTGAAATTGGGACAGGCCCTTAAGATTCCTCTCCTCTCACTTTCTTCAAATTAAAAGTGTCGCCATGCATGCCTTTTTTGTTTGTTACGTGTATCAACCATCTGGCACCATCTCCCAACTCTTTCTCTGCGACATCGACAACTACAATGGGGCTGCCTACTGCACCCATGCAGAACTCACTGATTTAATTCCCTTTATCACTAACTTCCACCCTGCCAATCAAATTCACTTGGATTATCTGACACCTCTCCTCCCTTTTTTTGATCTGCCTCCATCACAGAGGACAGAATATTGACCGACATCCACTATTAACTCAGCAACTCAGTTAGCTGGAATGACACATAAAACATTAAACATGTGAATTAAATAAAATACCAGAGCAAAAGGAGGCTACCAATTTTACTTCGGAGTCACGTGAGTGACTTCGTGAAGAACCCGCCAGCACGCTTGCGCAGCATATCGTCGCGCGCATCTGCAGCGGCAGCTGGGGGGGGGGAGTGCGCACTCCCCACCGGCCTCCTTCACAAGACCGGCAGGTAAGTAGTACCTTCCTTTACAGCATGGACAAGGGCCGCAGGACGACGCTGTCGGGGAGCTGAGTTGTGCTGCGGCCAGCCGACGGCCCTTGTCCCCGGAGCTGCACGGAACGCCAGCAGCTTCAGGAATGCGGAAGTCGGGCGCGGAGCGGAGCTGCGGCCAGCCGACGGCCCTTGTCCCCGGAGCTGCACGGAACGCCGGCAGCTTCAACACATGTGGAAGTCGGGCGCGGAGCTGAGCTGTGGCCAGCCGACGGCCCTTGTCCCCGGAGCTGCACGGAACGCCGGCAGCTTTATCGCAACGGTGGGGGCAGGAATGAGGAAGTCGGGCGCGGAGCTGAGCTGTGGCCAGCCGACGGCCCTTGTCCCCGGAGCTGCACGGAACACCGGCAGCTTTAACGCAACGGTGGGGGCTGGAATGCAGAGTCGGGCGCTCCCGCTAATACAGGGGCCGACTCACCCGAATGGGTTACCGCTATGGAGCTGCAAGCAACAGGTCCAGACTCCGAGCCCCCCGTCCCCCAAGAGAATAAGGGGGGATACAGGTACGTGGCAAGGGGTCTTGTTTTTCTTTTACAGGCAACCTCTCCCCGAGTTCCAGTAGACCCGAGGGGGCTGGGCCGGGGGACAGCCGCACGACAGGGGAGCCCTGCAAAGTGCATTGCGTACCGCAGCCAGGGATATCTGCCATCGTGCAGCCCGGGCATAACACTGCTGCGTCATGTAGGCCTGCTGGAGCAGATACCGCCGACAACACACCCCGTCAGGCTGCGGTCAGGGGCAGAGGTGGCAGCAGGAAGCGGTCGGTCAGCTCAGCGCTGCGAGCGGCCGACCATGCGCCTCCACGCCAAGTAATGGTGTAAGTGTGGAGGTAAGCTTGCACGGACTCCGGGGAGCCAGGTTCCGGGGGCCGGCGCCGAGTCAACTCACCTGCCTTCTTATCTGCCAGGTGGGCCGCCACAGTCTGGCAGAAGACAGACTAGCGGAGAGTCCGTGCGGGAGTCGTATGACCCTACTTGGGCTGTAGGTCACGACGACCTGCCATTGGACCATAGACCCTAAGGGGGTGAGGTCCGATGGTGGAAGCCCCAGTGAATTCACAGGGCCTGGGGAAGTCGGCTTGTCCGCTGCATATAGCAGGGACGGTCGCATTGAGCGGTTTGGAGCTCTTAAATGGTCCAACATCTCCAGCGGGACCAAGAACGAGAAGAACGGCATCCACTAGCCGTGCAAGGACTCCGCTCAGCTCCTCATCGTCTCCAGCCAGAAGCATTAATGATTGCCCAGCTGCTGAGTTTGACGACGACCAGGGACAGCCAGTGACCGCTGAACCAGAGCATGAGGAGGATATGCTGGATGTGGTGAGTGAAGTTTGCCGTTTCTACCCAGACAGGTGAACCCTGCACCACGAATTGGCGGGCACCATTGATTGCCTACGTATGCACCAACTCTGGAGTCAGATTCTCAATAATACCTTGGAGAAAGGTTCTCCACGGGCATAACGGCGTTCTGGAAAACCCTGATCGGGGATAATGTGTCCAGTAAATAGCATGATGCGCTAGCACTCCTATGCAACGCCCAGTATGAGATATATTGCCTGCGTAAGAGCTCCATATAGCCCACACTAAACCCCAAATTCGCGGGGTTGTGCCGACCATTACCGCTCCACCGCCGCATCAGTTGCTTGGGGACCTGTACAAACAGGTGAAGGGACTGGACAAAGGAGGCCAAAACAGTGGGCCTCATGAAACTCCATCGGCCAGAGTTCACCCATATCACCGGCAACAGCCTAATACAACCGGTGAACCAAGGCTGCCGGATAGGGCACAAAGATTCTACCTACCTCCATCACAATAAATACAACGACCATTTAGGGCAAGGCCAACAGCGGCCTGCATGGGAAATGCGGCCGCCGGGCCGTCAACCTCCATAACGTCCACCCGAAGCACCGTATGTATGGAACCGCCGTTCACTATGGAGGTAAGGGGTCTGGCTCCTCTCACGCAGTAGTATCCCTCCTGTACGAATAGGTGGGCGATTGCGGACGGCCTTGGACATATGGGGGAAACTGTAACCACAGATGAGTTCATTTTACAAAGTGTTCAAGGGTATATATAATTCGTGGGAGGTATAGATTCCCATACCCAGCATTCGCCTCGTAGGAATTTACTCTATCCCGAAAAGAGGTGGAGGCAGGGCATGCTGAAATTATATGGCGAGCAGGGAAAAGTGGTAATTGGCATAACCAAGCATGGACATATTGAGTTGAACCTAATATGTTCACCAGCAGTAAAAATAAGAGGAATGTCGGGTTATAATCGATTTAGCTGAGTTGAACACTTTTGTACAATGTACCCATGTCAAAATGGATGCTTTTGGAACAGCTAGGTGGAAGCTTTACTCAGGGTACTTTATGGCATGTATCAGTTTGAAAGAAGCATGCTATACGGTACCCATCGCTGAGGCTCACAAAGAATTCAGAAGTTGTCTGGAAGGGTGCATTGCCTAATGGAACCATCACAGCTTAGGCTGTTTACCAAGTTGGTATTTACCTGTATTGGCTTTCTCCGACAACAAGATTATAGTGATGGCATGTTGGATGAAATCCTTATAATGGGGCAGACCCTCCAATTGGCAATTCAAGGAGTGGCTGCAACCAAGGCTCTGCTTGAGAACCTGGGATTGTAATCCATCCAGACAAATCAAAAACTGCACCCGCTACGGGTTATGGATTTGGTGTTCACCTTAGACACTAATTTAATGAAGTTTATCATCCCCACTAATAAAGCTACTGCTATATCAGAAGAGTGCCACAATCTTGCTTGCGCCAGGGTATCGACCATGTGGCAAACAGCGAAAGTTATTGGTATTGGTAACTCTAAATTGGTAACTACATTCCCAGCTGTACGATTCGGACCGCTACACTACCGAAATTCCCAAAGGTCACAAATCACAACTTTAAAAAACAAATGCTGGCTGCAGAGATGCCAACCCTAAATTTAGTTCACAGTAACATTTAACCCATTTGTCCGTAACAAATGGGGTTAAATGTATTTCTCTCCGTAACATACTCACCTGGGGTTGTTGCCGGCGGCTATGCGCCTGCGCACTGGTGCAGATCAGCGGGCTGCCGGCGGGCGGGTGCGGCACATGCGCACTTGGCAAGGTTGCCGGCGGGTCTGCGCCTGCGCACTGGGTGGGGGTGGGGGGGAGGCCCGGTGATGGGGCTGCCGCGAGCGGCCGGCTGGCGGCAAGAAAGTGCCGCTGATCGCGCGGGCCGGCGCCGCCCGGGCTCTGGGCCGGGCGTGGCGTGGCTCGAAATGGCGCCAGGCCCGGCAACCCTCCCCCACTGCGCACGCGCGGCCACTGGGGCCCGGCAACCCTCCCCCACTGCGCACGCGCGGCCACTGGGGCCCGGCAACCCTCCCCCACTGCGCACGCGCGGCCACTGGGGCCCGGCAACCCTCCCCCACTGCGCAGGTGCGGACACTAGGGCCCGGCAAAGTGCCGCTGATCGCGCGGGCCGGCAAACCGGGGACACATGGCGCCGGCGTTCACCACGGGAGGAACACCGGCGCGGCGGTGTTCCGTAACAGCATGTTTGGCTGCCGGAACACCGTAAAAAGGTTATTTCGCCGGGATAAAATACGGCGAATCCGGGACACTTGGCATCTCTGTGGCTGCTTTGATCGGCCACTTTGGTTACCACCGGAAGCTAGAAACAAGCTATAATGGTGGGTAGATAATATTAAAGAATGTCATTGACCTATTATATGGAGCAACCCTGATGTTGTGCTACTAACTGACGCAAGTGCACCAGGCTGGGGAGCAACTGGTACGATGTCCAGTTGTGGTGGCAGATGGAACTCTCATGAGTCTACATTCCTGGAGTCACATGGGATAAACTATATAGAAATGCTGGGGGTATTTCATGGACTGCGGGCTTCTGTACTAATTCATGGGATTACATGTCCGCTTTCGAATAGATAATGCTACAATAATGGTTTACATCAATCATATGGGTAGTATTAGGTCGCTAGTTTGCAATGAATTGGCTAATACAATTTGGCACTGGTACATTGAAAGAAATATTTGGATTACTGCGACCTATTTGCCTGGGAAGCTTAATTCAGTGGCGGACACCAGGTCACGTGTCTTCAATGACAACATTGAGTGGATGTTGAACCCCCAGATTTTGGAGATATTATAGCTCAAATTGGGGACACCAGATATTGACCTATTTGCGTCCAGGCTGAACCATCGAATACCAACGTATGTGTTGTGGGAACCAGACCCTGGGGTAATAGCATTGGATGCATTTTTATCCATTGGGGGAAATGGGTTGCTACGCGTTTCCCCATGCTGCCTCACCAGTCGGGTATTGCAGAAAATTAAACTAGACTCTGCAACTGACATATTGATCATTCCCGACTGGCCTACACAACCATGGTACCCGATGGTTGTAGAAATGTACAACAACCATGGATGGCGATTGGGAAACATCCCAAATTGATTACTCACTCCATTACAGGGGGGTCAGTCATCCTTGCCATGGTCATTAAACTTGTTGGCTTGCAGGTTCTGAAAAAGACCGCTCAACCGGGCAGGCATCTCGTCAAGAGCCATGAACCTTATTGCAGCATCGTGTTGGGAATCCACCCGCAAACAATATCTCACTCAAATCAGAAAGTGGGAGGTTTCTGTGCCCGGAACAACAAGTCCTCCAACTCGACAACAATACTGGATGTGTTGGAGTTTCTAGCAGGCCTCCATTTTGATGCAGGCCTCAGCTACAGTGCCATCAACAGCGACAGGAGTACGCTGTATTCACACCTGGATATAAGTATCAGCTCCCACCACCTGGTGTCTAAACTAATGAGGGGAGTATTCAATACCAATCCCTCCACGACCCAGATATACAGTAACGTGGGATGTGGGGATCATGCTGACCCTACTGAGGAGCTGGGTTCCAATAGATGAGCTACCATTTGAAACAGCTCACCCTTAAGGTGGTGATGCTCATGGCACTGGCGACAGCCCAACGAGCCCAGATGTTACAAAAACTGCGACTGGACACCATGGTGGCCAACCCTGGTCAAATAAAATTCTTTGGTAAAGAGTTATTAAAACAGGAGTTGCTACTAACGTTTTTTAAGTCTTATTCCACCAGGGCTGCAGCGAGAGCCATGAAGGTGCCCATGGACCACATTTTCGCCACTGCGGGCTGGGCCAGTGGGGGAAAAACCTTTCAACGGTTCTATAACAAGTCTCTGGCTGTTCCTGCGACATTCGCAGAAGCTATCCTGGGTACCGCTCAGTAAATGTCTGGCCCCGAATTAGGGGTTGTTGTTTAGTTGATTAATAAATTGTGTTGATTTTTCAGCCGCTGTCAACTGAACTCCATTAACAGTCTTACTCCATCAGAATGGCGGCAGTGTGATAAGCATGGACGTTGTTCAGGGCGTGAAATCACAGAGCTTTGAAATCTTCACGAAGTCACTCACGTGACTCCGAAGTAAAATAGTAAGATTAAACGAGAACTTACCAAGTTTGAAGTTTGATCTGTATTTTACGAGGAGTCGCGGTGAGGGATTTCGTGCCCACCGCTCCCACCCTCTATCATCAGGTCAAACAGGTAGTTTTACGGTTTTCATCTTATAATTTCAGTCATGGTTGGTTCTGTGATTCCACACCGCTGCTTTGAAGGATGCTGCGCAAGCGTGCTGGCGGGTTCTTCACGAAATCCCTCACCGCGACTCCTCGTAAAATACAGATCAAACTTCAAACTTGGTAAGTTCTCGTTTAATCTTACTATTTTTGGTTATTGAGTGGAGCTACTACTCGTGGAAAAAAAGCTGTTTTTATGTCTGGCTGTGGCAGCTTTGACAGTTCGGAGTCGCCTTCCAGATGGAAGCGATTCAAAGAGTTTGTGGCCAGGGTTAGAGGGGTCAGAGATGATCTTACCCGCTTGCTTCCTGGCCCTTGCAGTGTACAGTTTGTCAATGGAGGGAAGGTTGCGGCGAATAACCTTCTCAGCTGATCGGACGATTCGCTGCAGCCTCCGGATGTCGTGCTTGGTGGCTGAGATGATGGATAAGGTGAGGACAGACTCTACAATGGCTGTATAGAATCGAACCATCATTGCCTGTGGCAGATTTTGCTTCATCAGCTGCCGCAGGACGTACATCCTCTGTTGTGCCTTTTGACTGTGGAGTCGATGGTGGCCCCTCTAGGTCCTTGGAGATGATGGTTCCCAGGAACTCAATAGACTCCACAGATGTGACTGCGGTGTTGTTGATGGTAAGTGGGGTGAGGTGAGGGGGAGCTCGCTTAAAGTCTACAATCAATTCCACTGTCTTAAGAGCATTGAGCTCCAGGTTGTTGCGATGACACCAGGACACCAGCTGTGTCACTTCTTGGCTGTCGGCAGATTCCTCCCCATCCTGGATCAGTCCAATCAGGGTTGTGGCGTCAGCAAACTTGAGAAGCTTGACACAGGAGTCAGCGGAGGTGCAGAGAGAATTGAGGAAAGGGGAGAGTACGCAGCCTTGCAATGCTCCTATGCTGAGGGTCTGCGGGTCCGAGATGTGCTTTCCCAGCCTCACATGCTGCGTCCTGTCTGTCAGGAAGCTGGTAATCCACCGTCAGTGGGGTTCAGGCAGTCAACTTGGAAAGTTTGGAGTGTCGCAGCTCTGGCACAATGGTGTTGAATGCAGAGCTAAAATCAACAAACAAGATCCTCGCATAGGTCCCTCAGGAGAGGCCCACAGGAGCCGTTGGAGGAAGTGAAGGAGGGGGAGGAGCGACACCGGACCGGTAGGTTTAAAATCTAGCGCGGGGCTTGTGTTTCAGAGGCTTACCAAAATCCATAACGTTCCATTTGGAGGTGGGTTTTTTTTTGGGGTTTTTTTGAGGAAGCCGCTGATTGGTGGAAGAGGACCCGAGGAAGCAGCTGATTGGGTGCAACCCCGGGTTTACTATTTTACATTTCTGCCTTCTGGGAGTGAGGGATTCTGGGAGTGAGGGATTCAGTATTTAGTAGTAAAGTTTAAAGGATAAGTTTTTGTGTTTTTTTTTTAGTAATTTGGGAGTAAGGTATGGCAGTAGAGATTGGCCCCATGGTTTGTTCAGCCTGCAACATGTGGGAGATCAGGGAGATGGTCGGTGTCCCTGGTGACTACGTTTGCAGGAAGTGTGTCCAGCTGCAGCTCCTGGCAGATCGCATTGAACGATTGGAACTGCGGCTGGATTCATACTGGAGCATCCACGATGCGGAGAAAGTCGTGGATAGCACGTACAGTGAGTTGGTCACACCGCAGGCAAAAGGTAGGAGGACAAGAAGGGAACGGGTGGCCAATAGCCAGCAAAGCAGTAGGCAGGTAGTGCAGGAGTCCCCTGCGGTCATCTCCCTCCTAAACAGGTATACCATTTTGGATACTGTTGAGGGAGATGGCTCATCAGGGGAATGCAGCAGCAGCCAGGTTCATGGCACCATGGGTGGCTCTGCAGCACATGAGGGGGGAAAAAAGAGGGGAAGGGCAATAGTAATAGGGGATTCAATTGTCAGGGGAATAGATAGGCGTTTCTGCGGCCGCAAACGAGACTCCAGGATGGTATGTTGCCTCCCTGGTGCAAAGGTCAGGGATGTCACTGAACGGCTGCAGAACATTCTGGAGGGGGAGGGTGAACAGCCAGTTGTCGTGGTGCATGTTGGCACCAACGATATAGGTAAAAAAAAGGGATGAGGTCCTACAAGGTGAATTTAGGGAGCTAGGAGATAAACTTAAAAGTAGGACCTCAAAGGTAGTAATCTCCGGATTACTACCAGTACCACGGGCCAGTCAGAGTAGAAATAGGAGGATAATGCAAATGAATACGTGGCTTGAAAAGTGGTGCAAGGGGGAGGGATTCAAATTTTTAGGGCACTGGGACCAGTTCTGGGGGAGGTGGGACCGGTACAAACAGGACGGTTTGCACTTGGAATGGAATGGAACCAATGTTCTTGGGGGAGTGTTTGCTAGTGCTGTCGGGGAGGATTTAAACTAATGTGGCAGGGGGATGGGTACAAGAGCAGAGAGGCAGGAGGGTGTAAAATGAGGGTAGAAGCATTAGGTAGCAAGGTGAAAGGTAAAAGTGGCAGGCAGACAAAACCAGGGCAAAAATCAAAAAGGGCCACTTTTCAGCAAAATTGTATAAGGGGTAAATGCGTTGTAAAGACAAGCCTGAAGGCTTTGTGTCTCAATGCAAGGAGTATTCGTAATAAGGTGGACGAGTTGAACGTGCAGATAGATATTAATGATTATGATATAGTTGGGATCACGGAGACATGGCTCCAGGGTGACGTAGGCTGGGAGCTGAACATCCAGGGATATTCAATATTCAGAAGGGATAGAGAGAAAGGAAAAGGAGGTGGGGTAGCGTTGCTGGTTAGAGAGGAGATTAAAGCAATGGAAAGGAAGGACATTAGCTTGGAGGATGTGGAATCGGTATGGGTAGAGCTACAAAACACTAAGGGGCAGAAAACGCTGGTGGGTGTTGTGTACAGGCCACCTAACAGTAGCAGAGAAGTTGGGGATGGTATCAAACAGGAAATTAGTAATGCGTGCGACAAAGGCAAAACAGTTATAATGGGTGACTTCAATCTACATATAGATTGGGTTAATCAAATTGGCAGGGGTGCTGAGGAAGAGGATTTTTTGGAATGTATGCGGGATAGTTATCTAAATCAACATGTACAGGAACCAACGAGAGAGCAGGCTATTTTAGACTGGGTTTTGAGTAATGAGGAAGGGGTAATTAGCCGTCTTGTTGTACGTGCCCCCTTGGGCAAGAGTGACCATAATATGGTTGAGTTCTTCATTAGGATGGAGAGTGACATTGTTAATTCAGAAACAATGGTTCTGAACTTAAAGAAAGGTAACTTTGAGGGTATGAGACGTGAATTGGCCAAGATTGACTGGCAATTAATTCTAAAAGGGTTGACGGTGGATATACAATGGAAGACATTTAAAGACTGCATGGATGAACTACAAAAATTGTTCATCCCAGTTTGGCAAAAGAATAAAATCGGGGAAGGTAGTGCATCCGTGGATAACAAGGGAAATCAGGGATAGTATCAAAGCAAAGGATGATGCGTACAAAGTAGCCAGAAAAAGCAGCATACCAGAGGACTGGGAGAAATTCAGAGACCAGCAGAGGAGGACAAAGGGCTTAATTAGGAAAGGAAAAATAGATTATGAAAGAAAACTGGCAGGGAACATAAAAACTGACTGCAAAAGTTTTTATAGATATGTGAAGAGAAAAGAGGTTAGTTAAAACAAATGTAGGTCCCTTGCAGTCAGAAACAGGTGAGTTGATCATGGGGAACAAGGATATGGCGGACCAATTGAATAACTACTTTGGTTCCGTCTTCACTAAGGAAGACATAAATAATCTGCCTGAAATAGCAGGGGACTGTGGGTCAAAGGAGGAATTGAGTGAAATCCAGGTCAGTCGGGAAGTGGTGTTGGGTAAATTGAATAGATTAAAGGCCGATAAATCCCCAGGGCCAGATAGGCTGCATCCCAGAGTACTTAAGGAAGTAGCTCAGGAAATAGTGGATGCATTAGTGATAATCTTTCAAAACTCTTTAGATTCTGGAGTAGTTCCTGAGGATTGGCGGGTAGCAAATGTAACCCCTCTTTTTAAGAAGGGAGGGAGAGAGAAAACGGGTAATTACAGACCAGTTAGTCTAACATCGGTAGTGGGGAAACTGCTAGAGTCAGTTATTAAAGATGGGATAGCAGCACATTTGGAAAGTGGTGAAATCATTGGACAAAGTCAGCATGGATTTACAAAAGGTAAATCATGTCTGACGAATCTTGTGGAATTTTTCGAGGATGTAACTAGTAGCGTGGATAAGGGAGAACCAGTGGATGTGGTATATCTGGACTTCCAGAAGGCTTTCGACAAGGTCCCACATAAGAGATTAGTATACAAACTTAAAGCATACGGTATTAGGGGTTCAGTATTGATGTGGATAGAGAACTGGCTGGCAAACAGGAAGCAAAGAGTAGGAGTAAACGGGTCCTTTTCACAATGGCAGGCAGTAACTAGTGGGGTACCGCAGGGCTCAGTGCTGGGACCCCAGCTATTTACAATATATATTAATGATCTGGATGAGGGAATTGAAGGCAATATCTCCAAGTTTGCGGATGACACTAAGCTGGGGGGCAGTGTTCGCTGTGAGGAGGATGCTAGGAGACTGCAAGGTGACTTGGATAGGCTGGGTGAGTGGGCAAATGTTTGGCAGATGCAGTATAATGTGGATAAATGTGAGGTTATCCACTTTGGTGGCAAAAACAGGAAAGAGGACTATTATTTAAATGGTGGCCGATTGGGAAAAGGGGAGATGCAGCGAGACCTGGGTGTCATGGTACACCAGTCATTGAAAGTAGGCATGCAGGTGCAGCAGGCAGTGAAAAAAGCGAATGGTATGTTAGCTTTCATAGCAAAAGGATTTGAGTACAGGAGCAGGGAGGTTCTACTTCAGTTGTACAGGGTCTTGGTGAGACCACACCTGGAGTATTGCGTGCAGTTTTGGTCTCCAAATCTGAGGAAGGACATTATTGCCATAGAGGGAGTGCAGAGAAGGTTCACCAGACTGATTCCTGGGATGTCAGGACTGTCTTATGAAGAAAGACTGGATAGACTCGGTTTATACTCTCTGGAATTTAGGAGATTAAGAGGGGATCTTATAGAAACTTACAAAATTCTTAAGGGGTTGGACAGGCTAGATGCAGGAAGATTGTTCCCGATGTTGGGGAAGTCCAGGACAAGGGGTCACAGCTTAAGGATAAGGGGGAAATCCTTTAAGACCGAGATGAGAAAGACTTTCTTCACACAGAGAGTGGTGAGTCTCTGGAACTCTCTGCCACAGAGGGTAGTTGAGGCCAGTTCATTGGCTATATTTAAGAGTGAGTTGGATGTGGCCCTTGTGGCTAAGGGGATCAGAGGGTATGGAGAGAAGGCAGGTACGGGATACTGAGTTGGATGATCAGCCATGATCATATTGAATGGCGGTGCAGGCTCGAAGGGCTGAATGGCCTACTCCTGCACCTAATTTCTATGTTTCTATGTTTCTATGTTTCTATAGGTCCCTTGGCAGTCTAGGTGCTGGAGGATGATGTGCAATCCCAGGTTGACTGCTTCAACCACAGATCTATTGGCCCGATATGCAAACTGCAGAGGGTCCAGCGCGTTTGTGATATTTTTCAGCTTGGCCAGCACAAGCCTTTCAAGGGTCTTCATGACTACAGAGGTCAGTGCGACAGGCCTGTAGTCATTAAGACCAGTCATCCTTGCCTTTTTGGGTACAGGGACAATAGTGGAGACTTAGAAGGAGGCAGGAACAGTACAAGTTTGTAGGGACTGGTTGAAAATGTCTGTGTAGATCGGTGCCAGTTGTTTGGCACAGAGCTTGAGCGTAAAGGGGAAAACATTGTTCGGTCCTGGAGATTTCTGGCTTTTCTGTTTTCTGAACAGCCTCTCCACTTCCTCAATTTCTATTGTTGGTGATGGAAAATCCCATCCCATCCCGACCACTTTGCACAGAGACCACTCCCTCCACAACTCCTTGGTTCACTCATCCCATCCCACCCAGTTCTATCATAAACACTCAGCTCAAGTTACTGAAGCCAATTAACATACAAACTCCGTACAAACAGCACCCATAGTCAGGAAACCAGGGTTAATGGCGCTGTAAGGCAGCAAGTCCACCACTGCACAACTGTGTAGCCAGCTGTTGTTCCAGCGCTCTCTTGTAACTCAATGGATTCACTTTTTACTATGTAGCATTTAAATAGGTGAATTAAAAAGGTAATGTTGGGAAATGTTGGGATATTAACCCCAGAGCATCCTGCAAAATTAACAATTTCTCTATCCACACATAGTGTGACCTCATGAATGTTTCCTGAAGGTTGTATTTAGTTCTCAGCAAAATACCATTGTAAAAACATCAAATAATCCGGAAAGTAAACTGGTTGGGTACTAAAGGCCCGTATTTTATTGTAGTCAGATGCTATCTATTGCTATCGACTGCAATAATTTCCATGGTCCAATAAAAAAACATTGAGTACCCAAACAGTTTGCACAATCCACTTCACTTGAATGCACAAAGCCCAAGAATAAATTATAAATGGGTTTGAACAATGACATAATGAATAGTACCAATGACCTTAAGATAACCAAAACTGGGATTCGGCAAAAGATTTGATTATATTTCTTTGCACATGCTCTGTCCAACACAGGCCACTTACCCAGGTCTAGAGACTCTTGAAATTTCTTGAATTCTTTGTGAACAGGTTTCACAAACTTCTCACCTTGCTGCAGAAATTCAGGAAACCATTTTTGAATACGTGTAATTGGAGGCTGGAAATTCTGAGCGACACCAGGATTCCCCTGGAAAGGCACATTGTTCCGAGTGTATTTTTCCCAGTTTAAATTGAAATAGATGAACAGGAGGAAAGTCCAAATCAAAGAGGAAAACAGACATCCATAACAAAAATAGTGGAATCTTATACCACCCATGGTACTCTAGCATCTTCAGAGTTCCATTGTTCTTGATCTGAAAGAACCAAAAGCAGCAAAATTAGAACAGAAGTATGCAAAATAAGTCTGTCTAAAATAACTTAAAAATTAGCACGATTTTCTTAATCCAGCAAAGGCAAACAGAAAAGTCTGTTCGTCATTCAACATAAGTATTGTGCTAAGTGTCTGCAATCAAAAGGTAGTACACCCACATAAAATACAGTCCCATCCCATAAATTGAATTATAAAAAGACTATTAAATATCACTTTGATCAGCAAAATATGCCTTTTTAATGGCCGTGAATTTAATATGTCAATGCATGACTGAAGCAAATTGGCCAAGAGTAAATTCCATACCCCCATCACAAATCTACAGATGTGCAAGCCCATTCAAGAAAGCTCATGGATCTGAACGTGTTCTCGCTCTCTCTCTCTCCGCATGTTAAGTAGCTCAAAATATTATATATTTCATACATTTTAAAATGGGCAACCAGGCAATGGAGTCATGTGCCATCAGTCTCAATAAAACTGCATCGCTATCCTGCAATGTGGGCAGACGAAGCCCAAATTGTTGATACTATGGCACGATAAATATTCAGACACCAACTCGGTTCCGCAACAAAACCGTGACATTTGCTCAATTTCTATAACTGTTTAGGCTCGATGTTCAGAGTCGCAGTCTTTCTCCTCTATGCTCAACAGAAACACCGGCAGACTTGCACCATTTCACAATATCATGAAAGCAACCTCAAAATTGTAGAAAACATTTTTTTTAAATGACAACTCTGTTCCTCGTTACATTAACAACATCCAGTGGTCTCCCAGACAAGCTGACAGCATCGGCGCAAGCAAGGCTTTGATCGACAACGTTGCCAGCATTTAACCAGCTGCAGTAACAACCAACGCGACCAATTTCTATTGATGCCAAGTTCGCAGAGAATTATCCCAACCAGCTCTGGCGGAGGGGTTGAACAAACAGGCAGACATCACCGGCAGGTACACAAACCTTGCCCGTGGAGATAAGCCACCGAACGCACTACCTCTCAGCCGCTGCCCCAACCGGGCGCTCCCTCACTCGGCGGCGGCGTTGGGGGGGGGGGGGGGGGAGTCAGGCACTGCGCACGCGCGACTGGCATTGCCGATGCCCAGCTCGTGAGGGAGCGCGCGCGCGCTGCCGCCAGCAACCGCCACCAGAGCGCGCGCTGCAACGAGCATCTTCGGTAACTGCCGCTGCACTCACCTGATCGGCCGCCACATTCCACAGCAAAGTCCCTCGCGCTGCCCCAACGGCAACTCCCGCCAGCCTGGTTCGCTTCTCCCACACCCACACCCAGCCACGGCTCAGACCGCTGTCAACAGGGAGGTGCGCTCTGGTGGGGTAGGGAGGGGCCGCCGGGTGATCGACAATCTGCAAGCGACGGAGGGAAGGAGCGGGGCTCCGCAACGGCGTCGCCGGGCTCAGGGTTTGGAAGTGGCGCAACCCTGAGGTTTAATTTTTTTTTAAATATTTCTAATTATACTTTATTCGAGAAATAAATATTCTGCTTGTAGATTAGGGTCAGGGCCGGCCTTAGGATGTGCGGGGCCCAATTGGGAACAATTTTGGTGAGCCCCAGGTTCCCAGCCAAGGTCTGTAGAATCATAGAAATACAAATAAAGTCTATTATAGACTTTAGATCTCTATGGTAGAATGGAAAGTAATCAAAATGTGCGCTTAAAAAGTGCCTGCGAGTTAATGGACCAAACAGATCTAAGCTACATTTTAATATAAAATTGCATACATGTAACTTACATCAGTAAGCCGACAAGTAACAAACAAAGGGTTACACAAAAAGCTGGAGAAACTCAGCGGGTGCAGCAGCATCTAAGGAGCGAAGGAGATAGGCGACGTTTCGGGTCGAGACCCTTCTTCAGACCCCGTCTGAAGAAGTCTGAGTCTGAAGAAGGGTCTCGACCCGAAACGTCGCCTATCTCCTTCGCTCCTTAGATGCTGCTGCACCCGCTGAGTTTCTCCAGCTTTTTGTGTAACCCTTGATTCTCCAGCATCTGCAGTTTCTTCGTTAACAAGTAACAAACAAATGTGTAGATCACCTCTGAAAAGTACTCTAGTTACAATACCACTTGTTTTAGTGACTGTGAAATGAAAAAAAAAATTAATTAACTCGATCCTGGCAAACCAATAATTATTGGTGAAAAGCCAGTCCAGGCATTAAATTTTGGACTTCAGCCCCATCCTACCCTTTGGGCTTCTACCCCATCCTAACTTAGTTGTGTGTGTGTGTGTTAGTTGTCTGTGCCTGATGTGTGTGTGTGTGTGGGAGGAAAGAAGAGAAGGGAGGAAAGAGGGAAGGGAGTGAAGGAAGTAGAAAAAGGAAAGAAAGAAGGGACGGAGGGAAGGAGCGAAGGGAAAAGAGAGAGGAAGGAGAGAAAAAAGGGAGGGAGGGAAAGAGAGAAGGGAAATAGAGAGAAGAAGGAGGGAGGGAAGGAGAGGAGGAAGGGAAGAAGGGGAGGGAGGGAAGTGAAGGAGAGATGGGAGGGAGAGGGCCGGCGGCGGGAGCGGATGCCGGGGTCCAGGCAGACGCGTGTGAGCTGAGGCCAAGGTTTGTAAACGTTGCTCCAAACCCCGGCCCTCCCTGTATTGTTCACCGCGTCTCCCCGGGGAGAGAGAGGGATGGAGCCGGGGCAGTGTGCGTGAAGCACGGCGACTGGAGGGGCGGGAGCGCTGCCCTGGGACTGTGAGGGACCTCCCCCTCTCCCCCTTCTACATTCCCCCTCACACTCGCCTCCCCATCTATCCCTTTCTTCCCCCTCCACCCTTCTACTCTCTCCACCCCTCTCTTCCCCCTCCAACCGGGGTAGATCTACCTGAGCCGAGAGTAGATTACTCCAAAGATCCCAGACCGGAGCTTTGGATTACTCTAGCGCGGGGCCCAATTGGGAGCAATCGGTCCAATCAGCTTAAGGCCAGCCCTGATTAGGGTGATGTTGCCCTTCCTCATAGAGTCTGGTTTGGCGAGTCGGGACAGTGAGTGAATTCAAAGGGTTTTATTTTGTAACAGTAAAACCGAATAAACGCTGGTCGGTAAGACAGCCTACAAAACGATGTTACTTCAACAAGTGTGGCGCTAGAATGAAACAACTCGGTAAAACACACGCAAATATCGCTCCCCGCGCCCACTGAAATCCGAGGGTTTGACTACCCAAAGACACCACCAGGTGCCGCTACAGGACCCCCCCCCCCCCAGAACCCGAGGTACGGAAACGATCAGGGACGCGGATACAGCGACCAGAACGCATGTTCAGCAGAGGTGGGGCGGATATAACGAGGAACAGGTCGAACAGGGCCAGGGGACCGTAATGGGGTGGGGGAATGGATACAACCGGGGAGGGGGTCAACAGGCACAATAGGTGCAGCTGGATAGGCCAGCAGAGGACCTCTACGCTGGGGCTGCATGACCACCACCGGGCTGTCAACGTCGACATGGGCAGGCTTGAGTCACCCGACGGAGACGATCTCCTCCCGGCCACCATGTCCAAGGTGAAGGTGGCGACTCCGGACCACAAGACCCGGAACGGCCCCTCGTAGACTCGCTGCAAGGGGTATCTGCGCGTCACTGCAAAAGAAAACAAAGATACAATGCTGCAGAGCCGACGGCACATGCACCGCCAGAAAACCGTGCCGTGAAGTGGGAACTGGAGCTAGCCCGCTCCCTGAGACGGCAGGGAGAAAGTCCCCAGGCACCCACAGGGCCAAGCTGTACACGTGCTCGGCGGAGGAAGCAGCTAAATCCTCCTTGGGTGCAGTGTAGATCCCGAGCAGCACCCACGGAAAGTGGTCCACCCAGTCTGGACCCGTGAGCCGAGCCTTCAACGCCGACTTGAGGTGGCGGTGAAAGTGCTCAATGAGCCTGTAGGCCTGTGGGTGGTAGGCAATGGTGTGATGTCACCGTGCCCCGTACAGCTGAGCGAGGGAAGACCATAAGAGGAAGTGAATTGAGCCCCCCGATCGGTGGAGATATCCGACGGGACCACGAACCGCCAGGGCCCAGGGGCAAGACGCGGCGGAGGCGTCCAAGAGTGCGATAGCCTCCGGCCACCTCGAGAATCAATTCACAACGGTGAGTAAATGGGTGGCGCCGCAGTATGTCGGCAACAGGCTAACCAGGTCAATGTGAATATGCAGGAAATGGCCCACAGGGATGTCAAAATCCTGCACCGGGGGCCGCACGTGCCGCTGGACCTTGGAGGTCTGATAAGGAAGGCAAGCACGGGCCCAGGCCGCCATCTGCTTGTGGAGACCATGCAAACAAACTTATCCGCCACCAGCGCAGAGGTCGCCCATATGGGCGGGTGGGCCAGGCCGTGGATGGAGTCAAAAATCCGGCGATGGGGTGAGGTCAGCCCGTGGGAATATCGCAGAGGTCCATCGTGCCCGGGAATCTACATAGGACATCAGCCAACTCGAGGCCAGAAACAACAGTGGTAGTTCACCATCCCAGCATCCGCACGCTGTGCCGCAGCCAGCTCTTCGTAGTTCACGCCGTGGTCTATGGCCGAAATGGAGGGGAGGGCGGGACAGAGCGGGTCAGCGACGGTGTTGAGTTTGCCTGCGACATGCTGAATGTCCGTGGTGCTCCGAGCTGCAAGCGAGGTGTTGATGCTGGCGGGCGGACCACGGGTCGGAGACTTTACCCACGGCAAAGGTGAGAGGTCTATGGTCAGTGAAGGCAGTGAAAATGCAACCTTCGAGAAAGTATCGTAAGTGCCTGATAGCCAGGTACAACGCCAGAAGCTCCATGTCAAAGGCGCTGTAGTTGCGTTCGGGAACTCGTAGCTGACGGTAGAAAAAGGCCAGCGGCTGCCAGCGGCCGTCGACGAGCGGCTCCAGGACACCGCCCACAGCCGTGTCCGAGGCGTCCACCGTGAGTGCCGTTGAGGCTGAGGCCCGCGGGTGGACCAACATGATTGCATTGGCCAGGGCCGCCTTGGCACGCTCGAACGCCGCGTCCACTTCTGAGGACCACTGGAGCTCACGCGGCTTGCCCGCGAGGCACTGGAAAAGGTGGCGCATGATGTTGGCAGCTGCTGGCACGAATCGATGGTAAAAATTCACCATGCCGACAAATTCCTGCAACCCCTTTACCGTGCGCGGCCGGGAAAACTGCCAAATGGCCTCCATCTTCGAGGATAGAGGGGACGGCGCCTGTAGGTGTGATGCTGTGCCCCAGGACGGAGATGGAACGAAGGCCGAACTGGCACTTGGCGGGGTTAATTATGAGGCCATGGTCGAGGAGGCGCTGGAAGAGAGTCTGCAGGTGCACAATGTGCTTGTCCTGGGTGGGGCTTGCGACCAGGATGTCATCGAGGTAGATGAAGATGAACGGCAGATCCCTCCCTTCCTTCCCGGCCATGTCCATAAGCCTTTGGAATGCCTCTGCGGCGTTCTTCAATCCAAAGGGCATAATCAACCACACGAACAACCCGCAACGTCACGGTCTTGGGGACGTTGCCTGGGTGAACTGGGATCTGGTTATAGCCACGGACATGGTCAACTAAAGAAGAAGGTGGCACGCTCGAGGTGGGCAGAAATGTCCTGGATGTGGGGCACCGGGTAACTGTCCGCAGTTGTCATGGCGTTCAGACGCCTATAGTCCTCACATGTTCTCCACCCCCCAGATGCTTTGGGGACCATGTGCAGCGGCGATGCCCTCGGGCTGTCCGAGCATCGGACGATCCCCATGTCCTCCATCAGCTGAAACTCCTCCCCGGCGATGAGCAGCTTGTCTTGAGGAAGACGGCGCGTCCGGGCATGTACCGGTGGGCCCACGGTGGGAGTGTGAGGGGGCTGCCTCGCTGAAACGGGGAGTGAGGAGCTCAGGGAAATCAGTGAGGACGGAGGCATAGGGGCCATCGACCTCGGCGACAGCGCTGAGCTGTGGGCAGGGTGGAGGCGGAACCCGCGGGGCCGAGGCCCGATGCCGGGATCATGCGCCCGCCCCACACATCGACTAGGAGGGAGAAATTTCGTAGGAAGTTGGCACCCAGGAGCGGTTGTGCGACGTCAGCCACGATGAAAGTCCACTCATAGGGGCTAGAGTCGAAAGAGAATGAGAGGGACCTTGTGCCATAAGTGCGAATGGTACTTCTATTAATGGCCGTGAGCACAGGGCCCCGTTTACTAGCACAGGTTTCGCATCCGGTTGGCGGGAGAATGCTAACGATAGCCCCAGAGTCAACGAGGAAGTGCCTGCTGGAGTGATGGTCACAGACGTAGAAGCAGTTGTTTGGGCCGATCGCGATCGCCTCCACAGACGTCGGCCGAGGTGTTTACCAGTGGAGTGGAGTTGAGGGCAGCATCGAGCCTCAGCACCCCAGCGGAGGTGGTAGAAGCACCATTTGTGCTTACTCCGGTCCCCGGCGCGTGGCTGTGGCTCTGCAATGGAAGCAGTGGGCGGGGCCTCCTGCGATCCCATCGAGGCAACTGGCGTGGAGACCCAGTTGATGGAGCCGCCATCTGCTTGGCCAGTCAGAGTTCGTCGGCCCTCTCGGCGAGCTGCATGGGGTCAGCAAAATCAGCACCAGCGATCATGAGGCGGATGTCGTCAGGCATCTGCACTAAGAACGCCTGTTCGAAGAGCAGACACGGGTGGTGGCCGTCCATCAGGGCGAGCATTTCGGCCATCAGCGTGGACGGCTTGCGATCGCCCAACCCATCCACCCAACCCAAACGGGGGTGGCACGATCTCTGCAGCTGAGCCCGAACGTGCGGAGAAGGAGGGCTTTGAGGCCTTCATATTTTGCGAGCACCGGCGGGTCTTGTAGGAATGGCAGCAGCCGCGAAGCCGTGTCCTGTGTAAGCGCGCTGACAACCTTTTTTTGGTGTTGTCTACCACGATGTTGCGGAGATCAAAAATTGTGCTTCTACGTGGGTGAACCAAACCTGTGGCTGTTCGGCGCAGAACACGGGTAGCTTGAGGCGAACGGCTGAGCTGAGTGTCGGGAATGGCGGCGGCTTGCATTCTTGACCCCCAATATACGAGTGGACGCGCCAGGGTCACCACTTTGGCAAGTCGAGACAGTGAGTGAATTCAAAGGGTTTTATTTTGTAACAGTAAAACACTGGTCCGTAAGACAGCCAACGAAACAATGTTACTTCCACAAGCGTGGCGCTCGAATGAAACAACTCGGTAAAAAGCGCGCGAATATCGTTCCCCGCGCCCACGTGACTGGAGCAGTCAATCCGAGGGTTTGACTACCCAAGGATACCACCAGGTGCCACTACACTGGCATGCTGCCGGCTAGAAGCATGTCAATGTATACTTCCAGCTAGTCCGGGCCACCCAGTCCCTCAGAGCCGAATACAACTTGGCCAGTAAGCCATTTGCTTCCGGGAGTTTTACTCAAGGCAAAGGAACAGATGGAGCCAGTCAGCTTCTCTAGTGTCAGTGGTCGGTCCAGACTCTTCCGCTTGCTGTCCTCCAAGGCCTCAGTGATAGAGAACAGGAAGTTCTGGGAGGCGGCGCGGTCATACAATTCCATATAAAAGGATGTGCAGATCCTCAGCATGTCTGGTGCAAGGATGTTACCGAGCCGTCCTCCTCCGTCAGGCTGTTCATCACAGAGCTCCTGTGAATCTTATGGAAGAAGAAGCGTGAGCACGTCTCATCCTGCTCCACATGGCGGACCATGGGTCGGAAGATTGGAGGATACGGAGGTAAATAGCCAAGCTTGCTGGTTCTTCAACTCTCTAAGTTCCTCCCTCACATCCACCCCTCGACTGCTGAAGGAGCAGTTGCTGCAAATCTGTCTGGAGTTGACACATTTCCCTCTGTCTTGCTCTCTGAACCCCTTTAAATATGAAAAACCGCTTGATGTTCTCCTTGGTTGCTTCCCACCAGTGTGTCGGGGAGTCAAAAAGAGGCCTCACAGTACTCCAACATGCGTAGTCCCTCTTTAGCTCCTTAATGTTCTCTGGGGTTAACATTTCACATTTAACTTTCTCATCCCTCTGCCTGTCTTCCAGTCTAGAATGAACGGCCGGGATGTAGCCAGCAGCAGTGAGAGCTGCTGGAGAACGGCCAGCCTCTCGCTCTGCACGGGTGAGCCATACACATTAATTAGCCGGAGCAGAGAGTCACGGTACATTACATCCACCAGCAGGAAACGCCCCCCAACCCCCTCCCTGACCTCAGTGATGGAGAAACTCCCTCCCCGCAGTAAGATCCCCAGATCAGAAGAGCGACAGTCATTTCCCCCCTGATCATACTGACAGTCCGTAGGGCCACCATCGCGACCACCTCCAATAGCAGTGGAGATGTGGTCGCCCACACTCCTGCAGAAAAGTCACATCCGCCTTGACCTTGGCCAGGTACTGCAAGGGATTTACGCATCACGCCGTGTGAAGAACACTGCACAAGGTTAGCGATGCCAGTTTTAGCTTAATTGGCTTTAAAAAGTCACTGACTGTCATCTTGTCCTCTCATGCCCACCGCTTTGGTGAGTTGCAGCATCGTTTCGGGGCTCAGGTACAGGGTGCTGGCATCCTCTGGTGTAGCTGGAGTTGTCGGAGGGACCCTCCTTGTTCCATCCTCTTCTGGGCACACTGCCCCCTCCGTCTCCTGCAGCTGGGGTACGGTGACTGATTTGTTGCTCCCAGTTTCCCGAAGCACTGCTCCCGGTCTCCTGGAGCTGGGGCCTATTGGCCGCTGCACTGCTCTCAGTCTCCAGGTGCTGGGGCCCATTGGCTGCCCACAGGTTGCTCCCGGTCTCCTGGAGCTGGAGGACAACATGCGTGTCCTTTCCCTTTCCGATCTCCTCACCCTTTTTCTTCCTCTGTCTCCATTGTCGGGTCCTCGATGTCGCATCATCCTCCGACGAGGAGAGGTTGCTGGTGTCTGTCTGGAAGAGGACTCTTCTTAGACTTTCCTGTTCCCTCCAGCCTTGGCTCTTTGGACAGAGCCCTCTGGTGTTTCTTACTTTTCACCACCTGCCATGCCTCCTGCTGTTCTCCCTCTTCCATCAATTCTCCCTCCTGGACAGGGGGCTGGTGGTCTCTGTCCGGCGGTTGGGGGCTCGAGGTGGTCGGGCAGTCCTCATGGCCTGTCCTATCTTTCTGCAGGGGTCTTGGCAGTGGTGGGAGGCGTCTCACCCACCCTGGCGGTGTTGGCAACAGCCCCTCTTATCACCTGTGCGTATGTTCAGGTTCTTTTAGGGCAGGTCATGTAACCTCGGTTCCCTCCGACAACGAACACCAAGGGAGGGTGAATGATGGCTCCCTTCCCGTCCCTCAGCTTCACCTTGACTTGCCACTTGCTCGTCCAGATCCCGAACAAGTCCTTCACATCAGCACAGTTCCCTGC
The DNA here is from genome assembly GCA_035221665.1 of Okamejei kenojei. Lineage (NCBI taxonomy): Eukaryota > Metazoa > Chordata > Chondrichthyes > Rajiformes > Rajidae > Okamejei > Okamejei kenojei. The sequence continues at coordinate 67,252,512 of CM069139.1, forward strand.
TCCCTCAACATAACGAGCCAGGAAGATGAGGACATCCACGAAGGGCACATGTGGGTTAAACATGTGCAACGTGATCATCCGTTCCTTCTGGATAAGGAGGGTGATGAGCGGCTGCACCTTCAGCAGCGACAGCGGAGCTTCGTTCCCCTTCTGAAAATCTTGCATCTGCTTCTGCCATCCCGTTGGAGACTTGAAAGTGACATCAAAGTATCCGTTACCAGGGAAGTCCTGGAGACAGTAAATATCCTTGGCCTCAAATTTGCAGGACTCCAACAAGACCTTCCGGACGAACAGGTCCCATGAGAAGGGAGTCCCCTCGCTGAGGTCCTTCATGCTCACTCGCAGGGTATTGTGGATTCCCTGTCCTCCCGCTCCATTTGCTGCTGCCATTCTGACTGGATGAGGTGTTAGGTTTGTTACCCAACCAGCATGGATCCACCTCTAAGCCAGCAACTGACAGACTCCTGGTCACCAACGTGACCTCCAATTCCGATCGGTCTTAGGTCCTAGATTTGTGATAATAAGAACAGATACTACACTTGATCTTAGCCAAAAGGCCGAGAGGAGAACAACCAATGTTTCTGTAAGTGGAATAGTGCGTACTGTGGCACCCATTTCACTCCAAACAAAGACACGTTTCCACTCTAGTGGGTTTGAACCGAAGTGCTTATCCAGAGTGATACTTGTACTGATCTGTATACAAAAATGAATTTCACTGTACCTCGGTACATGTGACAAATAAAGTACCATGCCAAGGGTCTCGACCTGAAATGTCACCCATTCCTTCTCTCCAGAGATGCTGCCCGTCCCGTTGAGTTACTCTAATATTTAGTGTCTATCCTCGGCGTAAACCAGCATCTGCAGTTCCTTCCTACACCACATATTATTGAAGTTTATTTGTTGCTTATTAAGGAATGATATTTAGGGGAAAATATCTATCCTTTTAGGTAGCCTATTTTGTATTATATTTCAGATCTGAATCCCGACCCCAGCCAAGAGTTCAGGTATATGATCTGTGGCAACAACGTATATAACAAATAATACAATCGAATATACTTCAATGGAGGTTAATAAGGGTCAGGTTGAAGTTCCCTTTGTGCATTTTGAGCATTCAGTCAATTGTTCCCCCTGCTGTCAAAATCTACTATTTTTGTCAGTGCTTCTGCCACATACTGTGTTGTGTTTCATTGGGTGTGTACAAAGCATAAACAATAGCGTGAACTCCTTGTGTCAAATGGTTTTTTTTCTGAATATTGTATGTTTTTATTTAAAAGAATGCAAAATCTCTGGTGAGTGCAGAATCACGTAGTAAATATATTGAATGTTCAAGCGATGTTTATTTGGGAGTCACAAGACATTAGAATTCTCATCAAAGGGTGGTGGAATCAGACCTTTTGAGTATTTGTGGAGTAAAATTTTAGCATGAGGGATGGAAATATAGAGTTACAATTAAATCAGCCATGACCTTTCAAATGGTGCGGTAAGAGCTTCAGGCTATCCATGCTCCTGCGTCATATGTACACTAAAACTTTTTTTGCTATACACACAGCTCTACACAGCTCTGTTTCTGTGTCCAGGAAAATTAATTGTTTCATATTGATGTAACACTACAACCTTCTCAATATCCTTGCAGAGAAAGCCATACATTATAAATGGAAACAGATGGTGGTCTTGCAAATTTAAGGCTCCATGTGTTTAAAGCCCATTAAGATAGTGAAAAATTGGCCCTATGCCTGCTCTATATAGTATTTTTTGCTTTTTAAATTCTGTTTGACCATGAGTGAATAAATGTATCCATTTCAATACGACAACACAACACACTATAACCTCTTCAAACACAATTTATTTTAAAATGTGTCTGAGCACTTTCTTCCTTTACAAGTGTGCAATTGGTAAAAAATAAACACCAGGTGGCACTATTTACCTTCTGGTGGAACAGCCAAAATTAAATCGTATTAATGCTTTTAGTTTAGTTAATTATTGTCACGTGTACTCAGATACAGTGAAACATTTTGTTTTGCGTGCTAGCCAGTAAAATCATACCATGAGTACAATCATATACAAGTAAAAGAGTGAAACGATTGTACTGGATAACATTTAATACTCTCCTTGAACAGCGAACAAAGAGTTGCCATGCTATAGCGCCATCTTGCAACTTTCAAATCTCAGCTATCTGAAAATATCAAGTTTGATCTTAACCGAAAGAGAGATATGCAGTTCTTAAATGTCTCACTTTAAGGCCCGATGGTCTGCTGACACTGGATCGATGATGTAGCGATCAGCTTGGCCAATGCAATGCTGTTGGTTACCATCAAGGTTGCTGCCAATCCATGCAGATGTTGCAGGCTGCACTAGTTAACCTGGCTGTAGTCGAGTTTCCAACAGCAGTGTCTTCCCGTTCTAACACCAACCAGTGGCCACTGCAACCACACCAACTGTTAATTCCTGCAGTGCCCCCTCTGCTTCTGTGAGCTGAGGTCGCTATATGCCTCTTCCCTGAACTGAGCATGAATCTTTAGGATGCTTTCCAAGGGGTGTGAGAGGTGACCTTAGAGAATGGTCACATCCACCAACTTTCCCCATTTACCTTCACCTTTGGCGGAACGTTTCACTCCATTCAATTCACTTTATTGAAATACATTGAAAGGCATTGTTTTCCCCTAAATTGTTTCCCTTTTAATTCCTGAGAGTGCAAAACTGGTTAGATATGGAGTATTTTAGACAAGCTATGAAACTGAGGCCTCGATAATGATACGATGCTACTATTTTGGAAAATGTGCATAAAGTTCTCCCGAAAGTGCACCAAAGCTCCCCTCCACAATTCCTCTTGAGTTTTGTGGCTCTTGAGGTGGCTAATAACGTCAATGTGAGATCTGCCGGTGGGAAGAGCAAGTGGGTAGGTTCTGAGGTGGTGCCCTACATACATACGGTTTCTGCTTACCCAATGCATGGCTGAGAGATTTCCAGTATCACGTTGAAAGCTCTTCTCCATTTTGAGTGGGCACGAGCCAGAGGTTGTCAAAAACCAGTTGGGATATTACCCTTCTTCAAGAAAGGTTTGAATATAGCTTTGAATCTTTTTCGTTTTTATGCTTGGTAGTCTCTTCCGAGAATAAAGTGTTAGTCCGTGGGCCAGAGGGACCTACCATGCACTCGCCCATGATCCTACTTCTTGGGTGTCATTTTGTTCATTGGTATCTCTTATGTCGGAAAAATGATGTTCCCAAGAAAAAAAAACTAATTTGGACTATGTTTTTTAGCCCCTTATTTCAATCTGTGTCAAAATTGTGTTTTTTCACACTTTGCCCTCTTTCTTGTGGCCCTCTTCCATCATCATATGTCAACCAGAAAGCAAATCCAGATTTTCATATGCAGCACTGGAAGCGTGATGATGGGGATGAAGCATTCAAACAGTGTACAAGAAAATATCTGACATGGATGATTTTCCGGAAAGCGAGTAGTGAGAAAGGTCAAGAGCTTCCAGCTTGGACTGGATTTGTCTCAGCAACAGGTGAGGTGCCTTCAAATGTGACCACAATTGACTACTATCCTGTGATCAATCATCCCATCACGGAATTTAGTACAGTTCCAGAGTGTTTACGAGCTTCAGAAGAAGCAGGTCATGAGGTTGGCCAAGAATATGTCATTACAACATTTGACTTGGGTGTCTGCATGAAGGCATATCCTCTCGTGTGGAGTCATCCTGCAAAGTACAAGAAACACATTGTGTTCATTGGCACATTTCATGTCATTTGTGCATACTTCAAAATGCTTGTAAAGAAAATGGAAGGATCTGGACTTCAGGATGTCCTCATGGAATTGGGACTCATGTCTACTGGTTTTATGAAAGGGTGTTATGACAGGAATAAACTACGACAGAAGTCTGCACTGCCACAAGACGATGGTGGAGTGCTTGGAGAGGCTCCTTGATGAATGCTTGTCTATGGCTGGAAAAGATGCAATACTAGATGTATACTAGAGGAATCAAAGGGCATTTTTCAGGAACTAATCTGATCGCCAACAAAGCAGGCACTTGCTGAAGTCATGGCCAATGCAGATCTCAACACATTGATGGAGTGCATCCCGGTGCCCTGGCTTTCCTCGAAAGAGGTGCCATCAATGTCACTACATCGTTCATACCAGGAAACCGATGTGCTGTTGACAAAACGATTGAGGGAACAATCATGAAGCGTGGCAAATCTCGAGGTGATGGTAGTGGTGTTGGGCTCTCTGGCATCTTGGAGAATCACAGTACTTATCAGAGATGGGTTCGAACTTCAACAGAAAGGGCACACTTTCTCTCAGCCTCGCAGACATGACTTCTGGCACCAATCGCGGAAGCAAACACAGAAATCAACAACCAACTGAGATAAGGAAAAGTGAGGCATGGTAAAGAAAGCCATTGATGCTGAAAAGAGCTTCCTGAATCCTTTTGACATAGATGACAAGACTGGGTTGTATGTATTCTCTTCTGGTGCACATGTTCTGGCTGAAGTTGAGAAATATGTCATAAAGGTACTTACCACAGGGAAAGAACAGAAAGAGAAGTTCATCAGAGAGCGACGGGAAAAAGACAGCATTCTCCGAGCCCATCAAGAATCTGAAGCTCAAAACCATGGCAGAAACAAAGAAAAGAGTGAAGCTGAAAACATCTGAACAAAAGGTTATAGAGTACAAGCAACAAGGAGATATTGCATTTCAACTGATGGTCAAAGCACAAAGTTCTGGCAGTCGACTCAATCTACTGGAGATCATGAAGTACTCTCTGACCCCTGTATACTACTCCATTGGTACATCAGACAACTTCTTTGCAAAGACTGATAAATCCAAGGGCCTACACTACCTGTTGAAAGATGTAGACAACTCACAACCTCCTGCCAGTAACAAGACATTGATAGTGGAAAATGGCATGCTGCATTCTACTATCTTAAAGAGATTCCTGGCATCAAAATCTTCAATGCATTCTCATCTAATGTGGTCTTCAGTACCGATATGTACAAACCAGATTCAGTGAAGTCAAGTGAACACGACGTGGGTGTGCGGAGAAGAGAATAATCAAAGAAGGAAAGCCTAAAAAAATAAGAGATTGGAAGCAGTTCTTGACCAATGATGAGAACAAGAAACGGCTCATTGAACTTCTTCTTGATGTGTGGAGTGAGCATGACATGGCAAAGAGGCTACATAGAAGGAAGGTGATCTTCATTAAGGAAGGAGAGGCCACACTTCTTACTTCTCAGAATGGGAAAGAGACACTGCAGTCTGAGGTTCAATCCCTGGTCAATCCAAGATGAAACAGACCCGTGAGTCATCCTATACTGCAACTATGGCAAAGAGCAAGGATATGACCACGTACAAGTCAAAAGCCCAGACAGCGATATCTTTTTCATATTGCTTCACTATGCAAACAGCATTCAAGACACCACAGTGTTCTTTGACACAGGGAGAGACAACAGGCAAAGGCTAATAGATGTCACCCATTTTGCAAAGCCGCCCTCCTCAGAATACTGCTCAGCATTACTTGGACTGCATGCGTTCTCAGGCTGTGACTCAACAAGTGCCTTCAAAGGAATCGGCAAAATCAAGCCAATCAAACTGATGCAACAGCGTAACAAATTTGTGAAATCTCTGGCAGAGCTTGCCGATTTTCATAGAGTTGAAGATGATATGGCCCTAATTTAGTGGATTTTGTATGTATCTTTACTAAGAAACAGACTCAAGACCAAATTCACAGACCCCAAGAAAGAGGGCAACGTGTGAAAAGCACAAGGAATGGGTGAGTTTTCAGGTCGTGACCCTTCATCAGACTTTTCAACTAAGATATAATCGGTGGATATAAAACGTTAGTTTGCATCTGCATTTGCTATGAAGAAATGGCTCTGAATCAATTCATTGTAATGCTGCCAGATAATTAGAAAAAATATTATTTTTATTTATACTGTTCCAGATCTTTTTCATTTTCAATGGGGGAGGGTCACACAAAAATTTTGAGCTTGTAAGTCTGGCACTCAGAAGGATTTAGAAACCATTATAAAACATGAATAAATATTTTCAGCATGAACGTATATTTTTAAATAGCACATTCGACATATAGTACAGTTTATAAAAACCCCCTTAACTTTTTTGGTAAAGGTTATCAGCCCTATTTCACTGAATGGAACTGTATAAACAAATTCCTGTATCCCTGAAATCATCCGGCCCGCCAAGCGCACGCCCCGAGCGCGTGGCCAAGCTCTGGCTGTACCGCATCCTGCGCAAAGCTGCCGGCACGGCCGCGCACCTTCTGTTAACACGTTTAAGAAAAAACTGCAGAAGCTGGAAAAGTTGAAGGTAGACAAAAATGCTGGAGAAACTCAGCAGGCGAGACATGCAAGGATTGCATGAGGCTGCCTCACCTGCTGAGTTTCCGCAGCATTTCTGTACCTTCTGTGAACACATGATTTAATGCCTCCCATCCGGTGCGGGATGGGGGTGGGACCCATGTGTACACGTGATAGATGTGGCCCGCCATCCACTCACAGACATGCGTCCCAGCCCCTATGCAGAACAAGGTTACCGATCCCTGATCTAGAGGGAACCTGCAAGTGGCGGTATTCTTAAAGCCTGTTGACCTTATCATCAGAGATTGTATGTTCGGTGAATAACTGCAATCCTTCTTGTACACAGTATCCAAGTAGGCCAGGTGTAGAGAGTATAAATATTGAGGATGGTGTATGACTGGGAATTAAGAGTTTTTTTTAATTGTGAATTGGGTGGAGCTTCTTAAATGCTGCTGAATCTGTTTACTCACAGGAACGTATTCTATTTACCTGTCATGCAATATTAATGTGAAAGGGTATCAAAAAGTTAGTCACTGCAGGATAAGCAGATTTTTGACCTGCTCATGTAGTTACAATAATAGTATGGCTTGTCCATTACTTCTGATTCATGTTTAGGATGTTTGGAGGGAAATAGCAGTTAAATTCTCTCTTGGTTTGTCAGTGTTATTGATTGTAATTATTTCTCAATCCTTAAATCTTGACAGGATTATTAAGATAACTGTTGATCCTTTGGATCGTTAAGGTCCCTGTTGTTCTTGTCTCATATTGTTACTATGAATGTTCAAAATAAATAAGATCACAAATACTTTTTGAGCTGGATGTTGTACGAAAAAAATCAAACCTGGTTGAATCTATCATGTAAAAGTGATTGAATTGTTTTGAAATATTATGTCAATCTTTATATGACATCGAACTCTGGGAAGCATTTTATTGCAACAGCAGACAAAGAATGTTCTGATCATTTTTGACAACTGTAGGAAAAAAAGGATAATTAAAAAATCATCCAGGCCATAATTACAGCAAATAGGTACTGCCTCTGCCACTTCTGCAGATAACTAAAAAGACAATATGTAGAGAAAAGAGAGGGTCAAAGGTAAGACAATATTATAAAGGGGGATAGTAAAAGCTTCTTTAGGTATGTGAAGAGGAAAAAATTAGTTAAGACCAAAGTTGGACTCTTGAAGACCGAAAAAGGTGAATCTATTATAGGGAACAAGGAAATGGCAGATGAGTTGAACAGGTACTTTGGATCCGTCTTCACTAAGGAGGACGCAAACAATCTTCCTGATATAGTAGTGGCCAGAGGATCTGGGGTGACGGAGGAACTGAAGGAAATCCACATTAGGCAGTAAATGGTGTTGGGTAGACTGATGGGACTGAAGGCTGATAAATCCCCAGGGCCTGATGGTCTGCATCTCAGGGTACGTAAAGAAATGCCTCCAGAAATCATGGATGCATTGGTGATAATTTTCCAATGTTTTATTGACTCGGGATCAGTTCCTGTGGATTGGAGGGTAACTAATGTTATCCCACTTTTTAAGAAAGGCGGGAGAGATAAAACGGAATTATAGACCAGTTAGCCTGACATTGGTGGTGGGGAAGATGTTGGAATCAATTATAAAAGATGAAATAGCCGTACATTTGGATAGCAGTAACAGGATCGGTCCGAGTCAGCATGGATTTATGAAGGGGAAATCATGCTTGACTAATCTGGAATTTTTTGAGGATGTAACTCGGAAAATGGACAAGGGAGAGACAGTGGATGTAGTGTACCTGGACTTTCAGAAAGCAATTGATAAGGCCCCACACAGGAGATTAGTGTGCAAAATTAGGGCATTGGGGGTAGAGTGCTGACATGGATAAAGAAGTGGTTGGCAGACAGGAAACAAAGAGTAAGGATTAACGGGTCCCATTCAGAATGGCAGGCAGTGACTAGTGGGGTACCGCAAGGCTCGGTGCTGGGACCGCAGCTATTTACAATATACATCAATGATTTGGATGAAGGGATTCAAAGTAACATTAGCAAAAGTGCAGATGACACAAAGCTGGGTGGCAGTGTGAACTGTGAGGATGATGCTATGAGAATGCAGGGTGACTTGGACAGATTGGGTGAGTGGACAGATGCATGGCAGATGAAGTTTAATGTGGATAAATGTGAGGTTAACCACTTTGGTATAAAAAAGGGAGGCAGATTTCTATCTAAATAGCATCAAGTTGGGAAAAGGGGAAGTACAACAGGATCTGGGGGGTCATTGTTCATCAGTCTATGAAAATAAGCATGCATGTACAGCAGGCAGTGAAGAAAGCGAATGGCATGTTGGCCTTAATAACAAGAGGAGTCAAGTATAGGAGCAAAGAGGTCCTTCTGCAGTTGTACAGGGCCCTAGTGGGACCACACCTGGAGTATTGTGCACATTTTTGGTCCCCTAATTTGAGGACGGACATTGTTGATATTGAGGGAGTGCAGCGTAAGTTTACAAGGTTAATTCCCGGGATGGCGGGACTGTCATATGCTGAGAGAATGGAGTGACTGGGCTTGTTCACTCTGGAGTTTAGAAAGATGAGAGAGGATTGTATTGAAACATATAAGATTGTTAAGGGTTTGGACGCTAGAGGCAGGAAACATGTTCCCGATGTTGGGGGAGTCCAGAACCAGGGGCCACAGTTTAAGAATAAGGGGTAAGCAATTTCGGACGGAAATGAGGAAACACTTTTTCTCACAGAAAGTTGTGAATCTGTGGAATTCTCTGCTTCAGAGGGCGGTGGAGGCCAGTTCTCTGGATACTTTCAAGAGAGAGCTAGATAGGACTCTTAAAGATAGCGGAGTCATGGGAAATGGGGAGAAGGCAGGAACGGGGTACTGATTGGGGATGATCAGCCATGATCACATTGAATGGCGGTGCTGGCTCGAAGGGCCAAATGGTCTACTCCTGCATCTATTGTCTATTGCAACAATGATTATAAATGTAACTAGACCAAGGGGGTCCTGTCCCTCAACACGCGGGGGAGGGGGGGGGGGGGAGGCTGCGGCTTCACACAAACACTAACTACCCCTCACACACACGGGGGGAGGAGGGGAGTGGGGGAGGTGAGTGGGTGAGCAGAGTGGATGGGGGGAGTGGGGGCGAGAGAGGGGGGGAGAGGGGGGGAGGTGAGAGGGATGGAGGGAGGGGGAGGGGGAGGAGATCAACGGAGGAATCGCAGGTCTCCATAGATGGCCTCTCCCAGTGGGAGTAATGGGCACCAGGGCCACCTTTCCATCACGCTGCCCCGCTGCAATGTTCTAGAACTCGAGCCGAAGTGTGAGCAGACTTCTTTGTTAACCGTTGGGCTGCAGGTGGGGCTGGGTGCTGCGTTGTAGACGGCCAGGCTAGTGGGCTAGGCACTGCTCTGTGGTCAGCTGGGCGAGTGCTAGTGCACAGCACAGCGGGAGGCACTAGATTCCGTGCTTCACTGGTGCATTGAAAATCTGCATAGCTGGTCGCAAGGAACAAAGTCATTGTGACATCACAGCTGGGCAGAGACTAAAAAATAACTTCAGTTTGGTGGTTAATTTTAGTAAAGATCATGGGAAATAATTAACCAAATTTACAGAAGACTGGATTTCTAAAATCATAAGGTTAATCGCTACTGAAATATGTAAACGTTTCCCGATTTCGGCGTCTGATTTTCGAGGAGATGTGTTTCAAAGGCAAAATGACACACACACACACACACACACACACACACACACACACACACACACACACACACACACACACACACACACACACACACACACACACACACACACACACACACACAGTTTTAATAAGTACTAGACCAAGGGGAACCCATTGGGTCCCGTCCCCTCAAAGCGCGGTTGCAGGGAGAGACTGCAGCATCACAGACACACTAACCACCCCCACACACACAGGGAGGGAGGGGGAGGGGAGAGGAGAGGGGGGGAAGAGAGGGAGAGGAGGGGGAAGGGGAGAGAGGGGGAGTGGAGGTGGAGAGAGGAGGGGGGTAGAGAGAGAGTGGAGTGGGAGAGAGCAGGGGGGGGAGAGAGCAGGGGGATGGGGAGGGATGGAGAAAGGGGGGAAGGGGGGAGAGTGAGGGTGGAGGGAGAGAGGAGGGGGAGAGAGGGGAGGATAGAGTAGAGGGAGAGGAGGGGGAGAGAGGAGGTGTGAAGGAGGGTAGTGGGGAGAGAGGGACACAGAGAGGGAGGGGGTAGAGAGGGAGGGGAGGGGTAAAGGCAGCATGTACCCAGGTCGTAGAGCAGCAGCCTCCCCGGAGGGTGGCGGACCCAAGTGAGGCAGTGGGAGGGGCATGGACCCGAGCGAGGCTGCGGGCTGACTGTGAACAGTTGCGATCAGGATCACCGCGAAGAAAAGGCATCACACCCATGGAAAAAAATGCATGTGGACTGTGAGTAAGTTGTCAGCTGCTTTTAGCCGGGGGGGGGGGGGGGGGGGGGGGGGGGAGCCATTGTAATGGCATGCAGCTGATCTTAAAAAGATGTCAGATTGTAAATTTACAGAGGAGTGGAATTCTGAAATCATAAGGAATATCGCTACCGAAATATGAACATTTCCCAATTTCGGCGTCTGGTTTTCGAGGAGATACGTTTCAGAGGCGAAATTACACACACAGTTTTAAATATATTCTAGACCAAGTGCAGACCCGTGTTTGCAGGGGGTGGGGGGGCGGGGCGGCATGCGGCATCATGCACACTAACCACCCCCACACATACACTAACTACCCTTGATATTATATTAATATTATTAATTTGCTCCTTTTACCCCATAACCCTATCCACTGACGCATAGCCCCCAACTCGCAGGAGCACCTGGGGGGGGGGGGGGAGGTAGAGAGTGAGGGCAGCGAGAGAATGGGGAGAGACACAGAGAGAGGCAGAGAGGGGGGGGTGGAGGGGAGAAGGAGAGGGAGGGTGGGGGAGGAGGGGAGAGAGAGATGGGAGAAGCGAAATGGGGCTGAGGGGGGTAGAAGGGAAGGGGGTAGGAAGGGAGGGGGGATGGGGTGGAGGGAAGGGTAGGGGAGGGGTGGAGGGAAGGGGGTAGGGGAGGGGGTGGAGGGGAGGGGGTTTAGGGGAGGGAGGGTGGGGTAGAGTGGGGGGTGGGTGAGAGGAAGGGGAGAGAGAGGGGGAGAGAGAGGGGGGGGAGAGAGAGGGGGAGGGAGAGAGAGATAGGGGGAGAAAGAAAGAGGAGAGGGACGGGGCAGCTGGTCGCGGGGGCCCGTTCTGAGGACGGAGAAAAGCAGTGGGGGGGGACCAGCCGATCCTGACTTCTGCAAAGGGAAGTGCACCCACCAGCATGACAGAACTGGGCCAGGCTTGGGGGGACAGACGATCGGGCCTCCCCGGTGAGGAGGTCGTCCCCTGTGACGGGTAGAGAGGAGAGGGAGGGAGGAGAGGGGCGGAGGTGAGAAAATAAGGGCAGGGTGGGGAAGGCGCCGGGCAAGTGAGTGGGCTGCGAAATGCGGAGAGACAGAAGCGGCTTCTGACTCTGGAAATCCACAGTTGGAATGAGTGGGGAGAAGATTCAGCTCGTGAAGCGCCGCTGACCCCGAGATCTGCAGAACAAAGATCCTATTGCGGTGCTGAGCTGTAGAATCTTTGTTCTGCAGAACTTTATCGAACTTTCGAAGACCAGGGGGATGGGTGGGCTAACGTACCTTGTGGAAAACTTCGCATGCGCGTTGCCAGCAGCTGCATTAACCCAGAGCGGCGGGGGAGGGGGGGGGGGGGCACGAGGAAAGGCATTGTGAGGTCAACAGCTGGGCAGTCTTTATATTTTTTTAAAATGTCAGTTTGGTGATAATTGTTAGCAAATATCTCGGGAAATAATGGACCAAATTTATAGAGGATTGGATTTTTGAAATCACTGTTATTGTGACGTCAGCAGCTGGGCAGTGGTCAGATTTTTTAAAAAACGTCAGATTGGTCAACAATTTTAATTATAATGTACTAAATATACAGAGGAGTGGATTTCTAAACTCACAAGGAAAATCTCTACTGAAATACGTAAACATTGTCCCGTTTCGGCGTCTGGTTTTCGAGGAGAAATATGTCAAAGGCAAAATCACACACACACACACATTCCCCCCCCCCCCCCCCCCCCCCCCCCACACACACACAGTTTTAAAAGTACACTAGACCCACTAGACCAAGTGCAGAGGAGAGAGGCGGGTGGGGGGGAGAGAAAGAGGAGAGGGGCGGGAGGTAGCGGGGGCCTGTTCTTTTAAAGAACTGGGGGGTGTGAGAGAGGGGGTGACAACTCGTGCATAACAGCAGATGTTTAATCCAGAGCCGGGCAGGGGTGGGGTGGGAAACCCCAACCAAAGTATGTAAAAACCTCTGCGTTTTTGCATCTGGTTTTCGAGGAAATACGTTTCAAAGGCAAAATGACACACACACACACACACACACACACAAGTTTTAAAAGTATAGAGATAGATAGATAGATAGATAGATAGATAGATAGATAGATAGATAGATAGATAGATGGATGGATGGATGGATGGATGGATGGATGGATGGATGGATGGATGGATGGATGGATGGATGGATGATGTTTGGGATGACATCAATGTAGTGTTGAATCCATAAATACCAGTGTGAGCATTGATGATGCCACGTGATGAAATATTTCAATTTTTGTGCATGCCATAGGTGTCCCTCCAAAATGTTTTAAAAAACACTAATTCTTTGGAGAGAGCTGAAGAAGGGTTATGACCCAGAATATCACCCATCCTTTTACAACAGACCCACTGAGTTACTCCAACACTTTGTGTCTATTCTTTGGAGAGAATTGGTTCTGCAAACTGCTCTGGACTAATTACAGCAAGGTTTCCTCTATCTACAATATGTTCAATTTAACTTGAAAACTTAAAATATATATATATATATACAGTAATATTTTTATGTCTGGGTTAGTTTCCTGCTCTCCATCTGATAAGAATTTCAGGAGAAGTTTTTGGCTTGAGCACAGTTTGCAGTGTTTCAATTCCTTCCATGGGTCTGCAATGGAAACTTTGGTATTGATTTATTATGGGCAAGTATACCAAGGCATTGTGTAGATGTTGTTTTTATATCCTTTTCAATGAAATCATACCATACGAGAATACAATCAAGCCATATGCAAGTACAATAGAATGTAAAAAGGAAAATATCAAAGTTGAGAATATACTGTTGTGGCATTATAGCATTACAGCTACAATGTCTAGATGAAATAAAATGTAAGGGCCACAATGAGGTAAGTCGGGAGGTCAGGGCTACATTCTTAGCTTATGAGAGGACCATTCAATAGTCCTATATCATTGGGGGTTCTATTGTCCCTATACGTCCTCCCTCACCTCCATCCAGGGACCCCAGAAGCCATTCGAGATGAAACAGAGGTTCACATGCACCTCTTCAAATCTCATCTACTGCATTTGGTGCTCCCTATATGACCTCCTTTACACGACGAGACTAAGTGTGACTATGTGACCATTTTGCTGAAGACTTGCTCTCCGCCTGCCAAGACTTGCACAAATGTCCTGGTTACAGACCATTTTAACTCCCATTCCAATTCCAACCTTTCTGCCCTGGGCCATCTAAATTGATAGAATGAGCCCACATGCAAATTGGAAGAACAGCGCCTCATATTCCTCTTGGGTAGCTTACAACCCTAAAGTATGAACAATGAATTCTCCAATTTTAAGTAACACTCCCCTTCCTCATCTCTCTTTCTTGTGCCCACATCCCCTCCTCAATGTGCACACATTTCTGCCACTATCCTGACCCTCTCTCCACCGCCATCCACCCTGTCACCTATATCCCTTCCCTTAACTTTACATTTAACTTCTTATCTAACTCCTTTTGTCATAATTTCTAACTTTTGTCCACTCATCTACCAATCAAACACCCGTCACCTATATCCACCTATCAATTGTCAAGCTTTGTCTATTCCCACCTCTTTTCCAGCATTCTCTCCTCCATCACTTTGAAGAAGGTTCCTGGCCGAATGGTCCATCCATTCCTTCCACACATGCCACCTGACCCGACAAATTTCCCCAATATTTTGTGCTTTACAAGTGGAAAAGAAGCTGTTCCTGATTCTTGTGGTATGTGCTTTCAAGCCGTTGTATTTTCTGCCTGATGGGAGAGGAGATAAGAGGGATGACGTGGGCGTACATATTCCTTGATTATTTTGGCTAGGTTCTTGAGGCATCATGATGTGTAGATGGAGTTGATAGAGATGGTTTGTGTGATGAACTGGACTACACCCATCATGTCTGTGATGTTACCCACATTTCCTTCACCTCCCATCTGATACATTTCAACCTGGTACTAATAATCCCAAAACATAGGGCTTAAAATAATGAGGGTGTTACTTTTCACCAAGGATTCCAAGGAACAAAGAAAACAGATCATCCGCACAGATGAAGTAGAATATACAGTATTCATAAATTGGGAAAATGCCGGGCAGCAGGTTTCATTGAGACAAGAAACCAATTATTAATTTAGTTAATGTACATATAAACAAAGGGTCAGCCTTGAAAGTGTTTAATGACTTCTCTGAGCATTATTAGCAAATGGATTAGCTGAAACTTCATAAATATATGTTTTATTTATGTCTCAATGAAGTAAAGTTTCTAAATTATATACGCTCTGAGGTAATGTTGACATATCCATTAAAACAGTGGAAAAAATCTCCAACTTGCGAAAGATGTTTGGAGGTCTTGAGGCAGTGCCATTCTGGCACCCATATATTTAAAATATTTCATGTTTCTGCACTCCTTCCAATAACATCTTTCATTTATAACCTTTCCCAACAATGGTGTCGTGACTTTATAAATGCTCTGTTTCAAAGCACTTCCATTAAATGTTTAAGAAAATAATCCTTAAATTTCATTTATTGTTTTGCTGAGGCAAACAATTTGATTTCATTGAAGTGATCACTTTTGTTCCCCTTTTTCATCTTTATTGTTTGTATTATTTATTTGCAGAGCTAACCCCATGAATATTAAGAAACCAGCTGAAGTCTGAAAATGCAGGACGATGCCAATGCTGGAAAGTAATTGGAGTAAAGGTTGCAGAGAAATCAAGGTGATGTGATATCACATTTGTTATTAAAAGTCTGTCGGTTTCAGATATGGAAAACTGCTGTCGGTAAGGAGTTCAACAATCTTTGAAATTGTCAGGCAGTATTCAGCACATTTTTGTGCTGTTAATACTGCCACCAGTTCACAGATGCAAGATTGGAGACAAAGACACAGAAGTTATTATTACTGGACAAGCACAAAATCTTAAGCAGCTGGGTGGTGGGCAAAGAACTTTCATATAATTGAATTGAATTGAGATGGAAACATTCCAGTTACCTTATCAGTCTTTAACAGCATGGGCAAGTTGGGCCAGAGTGCTTGTTTTCACGCTGAATGACTTTATGAACCTGGTTGCAAATGCAAGTTATTTGTGATGGTGATGGACTGCTAAGCACAGTGCTTTTCATCACTAACAACTGCATTTTTCCAGCAGCATAAATATAAAAAAAACTAAGCAAATTTACCACTAAAAGGGCAACTGTTCAGTGGTCCTATTTGTAATGTTTTTCAAAACCTTATTTTTGCTGAAACATTTTTTGTGTTAATTCGCAGAGGTTTTTTAACCCAAGCAATTTTGTTGGCTCCAATGTTTTTTTCTGATGAGAACACTCCAATAATTTTATTTGGAGGATAAATAGAATCAGTGGAGAGATGACAGAAGTGCCAGAATGCCCAGTGCTTATTCTGTAGATTGGTAGTTTGTGCAGATGTACAATCCCAAAGAATCTGAGACTCAAAAGACATTATAAGGCTGTATGAAAACAGTGATGTTTGATAGATCTTTAGAAAGAGGCCAGTAACTCTAATGTCAAAGCTGCGTGAAGAAAAACATGTACTGGTTCAGGTTTATGTTTAATATTGTCGCATGTACTCTGCTGAGCCACAGGGAGATCAGGCTGGTTAATGCGGACCGAGCGGAGGTGTTCGGCGAAACGATTGCCAAGCCTACGCTTGGTCTCACCGATGTAGATCAGCTGACATCTAGAGCAGAGATGCAATAGATGAGGTTGGAGGAAGTGCAGGTGAACCTCTGTCGCACCTGGGACAACTGCTTGGGTCCTTGAAAGGAGTTGCGGGGGGAGGTGAAGCGAAGAGTGTAGCATCTCTTGCGGTTACAAGGGCAAGTGTCCGGGGAGGGGATGGTGCGGGTGGGAAGGGAAGAATTGACCAGGGAGTTACGGAGGACGCGGTCTTTGCGGAAAGCAGACGGGGGGAGATGGGAAGATGTGGCGAGTGGTGGGGTGACGTTGGAGGTGGTGAAAATGACGGAGGACTATTTGTTGTATGTGACGGCTAGTGGGGATGGAAAGTGAGGACTAGGGGGACTCTGCCCTTGTTCCGAGTAGGGGGATGGGGAGATAGAGCAGTGTTGCGGGGTGAGAGCCTCATCTATGGTAGGGGAGGGGAACCCCCGTTCCCTGAAGAATGCGGACATTTCCGATGCCCTGGTGTGGAACACCTCATCCTGGGAGCAGATGCGGCATAGGCGGAGGAATTGCGAGTAGGGGATGGAGTTCTTACAGGAAGCAGGGTGGGAAGAAGTGTAATCTAGATAACCATGGGAGTCAGTGGGTTTATAGTGAATGTCGGTCAAAAGTCGGTCAAATGTTTATGGTGGATGTCGGTCAAAAGGTCCATAAGATACCCTTGTTCAAAATTAGCGTACTGTCTGGAGCCTAATAACAGAAGGACAGAAGCTGATAAGAGATGGAAATAAACTGTTCCTCAGTTTAGTTTTGTACCTTTAGTTTTGTACCTGTACCTTCTGCTTGTTGGGAGCTGGGAAAAGAAAGAATGATTGGGTGGGACTATTGTTTGATTTTGTTGTCTGCTTTTCCAAGGCAGTGTGAAATGTAGAAGTCAATGGAAGAAAGTCTACTCTGTGTGTGGTCTGGTCAACATCTACAACTCTCTGCAATTGTTTGCCATCTTGGGCTGAGCTGTTCCAAAGCTGTGATGAATCCCAACAGTATGATTATCTGTAGAAGTTTATAAGAGTTATTAGAGACATGCCAAATTTCATCACACCTCAGAAAGTAGAGGTGTTGGTGTCCCTTTTTGGCTGTCGCATCAATGCGGTTGGTCCAGAACAGATCATTGGTAATAAAAACATTAAAAATCTATAAATTAAAAACCCTTTATTTAGGTCTTGCATCTCCCCATATTTTGATCAAGATTCCAGCATCTGCAGTCAATTTCAATTTCAATTTCAATTTTAAAAACTTTATTGGCATGATAAAATACATCGTTATATGGCCAAAGTATAAAACATGACATACATATTTAAAATGCATAAGTATAAATGCACGTATACAGTGCATGGATAGATATGCCCCTGTACATAAACTCACAATGGACCTATAGCCCTTTATTGGTTGCTACACGTTCTTGCAGCTGTAAGCAGTACAACAGAATAGCAAGTTTAGCAATTCAATATTAATTTCTTAATGTCAGTTAATGTCAATTAGAGTGAGCGTGCATATGTGCATATTGGTCATTCACTGTCTCTCAGGTTATGGCATGCTGTTACGTATTGTGCACCAAGATGGGCCGTATTTCCTTCACCAAGGATTATTCTTAGTTTTGATGTATCATCTAGTTCTTTAAAATCAGGGGTTGCCAGACTGAATTTGTCAAAGTATGTTTTCCTGGTTTTGTCTTTTTTTTTGCATTTTAGGAGGAAGTGCACCTCTGTTTCAACCTCATCTGTCAAACAGTGGCTGCATATTCTATTTTCTCTTGGTTGCCAGAATCTCTTCTGTCTTCCTTTTTCAACTGCCAAATAGTGGTCACTTAACCTGTATTTGGTGAGGGTCTATCTCTGCTTTATGTCTCTAACAGTTGAGAGATAGTCTGCCAATTTATAATCTCTTTTTAGGGCATGGTAACATTCTAATCTGCTTTGCCTTTTGGTTTCTTTATCCCAATGTTCCAAATCCATTTCTGAGAATGTTGTATTTGTTAAGGAAATCCTGCATTCTGTTATTTCAGTCTCTTGCATCACAATCCCTCCTTATTTGTCACTTCCTTTCTCTCCTGCCTCAGTTTCTTTCATAGTCATACTGCGCCTTTCAGCCCACCCTACCAACATATAATCGTAATTTCATAATAATCGTAATTTATTAGCCAAGTATGATTTGCAAGATACGAGGAATTTGGTTTGCCATACAGTCATACCAAACAAGCAACACAATTACATAAAAATGTGACATAAACATCCACCACAGCGGCTCCTCCCCAATCTGCACTGTGAAGGAATGCAATAGTTTTATCTTCTTTCCTCCTCTTCTCCCGCGGTCGGGGGAGTTGAACCATCCACAGAAGAGGTGATTGAAGTTCCCACATCCAGCGATTGAAACTCCCACATCGGGGCGATCGAAGCTCCTGCAATGGGGGTGGTTGAAGCTCCCTCTGGTTGGAGCTCCCGAAGTCAGTCGCTAACCAAGGGACCGTGAGCTCCACGTTGTTAAACTCTGCAGGCTCCCGCCGTTGGAGCTCCGAGGTCGATCTCTGGCAAAAGGATTGTCAGCTCCACAGTGTTAAGTCTGCAGGCTCCCGTGGTTGGAACTCCCAAGGTCCCAGCAAGAGGCCGCCAGCTCTACGATGTTAGGCCGCAGTGCAGACGGAGATACGACACGGAAAAAGTTGAATCTCCGTCGAGGAAAAAGATAAGAAAAGTTTTCCACACCCCACCTCTCCCAGCACAACGCAAAACTGCAGGTTCTACTGCAGTTGTACAGGGTCTTGGTGAGATCACACCTGGAGTATTGCGTACAGTTTTGGTCTCCTAATCTGAGGAAATATATTCTTGCCGTAGAGGGAGTACAGAGAAGGTTCACCAGACTGATTCCTGGGATGTAAGGACTTTCATATGAAGAAAGACTGGATAGACTCGGCTTGTACTTGCTAGAATTTAGAAGATTGAGGGGCGATTTTATAGAAACTTACAAAATTCTTAAGGGGTTGGATAGGCTAGATGCAGGAAGATTGTTCCCGATGTTGGGGAAGTCCAGAACAAGGGGTCACAGTTTAAGGATAAGGGGGAAATCTTTTAGGACCAAGGTGAGAAAATCATTTTTCACACAGAGTGGTGAATCTGTGGAATTCTCTGCCACAGAAGGTAGTTGAGGCCAGTTCATTGGCTATATTTAAGAAGGAATTAGATGTGGCCCTTGTGGCTAGAGGAATCAGGGGGTATGGAGAGAAGGCAGGTACGGGATACTGAGTTGTATGATCAGCCATGATCATATTGAATGGCGGTGCAGGCTCGAAGGGCCGAATGGCCTACTCCTGCACCTATTTTGTATGTCTATGTCTAAAACTAAAAATAAACTAAAACATACATTTTACAACAAATTAAAAACAGTGTAGTGTAGTGTAGTCCAGCTACACTAGTCCCACACTTGGCCCATATCCCTCCAAATCTGTCCTATCCATGTACCTGTCTAACCGTTTCTTAAACATTGGCGTTGTCCTGCCTCAATGGCCTCCTCTGGCAACTCATTCCATACACACACCACCCTTTGTGTAAAGAAGTTACCCCTCAGATTCTTATTAAATCTTTTCCCCTTTAACTTAAACATATGTCCTCTGGTCCTTGATTCACCTACTCTGGGCAAGAGACTCTGTGCATCTACCCGATCTATTCCTCTCATGATTTTATACACCTCTACAAGATCACCCCTCATCCTTCTGCACTCCAAGGAATAGAGTCTCAGCCTACTCAACCTCTCCCTATAGCTCAGACTCTGTAGTCCTGGCAACATCCTCGTAAATCTTCTCTGTACCCTATCCAGTTTGACAACATCTTTCCTATAACATGGTGCCCTCTTTCATTACCCAACTTCACATTTATGACAATGTAAAGGATTTGTTAATTTGTTTTTGGAAATACCAATCAAGAAGCAACAGGAGAGCATGCAAGCTGTTCTAATGCTTCAACATGGTTCTGAGACGCTGACCTTTTGTTGAGGATGCACATTACCAGATTTGACGCTTAATTTCAAATTCGCATGAAAGCTTCGATAACAATGTTTGAACATGAACAGATGAATTCTTCTGTTGCTTCTTGATTGTTGTTTCCAAAAATAAATTAAGAAATCTTTTATCATTGCTATACAACCAGTTTTGGATCAGACACTAAATTGATAACTCTTTAAAATGTGCTAAATGTGATTATAATGACAATAAAGTTATCTGCAGTGCCCTGGCGACGTAACCTTCCTTCAACATTACTAAAGCAGTTTATCTAGCCATAAGAATATTTTGATGTGGGAATTTGTTGTAAATAAATTAACTACAAGATTCATTGGCTGTAAAACATTTTGGTTCCTGAAAGTGACTTTAAAAAGTGCTAAATTTATCTATCTATTATATGGCACTGGGAATTTGCTGCTGTGTTTGTGTGCAACTGCAAATCGCTGGCTGAAAATGCTTAAGAATGTAAAGAAAACATGAAAACGTGTAATTTCAAAATTTCTCTTTAAAATTTTGGTGATATTGTAAATATCGTTGAACTTGTTAAAATGGGTAATTTCCGTCTGCCCCTTGGCTAAGGAAGCTGTCCTTGGATATAATAGTTTAGTTTAGTTTAGTTTAGTTTAGAGATGCAGCGCAGAATCAGACCCTTCGGCCCACCGAGTCCGCATCAACCAGCGATCCCCGCATTAACATTAACACATCCTACACACACTAGGGACAATTTACACATACACCAAGCCAATTATCCTACAAACCTGTACGTCTTTAGAGTGTGGGAGGAAACCGAAGACCTCAGAGAAAACCCGCATGGTCACGGGGAGAACGTACAGACTCCGTACAGACAGCACCCGTAGTCAGGATCGAACTCGGGTCTCTGGCACTGCAAGCGCTCTAAGGCAGCAACTTGACTGTTGCGCCATCGTGCTGCCCTATATTAACAACTTGGATATAGATGTAGCAAATATGATTATTACGTTTGTGGTGGCACAACAAATGGTGATAGTGAGAAAGGTTGTCTAAGGCTACAGTACATTAGGTGAAAAATTGGAAAGTACTTTGACTGATGGGATTTAATCTCAACCAGTTCCAGGTTGGGCCAAACACCCATTTCTTTGCAGTTCAACTATATGATATTAAAAGAACTCTTCCAGTATTGGTTTGGATTTGCAAGGAGATGCCTCATTTGGAAAGAACATTTCGAGGAATCTTGTGAATTGTTGACATTGAGATAACTGCTCGTTCAGTTGCGGCACATATGTAAAGGGCAAGAGAAGACATTTTATTATTAATTTTCCAGGAACTAGGTGTCATTAACAAGGCCTGCATTTATTGACCGTTCCAAATTGCTCCTGAAAAATTGGTGTGCTTGAACTGACACAGTCCATCTGGTGAAGGTACTGCCACAGTGTCTTTAGGTGGACAATCCCAGCATTTAGACCCAATGAAAATGAATATGTGACCTAAAGGGAAACATGCAGGTCAAACTGTTCCCATGTGCCTGCTGACCTTGTCCTTGATAGTAAAGGATGTAAGCTTAAGGTGCGACTGTAAGTAAAGCAGTGCATTTTGTAAATTACCAAATTGCAGCCATCTGTATCAGAGGTGGGGAATGACTATTTAGGATGGTGAAAGTATCATTCTACCAAAATATTATGGACAGAGACATCTGCCAGAGCTAGATTAGTGAGGACAAAAACAAGTTTGTTTTTCCTTCATGTTGGTTCCATATCTTTCTCCATGCTAAATGCAGGTGAGACATATTAATTTAACTCCTTGCCCATCTCTTGTGGTGCCACACCTACACAACCTTGTTGGTCTATAAGGAGCCTTATTCTCTTGCAAGTGACCTCTTTTGACCTTAATATTATTGTAGAATTTCTTTGATTTCTCCCATTCCTTAATTGTCAAACCTATCTCATGTCTCCTTTTTGACCTCCTAATTTGATTAAGTGTACTCCTACCTATTCAAGAGATTCATTTGATCCCTGCTGTCTTTGCTTGAGAATTGCTTCCTTCTTTTTCTTGACCATAGTCTCAAAATCTCTTGTCATTCTGACAATCATATTTCCTATTCTTTAAAGAGGCCGAACAGGATATCCAGCAGCTTTGATGTCTTAGTCAGCTCTCAGCTGAAGGGAAAGTCATTCCTTATGCTTCGAGTCAAACGTAGATTAGCTTGCTTCGTTTAGCGTGGGCCAGTCACTGCCCTTTTTAGTAATCAGTCTCAATATTGAAGGGAACACTGGTGTGATCTGCAAACAGGGTCCAAGTGTATTGATGGGAGCAAACATACATCCTGACATGATTTGGCACTCAAAGTATTGTGCGTTCCACAGTCCATTTCAATTTTACAATTCTAACAACCCAATAGAAATACCTAAAGGCATAACCTCCCGTATTCATTAACGTCAAATTCATCTGCAGTAGTATAATATTTAATTTTTATTTTGTACATAGGGCTGGGTTGGTAAGGCCTTGCTCATGACAAATTTTCTTTAGAGGTGGTGAGCCTTCTGTTTATACTGTTGCAGTCATTTTGCTTTTGATAGAAGATAAAATTGCTTTGAAACATTGTCAAAAGATAAAGAAGGTGACAATTCAATATTCAAACTCTGATGACAAATGATATCTAAAAAAAATTCTTCAAATTAGATTATCTCTATATCATTTACTCATTTTTGCAAGTGCCTAGCAGGTTGGTGAAAGTAGCTCTCTTTGTTTATAGATTGCCTTTGTGGAAGTTGTAAGGTACTAATCCTTAAGACTATTGGTGTGAAAGAAACATAGAAACATAGGTGCAGGAGTAGGCCATTTGGCCCTTCAAGCCAGTATCATCATTCAATATGATCATGGCTGATCACCTAAAATCAGTACCCCGTTCCTGCTTTTTCCCATATCCCTTGATTCCTTTAGCCCTAAGAACTAAATCTAAATCCCTCTTGAAAACATCCAGTGAATTGGCCTCCAATGCCTTCTGTGGCAGAGAATTCCACAGATTCACAAATCTCTGGGAGAAAACGTTTTTCCTCATCTCAGTCCTAAATGGCCTACGCCTTATTCTTAAACTGTGACCCCTGGTTCTGGACTCCCCCAACATCGGGAACATTTTTGCTGCATCTAGCCTGTCCAATCCTTTAAGAATTTTATATGTTTCTATGAGATCTCATCCTTCTAAATTCCAGTGAATACAAGCCCAGTCGACCCATTCTTTCATCAGGATAGGCTAATGATGCATCCTATACACTGTTATGCAGCTTTTCCTGTGTGCAAATTGAATGCAATGACTACTTGATAATTTGAACAGTTTTCTTTTCATAAGAGAAGATGCATAAACATTCTCGGTCCTGCTTACTGGTACATCATTATCATTGGAGCAATTAATTAAAGGGGGCAACCACCTTCCCTATTCTACTTTATTTTAGGATTAAAAAAAAAGTCAAAAACATCTTCACAATGCCATTAAAGTAAATGACATGAACTACATAAATACATTAATGGGAGGTTATAAAGAATTTCAAATGAGAAAAGAGTAGAGAGTTTCAGGGATAGTGTTCCAGTGTACATAAGACCTTGATAGCTAAAAGTGCAACCAGCAATTAAGTTATTAAAATAATGAATGTACAAGAATTTACGGGGAATGGAGATCTTGCATGGTTGTAGAGCTTGTGAAAATTACAATGAGTCAGTGCTAGAGAGGATTTGAAAAACAAGAATGAGGTCCTTAAAGGAAAGCATCGCTGGGCTGGCAGTCAAGATGGGCCAACAATTTCAATGATGAGTTTTATGGGGATTAGAGGATGGGAGATAATTTAGAAGAAAACTTAAATTGTCAAATCCAGAAGTGCCATAATAAAAACACGGATGAAGCTTTTTGTCACAGATGAATTGTTGCAGCAGCAGAATCTGGCAATTAAGTGAAATAGATGCGGAAGCAGATTGTCTATGATAGGAACATGAGACAGGATTTTTGGTTAATTCTTCACCTGAATAATAATAATGAAGTGAAAGAAAGTGCAACTTGTTCATTTCTGGATGTTCCACTGGCACATATAACCATTGTGAATAGCTTCCACTGTTTTGATTCTCCCAAAGTGGCAACTTAAGCAAAGGATGATAACTAATAAAACCTAATGTTCACTCTCAAGCACTATGCAATCAAACTGTAGCTCTACAAGATATTATTTTTTGTGTAAAAACTCAGTATAATTAATAACATATCAATTTCTCAAGCAGTTGTTTGGACAGAAATGTCAACTGCAATTTGAGCTCCTCAATATTTACCCCATTCGAGCAGAACTTGTTTCCTTTGTAAATTTGAAAGGAGCCAGGAGTCAGACGAGAGAATAATCGAAGCGTAAATAGTTTGAAAATTGTTTAAAGAAATCTTTTGGAACCGAGCTAAGATGTGGGAAAAATAAAATAGGAGTAATGTCAGATTAATATAAACGGATGGTGGACAGTGGTGTGCTCTTGGTGGATCAAAGACCTATATCTATCTATGAAGCTGTGTAGGAACTTGAACAGACATTTTTCTAAAAATGGTCCATACTTTTGAGAGCACCCTTACTATTCATTCAGAATGCATCCTCTTCCAGATATTGAAGAACTGGCCCTGTAACAATTAAAATGTGCCAAATAGGCACATTTTAATAGAATGATATAACATTTGTTATTTGTGATAATGATAACATGGAATTAGCAGTTCTAAATCTAAGAGCGAAACATGAACTTTACTTCACCTAAGATCTTGAGATTCATTGATGGCTGCTTTACAATAAAAGCTATATCTGGTCTCTTCCTGTGGTCCTTGTTTCATCATAAATTCTACCACCTATTTACAGTCATATGAGCAAACCACAAGATCTGAAGTCTTGTCTGAAGAAGGGTCTTGATCCGAAATGTTACCCATTCCTCTCCAGAGATGCTGCCTGTCCCTCTGAGTTACTCCAGTATTTTGTGTCTATCTTTGAGCAAACCACAAGATTGCCTTTTATTGTATAAGTTCACTGGAAAGTTACATACACTTTCATAGGATCTTTGACATCTTCCTAATTTAAAACCCAACATAATGGTTCAAGTGGTGATCCTTAAGTGTTAATCAGAACTAGATTCACGTAGGATAAATGCAGGTACTGGATACATCCTGACATCCTGTAGGTTATCGGTTGACCATAAATGTGCAAGGTTTGGCATTATCATTAGGTGGAGTTCCTATCAGGAGTCCAAGAGAGATTGACCATGCTAATTTCTAGGATGAGAAGATTGCCTTATAAAGAAAGGCTGAACAGGTTGGGTCAATATTTTTTAGAGTTCAGAAGACTGTGGGATGACATTACTCAGATGTCTAAGACAAAATTTAAGGATAGATACTGAAGTATTTTTACTCGTGGGAGAATATTTAATGAGGGGACTAATCTTTTTAAATGGATTTGTATCGAAATGTATTTGTGCAGAGGGTGGTGAATCTCTGGAATTTTCTATCCTAGAGGGTTATGGAGGCTCGATCATTAGACCTATTTAAGGTGGTGATTTTTGAAAGATCAGGGAATTGAGGGCTACGGGAAAATGGCACTGAAGAGACGTTGAGATCAAAGGCGATTACCCATGACCATATTGATTGGTGGGCTTACTCCTTTTCCTATTTGCTTTTATTCTTTATTGTTATACTGACCTGGATTATGTGGATGATATTATTGCCATTGATCCAGATGCAAGGAATTTTAGTGACACTTTTGAAAGCTTTTGATGTCTGGGTATCTTTGGTGGCTAATCTTCATGCCATCACATAATTTTCAAGAGCAACTAGCAGAGAGCTCTCTTGAAAAGCAGAAGTATTGTACAATTTGGAATGAGACCAATGTTATCCATGGTCCAAAGACAAGATTACTCCTTCTAACCTCCTACTGGGTGCATAGTCTTGGAAGAATCAGCATAGTTTCTCCATCCATTATTCTGATTGCAATGAGAACATTTTTAACAATAGGCTCGAAGGCCAAAAAGCTTAGCATTTTCATGTGATTCTTCAATTATTCCACCTGCAACAAGAAACGCAAGTTTTGTACCTCGTGGAAGATTTTGTACTAATGGTCATGACCAATGCTTTAGAACATGGAACATAGAACAACACTTAAATAGGCCCTTTGGCCCTCAATGTCTGTGCCCAACTTGAAGCCAAGACTAATGCCCCTGTCCCACTTAGGAAACCTGAACGGAAACCTCTGGTGACCTTGCGTCCCACCCAAGGTTTCCATGAGGTTCCCGGAGGTTTTGGTCACTCTCCCTAATGGTCGGAAGTGGTTTCCGCGTGGTCGAGGCTTCTTCTATGTTCATTCAATTATTTCAACAAAATCAAAACCGGCCTCGACTAAAAATAGGTTGCCGTTTGGTCGAAGCCAGTGGAGTGGGGTCGCTATTTACTTACAGGCAGTCGAAGGCCATCTCCTTCGCTGACTGGCCATTTTGATTGGTTCATTGGAGTTTTCAGGACCTAGAAGATCCGCTGGAAGGTAAAATGCCCGCTAACTTTATTAAACTTCTTAAAACTGTCTCCACTCCTTCTCCATCCCCCTTCTCTCCCCTTCTCTTCCCCTTCTCCCCACATTCTCTCCCACTTCTCTCCCCCTTTTCTCTCCCCTTCTCACTCCTTCTCTCCCTTTCTCTCCCCTTCTCTTCCCCACTCCCGCGCTCTCTAAAGGACTTACCGTGCTCTGAGGCAGCTGTTTACCTTCCTCTTCATCGCGCAGACAGTGCTCCTCCGCTGTCCCTGGCCCCCACCTTCGCAATGTGTTTGTGCGTGTGTGTGTGCGGTCGGAAGCAAATATCCTGTAGGATCTTTGGTCAGTAGATGGAGCTCACGTTTCGGTCGAGGCTTTCCAGGTGAGTGACCGAAACCTCTGGCGACTCATGAAAACCTTGGGTGGGGCGCAAGGTCACCAGAGGTTTCCGTTCAGGTTACCTAAGTGGGACAGGGGCATAAATCTTAATTATCTGACAAATCCATATCCCTCCATTCTCTGCATATCCATATGCCTATCAAGATTTCTCTCAAGTGCCACTATCATATCTGCCTAAACCACCATCCCTGGCAGCGTCCAGGGATGCCCTCTAGTATTTGATATTTCCACCCTGGGGAAAAGGCTCTGACGATCTACCCTATCTATGCCTCGCATAATTTAAAATAGTTCTTTAACCATTTATTCTCTAATAGTTGGTGAGCTTTCAACTTAGTTGTGTGTTGTGCTTGCTATTTATCCAAAGAAATGGTGCGAAATTGAAAGGCACAATTTATTTTGCATTATTTCTTCCACATTTTTTTAATTTTTTAATATTTTATTTATTAGAGGTAAATACATCAATGTACTTCACATATATCTTGTTACAATCATTGTACCCCATAATTTTGTGGCTTTTAAAGAAAAAGAATAGAATGAAAGAGAGTGAAATAGGTGAAAAGAGTTGTGATAGTGAAAGAGCGTGCCAAAAGGGAGAAGAAACCCTTGGTCAAAGAATTAAAGAAAGGGAGTTAAGAGATAGACCCTAAAAAAAAGGAAAAGAAAAAAAAGTGTGGAAGTTTTCCCGGATCATACAAATCTCCCAAAGTTTTAATTCCTGCTCGTTCCCATTGTATGTATGCTTTGTCTATAATCGAGGGTTTAAACAGAGGGTTTTTAGCAATAGAAGATAGGAGAGATATGTTTCTTAATTTTAAATTGTATTTTATTTGTTTCCAAATTTTGATTGTACTATGTATAATTGGGTTTTTGTTGTAGTTTGTATTATTCACTGTCATTGGTGAAAGAAGGATCACACCAATATTAAAGGGGGAGCAGTCCTCTTTTTCCATAATGATCCATTCCGGTTGATGAAGAGCATTATCCAACAATTGAATCATATTTCTAATATTTACCGACCAATAATAATACATAAAATCAGGGAGTGCTAATCCCCCTACTACTTTGGGTTTATTCAGGTGTGGTCTTTGTATTCTATGGGTCTTATAATCCCAAATAAAATTTGTAATATCTGAGCAATTTAAAAAAAAACTTTTTGGGTAGATATAGTGGGATTGATTGGAACAAGTATAGAATTTGTAGTAGAAAAATTATTTTTATGGCGTTTATTCGACCTATTAAAGACATCGGGAGCGTTTTCCAGAATTGAATTAAATTATGTAATTTCTTAAGTACAGGGTTATAGTTTGCTTTAAACATGTCTTGATATCTTCTAGTAATTTCAATGCCCAAGTATTTAAATTTTTCCCCAGCTATTTGAAAAGGAAATTGTACGAGATGTATAGAATCTTTCGGTTTTATTGACATGATTTCACTTTTATTCCAATTTATTCTGTAACCTGAAAATGAACCGAAATCCTCAATTAAATTTAAAATATTGGGTATAGTTTAATATATATTTCTTCCACATTTGCACGCTGTTCCATTGCACATTTGACCAGAGAGTCCCAGAGAGCAGTTAAATAATTCGATTTTCTTGTAAATTGGAGATGACAAGCACTCCCTTTATATTAAATGGACATCAAACTTTCTGTTCCCTCTGCTGGTGAGCTGCAGGACTTTAACGGCTGCACCTCTCCCCATTTTGCTGATTCTTAGTCTAGTCATGCCGCTGACTAAATGTTATTTGTGATCTGGCCAAAATCATTTAGTTTTTCTCCCATACATCTAAAATGTTATGGAATGAAAGTTTAATAGGACATTGAATAAGTTTAGAGACATATCCAGAAACTTGGCCAATTGATCTGGAGCCATGAGTTTGACATGCACCTCACAAGCAAATTGTTAAATAAAATATCAATACGATCATAAAACCTTAATATTGTATCAAGACATCTGCCATCTTCAGTCTGGCCTTTATGCAACAACAGCGCGGAGGTGTAATTAAAGATGATCAATAAATAGTTCCCTATTCAATGAAGCCCACATTCTGTGTGTGAACACTTGATTAGAAATTGCCCTGAAGTTGAAAATTGAGGCTTTATATCATATGTACACATAAAAGGACATTTTATTTGGTAATTCAATATTTTGAGCTGTTAATTCCACATGAACTTGGGAAATATCAGAGCTACATTTTATCTCTCAGTCTATTATTCCCCTGTTTTAGTTTACTGAGAATAAACCCACAATGCCTGACTTTTCTTTCTCTTTTCTTCAACTTCAGGGGAAAGTACGTTAGGATGCTTAAAGAGGAATTTTATTTCCTCTTATGTTGCACTGCTGAAACTAACTTGCACACTACCTTAACGCTCATTGCAACGATATTGCAGAAAACAATTTGATGAAACCAGCAAGATTTCATCAGAAATTAAATTCCATAGATGTGCCACAACCTATTGGAGCAGAAGTGAAATCGTCATCTTCTCATTATTTTCGAGGTGTTTTAAATAGGGTTTTTGTGACATGACAAAGAATTACCAGGATGTCGAGTGGATTAGAAGGTATTAGCTAAAGGAAAGATTGGACAAACTTGGATTGTTTTCTCTGGAGCATTGGAGGCTGAGCGAAGATCTGATAGAGGTTTATAAAACTATGAGAGGCATATATAGGATAGATAGTTAGAATATTTTTTCCCAGCGGAGAGATTTAAAGTACTAGAGGTCATAGTGTTAAGGTGAGAGGGGAAGGTTAAAAGGAGAAAGTGGGGTAGGTTTTTTTTACAAAGAAAGTGCTACGTGACTGGAACATGCCAGTAATAGTGGAGGAAGCAAATATGATTGTGGCATTCACATAGCCTGTAGATAGGCACATTAATGTGCCGGGAATGGAGAGATATGGATCCTGTGTAGGCACAAGGGATTAATTTAAATTGGCATCATGTTTGTCACAGACATTGTAGGCTGAAGGGACTTTTCTATGCCGTACTGCTCTATGTTCCAGATTCTAATCGAAAACGTGTAATCTGTTTGCGGGATAGTTTTCTGAACCAACGAGAGAGCAGGCTATTTTAGACTGGGTATTGAGTAATGAGGAAGGGTTAGTTAGCAGCCTTGTTGTACGTGGCCTCTTGGGCAAGAGTGACCATAATATGGTTGAGTTCTTCATTAGGATGGAGAGTGACATTGTTAATTCTATATATATGTCCATACAATATCATTCATGTGCCATTCTTCCTGTCAATGTTTAAATAGGTTTATATCTCAAAACCCAACGATAGATTGAGCAACTAATTTACGGTTAATATTTCAGCTTTTGATAACATATATTTTTAATTTAGCCACACATAAAACAGTAGTAATGGCTGATGCACATCTACATAAGCCATTTTTTTCACTCTCGTAGTAAACAAATGTTCCTTCTTCAATTTAAAGCCAAATTAAATTAATGTTGCATGACAATGCAATTCAGTTTTACAATGAAATGTGAGAGGAACAGTAATTCTGTTAATCAATACCAACGTTCTACAAAGCAAAGATTAATATAAATAATTTCAACTTTGATTTGCACAGAATTTGAAATGATAATGTAATAATTTATTTCAGTTTTCCAATCCACTAAAATCCAACTTGATTCAACCATGATTTGGTGGCCTTTAGTATTCTTTGGTGACTTCTGCTGCATCACTGAGTGCAATGTCACCTTCAGAGAAAGAAAAGCCTTGGGCTTGAATCAATTTGAATTGCAATTAAGATTAATACATTTGGGGATGTACTTTCTGGCCTGCAGTCTAATTGTATTTTATTTCTCCATAGAGTGTTAGCCATTAACTTTCTTTGTGAAGCTGGTCAACGTATGTGATTTATGTTGTAGCAGAAATTCAACAAAACGCTATACATTTTCTTCTGAATAGAATAGCATTGTCTTTGAACAATGTGTAACATATCATAAGCATATTTTTAAGGCAGAGATAAATAGATTATTGATTAGTACAGGTGTCAGAGGTTATGAGGAGAAGGCAGGGGAATGGGGTTAGAAGGGAGAGATAGATCAGCCATGATTGAATGGTGGAGTAGACTTGATGGACCGAATGGCCTAATTCTACTCCTATTCCTTATGACCTTATTAAATCATTTATGTCTATGCATTATGATTACTGAAACATTGTACATCTGTGACATTGAGTTTGGGCTACAAGATTTTATTCTTCGGCCTGATTTGGGGATCAGCAATGAAGAAATAGCACTTGTTATGTACTTTGGTTTATGTTGAAAATGGTTTATGCACCCACTATAGATGAGGCTCGCACCAGGGTCTCCTCCATACCCCGTAACACTGCCCTCTCTCCCCATCCCCCCACTCGCAACAAGGACAGAGTCCCCCGGACCTCACCTTTCACCCACCAGCCGGCACATACAACACATAGTCCTCCGCCAGTTTCGCCACTTCCAATGTGACCCCACCACTCGCCACATCGTCCCATCTCCCCCCCCTGTCTGCCTTGCAAAAAGACCGCTCCCTCCGCAACTCCCTTGTCAATTCTTCCCTTCCCTCCCGCTCCACCCCTTCCCCGGGCACTTTCCCTTGCAACCGCAAAAGATGCTACACTTGTTGCTTGACCTCCCCCTTCCACTGCATTCAATGACCAAAGCAGTCGTTCCAGGTCCGACAGGGGTTCACCTGCACCTCCTCCAACCTCATCTATTGCATCCGCTGCTATAGATGTCAGCTGATCTCTATCGGTGAGACCAAGCGGAGGCTTGGCGATCGTTTCGCCGAACATCTCCGCTCGGTCCGCGTTAACCAACCCGACCTCCCGGTGGCTCGGCACTTCAACTCCCCCTCCCATTCCATATCCGACCTTTCTGTCCTGGGCCTCCTCCACGGCCAGAGTGAGCAACACCACAAATTGGAGGAACAGCACCTCATATTCTGCTTGGGGAGTCTGCATCCTCTTGGCATGAACATCGAATTCTCTCAATTCTGTTAACCCTTGCTGTCTCCTCCCCTTCCTACCTCTCCCTCAGCCCTCAGGCTCCTCGTCCTTTTTCCTTTCTTCCCTCCCCCTCCCCCTCCCCCCCCACCCCCCATCAGTCTGAAGAAGGGTTTCGGCCCAAAACGTTGCCTATCTCCTTTGCTCCATAGATGCTGCTGCACCCACTGAGTTTCTCCAGCATTTTGTGTACCCTCGATTTTCCAGCATCTGCAGTTCCTGCTTTAACAAATAGCACTTGTTATTCACTATGCTAATAGCTGGCCAAAGAATTTCTATATCCTTTCGAATGCGCCTTATGGTCACTGGACATCTGTCCCAGAATGGCATTCACTACTTGTAGTAGCCATTTCGCTTAGCTCAGTATGTTATAACTATAACCAGTTACCTTTAAATTTTATCTGCTTGTAATTATATAGGTGGGATTTATACGTAGTCTGAGCCATGTTTGTGGCTGGCATTCTTGCGCAGACTCCCTAATGGTTAGTTTAGTTTGAAGAAGCATGGGGGAGAGGTCACAGCTTTCGACCATGTACGAGTATGACCACGAGTAAAATTAAAATGTACTTATACAAGAAGAAGTTTGGATGAATATCTTACTGTGTTTATTACCACAATAAAGATACTATTAATCAAGTGACCGTGTTTCGAAGATTTATCTTTCAACGGCTTTGAATGTCTCATGGAGAGCTCGTGGGTGCGTATCGATTATCTTCTGATCCCCTGCCTTCAATAAGTGACTAAAGGACTAATCCTTGAAACGATATAAAAATCTGTCATGACACTATTCTTTATATGGGGTTGGAGGCATGTACATGGAAGAAGAAATACAAGACTCTTTGCTGATTAAACATAAAGGACCTAAACAAGGTTAAAGAATAAAGTTAATGAACATGGATAGAGAGATCAAGGGGAAAAAAGCATTTTATGTTCATAAAATGTTCTTCCAATTAAGATCTGATGTGCAAGTTAATTCCCTGGGAATGTTTTTGGAGGTCCCAAAGGCATTGAATATTATACACCAGTACAACACATATACCAGTATGACTTGTATACCAGTATGTCTTATATTCAGTTGTGAGTCTTTCCAAAGTAGATCTTGACATAATCTGGGGTTAATTATTGACTGCCATGTTGCTCTGCAGGTCAAACAACGTGCCTTCTTGACCTCTGCATTCTAATACAGAACTTGCCTGTCTTAGAGTCATACTGCATGAAAACAGGCCCTTCAGCCCAACTTGTCCATGCCGACCAAGATGCTCCATCTAAGTTAGTCCCATTTGCTCGTGCCTGGCCCATGTTCCTCAAAACCTTTCCCATAACCATATTCTTCAAAATCTGTCCAAATGTCTTTGAAATGTTGTTACTGTATCTGCCTCAACTACTTCCTCTGGGAGCTCGCTTCTTATACCTACCAATCTCAGTATGAAAAAAATTGCCCCTCAGGTTCCTATTAAATTATTCCCCACCTACTTTAAACCTCTGTCCTCTAGTTCTTGATTGCTCTTGCCTGGAAAAAGACTGTACAGTTACCCTAACCATTCCCCTCGTGATTTTGTGCACCACTATAGGATCACCCCTCAGCCTCCTTTGCCCCAAGGAATTAAGACCTAGCCTGCCAAACTCTCCCTGTAGCCAGGCACGGAAATCGCTATCAAAACATGGGGGAGACCAGGGGTTCACAATTTCTTGGCAGCTGCGCGCGCATGTGCCCACTCACACACACACGTGAAGCTTCAGAGGCTTCAGCCGTGGGCCCTGTGAACGGTAATTACAGGAACGGTGGCCCAGGCCTACGGCCAGCGCGGAGAAGCAGCGCTAAATCCAGCTCAACTCTGCCTGTCTCGCCGGTTAACCTACAGCCCTGCCTGGACTGACGGGACACCAGTCTGGAGCCGTGGAGCTAGCGCTTCTTCTACACGCTGGCTGTAAAATTGGGCCGTCATTCCCATCAAATTGAGTTCCAAAATAGTGGAGCTGCTTATACACAAAAACCAATAATGCATGAAATGTTATGGAAAATTATAAAAGAATGAGACTCCACTCTTGTAAAATTATATTTATTGTGCCAAAGTGGTTATTCAGCAGTACTTTGTTTAGAGTAATTGAATCACACAGCACAGAAACTGGCCTTTTGGCCCAGCATGTCATTACCAATCAGCGTGTAAACATCTGTACTAATCCCATTATCCAATACTTTTTTAGTTCAGTTTAATTTAGTTTAGAGAGAAAGCGCGGAAACAGGCCCTTTGGCCCACTGTCCCCACCGATATCAACATTGTCCTACACACACTATGGACAGTTTACAGTGCATTCAGAAAGTATTTAGAACTTTTCACTTTTCCACATTTTGTTACATTAAAGCCTTATTTTAAATTGTTTAAATTATTATTATTTTTTAATCATCAATCTACACACAATACCCCAGAATGAAGAAGCAAAAACAGGTGTTTAGAAATTTTTGCAAAGCAATAAAAAAAAAAAAACTGAAATATCACATTTACATAAGCATTCAGACCCTTTGCTATGACACACAAAATTGAGCTTCGGTTCATCCTATTTCCATTGATTATCCTTGAGATGTTTCTACAGTTTGATTGGAGTCCACCAGTGGTAGATTAAATTGATTAGACATGATTTGGAAAGGCACACATCTGCCTATATAATGTCCCACAGTTGACAGTGCATGTCAGAGCAAAAACCAAGCCATGAAGACGAAGGAATTGTCCGTAGACCTCCGAGACAGAATTGTGTCGAGGCACAGATTTGGGGAAGGGTGTAAAACAATTTCTGCAGCATTGCCGGTCCCGAACAGCACAGTGGCCTCCATCATTCTTAAATGGAAGAACTTTGGAACCATCAGGACTCTTCATAGAGCTGTCCGCCCGGCCCAACTGAGTAATTGGGGGAGAAGGGCCTTGGTCAGGGAGGTGAGCAAGAACTCGATGGTCACTCTGACAGTTCCTCTGTGGAGATGGGAGAACCTTCCAGAAGCACAAGTATATCTGCAGCACTCCACGAATCAGTCCTTTATGGTAGAGTGGCCAAACAGAAGCCACTCCTCAGTAAAAGGCACATGACAGCCTGCTTGGAGTGTGCCAAAAGGTGCTTAACGGACTCTCAGACCATGAGAAAAGATTATCTGGTCTGATGAAACCATAATTGAACTCTTTGGCCTGAATGCCAAGTGTCACGTCTGGAGAAAACCAAGCACTGCTCATCACGATGAAGCGTGGTGGTGGCAGCATCATGCTGTGGGGATGTTTTTCAGCAGCAGGAATTGGGATTGAGGGAAAGATGAACGGAGCAAAGTACAGAGAGATCCTTGATGAAAACCAGCTCCAGAGCATTGTGGACCTCAGACTGGTCCACCTTCCAACAGGACAATGACCCTAAGCACACAGCCAAGACAATGCAGGAGTGGCTTTGTGACAAGTGTGTGAATTTCCTTGAATGGCCCAGCCAGAGCCCGGACTTGAACCCGATCGAACATCTCTGTAGAAACCTGAAAATAGCTGTGCATCGATGCTCCCCATCCAACCTGACAGAGCTTAAGAGGATATGCAGAGAAGAATGGGAGAAATTACCCAAATACAGGTGTGCCAAGCTTGTAGCGTCATACCCAAGAAGACTTGAGGCTGCAATCACTGCCAAAGGTGCCTCAGCAAAGTACTGAGTAAAGGGTCTGAATACTTATGTAAATGTGATATTTCAGTTAATTATTTGTAATTACTTTGCAAAAATATCTAAACACCTGTTTTTGCTTTTTTATTATGGGGTATTGTGTGTTGTTTGGTGATTTAAAAAAAAAAGAGTTTAATCCATTTTAGAATAAGCTGTAACGTAACAAAATGTGGAAAAGTTGAAAAATGAAAATCTGAATACTTTCTGTATGCACTGTTTACTCATACCAAGCCAATTAACCTACAAAAACCTACAAACCTACACGTCGTTGGAGTGTGGGAAGTAACCGAAGATCTCGGAGAAAACCCATGTGGTCACGGGGAGAACGAATATAAAGACAGCACCTGTAGTCGGGGTCAAGCCTGGAACTCCGGCGCGCTGTAAAGCAGCAACTCTACTGCTGCGCCACCATGTCGCCATTTAATTTTTTTTTAATGCCTCAGCAATTAATTTTATTAGTTCTCCAAATCCATCAGTTGGCATTTATCATGATTAAATTCCATCTTCCATTGCTCTGTCCATT
This sequence comes from Okamejei kenojei, assembly GCA_035221665.1. Lineage (NCBI taxonomy): Eukaryota > Metazoa > Chordata > Chondrichthyes > Rajiformes > Rajidae > Okamejei > Okamejei kenojei. The sequence goes on from CM069139.1 coordinate 67,288,986, forward strand.
TTATCATTTGATCAATATATTCTTATTGCTTAAAACTACCCTCCCTACCTTCCTCACTATCTTACCAATCATCTTACTGAAGTACACTAGGAATATTTCAACTGTTTTCCCCGCATGAATACTCTCTGTTTCCCCTTCAAAAAAATCGATTACATTTGTAAGACAGGATCTTCCCCCTAACAAAAAAAATCATCTTTGATTAATTTCTTCCTTTCCAATGTACAGATTAATCCTCTCCTTCAAACTATTTCTAATAACTTCCCCAGCACTAATGATAAACCAATTGGCGTATCACTAGGGTTATCCTATCTGCCCATTTTGAATAAAAGTACTGCATTTGTTGTCCTTGAGTCATCTGGCAAAGCATAGTGAAGCCATGCCATGATCACAGTGAATGGCTGTGCTGGCTCAAAGGGCCGAATGGCCTACTCCTGCACCTATTGTCTATTGTCATTAGTATGACGAGATCTATTGTCATTAGTATGACGAGATTAGTATACAAACTTAAAGCACACGTTATTGGGGGTTCAGTATTGATGTGGATAGAGAACTGGCTGGCAGACAGGAAGCAAAGAGTAGGAGTAAACGGGTCATTTTCAGAATGGCAGGCAGTGACTAGTGGGCTACCGCAAGACTCAGTGCTGTTTACAATATATATTAATGATCTGGATGAGGGAATTGAATGCAACGACTCCAAGTTTGCAGATGACACGAAGCTGGGGGGGCAGTGTTAGCTGTGAGGAGGATGCTAGGAGGCTGCAAGTTTGACCTGGATAGGTTGGGTGAGTGGGCATATGCATGGCAGATGCAGTATAATGTGGATAAATGTGAGGTTATCCACTTTGGTGGCAAAAACAGGAGGGTAGACTATTATCTGAATGGTGGCCGATTAGGCCACCATTCAACGAGGATTCAACCATGCAACGAGACCTGGGTGTCATGGTACACCAGTCATTGAAAGTAGGCATGCAGGTGCAGCAGGCTGTGAAGAAAGCGAATGATATGTTGGCATTCATAGCAAAAGGATTTGAGTACAAGAGCAGGGAGGTTCTACTGCAGTTGTACAGGGTCTTGGTGAGGCGACACCTGGAGTATTGCGTACAGTTTTGGTCATTTAATCTGAGGAAAGACATTCTTGCCATAGAGGGAGTACAGAGAAGGTTCACCAGACTGATTCCTGGGATGGCAGGACTTCCATATGAAGAAAGACTGGATAGACTTGGCTTGTACTCGATGGAATTTAGGAGATTGAGGGGGGATCTTATAGAGACTTACAAAATTCTTAAGGGGTTGGACAAGCTAGATGCAGGAAGATTGTTCCCAATGTTGGGGAACTCCAGAACAAGGGGTCACAGTTTAAGGATAAGGGGGAAGTCTTTTAGGACCGAGATGAGAAAATCATTTTTCATACAGAGAGTGGTGAATCTGTGGAATTATCTGCCACAGAAGGTAGTTGAGGCCAGTTCATTGGCTATATTTAAGAGGGAGTTAGATGTGGCCCTTGTGGCTAAAGGGATCAGGGGATATGGAGGGAAGGCAGGTACAGGACACTGAGTTGGATGATCAGCCATGATCATATTGAATGGCGGTGCAGGCTCGAAGGGCCGAATGGCCTACTCCTGCACCTATTTTCTATGTTTCTATGTCATGCTGCTGACTCCTCATTTGCTGAGTTGTGCGTTGTTAACCATTTTTGATTGATGAGGAATACTTCAAAAATATTACAACATGAACAGACTCTCGCCAGAGCCACAAATAAGGTAAGCACAAAGTGGCAAGATGTTGGAATGAAGAGATAGTCATCATTGTTTCGTCCAAAATGCCTGTTCTGTGCTGATAATTTACGTAAGAGACTAAACCTTGCTCTTTTCATTTTTAGATAATCTGATCAAATGCAAGAGAAAGAAGATTAATTTGTTTGCTATATACAAACATATGAGCAGTGAAGATTGGTTATTCATGCCTTTCAAATATTTTTGATTTTTCCACTTCCAACATTAAACTCAAATCTGTTGAGTTAATGTGTTCTTTTGCGAAATGAATTTGTTATTAATATGTATTATTTCACTATCCAATATCCAAAAGTATATTTGGAGATGTATGCTAGTCAGATAGATTGTTTCCCAGGAAGCATTTGGCTGAGAAATAGAAGATGAAATATGGAAATGTACAGCACAAGAATGGTCCTTCGGCCCACAATGTCTGTGCTGAAAATAATGCCAAGATAAACTAATTGTTCAACTGCAACATGACTTCCCATCTTCTTCACTCAATACTCTGACTGATGAAGACCAATGTGCCAAAAGCCTTTTTGGTCACTTTATCTACCAGCGACCCGGCCTTCAAGGAACTATGCACCTGCACTCCTAGATCTCTCTGCTCTACAACACTCCCCAGAGGCCTAGCATTCACTGTGTAGTTCCTGCCCTTGTTAGACGTCCCAAAATGCAACACATCACATTTTTCTGTATTAAATTCCATTAACTATTCCTCAGCCCATCTGGGCAATCGATCAAGATCCTACTGCAATCTTTCACAACCATCTTCACTATCTGCAAAACCACCCACTTTTGTATCATCAGCAAACTTGCTAATCTTGCCCTTATCCATATCCATCTTATCCATATGCCACTATCATAGCTGCATCCACCACCAACTCTGGCCGAGCTTTCCAGGAACCCACCACTCTCTGTTTAAAATATCTCTGTTTAAACATCTTCTTAAACTTCATCCTTGTCATCTTCGTATAATTCAGCACAACCAAGAGTTCAGCTCAAGCCCCAATTTCATCAACAGCTGAAACACGATTTCAACTTGGATCTATTGTGCATAGTTTCATCAAATGGTTTATTGTATCTGCCATAGATACACCTGATATAGTAAACAGCACCTCGTATTCCATGTGGGTAGCCTACACCCCAATATGAACATAGCCTTCACCCCAGTATGAACATTGGATTCTCCAATTTCAAGTATTTACACCCGGACATCCCTCTTTCTTTCCCCTGCCACCTATCCCCACTTTCCCCCATTAACTCAGACCACCCTAATCACCATGCACCTTTCCACTCCTCCTTACACTCATCTCCCATCCTCAAATCCTTTATTTCCTTTTTAAACCTCCTCTTTTTGCTTCCCCGTCTCCTTCAACCTATAACCCTTCCTCTAGTTTTACTTTCCACACCTCGACTTTTTTTCTCTTTTGACACCCTTTTGCCTCCTTTCCACTGACCTGTATTATTTCTTCAACTATCTGACAATTAATACCCCCTCACCATTATCCACATATCACTTAGTATGCATTGCCCTACCCCCACTTTTCTTTTCTATTAAAGCTAGCGTGCCTGACAGCAAACGGCTATAAATTCTACTATAAAAGTATGATAGCTTTAACAGATGGAAGACTAGTGTGAGGGAGAAGCAGGGGCAGAGCAGGTGGGTGTAGGGTGAGATGGGGTAGGATAGAGCAGGACGAATGGAACAGAATTGTGTTGGGGTGGAGGTGGGGTGGAGGTGGGGTGGGGCAAGGTGGGTGATGGCAGGGGCAGAGGCAGAGTCAAGGACAGGTTTTTCTGTAAGCCACAAATACTCCCCGCATTTGGAGCAGTTGTATGCCCTGATTACACAGTGCAAGGCCCCAGCACTAGGAATTCAGCCACTCCGGTCTTGGCCAATATATTTGTCCCAGGATCTGTAAACCAGACAAAAATTGTGTGAGCATAGAGTATAATTATCAGCAATTATTCACTCAGCAAACTCAAGACTAATGTTTATGCAAACCAGATTTTTTATAAATTCAGTTTATAACACAGCTCATTTTCCTTATAGCCTTGATATCCTTCATGTAGGTAATTTTAATTTGGTTTTATCTCCTTGGATTTATTAGAATTACTTTAATCATTTGCTCACTTACTATACCTCTTGGTTTAAATTAAAATTAAGTTGCCATGGCAACTCCTGCTACCATTGCATCAAATTCCCACTGTAACCAAATTTGCATCACTCAACCACGGGCTCTGCTCACTGTTGCCAATTTTACTATCTAAATTTGGAATGCAATTCAATTAAATTACAGTTTTGCTAATAAGTGGGAGATGTTCAGGCTCTCATTTACCAACAAACTGTGGATGAGCATGTTAAGCACCCTCCTTGACTTTGATTGGAGGGTCCTCCCTAAGATGACTAAATTATACTTACACAACTACCCTCTCTATTCTCCATCTTTTCTCCATCTCAATTCTCTTCCAATGAAATCCCTCAGGAATGGGTTGATTTGCTTCCACTCTGGTTTAATGGGTTCTGAAGTGGTTGATGAAAGCAAGATGGGACACACAGACTACTACAGCACACGTGATACATAATGGGGCAGCCGGATGGGTAGCTTGTGAGAAGGTGTGCTCTTTCTGCCTTTTATGCAGGGTTTCCATGTGCTCTTAATGCATGGACTTGAATTTCTCAATAGCCCCAGTTATTTCTTTGTTCACTATTCCCACATGTGGAAACTTTGTTCCTACCAGAGTTAGTGGATGTTCTGGCATAATTCCGATTAGTCTTTCCTGATGTCGACTAATTATCATTTTCATTGGCTAATACTGAGGAGAGTTATAAAGTATTCTTTCTAACCCATGATGTTAGGAGCTTGTGTTGTTGATGGACAGGATTGGGCAGGTGTTTCATTTTCACAGTTAATAAATCAATTTTAACTGCTTAAAAAATATTTTACACCGAGGTGCTTGTCATTCCATTGCTTTATTTCTCCATTAAAAATCCTGCAGTTACCGAGATCATCCTGAACTGAATTCGAAAACATGTTTAAAGCCAGCTGCTTCAGGTTTCAATTGCCTTCAGAAATGTTGATGCATAAGATGGGAGTGTCAAGGTGTCTACTGGATTCTACATTTGCACATTTTTGCACACACTTCTCTTGTATTCTATCACAACATTTATCAACTAAGATAACTTTTTTGTTACCTTATACATCACTAGATCACTACCTGCCACAGCATCCTATTTGCAAGATCATGGAACTTGAATGATCTGACAAGATTACAAATAATGCCTCGCAGCCACACAGAAGCCATACCAGAAAGGTAACAAATAAGTTCAGTTTGCAACATCATTCATTTCAACAATAATCACTTGCCTGAGAGTACAATACAGGGAATTTTACCAGTGCATTTGGCCATCTAAACCTCCACCATAATTATTTCAAAAAGTGGTGCATGCATCCATTTCAAAACCTGAGTGGATATGGCTCATGGTAATGAGCTTTGTACTCTAACATAATGAAACCAAGATGAAGAACACAACATTTTCATCTAATTTTTGATTACTGCTCGAGCAAGCACAAGTAGGTTTATCTATTTTATGTATCAGAGTTCATATTGCTGTTTATGTAGAATCTTTTGGTAATAGGCCTTCTTTGTGCAGAAGTTAGGTTGTTTGCTGAAGTCAAAATCCATCCAGTTATGTGAAACCAGCACCAGGAGGCAGTATTTTACCACAGAAATTGCTGTTCATTCCAAATGAATTGAAACCAATGCAAACTTTAATAAAACCAATAGATACGCAATGTGATTTATTGAGAAATATTTATGCACCACTTTCACTTCAGAAGTAAATAACAAACTTACCAACAATACAGGCTCTTTAATTATTATCTATTAGTTTTGATTTTGATGTCATGCTGTAGCCACCTCTAGATGCTGAATACATGTGGAAAAGTTACTGAATGGCGGAAATATATCTGTATCTAATACAGTATTAGTTCGGACATATATTAGTTTTCAATATCATAACACTCTATAAGCTGCTATCATCCTTCCATTATGATAATTGAGATATTTGCCTGGAATTTCATTTGCTTCACAAAAGGTTCTTCAAATGATCGTTGCACAGTGCATTGATAATTTGGTCAAATGGCAGCAACACACATTAGCATCTGAAAACCAAGGTATTATCTGGAACCTTCAGGGGGTTGCATTCTTCCCTTTGCTTACAATGGTATTGCAGAGAACATAAAGGAAAATAGTAGTTAAGTATTGGAACAGAGGTAGCTGTGGGGCGATTGTATGGAAATATACTCTTATACTTAGTATGATTGTGCCTAATGTATACTAGGATTGCCACTGATCTGTATGCAAAACTGGTTGCATCCAAGTCCTAAGTTTATCCAAAGATAGTTTATAGTTGAGGTGAGTATTGCATGGTGTTCAAGAGCCTAAAGGTTGCTGGGAAATAGCTATTCTTAAAATTGATGGTCATGGTTTTCAGATTCCTGTATCTTCTTCCCGATGTTAGGAGTGAAATAAAAGCAAGGCCCAGGTGGTGTGGATTTTGATGATACTGGCATGTTTTTGATGTAGTCTCACCTATAGATCCCTTTTTGATGAGACTGTACCCATGATGGACTAGTCAATGTCCACCACTCTTTGTAATCTCCTTCATTCTTGTGCATTCAAGTTGTAAACATGATTCAGTCAGTCAATATGCTCTCTACCATACACTCTGTTTATGTTTATGAGAGCATTCAGTGACATATCAAATCTCCTCAATCTTCTAAGGAAGTAGAGCTGTTGATGGGCTTTCTTTAGGATTATGTCAATGTGCTGGGTCCTCTACCAATCTTCAGAGGTTTACATGCCTAAAAACTTTAAGTTGTTGACTCTCTCTATTGCCAACCCATCAACGGGGGTGTAATCATTGGTAGGGTGGCTTTGTGTGATTGGTAATTGGGCGGGTCAGCTGCGAAGTCAAGAGTGTTGTATTGCCATATGTACTGAAATGGACCAATGAGATTCTTATTTGCAGCAGCAGAACAACAGGTTTGTAAATACAATCTCAATAGATAATATAATACAGAAACAAACAATAAAAACGTTCAACAAATTAAAAAAAAACATAATACAAAAACAAAATAAAACACATAGTCCATAGTGCTAACCAGGTAGTTTACATTTCGGGGTTTAATTGGAGTTCGTACTGAACAGTAAACTGATGGTTGTAGGGAATAAGCTGTTCCTAAACCTGGCCGTGACAGTTTTCAGATTCCGGTATTTTCTTCTGAATGGCAGGAGAGAAATGAAAGCGTGGCCATGGTGGTGTGGGTCGTTGAGAATGCTGGCTGCTCTTCTGAGACAGCACCTCTATTATAGGGTTTCCTTCCTCAGAATGGTATGAAAATACTGTGTACAGTGAGGGATGGGGTCCAAAGAGAAAACAATAACTAATGAAATAGTAAGATTAAATGAGAACTTGCCAGTTTAAAGTTTGATCTTTTATCAGAGTCATTATGACTAGTGAGTTGCTGTGATTTCATGAAACATAGATTACAGGAGTGAAGCACCACCCCGCCAGTATCCCACTCATGCGCGCTCATTCTTCAAAGCAGCAGTGTGAAATCACAGATAACTATAAGATCTCCTAACATAGTAAGATTCAGACCTTCTCTGCACTCCCTCTATGGCAATAATGTCCTTCCTCAGATTTGGAGACCAAAACTGTACGCAATACTCCAGGTGTGGTCTCACCAAGACCCTGTACAACTAAGTAGAACCTCCCTGCTCCTGTACTCAAATCCTTTTGCTATGAAAGCTAACATACCATTCGCTTTTTTCACTGCCTGCTGCACCTGCATGCCTACTTTCAATGACTGGTGTACCATGACACCCAGGTCTCGCTGCATCTCCCCTTTTCCTAATCGGCCACCATTTAAATAATATGCCACCAAAGGGATAACCTCACATTTATCCACATTATACTCATCTGCAAACATTTGCCCACTCAAGCCTATCCAAGTCATGCAGTCTCCTAGCATCCTCCTCACAGCACACTGCCCCCCACTTAGTGTCATCCGCAAACTTGGAGATATTGCCCTTTAATTCCCTCATCCAGATCATTAATATATATTGTAACTGAGCCCTGCGGTACCCCACTAGTTACTGCCTGCCTGAAAAGAAGGATTTTACTATTCAATAGGTCGTATAAGTTTGTATACTAATCTCTTATGTGGGACCTTGTCGAAAGCCTTCTGGAAGTCCAGATTATCCACGAGTTACATCCTCGAAAAATTCAAGATTCGTCAGACATGATTTACCTTTTGTAAATCCATGCTGACTTTGTCCAATGATTTCACCACTTTCCAAAGCTATCCATAGCAGTTTCCCCACTACCGATGTTAGACTAACTGTAATTGCCATAATGACAAATGGAGGAAGTATGTTAACGTATTTCAGACATGAAACTGTGCTGAAAAACAAGAGGGTATTTATTTAACAATAACAATAATAATACCCCTACTTTGGGGAAATTATAATATAGAACTTAATATTGTGTCTGCAAACGTCTCAGGCACGTCCACGGGTTTATTATAGAACCGCTGAAAGGTTTTCTCATTAGCCCAACCCGCCGTTGCAAGGATGTGGTCCATTGGAACTTCCATCATTCTTGTTGCCGATGTGGATGCAGCCCTGGGGGAGTGAGATTTAAAAACATCAGGGTCCACCCCCGCTGCACCCAATACCAACCTTAGCCATCTTGAAATGGTTTGCACGGTGACTCTGTGATGAGGACGTTTGTGACTTATAAGCAGAGCTCTTTCTGTGCCCCTGAGACACTTGGTGACCTCCATGTAGTGTAAAAGGTGGGTCACTATGCATAGGCGGCTGTCTACGGGGTTGGCCAGGAAATCCAACTTGCGGCCAGATGACCCAGGCCTGTTTTGTTTGAGTAACCCCTGAATAAAGAAAGTTACCTTATTGTTGGTTATAACCATGGCGTCCATACTTAGCTTGTGTAGGGACTGGACCCGTTGCGCCGTCACAAGTGCCATCAGCATTACCATTTTGTATGTCAATTTGGCTAGGGAAAGAGACGTTACTGGTGCCCACCCTCGGAGCATGGTTAGCACAATGCCAATATCGTAGGTCTGGGAATATCTAGGCCTGGGGGGATTTGAGTTAAAAATTCCCCTCATTAGTTTAGACACCAAGGGGTGGGACCCCACTGCAAGTTGATCTAAACCTTGTCCAAGGTATGAGGATAGGGCACTTCTGGCACAGTTGATGGCACTGTAGCTTAAACCTTCATCAAAATGAAGGCTTGCCAGGAACTCCAGCACTTCCGTAATGGTGGCTGTGTCATATGTGGTGTTTGTCTTGGTACAAAACACCTTCCATTTCTTGACATAAGTGAGGTATTGTCTCCTGGTGGACTTCCTGCACGATGCTGTGATGATATTCATTGTTCGGTCTGAGAGTCCAAAATCCAGGAGTGGCCTTTTCAAACCCTGCAAATCAATAGGTGTATCCGGTCATGACACGGGTGACTCTCCCCTGTCACAGGATGTACCAATAAACTCGGACGTTTGGGTATTGGAATGCATGGTTCTGAGACCATGTCCAGTACCACAGGGAACCATGGCTGAGTAGGCCAGTCGGGCACAACCAGAATACCCGATGCGGAGTCTTGTTGAATTCTCTGCAAGACCCGACTGATGAGGCAGAAGGGGGGAAATGCATAGAAAAACAAATCCCCCCAGTGTAGCGAGAAAGCGTCCATCGCTATTGCCCCAGGGTCTGGTTCCCATGCAACATATGTTGGTATTTGATGATTAAGGTCTGGATGCAAAAAGATCGATATCTGGTGTTCCATACCGATCTACAATATCGGCAAATACTTTGCGGTCCAACATCCATTCGGTGTTGTCATTAAATGTGCGTGACCTGTCTGCCACTGTATTTAGATTACCCAGAAGGTAAGTGGCTGATATGCAAATGTTCCTTTCTAAGCACCAGTGCCAGATTGTATTGACCAATTCGTCACAAGATATCGACTTAATTCCACCCATATGATTGAGCCACGGTGGTATTATCAATTTGTAAGCGTACATGCAGATGGTGCATGTCCGAACAGTAAGCCCGGAGTCCATGAAATGCTCCCAGCATTTCTAGATGATTAATTCCCAGTGCCGGGAGTAAAGTTAATTCATGTGCATTCCATCTACCACCGCAACTGGAGGTGGTATTAGTTGCTCCCTAGCCTTGAGCGCTGGCGTCAGTTTATAGTATTACCATGGGGTTTGTGATTGTAACAGGATTAGAGCAATGCCGAGCATTTGACATCAAATATCTATCCACCATTGTAATTCCAATTTTGCTTTTGTTGGTAATTGCATTGGCATGTCAAAATGGCCAGCATGGTGTTTGAGTGCTGCAATTTTTGCTCTTTGTAGGTTTTGGTAATGCAAGGGCCTAAATTGTGTGGCTGGGAAGGCAGTCACAAACTTCCCAATTATCCTGACTACTTGCCGAATAGACGGTTAACTGATGCCAGCAAGGCTGTTACATGCTTCTATCAAGTCTGACGCTTTGTTCGGTGGCAAAGTGACAGACATATGAACAGAGTCAATCGTGTATCCCAAATAGTCCATAGTGGTAGAAGGCATTAATTTGGATTTGTCTGGATGGATGATGAAACCCAGTTTTTGAAATAAGTGCTCAGTGGCTGAGACAGCCAATTTGGCCAACTCCAAGGTTTTCCTCACAATTAAAATATCATCGATATTTTATATATCACCATAACAATATGTTTTTGTTTTCTGAGACACGCTAAAGCTGGTTTCAATAATTTGGTAAACAGTCTGGGTGCTGATGTTAATCCATTAGGCAGTGCTTTATACTGCCAGAGCTGCCCCATCCAGGCAAATTTCAAATATCTGCAATGATCTTTGTCTATTGGTACTGAATAGTATGCATCTTTTAGGTCGATGTAAGCCATGAAGTATCTCTTGGAAACTAGTTGCTTGGCAGTAACAAAGGTTTCCATTTTGAAGTGGGCATACTGCACGAATGTATTCAGTTGTGTCAAATCAATAATGATGCGGCATCCACCGTCTTTTTTACTTTTAGTGAAGATGTTGGATAAAAACTCATGAGGCTCACTTTTGGTTTTCTCAATTACCCCTTTCGTATATAGTCTTAAGAGTTCAGCATGACCTTCTGTCTTTTCTTTCTGTGAAAGTACAAGCTTTCGACTTGTTCACGAACTTCCTGCTCAACAGGAAGGGGAAGTTCGTGAACAAATTCTATTTTGTATCCTTGAATACTTTGCAGTATGAAAGGATCAGAAGTTATAGAACTCCATGCATTCCGAAACCAGTGCAACCGTCCCCCAATCCGTGAAGAATTTAAACATGCAATGTTCCTGAGGCAACCAGACCCACCTACCTCCATGGTTACCGGCGGTGCTGCTTTGTCCTTGTTTCCTGGGAGGTGGAGGCGCTGTGGTTTGGGGGTGGCGCATCTTCCAGGAAGGCTGTGCTGGACCATGGTCTAAAAATGACCATTGAGCAGGTTGGATGGCCTTCGAGCTTTCACCAGCAGGTGTTCTGTCGCTGTGGTAGCGTGGTCTGCTGGTGGATGCATAGGGGTGCTGTCGCCACTGGTATGAGGACTTGGTGGCAGCTGGCCTATTGCCTTTGCCTGTTCATCGAGGCCTTTTACCTGCTTTGGCAGGTTGTCCCCAAATAGTAGTGTAGGCGGCTGTGCACTGCTAGGTCTGCACAACCCCGCGAACTTGGGGTTCAGTGCAGGCCAGATGACACTCTTTCTGTAACAGTTAATCTCAAATTGAGTGTTACAGAGGAGTGCCAGAGCATCCTGTAGCTCTTCCGGCATTTCCACTCCATCCACTGACCTGGCAACGGCCGTAATTCCAGCAGCCAGTAGTTTTAGGATTTTCTGGAGTTTTACTTCCTGACTCCTGATGCCAGGGCTCATGTTACCCCAAATGGGGTTGTTGACTGCAGGCACGTTGAGGGAGACACAATTCTCAGGAGCTAGGTATTTGGCTGCAGTGTCATTAATGGCCTGTTCCTGAAGTTGATTAGTTGCCATTTAGTTAATACTGGCTGCCAACTTCGGTTGCAATGGCAGCCCTTTTTGGGTAGGCATCGCAAATTTAGATACCATGCCCAGTAGCTCCTCTTCTGGCACCCCCAGCATTGGTGTTACTTCAGCCACACTCCCTTCTTCAGAGTCAGCCCAGTCCTGACTGTTAATGCTCCCCTGTGAGGAGGGTGAGACATTTGAAAGCCCTGTGCTGCCGTGGGTCTGCGAGGAGGCCCACTGTGACCATACCCCTGCTGTAGCAGGTCACGTTGGAGCAACTGCTCCACCACCCGCTCCATGCGGGATAGTCGACCGCTGTCGCTTCCCGCGGGCGGGGTGTCCTCCAGTCCGGACTCAGCCGAGTCAGCGGACCTGCCCGACTTCCAGGTGGATTTGCCGCCAATCCGAGGAGCACCTGCGGGCTGTAGCGGCGTGAAGTCAGGGGCTGTGGTTTGTATCAGCAGCTCTGGAGAACTCGACCGCTGCTGGCTTCCTTCCTCCCGGTCCTCAGCAACTTGTTTGGCAGTGACTCGTTTGGACTTCGTCCTCGATTCCATCTCGATATGCTCTGTAAGAGAAATGCTCAATAGAGCCGACAACGACCTCAGGAATGGTAACTACTTACCTGCAGGCCGTTTTTAAACTTACACTGGAGGAGCGGTGCTCCTCCTGCCTGTCACTTCGCAATGCGTTCGACGATAAGTCGCGCATGCGTGCTGGCGGGGTCTTCACGTAGATACTCACATGACTCCAAAGTAAAGTTAAAAGGGAAGTCCACAAGTGCAGGTTAGGCAGCATCTCTGATGAATATGGATAGGTAATGTTTCGGGTTGAGATACTTTTCAGGGTCCCAGCATTGGCCCACTTCCTCCTCAATGAGGCCTCTGTTTAAGCATAGAATCATAGAAACATTGAAAATAGATGCAGGAGGAGGCCATTTTGCCCTTCGAGCCAGCACCTCCATTCATTGTGCTAATGGCTGATCATCCATAATCAGTAACCCGTGTTTGCCTTCTCCCCATATCCCTTGATTCCGCTAGCTCCGAGAGCTCTATCTAACTCTCTTTTAAATTAATCTAGTGAATTGGCCTCCACTGCTTTATGTGGGAGAGAATTCCACAAATTCACAACTCTCTGGATGAAATTTACAATCATTGTACTCTGGACATTATCATATTTAGTTTCCAAACTACTGAAAAAATACTGTCCAACAACATTTCAAGGCTATAATTCAATTGCTCTAAATGTGCAACATCATGGAAACACCGGTCATTCATGCACAGTTAATTTCTGAATTATAATTGGCACCTTGATTAACATTAGGAGAAAACATTACAAGTTAGGTAGGAAGATGTAAGAATTGGTCCAATAATGATGTAGGAATGACATTCTATCTCCAAGTCAATAAGGCATGTGATAGAAAGGAACTTCTGTTGTCTGTCTTGAAAATTGCATTTGAATTAATATTGAATGACTTTCTTCTTTGAACTCAAAGACATTTGGGATTAACACTTAAACATTGGCCACTTGAGAACAAAAGTATATGGCCTTAGTTCACTATGAAATTGTATTTAACACTCAGAAAAGTAGAGACACATCTGGGACAATTGACTAATATGTGGATGATTAGATTCCAAATGTATTTAATTATTTGTCACAGTTTTAATGTTTCAGTGACTGGAATATACTCGTTTATAAATAGTATATTTATTTTCCAAATAGATATACTATTTAGATTCTGATCCTAATTTTAGATTCTGTTTCTAATTTATTTTAACCACTGAGACAGTAACAAGACTATTATGGCATGCAGAAAGCAAAATCAACAAGATAACGGAAATAAAGAAAAAGTCAGCAAGAGAGAAAGGATTTTAGCTAGGAGACAGAGAAAGAAAATCAACACGCGAAGAGATAGAGAAAAAAAAGGTAGTTGAAACTAAATAAATTGGAAACGCTTAAGCCCATAAAAAATATTATCTTGAATTTCCTAGTATATTAATTGTTATACATGTATTACTTTTAGATAATACCAACAACTTCATTCATACATCATTCTTTATTGTAAAACATCCCACCGCACATCACAATTAAACTAAATTTGGTGACAGTTACAATTATGGCAACCAACGAAGGAGTGATTGAAACAACGCAAAAGCGACAGGCCAAAATTGGAAAACTACACTAGCCTTGAAGAGTTACTGTCTGCATGAGATTATCGTGCTAGGGAGGAGTAAGGCTGTGGAGGAGTTTAAAGACAAGTAAGAGAATTTTAGTATAGAAAGCTGCCACAGATCAGCATACACAGAACGGATAGGTGGATGGGATCTGGTAGATGTTCAGAAACGGCAGGGCACATTTGGAAGTATTAATGCTTGTGAAGAATCAGGTAAGTATATTTTTAGATTCTGAGATAATAGAGGCACTGGAAGTTTTCAGCAGCAACAGAGCTGAGACAGAACAGCAATTGGATGACAGTAAGCAATCTTACTAATGGCACAAATATGTGCTTGAAAGCTCATCCCTGGGACAAATACTGCAAACACCAAACTTCAGCCTTAAATTTCGAGATTAAGTTGTCCTCCTAACAAGATTCCAAGCATAAAAGAACGACAGAGGATTACCAAAAAAAGAGCATTAACTATGGGGAAAATAAAATAGTTTACAATAGAAGTCTCATCAACCAATAACAACTGTACTGCTTATACTGAGATTCCAACAGTAATTCTTTATTCTATCCCTAATCAACCTCCAGTAATGTGTGTTAACAGATAATAATTCATCAGTATCAATTATGTTCTTTCATTTTTCTCTCTAATTCTCACACTTTAATGCTGGTGTTTCCTTTATTACAGTATTTAAATTAAGTCCTATATCATCAAAAGTTTTCTTATTAAAACAATGTCTACTATTTCAAAAAGCATTAATAAGGTCATAAGGTCATAAGTGATAGGAGTAGAATTAGGCCATTTGGCCCATCAAGCTTGCTCCGCCATTCAATCATGGCTGATCTATCTCTCCCTCCTAACCCCATTCTCCTGCCTTCTCCTCATAACCTCTGACACCTGTAATAATCAAGAATCTATCTATCTCTGCTTAAAAATATCCATTGATTTGACCTCCATTGCCTTCTGTGGCAAATAATTCACCACCCTTTGACTAAAGAAATCTCTCCTCATCTGCTTCCCAAAAGAACGTCCTTTAATTATGAGGCTATGATCTCTAGTCCTAGACCCTCCCACATGGAAACATCCTCTCCACATCCACTCTATCCAAGCCTTTCACTATTCTGTTTGTTTAAATGACGTCCCCCCTCATTCTTCTAAACTCCAGCGAGTACAGGCCCAATGCCAACAAACGCTCATCATAGGTTAGCCTACTCATTCTTGGGATCATTCTTGTAAACCTCCTCTGGACCCTCTCCAGAGCCAGCACATCCTTCCTTAGATATGGGTGCCCAAAATTGCTCACAATATTCCAAATGCGGTCCTACCAGCGTCTTATAGAGCCTCAGCATTACATCCCTGTTTTTGTATACAACCCCTCTTGAAATAAATGCTGGCATTGAGCTTTTTTTTACTATCGATTCGACTTGCAGATTAACATTTTGGGAATACTGCACTAGCATTCCCAAGTTCCTTTGCACCTCTGATTTCTGTATTCTATCCCCATTTAGAAAATAGTCTACACCTTTATTCCTACTACCAAAATGCATGACTACACTTTGGTACACTATATTTCATCTGCCACTTCTTTGTTCACCTTTATTCAGTGTTCATATCATCCACACACTTGGCCACAAAGCCTTCAAAATCCTTGTTTAATAGACAATAGACAATAGACAATAGGTGCAGGAGTAGGCCATTTGGCCCTTCGAGCCAGCACCTCCATTCAATGTGATCATGGCTGATCATCCCCAATCAGTACCCCGTTCCTGCCCTCCCCATATCCCCTGATTCCGATATTTTTAAGAGCCCTATCTCGCTTTTGAAAGTATCCAGAGAACCTGCCTCCACTGCCCTCTGAGGCAAAGAATTCCACACTCACCACTCTCTGTGAGAAAAAGTGTTTCCTCATCTCCGTTCTAAATGGCTTACTCCTTATTCTTAAACTGTGGCCCCTGGTTCTGGACTCCCCCAACATCGGGAACATATTTCCGATTCCCGGTTTAAATCATTAATATACAGCACCAACCACTGCAAAACTCCTCTAGTCACTGGCAGCCAATCAGCAAAAGCCATCTTTATTGCCACTCTTTATCTTCTGCCATCCAGCCCTGCTATCCATATTAGTATCTGCCCATTGATACCGTGGGCTCTCATCTTCCTTAGCCGCCTCACATGTGGCACTTTATCAAAGGCTTTCTGAAAATCTAAGTAAACAACATCTACCGACTCTCCTTTGTCTGTCCTGTTATTTACTTCCTCAAAGAATCCCAGCAAATTTGTCAAGCAAGACCTTCCCTTCACAAAATCATGCTGACTGGCCTATTTTATCGTGTACCTTTAAGTACTTCGTAATCCTTTATAATGGACTCTCAAATCTTACCAACCACCAAAGTCAGGCTAAAGGGGCTGTCCCACTGCGGCGAACTAATTGGCGAGTTTAGAAGAGTTTAGGAGAGTTTGAAAAAGTGTCATGTTGAAGACCTCCTTCGACTATGTAGAAGACCTCCTTCGACTATGTTGAAGACGAGCTTCGGGAAAATTGGACACCGAATATTGGAGAGTGAAAACCTCCTTCGATCTCCTTCGACCTCTGTTCAACTATGTTGAACACTATCTACGACTACCTTCGACTACCTTCGACAGGGCCGGCCTTAGGAGGTGCGGGGCCCAATTGGGAACAATTTTGGTGAGCCCCAGTTTCCCAGCCAAGGTCTGTAGAATCATAGAAATACAAATAAAGTCTATTATAAACTTTATATCTCTATGGTAGAATGGAAGGTAATCAAAATAAAAAAGTGCCTGCGAGTTAATGGACCAAACAGATCTAAGCTACATTTTAATATAAAATTGCACACATGTACCTACAAGTAACAAACAACATGTGTAGATCACCTTTGAAAAGTACATAGTTACAATACCACTTTAGTGACTGTGAAATGAAAAAACAAATGTAACTAGAACCTGGAAACCAATAATTATTGGCGAAAAACCAGTCCAGGTATTCAATTTTGGGCTTGAGCCCCATCCTACCCTTTGGGCTTCTACCCCATCCTAACTTAGTGTGTGTGTGTGTGCGTGTGTGTTAGGTGGCTGTGCGTTATGTGTGTGTGTGTGTGTGTGTGTGTGTGTGTGTGTGTGTGTGTGTGTGTGTGTGTGTGTGTGTGTGAGTGTGTGTGAGCCAGTGATGGAAATAGGGGGGTACGCAGGGGGACGGCGTTCCCCTAGTTTTCAGTTTCCATCCTGTGCATGAATTTGCAGCTTTATCCTGCGCTACTTAATCCAAGGGCGAGCGAACAAGCGGACAGACAGACGAAAGCAAGTTGATAGAGCGAAACAGATGACATTTCGGGTCGAGACCCTTCTTCAGACTGTCAGGGGAAAGAGGAACAAGAGATATAGACAGTACTAAGGACAAATGAATGGAAGATATGCCTATATCTCCCGCTTCCCTTTCCCTTGACTGTCAGTCTGAAGAAGGGTCTCGACCCGAAATGTCACCTATTCCACTTTATGAACGTTGTTTTCGTCCGTCTGTCCGCACGTCCACTCTCTCCTGGGGCCGGCGCTTCTCCTCTCAGACTCTTCCAAACACACACACACACACACACACACACACACACACACACACACACACACACACACACACACACACACACACACACACACACACACACACACACACACACACACACACACACACACACACACACACACACACACACCATGTCCGGCAGATCGGTGCGGGCCAAGACCAGGAACAGGGAGAAGGATGGCAGCTATCAAACGGATCATGGCAGCTATCGAAAAAGTACGGAAATGGTAAGGCGGAAAATAGATGTTTAACAAAGAAAAGGGGCCGGCGATCGCTCCGTGTCTGTGTCAGAGGGAACGGGGGGGGGGGGGGGGGGGGGGGGGGGGGGTGGGGGAAGGGTCGGCCTTAATAGTAAGGGGACCCCGCGCCAGAACAATCTACTCTCAGCTCAGGTAGATCTACCCCGGGTGGAGGGGGGAGAGAGTAGAGGGGGAAGAAAGGGGTAGACGGGGAAGGGGGAGCAAGGGAGGTGGGTCGTTCTCTCGCGGTCCCAGGGCAGCACTCCCGCTCCTCCAGTCGCTGTGCTTCATGCACACAGCCCCGGCGCCCCACTCTCTCCACGGGGAGACTTGGTGAACAATACAGGGAGGGCCGGGCCGGGGGTTGGAGCAATGTTTACAGCCTCAGCTCACACCCGTCCGCCCGGTCCCCGGCATCCGCTCCTGCCGCTGGCCCTCGCCTTCCCTTCTCTCCTCCCCTTCCATCCCTCCCTTCCCTTCTTCCCTCCCTCCCTCCCTCCCGTCTGTCCTTCCCTCCCTCCTTCCTCTCTCTCTTTTCCCTTCTCCTTTCCTCCCTCCCTTTCTCTGTCATCTCTCTCTTTTCCCTTCTTCTTCCCTCGCTCCCTTCTTTCTCTCCTTCCTTCCCTCCCTCCCTTCTTTCTCTACTTCTCTCACTCCCTTCTTTCTCTACTTCCCTCACTGCTTTTTCTCGTTCCTCCCTTCTCTCCCTCCCTCCTTTATGCAGCCGTCACTGCAAAACATCTAAGAAGGAACTGCAGATTTTGGAAAAGGTAGACAAAAATGCTGGAGAAAATCAGCGGGTGAGGCAGCACCTATGGAGCGAAGGAAATAGCCAACGTTTCAGGCTGGGTCTGAAGAAGTGTTTCGACCCGAAACATTGCCTATTTCCTTTGCTCCATAGATGCTGCCTCACCCCGCTAAGTTTCTCCTGCATTTTTGTCTACCGCAAAACGTCAATGATTCCGGGGATGCCGAGAGAGCTAGAGAGAGACGAGATGGGGAGCAGCAGAGAGAGAGAGAGGGAGGGAGAGAGAGAAAGACAGAGAGACACAACGTGGGTCGGTAGCTAAATTGAATGATTAACCTGCTGCACACCAAGAAGCTCACCAAGAAGAAGCCCTCAATCATGATGGTGAGTTTTAAGAAATTCTCAATGTGTCATCGATGCATCGATCTATATTCATCAGTAAATGTAATTGTGTTTTGAACAAGTATTAATGACACCGCGTGAATTTTATTCAAAGGAACGCAACATCATTAATACTTGTTCAAAACACAATTACATTTACTGAGGAATGTGGATCATGCATTGATGACACATTGTATAACTACTTGTTAACTACTGGCTGTTAACAAGTGCTACAGTAGTAGTTAACAAATCATTTGTGTCTGATGGCTGTGCAGCGGTTGTTATCCATGTTCGTTTTGTAAAAAAATCCGTATGGCGAATGTTTTAAAAAAAATCTTCAATTAACAAAGCGAATTTGTATTTCTGTATGAAATTCGGGGCCCCCCTTAGGTAGATCTACCTGAGGGGGGCCCAATTGGGAGAAATCGGTCCAATCGGCTTAAGGCCGGCCCTGACCGTCGATTACCTTCGACTACCCTCGATTACCTACGAATAACATGCCGACCTATTACGACCTACTTCGACTAAACATACGAGTAAAATAAACATCCATTTTTTTTCCATGGCGACCTTTTTTTTACTCGCGGGCATTTTTCAGCATGTTGAAAAATACGCCGTGACCTATCTGAGGCCTCGAGTACACGGGGACTACTCTCGAGCATGAAGGAGAGTTACAAAGACCTCCTAGGACCTTGTGTCGACCATGCTGCGAGCCGAGGGCAAACTCTTCTAAACTCGCCAATTAGGTCGCTGCAGTTGGACAGCCCCTTAACCGAACTATCGTTCCCATTCTTGACCCGAAACGTCGCCTATCTCCTTCGCTCCTTAGATGCTGCTGCACCTGCTGAGTTTCTCCAGCCTTTTGTGTACCCTATAGTTCCCATTGTTCTGCTTTGCTCCCTTCTTGTGCAGTGATGTTGGCAATTTTCTGATCGTCTGGAACCACTCCTGTGATTCTTGAAATATCACTGTCAATGCCTCCACAATCTCTAAAGCCACCTCTTTCAGAACCCTAGGGTGCAGTCCATCTAGTCAGGTGACTTATCCACCTTCAGCCCTTTCAGCTTCCCAAGCACCTTCTCCCTAATAATAGCCACTCCACTAACATCCACCCCTAACTCTCTTGAATTTCCGGTACATTGCTGGTGTCTTCCACTGTGAAGACTGGTACAAAAAAGTTATTCAACTCCTCTGTTTATTTATTCCCCATTATCACTTCTCCTGCATCATTCTCCAATGGTCCAACTTCCACTCTTGCTTCTTTCTTACTCTTTATATAACTGAAGAATCTCTTGATATCCTCTTTTATATTATCAGCTAGCTTACTTTCATTTTCATCTTTTTTCCCTGTATTGCCTTTTTAGCTTTTTTTCTTTAAAAGCATCCCAATCCTCTGGCTTCCCACTAATCTTTGCTATGTTATACGCGTTCACTTTTAGTTTTATACTGCCCTTGACTTCCCTTGTCAACCATGGTCACCTCTTTCTCTCCCTAGAATCTTTCTTCCTCATTGGAATGTAAAGATCCTGCATCTTCCAGATTATTCCCTGAAATTTCTGCCATTGCTGTTCCACCGTCACCCCTGCTAGGGTCCCTTTCCAGTCAACTTTGGGCAGCTCCTCAATTGTGTCTCAGTAGTCCCCTTTGCTCAACTGCAATGCCGACACATCTGATTTCATCTTCTCCCTCTCAAAATGCATTTAAAATAAAAATGAAAACCTCTGTTAACAGTGCAGACAAAAGATTTTCACATAAACTTATCCATTCATTATTGACATTTCACAACATCTTTCTACTTGTCATTCATTATTTCTAATCTTTATCTTTGTGAGTAGCACATGTTTGTTTTTGTTGCCATCCTTCATTCAGGAATCCTGTCTGTTCTAATCTGTACAGCACATTTTTAATAAATCAGTGGGGGATTGCCCTTATCATTTGGATAGTAACCTGGCAGGCAGGTTACATGTCCTTTATAGAATTTGCCTGATTGTCTTAACTCTGAGTATATTTTAGAACTTAATTTCAACACCATAGTGAGGAAACAGAAGAAATGAAGAGTTGCAAATAGATATGAAGGCAAAAGGGCACAATTATTTTCAGTTACTGTTAAGGGCCTGTCCCACTGTACGAGGTAAATCAAGAGTTTTCCCGAGTTTCCCCTGATTCGAACTTGGAGAATTATGGTAATAGCCGTTCGTAGGTACTCAGGGTTCTCATGGACATTTTTCACAGTGCTGAAAAAACTTCACGAGCTTACCCGTGTTTCCCGAGTACCTGCCGTTAGCGTTATGAGCCACTAAGAGACGTCCCGAGCTCCGACGTACCCGCTACGTACATTCTATGTACTTACCACGAGTTTGATTTTTTTTTTAAACTCGGGAGAGCTCTTGGGTAAACTCGTATAGTGGGACAGGCCCTTTATCTGTGAATCATATAACCTGGTGTGATTGGAGACAGAATGAAAATGCTTGGAATCTGGTTTAGCAGTGCTACTGCTAGAGACTTTCCAATTCTTTTCTTTACCAAGTTATTCTTATTTTTGGAAATTCACAGTTTTTGTTTTCTTCATATATTTATGTAGGAATTTTCTAGAAATCTCTTAATTTAAAGATGAACCAGGTGGTTCATAACTTCATGCCCATCATATTTGATCCAGAAATAAGCTTGTTACTCTAGATCTACAGTATGCCATCACTAAGATTGTAAGATGAGTGTCCAGATACTGAGGATGTTCTGCCTGCTGTCACAGCCAGTGTTGCACTGCTCATTTGTTTACATCACAGCATCAAAATATATATATAGTTGTGGTGTTTTACTGGTTATGTTTGATGAATAAATATTGTCCATATCATCATCCATTGCGATCAATCATCCATTGTGAGGCCCGGTGGGGGGTTTGTTTAATATCTGCTCCAAAATACATGTTTTGAAGGTGCAGTAACCCTATGAATATTGCACTGAAACATCAGCCTGGATTACAAATGGAAGTCTCTGGAATAAGTTTTGTGCCCACTAGTTCTGCTGCAGATGAAGCCTAGTACAATGAGTCAACATCAGAATGAATCCATGGATATAGCTTTGTCTGCTAATGCTTTTAAGTTATTGGGTGGTTGTGTAGGAATAGGACGTATGCATGACAGCTTTCTTCCATCAGTTGGACTTCTTAAGTTTCTAAAGGCATGCTTTAGTGGACCCTTTCACAGTTTGCTATATGGATAAAGAAAAAAGAGAGTTTGTACTTGTATCTTTCGACCCCCAATGTAATTTGTAGCCGACCCCATATCAAAAGTGTCTACGTCATGGGGCTGGAAACTGGAAGCATTCTGAGCTAATTCTGCAACCACCATCATCTATTGCGACAAGGACAAAGGACAAAGGACATTTATTGTCACGTACACCAATTGGTGTCGTAAAATTTGAGTTGCCATTTGCAGCACACCAATAAAAATGATGGCAAAATAAAAATGATAACGTGATGGCTTCCACAGTTTGTCTCCAGAAGCTTGCGTCCTTATCAGGACGGACGATGAGAGCGAGGTCAACAATTGTAACAAGATGGACACGAAAAGAAGAGGATTTGTAGCCAATGTGGTGAGGTTGGAGTGACTGTTTAATGTGGAGAAATCCAACAGACTCACCAATCTGTAGTTCCCAGGCCTTTCTTTGCTGCTTTTCTTAAATAGAGGCACAACATTGCTTAATCTCCAGTCTTCCGGCACTCATATGTGGCTATTGATGATACAAATGTCTCTGTCTGTGGCTCTGCAATTTCTTCCCTAGCTTCCTACAATGTTCCAGGATACACTTTAAAGATTTTTAGTTTAGAGATGCAGGGTGGAATTATGCACTTTGGCCCACCAAGTCCACACCAATCATCAATTGCCCATTTATAGACAGAAAATGCTGGAGTAACTCAGCGGGACAGGCAGGAATAAGTGACATTTCGGGTTGAGACCCTTCTTCAGATTGAGCATCAGGGAAGAGGGAATTACAGAGATAAGGAAGTGTAAGAGATCAGTAGTGATAAAATGTAATCAGGGGGACAGTCAAGGGACATGGGAGACTGGTTTGAGAACTGGGAAGGGGGAGGGATGGAGAGAGACTGAAAGCAAGGGTTACTTGAAGTTAGAGAAGTCAATATTCATACCGTTGGCCAAGGTAAATATGAGGTGCTGTTCCTCCAATTTGCGCTGGGCCTCACTGACAATGGAGGAGGCCAAGGACAGGAAGGTCAGTGTGGGAATGGGAAGGGGAATTAATGTGTTTAGCAACCGGGAGATCAGGTAGGTTTAGGCAAACTGAGTGTTCAGTGAAATAATCGCCGTACCTGCGCTTAGTTTCATCAATATATAGGAGCACATTTGGAACAGCAGATAGAGTAGATGAGGATGGAGGAAGTGCAAGTGAACCTCTGCCTAATCTGAAAAGACTGTTGGGGTCCTGAGACAGTCAAGGGAGGAGGTATAGGGACATGTGTTGCATCTCCTGTGGTTGCAGGAGAAGGTATCTGGGGAGGGGGCGGTTTGGTGGGAAGGGATGAGTTAACCAGAGAGTTGAGGAGGGAACAGTCACTGCGGAAAGCGGAAAGTGGAAAGTGGTGGAAATGGGAAGATGTGGCTAGTTGTGGGATCCCATTGGAGGTGGCGAAAATGTTGCAGGATTATGTACAGTATGCGATGGCTGATGGGGTGAGGACTAGGGAGACTCTGTCCTTGTTGTGGCTGGGCGGGGGGAGGGGAAGCAAGAGTGGAGCTCTAGGATATCAAGGAGGCTCTAGTGAGGGCCTCAGCTATAATGGAAGAGGGGAACCTGAAGAATGGAGACATCTCAGATACCCTGTTATGGAACACCTCAGTTTGGGCACAGATGCAGCGTAGATAGAGGAATTGGGAGTGGGGAATTAAAGTATTTGCAGGAGGCAGGGTGGAAAGAAGTGTAGTCTAGAAAGCTGTGGGAGTCAGTAGGTTTATAATAGATGTCAATCAATAGTCTGTCTCCTATGATGGAGATGGTGAGATCAAGAAACGGTAGGAAAATGTCCAGGATGGTCCCATTCACACCAGTTACAAAGTATCCCACTTTTGCCTACACACTAGGGGCAATTTACATAGACCTATTAAACTACATACTCACATGTCTTCACGCAAATGGCACCCATGCTCAGGATTGAACCCGGGTTTCAGTGAAGCAGCAACTCTACCAACTGTACCAAAGCGTCAAACACTTAATCAGGCACCAGAGATTTATCTACCTATCTATGTTTTATGACCTCCAGCACCTCCTCATCCATGTTGTCGCCTCACTTCACTGAGTTCCTTAGCATCTATGTCTTTCTTCTCAGCAAATACAAATTAAAAATATTGATTTATCATCTCACCCATCTGTTCCACCTCCACATATAAATTGGTGATCTGCAAGCACCCTAATCTCTCCCTACTTACTTTTGTCCTTTATATACATTTAGTTTAGTTTAGGGATTGGAGAAGTGCAAAGAGATTGTAGAATCTCTTTGGATTCTCCTTTACCTTCTCTGCTACCACTTTTTCATGCCCCCCTTTTGACCTCCTGATTCCCCTTATACTTCCACAGTTGCTTAATTCCTTATGGGATTCTCTTGATCTCAGCTGCCCATACGTGAGATATGCCCCCTTTTTTTTCTTGACCAGAGCCTGAATATATCTTGTCTTCCAGGGTTCCCTACTTCTGTCAGCCTTGATCTACACTATACGAATAACATGTTGGTCCTAAACTCTCCCAATCGCATGTTTAATAGCCTCCCACTTAGCAGTTATCCCTTTACCTGCAAACAGCCTTTCCATACCAACCTGAA
Source organism: Okamejei kenojei (assembly GCA_035221665.1). Taxonomy (NCBI): domain Eukaryota; kingdom Metazoa; phylum Chordata; class Chondrichthyes; order Rajiformes; family Rajidae; genus Okamejei; species Okamejei kenojei. Next base: position 67,313,829 of record CM069139.1, read on the forward strand.
AAATTGGAAATTATTCTTTCATTTCTTGCTTCAAAGAAAGAATATGTTAAAGCCATGGACTTGAGCTATTTGCTAGAGTGCAAAACATGACTGAGGGTTGTATGCAAAAAAGACTTTGACTGGAAGAGGATTTATGAGTGTGTTTTATTTTAGACATTTTGAAGATGGTTGCCTAATGTTTGTGTTCACTATTTTAGCTATTTTTGAGGGTCTGTATTGTGGAAGTAATATGTTATTGCAAAGTCCTCTAGGAAAATAATAATTTTGGCAATGTGATTGAATTTTTTTTTTTTTTTCGAGAAGGGGATCAACGGACATAATGGAATACTTTATTGTCACATGTGACTAGTCACAGTGAAATTCTTTGCTTGTAGACCCAATGTATACAAAGAGCAGCCACCTACGGTGCTGACAAAGTTACAAAACACGCTGGCTCCTCCTTTTGTTCTCCCCCTCCCAACATAATTTCCCCCATGCCGGGTACCCATTGTCTGTTGATCCCTCCTTTTTGTTGTGCCTCTTCTTACTCAGGTTCTGGTTACTGGCATGTTCAACCTAATATAATGCTGACACTATTGCCCTCACCTTACTGTTACTTAGTCCTCAGCTTAAAACGATAGATCAGGGCACAACATCATTGGATTTGACCAGCAAACTTAAATTGGTTTTATTTCTTTCAACACTTATCCAGCCCATCTGCCTGAAAGCAAAGGTTAATATGGTGTTGCAGAAGCAAGGAAAATTAACTGGAAGAGAACCCTGTGTTAAAGAAGGAACTGCAGATGCTGGAGAATCGAGGGTTACACAAAAAGCTGGAGAAACTCAGCGGGTGCAGCAGCATCTAAGGAGCGAAGGAGACAGGCGATGTTTCGGGTCGAGACCCTTCTTCAGATTGGTCAGGGATCAGGGAAACGAGAGATATAGACGGTGATGTGGAGAGATAAAGAACAATGAATGAAAGATATGCAAAAAAGTATTGATGATAAAGGGAACAAGCCATTGTAAGCTGTTTGTGGTGTGAAAATGAGAAGCTAGTGCGACTAGGGTGGGGGAGGGAGATAGAGATAGAGAGAATGCCAGGGCCCGGGGGCTGAGGGAGAGGTGGGAAGGGGAGGAGACAGCAAGGGTTAACAGAATTGAGAAAATTCAATGTTCAAGCCCAAAGGATGCAGACTCCCCAAGCGGAATATGAGGTGCTGTTCCTCCAACTTGCGGTGTTGCTCACTCTGGCCGTGGAGGAGGCCCAGGACAGAGAGGTCGGATACGGAATGGGAGGGGGAGTTGAAGTGCTGAGCCACCGGGAGGTTGGGTTGGTTTTTGCGGACCGAGCGGAGGTGTTCGGCGAAACGATCGCCAAGCCTCCGCTTGGTCTCACCGATATAGATCATCTGGCATCTGGAGCAGCGGATGCAGTAGATGAGGTTGGCGGAGGTGCAGGTAAACCTCTGTCGGACCTGGAAGGACTGCTTGGGTCCCTGAAAGGAATGGAGGGGGGAGGTGAAGGGACAAGTGTTGCATTTCTTGCGGTTGTCAAGGGAAAGTGCCTGGGGAAGGGGTAGAGCGGGAGGGGAGGGAAGAATTGACAAGGGAGTTGCGGAGGGAGCGGTCTTTGCGGAAGGCAGACGGGGGGGGAGATGGGAAGATGTGGCGGGTGGAGGGGTCACGTTGGAGGTGGCGAAACTGGCGGAGGACTATGTGTTGTATTTGCCGGCTGGTGGGGTGAAAGGTGAGGACCAGGGGGACTCTGCCCTGTCATAACCCTGGAAGAGAACCCTATTTGTTCCAATTTGTCCTCTATTTGTTACGTGTTATCTGATTGGCAAAGTTAATTTATATCAAATCCAATGTTGTCGATTTGTTAAAAATCACATGCATGAAATGCTGACCTTTTTAATGAACCAAATTCTGAAATAAATAAACACATAGACATTACTATATTATCTTTTACACATGGCTGAAGATGAACCCCTCTTTGCATATGACTTGTGATAATATGACATTACTTTCACGTGAGTTTCATCCCAAAAGCATATTAGAAATCTTTCCACATTCTTTGGAAACATTAAAATAAATGCTGGTTCCCAGCATGAACAATGTAGGTAATAGCCCATATGGAACAGTAAATCTGGTGTTGGATCAATGAGAACTAAAAGTCCAGTAATAAAGCTCTTAATGTCTTTACAATTACAGTTGTTAAGTGTTCAATCAACTGCATAAAAACAAAATCGGTTTCAAGCCAATATATTTCTAAGCATTAAAGCCGGTCAGAGTTATTCAGCCTTGCAACCCGAGACCAAGTTCAATTATGGTATCAAGATTGCAAGTCCTGTGTGTGAATTGTGAGCAGAGCAGTATCTAATTGTTGTTTCATTAAACTATCAGTAATACTCAATCAGTTTCTTATGATGTGGGGAAATTTATTTTGGGGAAACCAAAAAATCATAAAAGTTGAACTGTACTTCTACGGGGTTATTTATAGCAAATCTGTAAGAGATGAGACTTTCAGATAGGATCTCAAAAATTGTCGAATTAAAATGGAAACTTTTGCTTCATTACCAAAATGAATCTTTTGAATTAAATATGGCTGCATTAGGATGGATATTTCATTATTTCACTATTCCATGAAATCAGACTTAACTTGACTCCTGAAATAAATATGGAGATACAAGGAACTGCAGATGCTGGAGTCTTGAACAAAGCAAAATGCCGGATCAATTGGGAGAGTCAGGCAGCCTTGGTGGATGGAATGGATACGTGACATTTTGGGTCAGGACCCTTCTTCAGACTTCATTGTTGAGTGAAGAAGGGTCCTGACCTGGAACACAACCTGTCCATTCCTATCACTGAATTACTCCAGGCGTTTGTGTTTTCATAAAATAAATATGCTCTTCTTAAGGGGTGGTAGGCAGAGGCTCGGGATTAATGTTTATCGGCGACCCATATGAAATGGTCATACATGGTGAAATCAAACTTTATTTCATTAAGTAAACAGGAACATACAAACAGCCAGCTGCTCTCATCTGGCTTCGCTGGCTTGTGTGTGAGAGCAAGAGAGAGAGAGAGAGAGAGAGAGAGAGAGAGATAGAGAGATAGAGAGAGAGAGAGAGAGAGAGAGAGAGAGAGAGAGAGAGAGAGAGAGAGAGAGAGAGAGAGAGAGAGAGAGAGAGAGAGGTTGTGTTTTCTTCTCAGCTCTGCGGTTGAGAAGGATTGAAGCAGCCTTTCAAGGATTTTGCTGTTGGAGAAGGAACAGAGGCAGAGGGGCTTCATAGTTTAACTTATCGTTGGGCTGTTGAAGCTTTCCTCTGGTCTAGGATTCCTCTACTAGTGCGAAAATTCCTGAGTTTTCTCTACATTGTCGAGGGTGCGGTTGTCGTTGGCGGACTGCCAAGAGTGCCTGGAGATCGAGGGCACGAAGATTGCGGTGTCTTTGTCTTTTTTGCACCGTTTCTCTGCCCTAAATTCATTTTGCACAGTGCGGCTGCCTGGCTTAATGTGAAGAAGGTACTTTTGCTTCTGGCTCGACTGGGATAGAGCTTCCCAAAAGCTGCTCTCGGCTGTGGACGAACTTGGGGACTTTCCTGCTTCAGTTGGAGGTTTCTGCTTTCTGCTGCCTGTCTTTGACTGTGACTGGAACTTAACTTGGAGCTGAGCTGCTGGGGTGCCTGGAGCTGGTTTGTGCCTCTGTCAGAATGGCGATGGCTGGGGCGCGGCCGAAGGACCGGACATACGCAGCGGTGGCAACAGTGAGGCCATCTGAGCATGAACCTCATGTTGACTTGGATTGGGACGGGTTTGGTATCTCGGTTCAAACTGGGCCTATGATGTCAAGGGGAGACATTACAAAGGCCTTGAATGAACTTCTTGGGAGGGGAGCTATTGTCTCTTCCGAGCTCGAAAGAGGAAAGGTGGAGGTGATACTAAAGACCCGGGAGGGTGTGGCCCAAGCATTGGAGCTGGGGGTTTCAGTGAGGGGGGTCCACATACAGGTGGATCCGTGGGTATCCAGGGTGAGACCGGTTCTCCTGCGGAGTTGCCCCACATGTATTCAGACGCATCACTTATTCCACACCTGTCTAAGTTTGGGGAGGTGCGGTCTAAGTGCTTTAGGCTCATGCACCCTGGGGGGGACCCAGAGGAAAAAAGGGGTCTTCAGTTTCAAGAGGGGGGTGTTCATGAAGGTGGGTGAGGGGGATGGCGCTGAGGGGAGTTTCGAGGTGGAGTATAGGGGTCTCCCTAGAACCGTGCGTTGGAGTTGGGGAAAGGCACGGTGTCATGCGTGCGGCGAATTTGGACATCTCCGGAGGGAGTGTCCTATTCGCGGGGTCACTGCGAGAAGTTTTAGCGCAGCGGCCCAGGGATGCGCTGCTGGCCCATCCGGCGTGGCTCGTCAAACCTCAGTGGCGCGGGGTGGTACTGCTGATCCGGCTAGGGCTGCCAGCTCTGCCTCGGTGATCCAGGGCGGCAGTAATAGCCCATCTGGGCCTGCAGGTTCTGCCTCGGGGACTCGAGGTAGAGATAGCCCCCGCCCCCCATGTCTTCAACCTGTGGTGGCGGCTGAAGGTGGGGCACAGGGGGAGGGGGGTGAGGGAGGGGGCAAGTGGGAGAAGCAGAGGAAAGAGACGAAGAAGGAGAGGAGAAAGGCCGCCCGAGCGAGTCAAACGGGATCGGGTGCGCACCTGCCGAGTTCTGATACCACCCAAGGGGTGCCTGCCAGCTCCAGTGTGGTGCAGTTTGCACCTGTCGTGGTCCAGCAAGGAGCTGAGGTGGTTCAGACGGGGGCAGGGAAGCAAAAACGTGTGGGTGGTAAAGTGGCTGGGGATAGTGTGGAGGCCGAAGACACTTCTGTTATGGAGGTCACCGTACTGCCACATGCTAGCGGGACAAAAAGGAGGTTAGTGCCTGGCGAGGAAGAGCAAGGGCGTGGGTCCAAAGTGAGGGGGATGTCTTTCTCCAGACCTTCCACCACTGATGTGGTTGGTGGTCTTGAACAGGTGTCCTCCGGGTCGGAGGTTGGGCCTCTATCTCAGGGATCTTCCGCGAGTATTATAAGACCATGTGATGCGGTTGACTCCTCTGGTGGTGTGTCCTCGGAGCGGGAGGATGTCCCTTCGTTTCAGGGGACCTCTGGGGGAGTTATCTCATCGGGTGTTGAGGTTGGCTCCCCTGGGTGTGTGTCCTCTGGGTCGGAGGAGGTCCCCTCGTTTCAGAGACCTACTGAGGGTGTTGGCACGTCAGATGATGGGGTTAGCTCCCCGGGTAGTGTGCCCCCTGAGACGGGGGATGAGCAGAGTCAGCCCGAAGGTGGAGGTTCAGGGGCATTGGTGTACCACTCTGTGCTCCTTATCAGAGCCAATGGAGGTGCTGGGGGGGTGTGCTGCCTCTCAGGCTGAGTCGGCAGGGGGAGAGTTTAAAGGCAAGAGGAGATTCTCTGGGTGTTGTCTGTGGAGAGGGTACTCTGGGTGCTGTGGAGGTCGGGGCTGTTTCGGGTCGTGATCCTCCTTCAGTTTCCGAGGGTGCCAGTGTACCACAGACCCTGGGGGTGCCCTCTTGTTTTTTTCTTCCCCAGGCCCAGACGTGGAGGGTGATGGGAGAGTGCAGGAGCCCAGCCAGTCAGTGGGCTGCTTGTTGCGGTCAGGGGTGTCGGGACCCTTCCCTGGCATTGATCCTGGGGGTGGTGGCATGCCGGAGGAGGGGGGGAGAGTGATGGGGCCAGTTTGTGTAGCGGGATTAGTGAACTTTCCGAGAGTTCTGGTCTTTCAATTTTTGATAACGACCCTGGGAGCTGCACTGGCAAGCTTGTTGTTTCAGGTGCGAGTGGGTTGGCCGAGTGCCCAGACTCCAAGGCCGTGTATCATGCAACAGTTATCTGTGAGGTGCGAGAGTTCCTAAAAAACAAGTCATACTCTCAGAACAAAAATGGGTGCTGCAAAGAAACGGTGGGAGGATTGGCCAGCTTTGATTAAGACTCTCGAGGCTATCCTTGGCAACAAGGACAGCGATCTTCCTGACTCTGAGAAGAGACAGTTTGGGGACTTTTTGGAGTTCCTCAGAGAGAGTCTAGGCGGAGTGTGAGGATCTCAATTTAGTGTGCCTGCACATTCACAGTAGCTACATTAAATTTAAACGGGAGTAGAGAGAGTTTTCGCAGATTTCAGCTTTTATCAGTCCTTAGAGAGGGGAAATTTGCGGTGTGTTTTCTGCAAGAGACGCATACTGTTGTTAGTGATGAACCCACCTGGCGACTGGAGTGGGAAGGGGGGGTCTACATGAGCCATCTCAGCTCGAACTCGAGTGGGGTGGCCTTTCTGTTGGCCCCGAATTTTCTGCCAAATATTTTAAAAGTGCAAGAAGTTGTGCCAGGACGTTTGCTCCATCTGGCCGTGAGCCTGGATGGCATGCCGTTGCATTTCATTAACGTGTATGCCCCTAGCTCCGGCACAATGCAGGCCGGCCTACTTCAGGAAGTGACTGCTCTGTTGAGCACAATTGATAGGGGGAGAGTGTGTCTTCCTTGGTGGGGATTTTAATTGCACACTTGAGGCACGAGATCGTTCTGGTACTCAGTGTGCCCCTGCTGTAGCGAAGAAGCTGAGAGGGTTGATTGAATCCTTTGAGTTGGTTGATGCTTGGCGGAACCTCCACCCGGATTCCACTGCTTTTTCGCGGAGGTCTGAGGGTGGTGGTTCCCGCATTGATCGAATATATATTTCATGAGCGTTTGTTTCCCGTGTCTCGGCGGCATCAATGCGGCTGGTGCCGTGCTCGGACCACTGTCTGGTGCGTGTGGATTTCAATCCAGCGCGCGCTCGGGCTGGGTCCGCGTACTGGCACTTTAACAACAGGCTGCTAGAGGATCGGTGTTTCCGGGAAGCATTCAGTCGGTTTTGGGGGAAGTGGGAGAGAGAGGCAGAGGTGCTTCTCTTCCCTTAGGCAGTGGTGGGATGTGGGGAAAGCTCACATCCGTCTCTTTTGTAAGGATTATACGTGGGGGTCGACCGGAAGGCGGGACTCAGCGGTCGAGAGGCTTGAGAGGGAGATACTGGACGCAGAGTCTCGTCTGGGTCGGTTTGGTGAAGACTCCTGCGAATGGGGAGAGTTTCAGATGAAGAAGGAAGCTTTGAGGAGCCTGCTGCTTGAGCGGTCCCGAGGCGCCTACGTGAGGTCGCGGGTCCAGATGCTGCGCGATCTGGACCGAGCTTCGCCCTTTCTTTTTCTCTCTGGAGAAGGGGCGGGAGCTCGCAAACAGCTCGTGGAGCTGCTCGCAGACGACGGGTCCTCTGTCACTGATCCAGAGAGGATAAGTGCCTTGGTCAGGTCCTTTTATGGGTCCCTGTTCACTGCGGATAGATTCAACAGGGAGGCTCAGCGAGATCTGTGGGAGGGTCTGCCGACTGTAGATAGGGGGGGTGGCAGATCTTCTTGATGGCCCCTTATCTTTGGAGGAGTTGACTCGTGCCCTGCATCAGCTCAGGAGCGGTAAGTCCCCTGGGATGGATGGGCTGACGGTAGAGTTTGTTAGAGCGTTCTGGGATGTTCTTGGTGGAGATTACATGTTGGTTCTGGGGGAGAGCCTGGCGACCCGGGAGATGCCCCTCTCGTGGCGTAGGGCAGTTGTTGTCCTGCTGCCCAAGAAGGGTGAACTCCGCTTGTTGAAGAACTGGCGCCCGGTCTCTCTCCTATGCACAGAATATAAAGTTTTTGCACGGGCAATGGCAAATTGCCTGGGCTCCGTGCTGTCTCAACTGATTCATCCTGACCAGTCCTATACAGTCCCTGGCAGGTCCATTCAGGATAACTGGTAAGGGACCTGATTCATCTAGCCCAGGGCACTGGTCAGCCAGCTGCTTTTCTGTCTCTTGATCAGGAGAAGGCTTTTGATAGGGTGGAACATGAATACCTTTTCGGGACGTTGCAAGCGTTTGGGTTTGGGCCGCATTTCGTGGCCCGGGTCCGGCTTTTGTACACTGCAGTGGAGTGCCTTGTGAAGGTTAATGGTGCGTTGTTGTCTCCTTTTCATTTTGGGAGGGGGGTCCGTCAGGGGTGCCCCATGTCGGGTCAGTTATACTCGGTCTGTGTGGAGCCGTTCCTGTGTCTTCTTCGGAGGAGGTTGACAGGCCTGGCCCTACCTGGCCCGGGGGTGGAGGTGGTTCTTTCGGCGTATGCCGATGATGTACTCCTTATGCTCACTGATCCTGGTGACCTGCGGAGGATGCGTGACTGCCAGGAGATTTTCTCGGCTGCATCTTCTGCTAGGATTAACTGGAGTAAGTGTTCTGGACTTTTAGTGGGTGAGTGGCAGGTGGACTCCCTGCCAGAGGAGATGGTAATGTTTGCGTGGAGTACCACGCACCTCCTCTATCTGGGGGTGTACCTGAGTCCCACTGAGGATGCTTGGCCGGCAAACTGGCGGGAGTTGGAGACGAAAGTGATCGCCCGGTTGGGGCGCTGGTCAGGCCTGCTTGGAGTTCTTTCCTTTCGTGGGGAGGGGTGCTGGTCATAAACCAGCTGGTGGCCTCCATGTTATGGTACCGGCTGGCTACTCTTGTGCCGCCCTCTATTTTTTGAAACTGCTTTACAGAAGAAGCTGGTAGATTTCTTTTGGGGAAATAGGAAGCACTGGGTTTCCGCGGCGGTCCTGAGTCTCCCGTTAGAGGAGGGCGGCCAGTCCTTGGTATGTGTGCGTACCCAGGTGGCAGCTCTCCGCCTGAGGACTCTGCGGAGGTACATGTACGAAGAGAACCCACCCAGATGGCACGCTCTGGCCACGTATTTTTTCCGTCGGGGTCGTTGTCTAAGGGGGGTCTCACGGCTCCCGGTGGCGGGTATCAGTCGACCCGCTCTAAGGGGCTTGCCTGTCTTCTACCGGGATGTGCTAAGAGTGAGGAATTTGGTTGTTTTCAGCCAGCGTGTTGTTCCAAGAGGGGAGGGGGTTGTCGTGGCTGCGGGAGTGGCCGGTCCTCACCCTGTCATGGCGGGGTGTCGAGGAGAGGCGGGTGCCTAGAGTGGTTCTGATAGAGCTTACCCCCGCTCCGTCAGATCTGCTCATCGGGCCTAGGATCCGGGATAGTTCTCGGGTACCGGTTCCACACAATCTGAGCCGCCTTTCTGAGATGACCAGCTTGCCATTTCGTGATGCGAAGAAACGCACACTGTACAGGATGCTCCTGCACATTTTGCACCTCCTTACCTTCGTCTCCCGTCCCGATACACCATGGCGGACGGTGTTACCACCTGAAGGCGGGGGAGGTCCTCAGTGGGGGTCCTTCTATAAGCGAGTTGTTCCCCTTTACATTGGGGACCTGGGGTGGAGAGTGTTGCACAGAGCGGTGGTTTGTAATAGACTTTTGAGTCGGTTCACGGGCTCGTCCGCAGCATGTAATTTCTGTGGCGAGCAAGAGACCGTGTTCCACGTGTATATGGAGTGTGAGAGGCTACTGCCCCTGTACCAATATCTGAAGGGGTTGTTCCTCAAGTTCTGGTTGCATTTTAGTCCCACGATTCTAGTGTTCGGACACAAGGCAGGGAGTGGGGAGAGCCGAGTGGGGGGGGGAACTTCCCTGTCGGTTTGCTCCTGGGCCTGGCCAAGATGGCCATTCGTGGGTCCAGGCAGCGGGCGGTCGATGGTCAGGCTAGAGTCGGCTGCCTGCCCCTTTTCCGGGCCTACGTCCGTGCACGTGTGTCCCTGGAGCGGGAACATGCGGTGTCCACGGGGACTCTGGAGGCCTTCCGTGGGCGCTGGTCACCGCGTGGGGTTCAGTGTATTGTGAACAATGATTGTATTGTTGTACTATAATGGTTGTATATAGTGCCATTTTTGATTATGGTTTGATGTGTTGTATTATATGATTGTGTCAATAAAGTTTTTGAAACTAAAAAAAAAAAAAAAAAAAAGAGAGAGTCTTTGTGTAATACCGTATTACCATGTAAAGGGTGGCATGCACATATGTGTCGTGAAGTTTATAAGTGGCATGAATTAATAAGGGTTAATCTACAATTAATAAACTGAATATGCTGTTAGAATTCAATCAAATGTTGTGGTATAATTGAGATTCAGTTTCTTTGAAACAAATCTTGAAATTTAAAGGACATAAAATGCTGGACAAATTCAGCAGGTCCATGCAGCATCTCTTCAGTCTAAAGAATGGTCTCGACCAGAAATGTCATTTATTCATGTTCTCCAGAGATGCTGCCTGAACTTCCAAGTTACTCCAGCACTTTTTGTCCTTTTGTGCATTGACCAGTATCTACGGTTCTTTGTTTCTTTAAATTTAAAGTGTGGTTACACATGTCAAGAACCTTAATAAAGGTTATGAATGTTGTCATATCTGCAATTACTCCACAAAATGGCCAACAGTTTCACCTGTACTAAATACAATGGATGAGAAAGTACCATAATAATATTGACCTGTTCAATCACTTGAATGCAGTGTTGTATTTGTGCATCGCTGAGTAAAGTACATGGAAGATTATCACCTCATATACTGTAATACATGCTCCCTTGTGGCTTTACTTTGACATTTAAATTGGTTTCTAATGTCATAAGCCCTCAGTGGTGAATCTGTTTCACTGATGAGAGGTCAAGCTGAAGGACAATGCTGCTAGGGAACTCATGGTATTGTTCAAGAGGCAAGTGAGCTTAATAAATATGTTATGCTGAGCAAGCCTTGCATTGCAATTAAGTCTATCTTCTTCTTGTGCCTAAAGTTGTAGATCAAGGGTAGACATCCAGGCCAGGACAGCATCAGTTACTGGGTGGATGGCTTTGATGCCCCCAGAGAAAAGCCTCAGTGGGCAGTAATTCACGATGTGTGGGATGGTCTGGTCTGGATGTCCGCAGTCGCAAGCAGGGCAGTCTGTCATCCCCCACTTATGCAGGTGATGGGCTGTTCTTGCATGGAGGGTGCGGATTCTGTTCAGGGTTAGCCATTGTTTGCGATGGAGGTCAAACCCTGGTGGTTTCACTGTGGGGTCTGTGATGACCTCTCCGTTGTTGGTGTTGGCATCTTTCCAGGCTCTGCGCCACTCAGTCTTGGAGTCAAAGTCTTCCAGGGATTTAACGGAAGACGAGAAGGGTTTGCGGGACTTCAGGTGCATGTTGGGCAGATTGAGCAAGTCAGCATGGATGGGAAGGTCAGGGTTAGCCTCGATGGTGCACCAATCTTTCAACATTCTCTCCCTCTCTGCTGGGAGGGGCGATATGAGAGAGGACAGGGAGCCACTGCAAAGGTGTTGACTTAAGCGTCCCTGTGATGACCCGCATTGCAGAGTTCAGGACAGTGTCAACTCATTTGGTGTGGCAGCTATTAGCCCAAGCTGTTGAGCAAAACTCGGCTGTTGAGTAGACTAGGGATAAACTTGAGGTATGGAGGGTGTGTGCATTGGATCCCCACTGTTGTGTGCAAGTTTCCTGATGATGTTAACCCTTGCTTTCAGATTATCAGCCACTCTCTTCAAGTGCTCACAATAGGTGAGGGTGCAATCCAGGGTGACTCTGAGGTACTTGGGGAATTCTTCATTCTTCACCAGCTTACCACAAAAGAACACTCAGAGCTTTGCATTGGCGAGCTGATTGCTGAGGTGAAAGGCATTGATAGTGTCTTAAATAGGTTTGGGCGAAGTCGCCAGAGGGTGAAGTACTCCTCCATCCCCATCAAGTCTTGGGTTAGCTGATATCTGCTGATATCCTCAAGGGCAGCTCCCTGGTAGGCAAGGGCAAGGTCATCTGCATATGCTAACTTCCTGGACGAGGTGGTTGGCATGTCACTCACATAAATGTTGAATAGTAGGGGAGCTAGGACAGAGCCCTGGGGGAGAGCATCATTAAGGGTCCTGACAGAGCTGATCTGGTTCCCAAGCGAGACCTAAATCTACAGTTGCTGAGGATGGATGAGAGGGCACACATGGTGGTTTGGCACTTCAAGATTCTGGAAGCTTTCAGCAACAGACCATATCTCCACATGGTGTCATAAGCTGATGACAGATCGATGAGAGCAACACCAGTTTTCAGGGCATGTTGGAAGCCAGCCTCTATATTGATAGAGAGGGCAAGGACTTGATCTGCGCAGCTTCTACCAGATCTAAAGCCATCTTGCTCTCTGGACAGAACAAGTTCTACTAATGGAGAAATCCTGGCAAGCAGGAGGCGCTCAAACAGCTTGTAGGATGTGCACAAGAGGGAGAAGGGTCGGTAACAAGCTGGATCATCAGCAGATTTCCCAGGATTGAGGATGGCGATGGCTTTAGACTTTATCCAGGCCTTAGGGATAATTCCGCTGCAATGGACATGGGTGAAAAAAGCAACCAGCCAGTTGCGTCCATGGGGGCCAAGGTTCTTCAGAAATTCCGGGTAGATCCCATCAACTGCTGCTTTCCCAGCTTTAGTAGAGGGCAGGCCTTTGTCTACATCAACTGGAGTGTATGGATTAGAAATGGGGCTTGAGGATAGTGAGGAAGAGATGGACTTTGTCAGGCCCCATCTCACTTTTTGTCGGGCTTCTTTGGAAGTGGCAACCTTCAAGTTTGCCAGCAGGCGAGCGGCTACAGCATTTGCTGACACGTGGGGGGGGGGGGTGTTGTACCGGGGGTTGTAAAATATTGCTGTAAATAAAACCAGCTCTCACTCAGGACATCATACAACTGCGACTTGGTAAGTTCATTGGGTCGTAGGCATCAAACTCAGTAATAATACTAATAATACTAATAATAATAATACTACTACTACTACTAATAATAATAATAATAATAATAATAATAATAATAATAATAATAATAATAATAATAATAATAATAATAATAATAATAATAATAATATGATGATCTATTTTATTGCTCATAGTTCACCATCAAACCCAACTATTTCTTTCCGTCTTCTGACTACCATTAGTGGCAAAAAAAGACAATGTGTTTGGTGATTCAGGAATGCCTCATTTCTCAAAAAGTTTTTATTATACTCCAGGATGCATTTGGCTGAAATGAGCTGAGCTTGAAATTCATCTAATACTTTTAACTAAATGGTTACTGTGTTGTTTTTAAGAGCAAAGATCACAAGCTTGCAGAGGCTTGATTTTAAAATGAACAGTAATTACGAAATGTTCTTGTCTACATGTCTCAGCTGTGAAGTCAAGTTAAAAATAAATCTGAGCACAGGCAATAAAGGGTGACAGTAGGCAGTCCAGAATCCAATGTTTAGCACCTTTCCACATATCTGTAATGTCTTGTAAATGTAAACTGGTCTTTATTTTAAAATAAAACTTTTTGTAAATCTTTTACAGCAATGTACAATGCATACTATGCGAGAACCACTTTCTTAAAGATATTTCCATTGGATCTATTGTTGTTTATAATAGGGAATCCCACATGTATAAAACATCTTTCTCAACCTCAAATCATCCAAATGATTCACTGTTGAAGTGAATTCACTACTGTAATTAGGAAGACAGTTAATAATACAGGTTTATATCAGGAACATGTCTCTGGATCCTTTGACTGGTGAAGAAACTTGTCTGAACTGGGTGTTCCAGCAAAATATTATTATTACATTTTGATTTTCAAGTAAAACATAATAAGACACGAAGTAACAGGTAAGGAAGGATGAGAAATTGATAGCCCCCCCCCCCCCCCGCCCCCAGCCCACTTCCCAATTCATCATGCTGTAAGTGTTGCATAAGGAACGCAACTTACCGTTATAAAATTATCACAGTTTATCATAATGATGTCTATAACCATCTCCAAGTTTCAGCTAACTATATGACATGTAGAAGAATGACTGATGATCTCAAACAGGTTCCACTGTATTATATTTTATTGTTTTGACTGTAAATCGCACTTCAGTTGCAACATGATGCAAAATTCCTGAAATACGAGCAGAGTTTCTCTTTGTTCACAGTAACATAATAATCAAGTATCCAGAGGCTTGAACTAATGACCCAGAGGCATGAGTTTAAATTTCATCACGGCTGTTTAAAATTTAAAATTTAAGTAATTAAATAAAATCTCAAATATAAAGAAGTATAATTAATGGTAACCATGAATCTACTGGACTGCTGTAAGAACCCATCTGGTTCACTAATGCACATCAGGAAAGGAGACTGCTTTGACTTATGTATAATTCTACCAGCCATTTAAATTAGTTAGAATTAGAAATGGACTATAAATGCTGGCCTTGACAATGACACCACGTCTTGTGAATAAGTAAACTAAAAAAAAAACTTCACCTTGCGCAAAGATCAGCAATAAATGTTGGAAGACCACTTGCGTTAAATCATTCTGTCAGCTACATTATTCATTATTTTCTTCTCTAAGATACCGAGCAAAGTGGTGCACTTCAAGTAATGCCATATACTGTAATGCTTCTATTTCTGACTCTCTACCCATGTATTTGAGCTTTTAGCTTGGCTGCAATGCGAGGCACTATTACATAGAACCCATGAAGATTAAGTGTATGCACAACTCAAACGGAGCAAATAACCTATCCACAAGCTTTCTGTTTGATTGTGTGATCTTTTACAGGAACAATAGGTAGACACCAAGAATTAGGACTCTGTAAGAGGAGATGGATGAAAGCTGCAAATTCCTAGGAGTAAATATCACCAGTAACTTGTCCTGGACCACCCATATTGAAGCAATGGCCAAGAAAGCCTCTACTTCCTTAGAAGGCCGAGGAAGTTTGGCAAGTCCCTAACAACTCTTACCAACTTCCACAGGTGTGCCGTAGAAAGTATTTTATCAGGAAGCATTACAGCATGGCTTGGGAACAGCTCCATCCAAGAGCGCAAGAAATTGCAGAGAATTGTGGAAGCAGCCTGAACATCTCACAAATCAACCCCCCCCCTTCCAATGACTCCATTTACACCATACGCTGCTTGGCAAGGCCACCAGCACAATCAAGGACGAGTTGATCTCCAGCTACTCCCTCTTCTACCCTCTCCCATCAGGCAAGAGGTATAGAAGAATGAAAACACACACCTCCAGATTCAGGGACAATTTCTTCCCAGCAATCGAACCATCCTACCAATGATTAGAGAGCAGTCCTGAGCTACTACCTACTTCATTGGAGACCTTCGAACTATCTTTAATCAGACTTTACCGGACTCTATCTTGCACTAAACGTTATTCACGTTATTCCCTTTGTCGTGTATCGAAACACTGTGGATGGCTCGATTCTAATCATGTATTGCCATTCCACTGACTAGTCAGCATGCAACAAAAACGTTTCATTGTTCCTCAGCACACTTGACAATAAACAAAACTAAACTAAACTATAAGTTCTGTTTGTTACTTAAAACTTTCCAGCTTCTTCATAAATGCTGAAATTTGCCAGTGCTGGGTCTGGCCCTCGTGAAGTGTGCAGGAAGTCAGTGGTGAGGAGTACGAACTGTGTGATGGACTGGTCTACATCTACAAATCTCTGCAATTTCTTCTGGCTGTTTCAGAGCTGTTGCCAAACCACGCTGAATTGCATTCCAATCGTCTGCTTTCTATGACATATCCATAGAAGTTGGTGATGGTCTTTGGAGAAATGCTGAACATACTTAGTCTTCTAAGGAAGTAGAAATGTTGGTATGCTTTCCTGACTGTAGCTTCAATATAATTGTCCAGGACAAATTGTTGGTTATATTTATGCTTAGGAACTTGAAGTTCATGACCATCTTCACTTTAGCACCATTGACGCTGACCTGGGCATCTACACCATTATGTTTCCTGCAATAAAAAACAAGCTCCATCAACTTGCTGACTCTGAATGAGAGGCTGTTGATTTTATATCATGTTACTAATCTGTCTAATCTTATTCCTGTACTACATCATCATTGTTTGAGTTTCAGCCACCTATGGTGTTGTCAGTTGGTGACCTGTAAATGGAGTTAAAGCCAAGTTTGGCCACAGTCATGAGTACATAGGAAGTATAGAACAGAACGGAGAATGCATCCTTGCAGGGCACTAGTGCTGAGAATTATCGTGGAGGATATTTTGTTGCCTGGAGGTTGAAGTGGCAGAGCAGGGTTCTGAATCCTATAACCAGGATTTTGGAGATTAATTTGGTTCTGTTCATAATGTTTGTAGATATGCAATTCACAAACTCTTAAAGTGTGCAACATCTTTTAATGATAGCACAGGGTATTACATACATCATCAAGCACTGGCTACATTCTTCTACTGAACTGTACCCAGGGAGGGGAAGGCGTTATGATTGATGTTAACTAGGCGGGGTTAATGGTACTGAGGTAGCTATATTATTGGTTGCATATATAAGCCATCTACATCCTTCCCCTTAGAAAATTAAAACAGATTGGTCACAACAACAGAATTAAGCAGCAGAATTAAACAAAATCGCCATAACGAACAGGTGGCTTACTAATCCGGCCCAAGAGCATACGGATGTCTCCCCCTTCCCCCGAAAGAGCAGAAGAAACAGGAGGACGCGAGGCAGCTGGGGAACCAGGGAAGGGCAGTGGGGTGGGAGAAGCAGGAGAGTGAGAACCGCGACTGGCAACAGGTGACCCGCGCAGAGGGGAACAGGGCGCTCGATATGGGGTTCGAGACATGCAAGAAACACTGGCTGGGACGGCTGCCAGCTGCTGGTATGAGAGTGGCGGGGAATAGGGCCCCGGGGCCTGCGGCTTCGGCTCATTAACCGCAAGCAGGTGTTGTCAGCTTCTTCGGTAGATGGTTCCCTCATAGTCGACCAGGTACGAACGAGGTGCGTCGGCCACCCCAACCACGGTAGCCAGATGGGAGTGACCACTGGCGGTCTGCAACCGAACAACCTGTCCAGGCAACAGAGGATCGAGTGGTCTGCACAACCGATTGGGGAAACGCCGCTGGCTGTCATGTTTCTCTTGAATGCGCCTCTACACGGAGGCAGGCTTCAGCACCCGAGGTTGCAGCTGGCGCTGAGCAATCAGGATGGTAGATCTGGTTGTTCTGGACATCAGACGCTGAGCAAGTGACCCCATGGCCGGATCCCTGGAAACATTCCTGAGGTTCAGGAGATCCAAATACAAATCAGAGTTGGACAGTCTCGCCTGTTCCATCAGAAGCTTGGCGCTGCGGACGGCCTGTTCAGCAAGGCCGTTGCTCTGTGGGTACTCTGGGCTGCTGGTGAAATGCACGAAATTCCACTTGTCGGCAAAACCTTTGAACTTTCGGCTGGTGAACTGCCTGCCGTTGTCAGTCTGCAGCCGGACAGGGGACCCAAAAGTGGAGAAGTGTTTCTGCAGCTTCCGGATCACCATCTCCGACGTGAGGGATGTCAGCAAATCCACTTCGAACCAGTTTGAGTATGAGTCGACCAGGACAAGGTAGTGGTTACCATGCCACTCGAAGATGCCGGCAGCCAACGAGGACCAGGCCAAGGCAGGGGCAGGTTGTTGCAGCAGGGGCTGTCGCTGCTGGTGTGGAGCAAGACTGTTGTACGTGGAGCAGGCAGAAACTCGGTCTCAGATATATTTGGCCATTCCAGGCCAGTACAATTGGCACTGAGCGTGGGCGAGTGTTGCATCGACCCCCGGGTGTCCGCTATGGGCTGCGCAATAGTAAAAGTCAAACAGGGAGGACGGGACTACAACTTTATGTCCCTTGACGATAACGTCATTCTGGAGCACCAGTTCATCACGGACCAGTGAGAAAGGAGGGGGGGGGGGGGGAGGGGGGGGGGGGGGGGGGGGGGGTGGGGGTGTGGGGGGATAGGCTGTTATGTGTTTCAGTCGGCGCGCTGGAGCGCTTTGTTGGCCACCCTGATTTAATCACAAAGGCAAGCCGCTGCAAAACTGGGTCGGCAGCGGTGTGCTCAGCCAAAAGCTGTAGCTGCTTGGTGGGAATAAAGTCAACGTCCAGTACGAGCAAGTCCTCTGTTTCGTAGGGGTGGCGAGCACAGGAGGTCCGTAGGGCACGGGATAGGGTGTCGCAATGTGCATCTCAGTGCCCTTCTTGTAGATGATGGCAAAATCGAAATGCTGGAGCTGCAGCATCATACGCTGCAGCCTGGCAGGGGCAGCGTGAATCAGCTTGTACAGGATTGTCACCAGTGGCTGGTGGTCGGTTTCAACCGTAAATCTGCTGCCAAACAGAAAGTCTCTGAACTTGGAGCAGGCGAACACAACCGCGAGCAGCTCCTTCTCGATCTGAGCGTACCGCTGCTCGGTGTCCATCATGGTGTGGGAGGCATAGGAGACAGGATGTAATGATCCATCGACAGACTGAAGGCAGGCCGCACCCAGGCCGAACTTGGAAGCGTCACAGGTGACGGTGATGTGGCGACTCACGTCGAAGGACCGCAACATCGGAGTGTTAATCAATTTCGACCTGCGGCAGTCAAAGGCCTGCTGGTGATGTGGGAGCCAGACCCAGGCGATATCCTTTTTTGTCAGCTGCCACAGGGGTGCACTCAGCTCACTGAGGTTTGGTATAAACTTCCCAAGGTAGTTCACCATGCCCAAGAATCATTGTAGACCTGGCATGTCGGTGGGGGCTACCATCTCGAAGATGGCAGCCGCCTTCAAGAGGTTGGGTTTTAGTCCGTTAAAGGTGAAAACGTGTCCAACATACATGACTTCTGAGACACGAAACCGGCACTTCTTGGGATTCAGCTTCAGGTTGGCCTTTCGCGCCTGATCCAGGACTCGGCGGATGTTCAGGTCGTGCTCGGCAATGTCCTTCCCATAAATGTCCTTCCCATTGTTTCCCATCCGAGGCTGTGGTCTCCTAAACCTAGCCAGGTTGATAGATTTATTGCCCGAATCCCGGTGGTCATCTGGCAATACAACAACCTCAGACAATCTGCAGGCATGCATGGCTTTTTCTAACGTTAGATCCGAATCCCTTAGAAGCTCACATCGCAGCTTCTGGTCACGCATGCCAGTTACTAAAATGTTTCTAGTGAGCTGGTCTGTCATGTCACCAAAACGGCACCGCTGGGCGAGATAACGCAAATCAACGATAAAACATTCAACAGGTTCATCCGGCAGCTGTTTCCTTGAAAAGAACCGTGCCCTCTATAGAATGCGGTTCGAGAGCAGGTCACAAATCTCCCTGAACTTACGTAGCAGGCAAGCGGGGTCACTGTCAGATTCTGCAGGAGTAGTCACCACGTTGTTGTCGTCCAGGATTGCTGGAGCCTAGGTGAAAGTTCTGGCTCTCTTCATAGCATCAGGTCCGACAAGGTTGAGTAGGAGGGAGGCTTTAAGGGAATCAGGATCAGCGCGGTGTGCGACGTTGACAAAGTGGGTGAAAGCAAATTCAAACGTGGCCCAGCGCTCAGAGATATCAGCATCAAAGACAAGCTGCGCGGGCTTTCTACAAGAGGACGCCATGGTCAGAGAGATTAAGCACAAATGGGCACAAATCAAAATAAATAAATAAAACCCGATAGGCAGGAGACGCAGGCAATAAATAGAAGTCTGACATAGATGGCTTTGTTATCCAAATGTTCTAGCAATGCGTGAATGGTGTGGGATATGGTGTCTAGTTTGGACCAGTTGCGATGACAGACAAAAAACAGTTGATCAAGGCTGGCTGAAAGGCCAGAGTTAATGTGCACCATGACCAGCCTCTCAAAGCACTTCATGGTGGTGGATGTCAGAGCCACTGCATGTTAGTTTTTAAGGTATGTTATCTTGCTTTTATTTGGTTGCAAGATGAAAGTGGACTTCTTAAAGTGGTGATAACTGCAGAATGGAGTAATGAGAGGTTAAAAATGTCTGTGAATACTCCTGCCAGCTGTTATATGCAGGTCCTGAGGATGCAGCATGGGCCTCTTTCCAGCCCAATTGCTTTCCACGGTGTCATTGCTAGGAAGGCTGATCTGGCATCTGCGACATTGACCATGAGTACAGACGCACCAA
Organism: Okamejei kenojei; assembly: GCA_035221665.1. NCBI lineage: Eukaryota > Metazoa > Chordata > Chondrichthyes > Rajiformes > Rajidae > Okamejei > Okamejei kenojei. The sequence continues at coordinate 67,333,667 of CM069139.1, forward strand.
GGTTGTCTGGGCAAATGATGCCATTCCAGTGACCTTCTGTTCAAAGCAAGCATAAAATGCAAAGATTTTGTTGGGGAGGGATATGTTGTTGCCACAATACTGCTAACTTCACATTATCATCTGTTACAGTATGCAAGTCTTGACACTATCAACAGGTATTTTATTTAACATTTAAATTCAAGTAATTCGAGTTTCATTGTACCTTAATTGGTACACGTGACAATAAACTGACCTTTGAATCTTTGAATAAGTTTGTTATAAAGTTCTGCGGCTGACTGGATCAGACAGTTGGCCAGATATCAATTGCTTGTGACATTTCAGTTTAAATGTTCAACAAATTAAAGATACCAAGTATAGAACTGAGTGTTTGCCACAAAATGGTCACATATGTTGGATTAAGAGGACATTTGAAACTAGCAGGGGATATTTGGGGCTGGCAGGAGACATAAAAAAAAGAGAAGAGGTCGATCCAGAGGGTAACATGCATTTAAAAAAAAAACTGAAGAGTAAATTGTGGAATGATATGAGGAAGGACTCGGAGATCAGATGACCTTAATGGAATAACCAAGATAGAGGGTTATTGTGGATAGATACAGTGTAACATAAAAGGAAAAGAAACCTACTGGTCAGACCCATAATATCTGGAGCAGATGCTGTATATTTTAAAACTTCTTTTCTCCCATCCGATCACTAACTGGATGGATCAATCACAAATATTATGTTGATGTAAGTTTCTTCTGTTGAAATGCACATTTGAGCTTTGAATCAGAATGCAGCAAAAAACTTGCTATAATTTTGCACTGCAAGAAATTTCCTTCACTAGTGCAGATTTTTGATCGATATTTATTTATGTATTTTAATTTTGAAAAAAACTGTTAAAATCTGTGTTATTGGTACCTGGGCATTGTTGACAAGGCTAGCATCTATTGCCCATCCCTAATGTCCTTGGGAAGTTTCATTTGAGCCAATTTCTTGAACAGCTCCAGTGCTTCTGGCTAAGTTATCCCCAATTCTGTTTGGGATTTGCAATATTTAAATCCATTGATGAAGAATAATGAAAATGAAGAAGGGATGATATATTTCCAAATCAATGTGTTTGCATCGCATACATATGCATTTGGATGGTAAATCTATATATCCATATCTCTATAATTCTAAAACTCTGATCTTGGATGTGTGTGTATTTATTTATGTATTTGTGTGTGTGTTTATTTGTTCGTCTGTGATTCACATCTCCTCGAAAACACGATGCGCTAACAGTTAGATTTTTACATATTCCGATAGATATTTACGTCATAATGTCAAAAATCGCCTTATCTGAAAATTTGATTCATTATTTCTTGAGTTATTTATTAAAATTGTTCACAAATCTGAAATCTTTTTTAAAGTTAACGAGCAGATTATGTCACAATGGCTCTACTCCTCGCGGCCCGCTGCGCACAATTTTCAACGCGCAGCCTGTTGGGCACAGTCTTTAATGCGCTGCGAGTTACGTCAACCCCCCGACTCTCAGTCATTTGGTCGGCGCCAGCGCGCAGTCGACTCACACTCGGCCGGCCGTCCACAGCGGCCCATCCCGCCCACAACCCAGCCACCCTCACGCCTATGCCTCCCGGGGGCTGGTGGGTGTGGGCTCTGGATTGCAGCAGTAATTTGGATGGGGTTTTTCCGAGGGCAGTAATTGGATGGGTTTCTGAGGGCTTTCCGGGAGTATATCCGAGGTCGCCTGAGGTTCTGCAAGAGTCCCGAGATCGCTCCAAGGCCCGCCGCACCGCTCACAGTCGGCCCCCACTCAGTGTGTGTCTGTTCGGCCGCCCACTCGCACCATATACCCGAGTTCAAGTCCGCCCTTCACCTCATTCTCCCCCCAATCCCCCTCCCCCCTTTCCCCCTCCCCTCAATCCTCCCCTCCCCTCTCTATACCCCCCTCCTCCCTCCACCCTCCAACCCCTCTCCCATTCCTCCTCTCCACCTCCCCCCTTCCTCCACTCTCCCCCCTGCACCCCCTGATTTTCCCCCTCTCCCCCTTAATGCGTCTGGCTTTGCCTGATGAAGTGCTGATTGTCACAATGACTGTATGCTGTATTCACATGCTGCGAGTGATGTCGCTATTTGCCGGTGTTCACCCCCGCTCGCCCGCTCGCAGCGGCCACACCCCCCTTGCTCGGGGGGTCCTCGGGTTGGCGCATGGTGGCGAGGTTACTCCCCTCCCCCTGTCTCTGCCCTCTCCCTGTCTCTGCCCTCTCCCTGTCTCTGCCCTCCTATTCTACCCCCACCCTTCCCTCTCCAGCCACGTCTGCACAGTTGGGGGCTATGAGTGAGTGGATAGGGCGGAGGAAGGGGTAAAAGGAGCTAATTAATAATATTAATATAATATCAAGTTAGTGTGTGTGTGTGTGGGTGGGTAATGCGTGTGATGTTGTAGGCTGCCCCCGCCCCCCCCCCACAAACGTGCGTTGAGGGGATGGGACCCAACAGGTCCCACTTGGTCTACTAACCATTAAAACTCTGATCTTGCTTCTTCATTTGTGTGTGTGTGTGTGTGTGTGTGTGTGTGTGTGTGTGTGTGTGTGTGTGTGTGTGTGTGTGTGTGTGTGTGTGTGTGTGTCTGTGTGTGTGTGTCTGTGTGTGTGTGTGTGTGTGTGTGTGTGTGTGTGTGTGTGTGTGTGTGTGTGTGTGTGTGTGTGTGTGTGTTGATGTGTAATCACATCTTCTCGAAAAACGACACACTAACGGTAAAATGCTTACATATTCCGTTAGAGATTTTTGCCATGAAGTCCAGAAACTACTTATCTGAAAATTTCAGGCTTTATTTCTCGACTTATTACTGAAAATGTTTTAAAACATTTACTTTCAAATCACTTCTAACATACTGATGCAAAGTTGTAAGATAGTAATAGTGGCAGGAACACTGATCTTTTGAGCTCAATGGCATCTCACAGCAAGTGCACCTGACATTTGCATCAATGCTGCCATCATAGCTTCTGGCGCAACTCTGATCTTGACCACTTCCTGTTTGCACTGCATATTGATTTTAGAAAAAATTGCTACCACTTACAGCTGTGATTTTTGGCCATCTTACTCAGAGTCCCCCTCCGCTGCGTAGGACGAGGATTTTTCCCATCAATGAAAAATAAAAGACATATTAATGTTTTAAAAATGTTGAGATTCTCTCACCTGTCAATCACACCATAAAGGCCACACCCCTTCTGGTGGGAGGAGGGAGGGACTATAAAACCCGGAACTGTGGAAGTGCCTCAGTTCTCTGCAAGATGGAGGAGGGAGAGGTCACAGATCTCTGTCTGAGCTGTGAATAATACTGAACACGTGTCTACTAAACTATGAGTGGTTTTACTGACCTGTCAGTGCCCTTAATGTGGTTTGAAAATGTAGTTTGAAAATGCAAAATAATTTTTTGGTTTGAAAATACAGAAGTGTTTTTTGGTTTGAAAATGCAAAAGGTGTTTTTGGTTTGAAAATGCAAAAGCTGTTTTTGTTTCGAAAATGCAAAAGCTGTTTTTGGTTTGAAAATGCAAAAGCTGTTTTTGGTTTTGAAATTGGCTTCTTTGAAAATGCAAAAGCTGCTTTTGGTTTGAACATGCAAAAGCTGTTTTTGGTTTGAAAATGCGAAAGCTGTTTTTGGTTTGAAAATGCAAAAACGGTTTTTGGTTTGAAAATGCAAAAGCGGTTTTTCCCTTATTGAAAATCGGGTGTTGCCTTATTGAAAAGCGGGTGTTGCCTTATTGAAAAGCGGCCTTGAATGTGCTGGCTTTGCACCCTGCTTGAAGTGGTAGAAAACTGCGCTTGAGTTTGGTGGCCTTGCACCTTGCCTGGAGTGGCATTAAACTGCACTTGAGTTTGGTGGCCTTTCACCCTGCCTGGAGTGGCATGAAACTGCACTTGAGTTTAGTGGCCTTGCACCCTGCCTGAAGTGGCATGCAACTGCACTTGAGTTTGGTGGCCTTGCACCCTGCCTGAAGTGGCATTTCAAGGAATAGCCATGAGTCAACTGCCAGCCCACCGGCCATGAGTGGGCTGCCACCCCTCCCGCGCCCCCGCACACCAGGCTTGAGTGACTGAGCCATCAGCCCAAGAATCCATTCATCCCACAATGTCCATACTAGCCCTCTGGAAACCAGTCCCTTCAGCCCTCATCACTCATACTAGCGCTCCAGAAAGCCCCTCCCCCCCACTGGCCACGAATATTGGAATTGGTGGAGAGGTGGAATATTACGTTGGGGGTCCAGCCCTCCCGTGTGATGCAGGGACCCAATGGGTCCCGCTTAGTCTAGTATATTACTAAATCTCTCATCTTTTTGTTTGTTTTCAGATTTTGTGTTGTACTTCTATTTGAGCAAAGATGGTACACGATAGCCCTACAATTTTCGGCCCACCTTACTCACCATTGTCCTGTGGTGTAAATTAAACACATTTTGTTCAGATTGATGGTATATTTTTTAAGTTATTAATGTTTAAAACTTAAATTAACAAAACAGCACCCTTCACCTGCTCTTGCGCAGTTGGGGAGGGTTCCCGTGCGTGCATTTACTGGCATCACAAAGGGCACCCAACGAGTCCTAAGCCACGCCTGCACAGTTGGGGCCTTTCCAGAATTCAGATCGCCATCTTTTCACAATGGCGACATAGGTAAGATTACTTCCATTTTACTGTTGCTCCAGGCCCATGGGGATCCACCACCTTGGCGCTGAGGCTGGTACTACATCTGCGGGTGGCGGCGGCCAGCTCCGGGGTTGGGCAGAGGCCGCGCTGACCTGGCTCTGGGGCCTGGGCGCTGAGGCTGGCTTTGAGGCCAACGGCTTCTGCTGTTGCTCCAGGCCCGTGCTGCAGCCTGAGGCCTCGCCGAGGATCCGAGACCTTGGCGCTGAGTCTGGCCCCGAGGCCGATGGCTGCTGCTCCTCCGGGCACGCAAGGAGGGAAAGGAGTGGCAACCTCGAGATCGTGGGGAAATGAGGAGGGAGATTGAGGGAGAGGAGGGGGTAGGGAGGGAGAGGGGGGGATAGTGGGGGAGATGAGGAGAGGAGAGAGTGGGGGAGAAGGGGAAATAGAGGGAGAGGAAGGGGGGGGGAGTGGGAGAGGTAGGGAGTGGGGAATTAGAGGGAGAGGAGGGGCAGTGGGTGATGTGAGGAGGGATAGTTGGGTGGATACGGGGAGGTGTAGAAATTGGGGAGATGGGGGATAGAGGGATAGGAGGTGGGGGGTAGGGATGGGAGAGGAGTTATGGAGGGAGAGAGGGAGGGAGGGAGGAGGACTGAGGGTAGGGGAAAGGAGAGGGAGGAGAGGTGAGGGAGGGATTGGGGAGGGGAGGAGTAGAGGGGAATGAAGAGGGAGGGTGAAGAGGAGAAGGGAGTGAGTGCTTGGGATGTGGGGAAATGAGCCGCGCCTGCGCAGTTGGGGGCTATGGGTGAGTGGTGGAATATTGCATTGGGGGAACAGGTTGCATTATGGGAACGGGTGAGTGGTGGAATATTGCGATGGGGAACAGGTTGCATTTGGGGACCAGGCCTCCCATGTGACAGGGACCCAACGGGTCCCACTCAGTCTAGTTAGAACTAAAATTGTATTGGTGAGTGCATTCACACATGTACAGGGAGCTTATTTGTAGTATCTAGAATAGTTAGATTGTAGCATTTGGGTAAAAGATCATTGAATACCAATTTGAAATTGAATGCTCCAAATATCCTTCTGTTGATACGATTCACCATGTGCAGAATGTTTTCTAGAGTTATTTCATTTTGCAGAAGGCTATGGCAGATGGCAGGGCAGGTTCTGAAGAATATTTTTCTATGTCTTGTGTTTTGCATGAATAGCTTTTGTCAGTTCAATGCTGTATTCCTTTTGGAATACTGTATTTCTGGCAGTTTTGAGCAGATGATAAACAGTCCAGTACAAATTACTGGAAGAGGTAGGAGTGAGTGAAACGCTCTCAGAAGAAGATAACATATACTCAGGATCCCAAGAAACTGCAGATGCTGGAACCTTGAGCAAAATTCAAAGTGGTTGAAACAGTAGGTCAGGCAGCATCTGCAGAGGGAATGCATGGGCAATTTCTTGGTCGGGGTCCTTCAGTCTGAAGAAGGGTCCCAGCCTGAGTTCCTCCAGAATTTTGTGTTTTGCTCATATATTCAGGTCATCAGTGAGCAATATTCCCACGTGAACAGGTATAAGCAACAATGGCTGAGATACGGGAGCTTCAGTAAATTAAACGGTGAAATATGCTGCAATTATAGCTCCTGTTGCGACTTCAGCAAGGCGGCTTGGATTGTGCTGTCAAGATGATTGGCAATAAGTCAGTATTTTAAGGATTGGGTTCCCTCCAATCTTCTAATATCTAATTTTACAGATTACCATCCTCTGTTGTGTAGAGGAAGTCATGAAGTCTCTACATTTCATTCATTCTTCCTGGACAACAGCAAATTAAAAGAACTAATAGATTTCTTATGCTTCAAGGTCCCGTTAATCTTTCCAGGTAGTTCTTATAAATTCTGTATTCTAATGGAATTCCTGCATTGTTCATCCTATGACCTGTGGGAGCATAACGTGTACGTCAATCTATGGAATGCTAGAACAAATAATGTTTTGGAGATCTGGGTGCTGTTGGGAGGCCAGCTTTACCAGAGCAGATGATGGTGAGCAGCCTTCTTAAACCGTTTCTTCTTGCGTTGTAAGGACAACCTGTTCTATTTGATCTTATTTGATTGTGCACGGCAGGTTGATTGCATTCGTTGAAACAGGGCGGACCACGTGAAGGTTACAACCTCCCACCCCTTTAAATCGCTGTGGCCCTCCTGGTGTAGGTATTCCCACAGTGATGGGTAGGCAGTTCCTGGATTTAGATTTAGTCTAAATTATATCTAAGTCAACATGGTTTGTAGGGCAACCTGGTGGTGGTGTTTCCATTTCCCTTCTGCTTTATTCCTTCATAATGATAGTAGTTGAATGTTCTGGAGATTTTGTCAGATAGCCTAGGCAAGTAACTATGTAGATGACAGCAATTGCATCCAGTATGTTCAGATGCAATGGAATGAATGTTTCAGGTAACAGATGGGATAACAATCAAGCTGGGTGCTTTGTTCTGTAATAGTCATTACACAAACACTAGATGCAAAGTGACCAGGGTGATTTTTATTTTATATTCTTTCCAGGATGTGGATATTGCAGATGAGCCAACATTTAATTGCCCATTCGTAGATACCTTTGAGAAGGTATGGATCAGTTGTCTTCTTGAACCAGTGCAGTCCTTGAGGTATGGATATCTCCACAATGCTGTTAGGCAGAGCGTTACAGTGACAGTGAAGGACGAATGGCTATGTATTTCTAGGTCAGGATGGTGCGTGGCATTGAAGACAATTTCCAGATGGTGGTGTCCTCATGCATTTCCTGCCTTGATAGGTTGTCTTGTGGAAAAATTGCAAGAACATTGGTACAATGTGGGAAAATGTAAAATTGTACATGTTGGCAGTAAAATTGAAGAATGAGCATATTATCTCAGTACCTCAGAGGTTTACTGTACTGATACTTGGAAAGGATGAATTGTCTAAAGAGGAATGTTTAGCCAGGCTGAGCTTGTGTGTGCTGGAGTTTAGTGGAGTCTGTGGTGGACTTGATTGAACAATATAAAATATACTAGACCAAGCTCCCCCAACGCACCCGTTCCCTACCCATAGCCCCCACGGGAGGCGTGGTCCTCCAACTCAAGCCATTCCCGAACGTAAGATTCCAGCACTCCCCTGCCTCCCTCAGCAGTGGGGTTTAAAAATAATTCCAATTGCACATGCCCTGCGTGTTGCAATAGCAATTCGCCCTCCCCCTGCTAGTCTATCCATTGTGATGTCATCAGTTGAAGCTGCCATTATGTCATCATCAGTTGAAGCTGGTCGGTTTGAAATTCAAGGTATTTTGATTTTGTTTTCCACTTTAATCAGTAATAAGTCGAGAAATAAAGCATAAAATGTTCAGTGTAAGTGATCTCTCCCTAGAGTGGACAAATGTGAATCAGAATATGTAAAAATCTTTTGAAAGTTGGCATTTATCAAGCTTTAATCGTGAATAACGTGTTAAATATATGATGAAATCTTCATTGAGACTTTTCTCTGCTAGCTGAACCATTATGACATCATCAGTTGAAGCTGGTGGTTTTAATTTCAACATCGCTTTGACTTTTTTGGACTTTTATTCAGTTATGTGTCGAGAATAAGTAAAGAAATAATGCATAAAATGTTCAGATAAGGTGATCCCGACCTCAACGGGAAAAATGTCAATCGGAATATGTAAAAATGTAATCGTTACCGCGTAGTATTTTTGCGAAGATGTAAAGACAACCACATATACACATACAAGATCAGACTTTTAATAAGTATATGATTTTTAATAGTATTTAATAGTATCAATACATAATGTTTAATATTCAACACCATATTTTATAACGTGTTTCATTTAGTTTTCTTTTTTAATTAAAATAATAATCATGCTGTAATTGGAAGTATGCTTAGTGCTGCGGATGTGCAGAGAGACACATGCATACTGCCTAAAGGAACTTTGAGATTGAGATCACTGTAAATAAAATGATTAGAACTGTTATATGAAGTGTAGAATATAATTGCAAAGAGATAATGAGCCTCGGTATGGTAATAAGTTTTACTGAGAGTAATGTGCTCCAAATTTAAAGAAGGATAATGAAATTTTAGAGAGAATACAGTACAGAATACACAAGATAGGGGCTATACAAATTTGAAAGCCTTCAAAATGTTAGCTTGTTTATTTCACCTGCAGATTAGCACTCCATGCCATAGATTTGCTTAAAATTACTAAAGGATGGGACAGGTAGATTACAGTAATTTAAATACTAAATACAAATAGGTTTCATTGCAAAGTTAAATATAATAGACTTACAACAGGGATTGGAAAAAACATTTAATACACAGAACAGTTGATAAATTCACTTCTACTGGTTAATTCTTGAAGCCAAACTAGAAAGATATAGGAATTACATAGTGAGGTATGATTAGAGTTACTGTACTCATTCTTACATAGCTTACACACTGACGAGGGGAAAAGGTTTATTCTACCAGCCCGTTTTGTAACTTAATTGTTTCTATGTTAGTGCCATCACATTCTTATGAATTTTATTTTCAATCCACGCTGTTGAAACCAAGAGCAATTCATCAGCCATTAGTTTAAAATGTTAATCTAATTCAGTTTGTCTATTTTAAATAGTGAGGAACTTATTGGAAATTTACTGACTTATTAATGCCAGAATGCAATGAATTTTTTAAAGCATGCTCATTAAATATTATGCAAATGAAGGATTTAATTTGCAATATTGTGGAGATAAATCTGATGAAGTTTCACAAAACTGACATATCTTATGTAAGCAATTAATATAAAGCTTCCTCCAAGGGGGTTATTTAATTCATGATTCCTGGTAATCTTTTTCAAGTAGTACACTATAACAAATGAACACTCTCCCAATCCAAAGATGCTGTCTGCATGAATAGACTAGTAAAAAGCGGGGCAAATTGTTCATATTGAGGCTGATAGTTCAGAGATTTGAAACTCGAGCATGGTGATAGATTGAAGTTGTATTGGTTGTAAGGTTCTGTAGCCTGAAATCCCAGTTTGCAATCCCATTATATATGACTTGGATCGCTCATTTATAAAACCAACATTTCATGACCATGTAAATTTCATGACCATGATGCACGCTTTGCTTCCTATAGTGAATGCTAACATTTGGGTTGCAAATTATCTGTAAATATTAAAATAAAAATAATTTCAAGTGATTTGAAATAGCCTTATTAAATGAGAAAGTACAATACATGAATTATGCTATTAAAGCCTTGAACAAGACAGCAAATGCATTAATGCTAGTGAAAACCATATTCATAATCTAATCTTGTATGCATTGAGATGTATTGCCTTGGATTAGGCAATTTTAAATTGGGGTTCAGTCAAGATTGTTTTCGTTACCTTGTAATAAACACATAGTAATCTGCAGATCTAATCTGTTCCACGCGTCCAGAATCATACAGTGTCCAAGCATATGTAGCAAACAGCAAGATAGAAACTATGTGTGGGCATACTGCCACAGTTATTCATCAAGGATTATCATTAGGACCTTCTTACACATTTTGTCAGCTCCACTGCAAAATCTCCCCAAGGTATGCCTACTTTGAAGAACTTCTCCTCCTCTCTCCGACAAGAGTTCTGCAACATCCACTCTCGCTGCTCTCCTGTAATTCCTCCTGTTCTCCGACTCTACGACCACATTTTAACCCATACTCGCTACCACAGCCACGTATATTTTCTTGGTGCCTGCCTGCGCCTCCATCTTCTACCTAATGGATTCCAGCTCCGGTTCCAGACATACCAACAGTCGATCTGCCGCTATTCGCCACAGTTCTTCTTCTGTGCCCTGCGATCTACAGTGGCTGCAATGTGCCGGCACCAGCCGGCCCTTGCTCTGACTCCTCCGCAGCTCACTCACCCAGACCTGCAATGGACCTGTACTTCATTCAACATCTGATCCATGCCCTCAACAAACGCTCCCTCGCCTACCTGGACTCTACCAAGGATCACAAGCTTGGCCAGGGCCAGACCAGTCTCTCCACTGACACTCCTTGATCCAACTGCCTGCAGGCCCAGGGCTCCGCCGCTGGACCGCGACAACTGCCCGAACAACACGAGGCCGAGATTGCCACCACAAGGAGCAGCACCAACATTCACTGCCTCTCCGACTTTCACTGCCTTCCTGGCCCAATCCAGGCCCGGACCACCGAAACTGCTGCAGCTACCGACTCTCACCGCTTCCCTGGGGTCACCGCCGCCGCTGTTGCCGACTTCACTGTCTCCCTGGGGCCACTAAAGCTGCTGCTGCCGATCCGTATCTCTATTCCAGCCCCCTATGGGCCTCCACTGGCAACTCTGCCTACCCTTGCCTCTCCACCGCCCAGCAGCTGGCCGGAGCCATCGCCTGACCTGAATTCCAGGCTCAGCACCAGGCCCATAACCTCCATGATGCAGACTCCGACAGCACGTGGTCTGACTCTGCTGGGTCCTATTGTTCCCCTCTCATGCAGGGAACCTCAGTAGTGATGAGTCTTCCCCTTCCTTCTCTATAAACAGGTTACCCTGCCCACACCCCACCCATACAATAGTCCTCATGCCCCTCCTCTCTGAACACCCACCATCCCCCCCATCAGATCTCACCTTTGTTCTCCCGACATGATTACTTCCAATGACAATATCTGGTGTGCATTCCAGAAGGATTGAGTTAAGATTTAATTGATTTCTCAGTATCCATATTTAACAGCTCTGTTTAAATAACTCATTTCCTACATGATGCTTAACAAATCTCCAAGTCATTGATATTGGGTGTTAGTGTGATTGGCATCCCCTCTGCTGACTGTCAGCTTGGTAGTGGGTGATTAAATGTGCTAGCTGGTTCATTGCAGTCCCATTTAGTACTGTTGGCATTAACACAGTATTGCATTGGGGCTGATTTCAACAAATCTATACTTTTACTTATGCTCAGTAAGCCACAATTTGTGAATTGCGAAAGAATAGTGCACCTTCAAATGCGACATTCGTGTGAAAAAAGTCTTTCTCATCTCGGTCTTAAAGGATTTCCCCCTTATCCTTAAGCTGTGACCCCTTGTCCTGGACTTCCCCAACATCGGGAACAACATCTTCCTCATCTAGCTGTCAAACTTCCCTCCCCCATAAGACTCCCTCCCATTTTGTAAGTTCGCCTCCCCCCCCCATATAACCCCCCCCTCCCCCCCATTCCACCGTCCTCTCAATTCCTATATTCTAGAGAGTATAAACCGAAGTCTATCCAGCTTTTTCATCCAATAAGAAAGTCCTGAATCCCAGAGCAATCAGTCTGGTGAACCAGGGAATTTCTCTGCACTCCCTCTATGGCAATAATGTCCTTCCTCAGATTTGAGACCAGAACTGTACGCAATACTCCAGGGTTGGTCTCACCAAGACCCTATAGCAACTGAAGTAGAACCTCCCTGCTCCTATACTCAAATCCTTTTGCTTTGAAAGCTAACAGACCATTCGCTTTCTTCACTGCCTGCTGCACTTGCATGCCTACTTCAATGACTGGTGTACCATGACACCCAGGTCTCGCTGCATCTCCCCTTTTCCTAATCGGCCACCATTTAGATAATAGTCTGCTTTCCTGTTTTTTGCCACCAAAGTGGATAACCTCACATGTATCCACATTATACTGCATCTGCCAAACATTTGCCCACTCACCAACCTATCCAAGTCACCTTGCAGTCTCCAGCCATCCTCCTCACACACAGCTAACACTGCCCCCCAGCTTAGTGTCATCCGCAAACTTGGAGATATTGCCTTCAATTCCCCTCATCCAGACCATGATATATATTGTAAATAGCTGGGGTCCCAGCACTGAGCCCTTGCGGTACCCCACTAGTCACTGCCTGCCATTGTGAAAAGGACCCGTTTACTCCTACTCTTTCTTTCCTGTTTGCCAGCCAGTTCTCTATCCACATCAATACTGAACCCCCAATACCGTATGCTTTAAGTTTGTATACTAATCTCTTATGTGGGACCTTGTCGAAAGCCTTCTGGAAGTCCAGATACACCACATCCACTGGTTGTCCCCTATCCACGCTACTAGTTACATCCTCGAAAAATTCCACAAGATTCATCAGACATGATTTACCTCTCATGAATCCATGCTGACTTTGTCCAATGATTTCACCACTTTCCAAATGTGCTGCTATCCTATCTTTAATAACTGACTCTAGCAGTTTCCCCACTACCGATGTTAGACTAACTGGTCTGTAATTCCCCATTTTCTCTCTCCCTCCCTTCTTAAAAAGAGGGGTTACATTTGCTACCCACCAATCCTCAGGAACTACTCCAGAATCTAAAGAGTTTTGAAAGATTATCACTAATGCATCTACTATTTCTGGAGCTACTTCCTTAAGTACTCTTGGATGCAGCCTATCTGGCCCTGGGGATTTATCGCCTTTAATCCATTCAATTTACCCAACACACTTCCCGACTAACCTGGATTTCACTCAATTCCTCCTTTGACCCGCGGTCCCTGCTATTTCCGGCAGATTATTTTTTTATGTCTTCCTTAGTGAAGATGGAACCAAAGTAGTTATTCAATTGGTCTGCCATATCCTTGTTCCCCATGATCAACTCGCCTGTTTCTGACTGCAAGGGACCTACATTTGTTTTAACTAATCTCTTTCTCTTCACATATCTATAAAAACTTTTTGCAGTCGGTTTTTTATGTTCCCTGCCAGTTCATAACTATTTTTCCTTCCTAATTAAGCCCTATGTCCTCCTCTGCTGGTCTCTGAATTTCTCCCAGTTTTCTGGTGTGCTGCTTTTTCTGGTTACTTTGTACGCATCATCTTTTGCTTTGATACAATCCCTGCATTTCCCCTATTTGCACTCCATTGTTATCCTGGGATGAACAATTTTTGTAGATGCATGTCTTCCTTTGCTACCTTTGGCCCAATTCCCTCCTCCAAGTATATAACTGATTTTATTCTAAGCATAAATATCTTCATTACATACATCATCACCATATAAATCATACAATTCTCAATCACAAATTTCATCATTACTTTCAAATTTTGAATCTAACCCACATCTTCCTTGACTCATCCTTATCTCAATGACGTACCCGGATAACTAATATCTATCTTCCTCATTTCATATTTAACAATTTTTGTAACCAACTCATTACATATACAATAATTTACAACAATATAGTTCATCCATGCACATTATTAATATTATAAACAATCAGACTTTAAATCATAACAACATTCAAATAATTTTATAATATATACAAATATCTTTAAATGTCTTCCTTTGATCCAGATCTCAAATAAACCAACAACACGCCCACTCAATAATATCCAACCCTTTTAGAATTAATTGAACACACCAGTAACAATCTTGATTACATTCTCATACTTTCCACATTTCTTTACCTTACAAATCAATACATCAAAGCTCACACATATACACAACCAACAATACCCAATTCTTAGATTTTTAATTATTTTTAATATTATTCCCCATCTCATACCCTCAAAAGTTACCTTTCTTTTAAGTTCAGAACCATTGTGTTCTGAATTAACAATGTCACTCTCCATCCTAATGAAGAACTCGACCATATTATGGTCACTCTTACCCAAGGGGGCACAAAGAACAAGACTGCTAACTAACCCTTCCTCATCACTCAATATCCAGTCTAAAAGGTAGTGATCATAATATGATTAGTTTTAATCTGCAATTTGAGAAGGAGAACGTTAAATCGGAAGTGGCAGTGATGCAGTTGAACAAAGGGGACTATGAAGGCATGAGAGGGGAGCTGGCCAAGGTATACTGGAAATGGATCCTAGCAGGAATGACGGTGGAACAGCAATTGCAGGAATTTCTGGGCATAATCCGGAAGACACAGGATCATTTCATTCCAAAAATGAAGAAAGATTCTAAGGGGAGTAGGAGGCAACCGTGCCTGACAAGAGAAGTTAGGGATAGAATAAAACTAAAAGAAAAGATGTATAACACAGCAAAGAGTAGCCAGAAGCCAGAGGATTGGGAAACTTTCATAGGACAACAGAAGCCCCCTCGAAACACCACCTCCCCATCGTACCAACGGGGAATACGGGCTGAAAAGATGAAGTATGAAGGGAAGCCGGCCAGGAATATAAAGAAGGACAGTAAAAGCTTCTTTATTTTTGTTAAGGGAAAAAGAGTAGCAATGTCAAATGTGGGTCCCTTGAAGGCAGACACGGGTGAAATTATTATGGGCAACAAGGAAATGGCAGAAGACTTGAATAGGTACTTCGGATCTGTCTTCACTAGGGAAGACACACACAATCTCCCAGATGTACTGGAGAACAGAGGATCTAAGGGGATAGAGGAACTGAAAGAAATTTCATTAGGCGAGAAATAGTATTGGGTAGGCTAATGGGACTGAAGGATGATAAATCCCCTGGGCCTGATGGTCTGCATCCCAGGGTCCTCAGGGAGGTGGCTCTAGAAATAGCGGACGCATTGGTGATCATTTTCCAATGTTGACTAGATTCAGGATCGGTTCCTGTGGATTGGAGGATAGCTAATGTTATCCCACTTTTCAAGAAAGGAGCGAGAGAGAGAAAACGGGGAATTACAGACCAGTTAACCTGACTTCGGGAAAGATGCTGGAGTCAATTATTAAAGAGGTAATAATGGGGCATTTGGATAGCAGTAAAAGTATTAGTCCAAGTCAACATGGATTTATGAAAGGGAAATCATGCTTGACTAATCTTCTGGAATTTTTTGAGGATGTGACAAGTAAAATGGGTGACAGTGGATGTAGTGTATCTAGACTTTCAGAAAGCCTTTGATAAGGTCTCGCACGGGAGACTGGTGACTACAATTAGAGCACATGGTATTGGGGGTTGTGTGTTGACATGGATAGAAAATTGGTTGGCAGACCAGAAGCAAAGAGTAGGATAGAACGGGTCCTTTTCAGAATGGCAGGCAGTGTTGTGGAGTGCCACAAGGCTCGGTGTTGGGGTCGCAACTGTTTACCATATATATTAATGATTTGGAAGAGGGAATTAGGAGCAACACTAGCAAGTTTGCGGATGACACAAAGCTGGGTGGCAGTGTGAACTGTGAAGAGGATTGCAGGGTGACCTGGACAGGTTGAGTGAGTGGGCAGATGCGTGCAGATGCAGTATAATATAGATGAGGTTATCCACTTTGGCGACAAAAACAAGGGGGCAGATTATTATCTCAATGGGGTTAGGTTAGGTAAGGGGGAGGTGCAGCGAGATCTGGGCGTCCTTGTACACCAGTCACTGAAAATTGGTTTACAGGTACAGCAGGCAGTGAAGAAAGCTAATGGAATGTCGGCCTTCATAACAAGAGGATTTCAGTTTAGGAGTAAAGATGTTCTTCTGCAGTTGTATAGGGCTCTGTGAGACCACATTGGAGTATTGTTTTTACAGTTTTGGTCTCCTAATTGGAGGAAGGACCATCCTTGTGATTGAGGCAGTGTAGCGTAGGTTCACGAGATTGATCCTTGGGATGGTGGGACTAGTCATATGAGAAAATATTGACAAAGACTAGGCTTTGTATTCACTGGAGTTTAGAAGGATGAGGGGGAATCTTGCAGAAACATATAACATTATAAAAGGACTGAACAAGCTAGATGCAGTAAAAATGTTCCCAATGTGGGGCGAGTCCAGAACCAGGGGCCACAGTCTTAGAATAAAGTGGAGATCATTTAAGACTGAGGTGAGAAAAAACTTTTTCACCCAGAGAGTTGTGATTTTATGCGATTTCCCTGCCACAGAGGGCAGTGGAGGCCAAGTCACTGGATGGATTTAAAAGAGAGTTAGCTCTGGGGGCTAGTGGAGTCGAGGGTTATGGGGAAAAGGCAGGCACTGGTTATTGATAGGGGACGATCAGCCATGATCACAATGAATGACTGTGCTGGCTTGAAGGGCCGAATGGCCTCCACCTGCACCTATTTTCTATGTTTCCATGTTTCTATATAACTGTTTCTTAAATGGTGGGATAGTCCCTGCCAGATCCGTATTAAATCTTTTCCCCTTCACCTTAAACCCTTTGTCCTCTGGTCTTCAATTCACATACTCTGGGCAAGAGGCTGTGCATTGACCCGATCTATTCCCTTCATGATTTTATAGATGATTTTATTGAATTTGAAATACAAACATATTTTAAATACAGTGTGCAATACTTGAGTCTGATCCTATTTAATTCTGAAATAAACTTGCTGCACTCCCTAAGCTATAACAGTTCTCTGACATGCTTTGCTTGCATTATTACAGTATTCATTTTCTTTGCCCTATTTCTTCTGCCACTTTAATTCTTGCAATGTGACTGATTTATACGTCAGTTTTTCCCAAGGCCTAATTCTCTCAGCTCTGGTTATTCTAGAGCTGAGAGAAACTTGGTGCTCAAGATTAGAACTGACAGTAGACTATTAAACTAAAGCATTAACTCTGTCTCTCTCTCCACAAATGCTGCCAGAATGTGCTATTTTAACATTTTTTTTACTTTTCAGGTTTCCAGCTCCTGTTGTTTCTGCCTATACATTACTATTCTTTTGCTGATTACTGCAAATCAGTGCTCTATGTTACCAATCAAAAGCAGTTGTTGCATATCTGACACAAAAAAATCATATTGCTAAATGGATTCCGTGGAGGCAGAAGGATATTCAATGTTTCGTGTCAAGACCCTGCATAAGGCATGTTCCATATTTCACCATGAGGTAACTGATATACAAAACTATCTTTTATCAAAAGACGTCCCTCACACGCCACTTCCACAAATCCCAAGGACAGCTGAGCAAAATAAAAGATTTACAGTCAAACAACATCATTCATAAAGTTGACTATTGTTGTTGCCTTCATGGCCACAAACAAACTAGTGTCTTGTACTGAAAAGAAGCTGAATGTCATGTTTCATCATCAGAAGACCTTCCTTCATGCTGTCTTGGACATTCGCTATTGGGAAGTCTGGATGGATTTTCTGTGATTGGTGGATTCAGTAGAGAGATAACTGTGCATGAGCTGTGGCCTTTTCTGGCATCCGTTCTTTCCTTTTCCATGTGCTCATCATCCAGTTCGTCAAAAATTTAGAATCACGAGAGATCATTTAGAAATTAGATTACATCTATTTTGGTGAGCTAAAACATGTTTTCATATAATATAATGTAAAAATGATACCCCAAAGAGGAATTCGAAATAACAGTTTTGATTGGTTTCCACATCAAAAGATGTGTTGAATGATAACTGTGTGGATGTGAACAAGACTAGTACTGTTGAATTTCACCTTAATGCACAATTCCTATGATATCCATATGTTTTACAGCATACAGGGTGCCATGGAAAGTGTAATGAGCAGGGGTGAGGGAAGCTGTAGAATTATTAGTGACCTCTCCATCGTGTTATTTTTTCAAGTTTTATTTATTTTTTAATGCTTGTTAATAGTTTGAACAGTTTTGGTACCTGAATGAGTTTAAGTGGCTTCTGGAGCTCTTTTGCAAAGATTAGTGGCGCTAATAGAGTGCCTTCTTAAATCAGTGGCAAAACATGAATGTTGCTGAATGTGCTTCAACTTTTCCTGAAACTCTTCTACCACAGTAATTGTGTGGAGCTTTGAGTCCCATTACGGGTTGGTATGGACTGAAACGTGGCATTGTTAGGCACACATGTGTTGCTGAGAAAATGTCAGACATATTAACATGCATTAAGGCCGGAAGTGGCCATTATGAAAAGATTGCCGATGAAATTAACACACAGCGGCAGAAACCCGGGTCCGATCCCTGCCTTGGGTGCTGTTTGTATGGACTTTGGACATTCTCCCTGTGATATTTGTGTGTATTTTCAGGGTGCTACTTTTCTCCCACATCCCAAGGATGTGAGGTTTGTAGGTTATTTGGTCTCTGAGAATTGCCCCGAGTGTGCGGGAGTGGATGAGAAAGTGGAATAAAATAGTAAGATTAAACGAGAACTTACCAGTTTGAAGTTTGATCCTTATTTTATGAGGAGCTACGTTGAAGGATTACGTGAAGAAGCCCCGCCAGGCACATGCGCGTCATACTTCAAAGCAGCGGCGTGAAAACACAGAAACAAATAGCCGAAGTAACATAGTAAGGCTCTTAGAAGACTAGAACTACCAGATGATCTCTTAGATTATGAGGGTGGGAGCGGAGGGCACGTAATCCTCAACATAACTCCTCATAAAATAAGGATCAAACTTCAAACTGGTAAGTTCTCATTTAATCTTACTATTTTACTTCGGAGTCACGTGAGTGACTACGTGAAGATTTCAAAGCTGTATTTTCATGCCGTAGATGCACTCCATACGACAATCTGCTTCGGTTGACACAGTAGGGAATAAATAATATATTGAACATTGCTTTGAATTATTCAATAACTATTGTTAATAATAACAAAACCAGGAATAATCCGTCTGTCCCAGGGGGAATTACAAACAATGATAGAAAACAAAGCAAATTAATTAAATGGAACCCAAAGCAGCATGCCCAAACCGTGGCACTGTCTGTACAGGTTTGTTATAAAATTGAGAAAATGTTGCTTCTCTAGACCATCCTGCGGCCGGGAGGATTTGGTCTAGCGGCACGTCCTGAGCCTTCGCTGCGGAGGTTGATGCCGACCTGGTGGAGTGAGATTTAAAGACGTGATTGTTGACTCCAGCATAATTGAGAACCTGTTTTTTTTTTTATACTTTTTAACCATCTAGAAATAGTTTGTGCTGACACTCTTTTATATGGCGTTTTCTGACTAATGACAGTCTGTCCTCAGAACCTCTGAGACTCCTTGTTACCCTTAAAATATTGGCTTAAGTGTTTAACTACAGATAACATTTGGTCAACAGGATAGGCTTTAAACATATCTCTGGTTCCTGCCATACCTGGCCTGCTTTGTTTGATTAAATCATAAACATGGAAGGTATGTCATTTACAGACAAATGCATACAATCTATTAGTAACAATGTAATGTTTGTAGACATTGTGCTGAACCAGCGCTTTTAGCATAACACTTTAAGGAGTTAATCTCTGCATAATAATGAAATAATTGGAGCCCATTGCCGAAGCAGTGTGAGAACAAGACTGATATCCCAGATTTCTGTATATCGAGGTTTCGGAGGGTTTTTATTAAAATTTCCTCTCATAAATCGGGATACTAACGGATGAGACCCGATAGGATGTTGTTCTGAAGACTGCCCTAAATAAGAGTACAACGCACTCCGAGCACTGTTAATGGCACTATAACTCAGGTGCTCATCAAAATGCAACTTAGCAAGGAACTCCAACACATCACATATGCTTGCATTACGATAAGATACAGTGGCTTGCAAAAGTATTCATACCACTTGAACTTTTCCACATTTTATAACGTTTTATAACATTTTAGGGTCATTGTCCTTCTGGAAGGTGAACCTCCGCCCCAGTCTCAAGTCTTTTGCAGACTCTAACAGGTTTTCTTCCAAGATTGCCCTGTATTTGGCTCCATCCATCTTCCCATCAACTCTGACCAGCTTCCCTGTCCCTGCTGAAGAAAAGCATTCCCACAGCATGATGCTGCCACCACCATGTTTCACAGTGGGGATGGTGTGTTCAGGGTGATGTGCAGTGTTAGTTTTCCGCCACACATAGCGTTTTGCATTTAGGCCAAAAACTTCAATTTTGGTCTCATCAGACCAGAGCACCTTCCTCCACATGTTTGCTGTGCCCCCCACATGGCTTGTGGCAAACGAGACTTCTTATGGCTTTGTTTCAACAATGGCTTTCTTCTTGCCACTCTTCCATAAAGACCCGATTTGTGGAGTGCACGACTAATAGTTGTCCTGTGGACAGATTCTCCCACCTGAGCTCTGGATCTCTGCAGCTCCTCCAGAGTTACCATGGGCCTCTTGGCTGCTTCTCTGATCAGTGCTCTCCTTGCCCGGCCTGTCAGTTTAGGTGGATGGCCATGTCTTGGTAGGTTTGCAGTTGTGCCATACTCTTTCCATTTTCGGATGATGGATTGAACAGTGCTCCGTGAGATGTCCAAAGTTTGGGGGTTTTTTTATAACCTAACCCTGCTTTAAACTTGTCCACAAACTTTTATGCCTGACCTGTCTGGTGTGTTCCTTGTGCTTCATGATGCCCATGGAACATTGTTTTGTTCACTAATGGTTCTCTAACAAACCTCTGAGGCCTTCACAGAACATCTGTATTTAAACTGAGATTAGATTACACACAAGTGGACTCTATTTACTAATTAGATGACTTCTGAAGGCAATTGGTTGCACTGAATTTTATTTAGGGGTATCAGAGTAAAGGGGGCTGAATACTTTTGCACGCCACACTTTTCAGTTTTTTATTTGTAAAAAAATTTGAAAACCATGTATCATTTTCCTTCCACTTTACAATTATGCACCACTTTGTGTTGGTCTATCACATAAAATCCCAATAAAATACATTTATGTTTGTGGTTGTAACGTGACAAAATGTGGAAAAGTTCAAGGGGTATGAATACTTTTGCAAGCCACTGCATATTGGATTGTACACAGAACAGCTCCCATTTCTTTATGTGAACCATATATTGTTTTTGAGTGCTATTTCGCCAGCCTGCAGTGAGAACCTCCATGGCCCTGTTCGACAATCCAAGTCCTTGGAATGGTCTGGTCAGAACCTGCAGACCAACAATTAATATGGTCATGTAAAGGGTGACTTCCTCCTGTAACCGGATGCACCAACAAATTACTGCAGCTGGGAATCATCATGAATGGCTGAACCATCATTCGAAGCACTAATGGGAACAATGGTTGGCCAATCTGGGACCACCAAAACGCCTGTGGCTGAGTCACGCTCTATTTTGGTGAGGCATTTCGGGATGACAAAATGGAGGAATTGCATAAAAAATGAGTGCCCCCAATGTAACAAGAATGCATCCACGGCTACTGCTCCTGGATCTGGCTCCCATGAAACATGTTCAGGCAACTGGTGATTTAATCTGGATGCAAACAGATCAATCTCTGGCAACCCAAATCGAGTGACAATTGGGTGAAACATTTTAGAATTCAACATCCATTCTGTATTGTCATTAAACTTACACGACCTATGGTCTGCCACCACATTGTCTATACCTGGGAAATAAATGGCTGAAACCCAGATATGCCTTGAAATACACCAATGCCACACGACGTTAGCCAAGTTAACACATGATACTGATCGTGCTCCTCCCATATGATCAATATATGCCACTGCTGTGGTGTTATCAATCTGGAGTTGAACGTGTAAATCCTTCATTGAGGAGCAATATGCCTTTAACCTATAAAAATGCCCCAATAATTCCAAAGAATTTATCCGTGTGTGTGGTGAACAACCCTTCTGTTCATGCATCTATCCCCAAGCTAGACTCGGTGTCCGTAGCCCGCATCCAAGAGCGCTTACATCAGTCTGTAAGATCGTGAATGGATCTTGCACCAAAATGTTATTGGAGCTTGATTTACATTAACAATCCACCACTGCAATTCTGCGAGAGCTGTGGTTGGGTAACTGCATAACCGATCAAAATGGCCTGCATTCAATTTTAGTGCTTGTTCTCGAGCCCTCTGCAAATGTTGATAATGCAAAGGCCCGAAATGTATTCTGCAGGGGAAAACTTACCCATTTCCCAATGCCATTAGCGACTTCTTCGGATGGAGGGATAAAGTTTTGTGGGAGGCAAGTACAGACATCAACAATAATCCACAACCTTGGCTGTTGGTAATGTTAATACAGTCATGTCAACTGAATCATATAAGAAACCCCAAATACTCATATTTTGTGTTGGCTGTAACTTGGACTTAGTTGGATGGACCAAAAACCCTAATGACTCAAACACATTTTTTGTTTGCTGCAAACCGATTCTTCAGCTGACTCCATTAGTATTGCTGATAATTAAGATATCATCTAAATAGCCATTACAATGTGAGTATGAGCCCTCAATAGCCCAGCACAGTTTTAACAATTTAGTAAAAATAGCCTGGGTGCTGAACTTAATCCATTAGGCAATGCTTTGTATTGCCATAGCTGTCCCATCCAATTAAATCTCAAGTACCTGCGATAATGAGCATGAATTGGCACTGAATAATACGCATCTTGCAAATCAATAGTTGCCATATAACAGCCCTGTGATAACAGCTGTTTAGCAGTAATGAAGGTGTCCCATTTAAAATGCCTATAGAGAACTGAAGAATGTAAGTGAGTGAGGTCCAGAATTACTCTACAACACCCATCTTTTTGAGGTCTGGGGAAAATATTAGACACAATTGTTGAGGATGAGTAATGGCTTTCTCAATCATCATCGTTTACCTGTTCAGTCTCTGGAGCAGAAATCACCAACATTTTGTTAGGCTTGTGCTTTTGAGGTGGATCTATCCCCGAGATAAACTCAATGGTAGACCTGAGACAGTATTTAGTATAAACATATCAGACGTTATACAGCACCATTCATTAGAAAACAATTGTAATCTACCTCCAATTCCCTGTACCTCTACAGTTACCCTGTAAGGCTGTTGTCTGCCCATATTGGGGTTGTAGCCGGTCTGTCTTGGTGAGTACCCTCGTTGCCCCACTGGCCTCCCCCTGCTGGGCCCAGCACCTGGATCAGACCTTCAGTATATTAACCCAGGTTTTCGAATAGGTGGCCTTGAAATGCTTGGCTACATTAAGCCAATTGTTTTGGCCTCATCATTAATTTCACGAATTTTCTTGACAAGGTCCGTTCCAAACTGGAATTCAGGCATTTGTACATTAGTCGCCTTACATAGAGCAGCAAATTTTTAGTTGAGTGTTGGCCTGATGGTGATTTACCCTAATGCAATTTACCTCAAAAATGCATTGCATAAAATAGCCAACATATCTTTTTTGAGTTTGAGTAATGATGTCCTTTGACCAGTGCCAAATGCAGTAATTGCTGGAGCCACTCAGTTGGAGGACGTGTTTGTTGATACCGAACCTCCTGTCACCCCTCATAGAAGGACACATGGGTGCCCAGATAGCTGGTTCACCTTGGGCACTTTCAGTGATGCACATTAAACAGGTGTCTATATATTGTTGTAGTCTCTTGAATCATGCTTGCTGGAGCTGGGTGAGATACTAAATAATTGATATTGCTGGCAAAGTATTCTTCCATTGCCTCACCAGTCCCCTCCGGAATAGCAAAACTCATTGCTATTTCCGGGACACGCGGAGCGTGGCTCTTGTGCGCTGGTGTTTGCACATAAGCAGGGACACCAGAATCAGGGTCAGCTGCATCCTGTCCTGCTTCTCCCAAATCATATTGTAGGGAGGCATCCTCCAGTCCTAAACAAGGCACTGAAAGGAAATCCCCTTGCTGGTACTCCATAATATTGTTCTTGGTATGGGCACTCTTGGACAGCTGGCTGGGGAAGCACTGGGCCCTTGGACCCTCGTGTAATCAAAGTTTGGAGCATCTGCTCGATGTTTTCCATCCTCCCCCACATTCTTTTATTATCAGGGGGAGAGTCACCATCATCGTCAGACAACACAGGTCTGTTAGACTTTCTCTTTGCCTTTCTATGGCTATCAGCAGCCTCAGGCTGCTTGGTATCTGGAGCTAGTGCGGAAGATTCGCTCGGTATCATCACTGCTGCCGGTAAAACGGCACCCGGCATCGGAACCGGCGTTGCCACGCTAATCTCCCGACCCGATCGAATTTGTGAATCCTCACTGGACCCACGCATAGAACGAATCCTCCTAACTGACAGCTCCATTTCTCCAACTCCTACTGGCTGCTCGAGCCAGCTTTACGGAGTTGAAATACTTCAGGGTAAAGTTTTTAAAACACTTACCTGAGAAGTTCCTACTTACCGCTGGTGGAGCTGTGCCCTCCAGCCCGTTCAGTG
Organism: Okamejei kenojei; assembly: GCA_035221665.1. Lineage (NCBI taxonomy): Eukaryota > Metazoa > Chordata > Chondrichthyes > Rajiformes > Rajidae > Okamejei > Okamejei kenojei. The sequence goes on from CM069139.1 coordinate 67,358,132, forward strand.
CGACATGCGCGGACAAATGACGCGCATGCGCCTGGCAGGGCTTCTTCACGTAGTCACTCACGTGACTCCGAAGTAAAATCAACTTCAGCTCACATATCGCTTAATAAAAAGCAATTCCTCATCCAAACCTCTAGCTGCAGTATTTCACTGTATTCCTTTTAATTCTTCAGCAAAGTTTGCAAGCGGCAACTTGAAAGTGTAAAACCATATTGTAAAATGTCAATTCATTCTGACGTTTCACAACCCTAATCTCGTTCCACTTGAATATCCCAGACAGACTCCGTGCTGCCTGAGGTGGAGCAGAGGTGTTTGTAGGAGAGATAACTTGCCTGAAATAGGAAAACATTTGCATGTCCTGGTGTACCTGTCCCAAAAATGATTGGGATGTACTTTGGCCAGGTAGATGATCACTTTGAAGTTTTGGATTGGATCGTCTGCATACTGCCTGAAAGCGGGTATTTGAATTTAGGAAAATCTAGTCTATCTTACCACAATAAATTAATTACATAGTCTCTCATTTCACTTCTAACATGAACTCATTGTAATTCTGAAAATGAATTAATTGCATCCCCACCTTCCTTCAACCTTCCTCCCATCCAGGAGCATGACAAACACAATTTTCAGTATACAGCAGAGGAAACTAATTTACAATTTAACTGAATTAAGGTGCAACTAAGCTGTTTAGTGAAGCAAATAGCATTAAAAATATGCTAATAGGTGACTTCCGGTGTCGCTATGCAGGGCTAGAGACCAGCGGCAGCTAGCTCCATAAAAAATCAGCAAAAAAACAGGAAGAAAAATGGACCTACCTGCTGTTACTGCACCGGCTGCCTGCAACGCGTGAGTGACGTCATCAGGCGCGCGACTCCGGTATGTCTATGCAACATGGAAGAAAGAAACGGAAGAAAAACTGGATCAACAGATTGCGGAGATGGATGTCAAAATCAACTCGATGGAGTCCAGCTTTAATGACAGGTTGGATCCCATTGAGAAAGCACTGAATCAACAGACCATAGCAATAACCCATTTAGAGGAGATTGCTTCAACAAGTGCTGAAACGACCAAAGAGCATATCAGAGAAAACCAACGCTTATCAGAATTACTGAGTAAAATAACTGAAAAATGCACTGAACTGGAAGGACATCAGAGGCGTCAGAATTTAAGAATCGTCGGCATTCAAGAAGGAAGAGAGGGGAAACGAGACCCCCGCGAATTCGCTGCAGACTTATTGCAAAAAGTCTTAAATCTGGATCAAAAGCCTCTGCTAGGTCGAGCACATAGAGTGATGAGATGCCGCCTACGGGCAGATGCCCCACCAAGACAAATGATAGTAAAGGTGCAATACGACCATGTACTGGAAGAGATGATGAAAAAAATTGTTCGTACCAGGAATCTCACATATGAAGGAGATAAGATCAGTATCTACCAAGATCATCCTGTGGAGGTCTCCAGGAAGAGAGCGCTGTTTAAAGAGACAAGAAGAATACTTAAGGATGTGAAAGATCTGAAGTATGGCTTGATGTACCCAGCTACATTAAAAGTTACCTACAATCAGAATGAACACATCTTTACCAACCCTAAGGATGCATTGGAGTTCGCCCAGAATATCAAGAATGTGCCTGACGACTGAACATTAATTACAAAACACCTGACGTCAACGAACAATGTAACTTTGTAAAGATCGGATGGAACTTAAGCTGTTATATCTAAGTACAATTGAAATTGGATAAGGATTGCTGAATAAGGCTTTCCCTATGGACATGTTACACTCATAGTTAATATTAACATCAATAACTTAAATACTAATTATAACTGCGCGGTACTACTAATAACTATTACTAATGGTTACTAATTACTTATAATTGTGTAGTCCTGTGTAACTTCATATCCATGACTATTTCATTAGTTTTTCTTATTAAGAACTTTATATAAGTTTGCTGTGAATAGGTGTTTGATGTCATTAGCTGGTTCACATTGATATGTGCTACTTCCCCTTTAAATATTTTTCTGCAGTGTACCTGGTGAACATGTGTGGTGACCAGCGTGCAGCCTGTGTGGATGGATTTAAATGCATTTGATTTGTTGTTAATGAGTTAGATAATTTTTCCTGTGTGGTGATTGGTTGTGGGCGGGAGCTGAGGATTTGTGGGTGATTTGGTGTGGAGAAGAAGGACAGAAGAAGTCCTGGGCAGGAGGAGAGAGAGACATGTGAAGAACAGAGACTGAGAAAACTAAGTTTTGACTGTCCTACTTGGTCAGTAAACAGCTTAAATATCTTTCCTCGTGGTGAGGTAAGATTAAGACTTTGATAAAGACTGTCGCTGTCTGGACTTTGTGATTACGAGGGAGAAGGAAGACTTCTGCAACATGGGGTCCTCTCTGGTCAGCCAACTCGCCAGCAACTCGCCATTCGCCTGCCATCTTGTGAGCTTCTGGATTGTGCACTTGTCGGCTTCAACTGTATTTGGCCGCGACGCTCTAAAGCTTCAACCAGGCCTGCAACGTGGGGTTATTCTTGTTTTGTTTTCATGTTGCCGGCTTGTGTGAGTGTGTGTGGGCCCACATAGTAATTAATACTGAAAGGCACTATAAAAAGATTGATTTATTGAGTGGTATTGTTTGAATATCTGTGTGAGAAACACCAGTAAAACACCATATTTTTGGTTATTGACATTCTATTTTGTATTTCCCCGACCAACATATTTTTAATGTTAGTTAATAGAATAAATATGAAGATAATTCATTGGAACATAGTTGTCAGTCGATTTATTTTAACTGTTTCATTTAATATTGAAATTGAAGGTGCCCTATTGTCCAAATTTAAAGAGAGCATAAATACTTAAATTAAGGGTTAACTAACACCTATAAGGGAATTAAAGTTTACGAACCTGGGGCATAGCTCATGTATAGGGCAAAGAAACGCTACCATTTAATTACTTAGAATTAGTTAAAATGGCAATTATCAGTACGGTTGGATTTAAAGCTTGATTTCACTTTTTTTTCTTCTGTTATCGCTTTTTGATATAGATGGGATTTATACTATATGTTGATAATAGTTACCTTTTTATTTAAAAACATTATTTTTTGTTGTACTTTTTACTAAAGGAATATGAATACTTTGGAACTTAAAATGTTTCCCACCCCCCCCCCCCGATAAAATATCGCTGTGGAAATGTCATCTTAAAGAGAGCATGGAGCTAGTTAAGTTTTTTTATTTATCAAAGGCTACGGAAATCAGTAGATGGCTAGCCATGTTAGTATGGCTATCAGTAACTGCACTACTTATAGATGTAGTTTTTTCTCTCTTTTTTCACTTTACTAAGCGCTTATTCTATCACTTTTTTAATATAATACTTTATTATAATTTTAAGTTTGAATGGAGTCATAAGTTTTATCAAATCGCAGTCCAGTGACTTATTAAATGCATATATAGATACTAGTAATATCAAGGATGTTTGGAGAATAGAAAACCCAACCGGACGAGAATATTCATTTTATTCATCGGTACATAAAACATATTCAAGAATAGATTATTTTTTGGTTGATTCCAAGCTTATTCCATTTACTTGTAACTCGAACTATCACAATGTTATAATCTTGGACCATGCTCCCTTAACATTTATGATTAAGTTAAATGGAAGGACGGAGAAACAGTCACAATGGAGACTTAACCCACAAATTTTAAAAGGAAAAAGTATGTCAGGAATATCTCACTAAACAGATTAATATGTTCTTTGAAATCAATGATAACCCTGAAACGTCTGCCTCCCTACTTTGGGAAACATTTAAAGCATTTACTCGAGGAGCTATGATCTCCTCACAAGCATTTCATAATAAAGAGAATCAGGCTAAACAACAGGCATTGGAAAGGGAAATAAAACAATTAGACATAGAAAATGCGGCTACACCAACTATGATAAAACACAATAAAATTGCAGCATTGAAATATAAATTAAATAAAATATATTCAGACCAAGTTATAACATTTTACCAATATACTAAACAATTACATTTTGAATTCGGTGATAAACCTCAAAAATTATTTGCTCGTCAATTACGGAAACTGGACGGGGAAAAAACAATTCTTAGGATTAGATCAGAAACAGGAGAACCACTAGTACAATCTAAGGATATTAATGAGAGATTTCTGCAATATTATCAAAACCTTTACTCAGCTAAAACGATAGATCACCGGACAGGAATAGAAGCATTCTTACAAAAATGCAATCTTAAAGGGTTAGATTTGAAAGATAGAGAATTATTAGACGCTGAAATAACAGTAAAAGAAATTGAAGAGTCTATCAGATCTCTAAAAAACGGTAAAGCCCCAGGCCCCGATGGCACAGGCTCCGAATTCTATAAAAAATTCTATGATCTGATTGCTCCGCATTTAAAGACACTGTATGAACATATCTATACCCAACAGAAATTACCAGACATGCTAAATGAATAGTAAGATTAAACAAGAACTTACCAAATTTGATCGTTATTTTATGAGGAGTTACGATGAGGGATTACGTGAAGAAGTCCCGCCTGGCGCATGATCGGCATACTTCAAAGCAGCGGCATGAAAAACACAGCATTAATAGCCGGAGTAAGATAGTAAGGCTCAATATAGACTAGAACTACCAGATGATCATTTATTTTATGAGGGTTGGGAGTGAAGGGCACGTAATCCCTCATCGTAACTCCTCATAAAATAACGATCAAACTTCAAACTTGGTAAGTTCTCGTTTAATCTTACTATTTTACTTCGGAGTCACGTGAGTGACTACGTGAAGATTTTGTAGCTCTGTGTTTTTCATGTCGTAGATTCATTCCATACGACACTCTGGCTCAATCAACACAGTAGTGAGTAAATAATACATCTTTTAAACATTTCTTTAGTTTATGTAATAAGTCTTTTCATTATAAAAGAATGAAAGTAATAACCCTTCTATCATAGGGGAAGACTTATAACCAAAGATATAAATTGATAATATAAACCAAAGCACAATCAAAGAGACCCCAACACTGCATGTCCAAACCTGACACCGTGAGAACTGGTTTCTTGTAAACTTTAAAATTTTTCTTTTACATCTTCCTACAGCCTCTAATTTTTTAATCGAGTGGCTCATCCTGTGCCTTTGCCTTTGGATGTAGTTACCTCCCTGGTGGAGTGATTTTTAACATCTCAATGTCTACTCCTGCTGGTCCCAAAACCTGTTTTAACCACCTAGAATGTAACTATCTGGAACCATCAGTTTGTACTGATACTTTTATGTGGTTTTTTGTGTGTAATAAATAGCGCTGTCTCACCACCATGGAGACTCTTGCTTACTTCAACATATTGAGTCAATGCTTAACCACACACAATTTTTGGTCAACAGGATATGCTTTAAAATTTACCTTGGTTCCAGCTCCTCCTGCTCTGCTTTGTTTGGTTAAGTCATAAACATATAAGACAATGTTATCTGTAGCCACATGCATACAGTCTAAAGTAACATTTGCAACGTTTGCATTCTTTGTGCTGATACTAAAGCCATGAGCATTATTACTTCAAATGTTAACTTGTTGGGGATGGCTGAAGCTTAGATTTTGTTGGATGGATCAGGACCCTAGTCTTTCAACAGGCTTGTAATTGCTGCACTAATTTTCCACCTGACTCCTGATCAGCATTGCCAATTAAAATGTCATCAAAATAAACCATGAGCATGTGTCCTTATCAGTGCAAGTTCTGGTTTCAACCATTGTGTGAACAGCCTAGAAGCTGAGCTTAATCCATTAGATAATGCCTTAAATTGCCATAGCTGACCCATGTAATTAATTTTCAAGTACCTGTGAACATGATGATAATTTGGTACTAAATCATACGTATCCTTCAAATCTATAATAACCAATTACAACTTGTTGATAACAACTGCCTTGCAGTGTTGAAGGTGTCCATTTTGAAATGTTTTATACTGGACAAATGTATTAAAGTGTGTGATGTCTAGAATGACTCTTCAACCACCATCTTCTTCTGCCTGGGGAAATTATTTGATACAATTTGTTGTGGATGCTTACTCCGTTTTTTCCCCATTACACTTTCCCTAAATAATTTCTTACCTTTTCTTTATTTGAGATTTTTCAGGTGCAGAAACATAAAATAGGTTAATTCTGTACAGGTGGATCAACTCCTTCTACAAATTTTATTGTCGATCCTTACACAGTATCTAATATAAACCGTTCAGCTGTTATGCAATATCATTTATCATAACACACCTGTAATCTACCACCAATCGGAGGTACAACAAAAGCTTCCTGTGATAGAATAAAGTTTTTGTACCTCTCCAAATGCACGTGATGGTCTTCTTCCCCAACAATATGGGTTAACATAAGGCTGAGCTGGATAAAAATACTTCCTCACCATACTCCTGCCTCTGTTTGATCCATATATCAAATCCCCTTCACATTGGACCAGCCATGTTTGCAAAAGTTTAATGAGGCTGATATCTTTGCCTCTTTATCAATGTCTTTGATTTGTTTTTAGGCAGGTTTACTCCGTAATAACCAGGAGTTTGAACACAGCTTGATCTGTATTGACCTGCAAATCTAAAGTGCAAAATGGTCCGAATGGCAATTTTACACTCATACCATTGAGCTCAACATATGAGCTATAAAACAATGCCACTTGTCCTTTTTAAATTTCTTCCATTGAACAATCTTTCACTTGCTTCCCATAAGCAGTGATGCCACCTGCAACTTGAAATTCTTTGGAATTGTATTCCCTGTGCCTCCACACTATTGAAGACATGGGTGCCTTAATCGGATTCACCGTTGGCACCCTAGTAAAGCACAAGTGTTTTCATATAAATCTGCTGTTTCAACCATAACAGCCTGCTGAAGCTGGTGAGAAACCAATTGATGTTGGCCACCATGGTTACCTTCCATGGCCTCACCGCTTCCTTCAGGTATTGTACTTTGTACCCATTACGTACACCTGAATTTATACTTGTGCTGTGGTGGGTACTTATGACCAAAAACACCACTTTTAGGGTCAGTTTCTTTACTGCCCTGGTACTCCTGAGACTTGCTCAAGGAGACTACCTCCAGCCCAATCTGAGGTTTATATTCCCACAGTGGTAAAAGCACCATATACTTGTATATGGAAACCCCTCAGGGCCTGCCTGGGAATATTCTGGGTTTTTTAGACCCTTGGTTGAAAATAATTTGGAGTATTTCTCCATTTAATTTATTCTGAGCCATAAGGCTTTCTTGTCTGGAGGCCTTTCCTTATTAAAATCATTTAAAACCATTTAAAACCACGGCCTCTCAGACTTCTTTATTTTCCTTCCCACTGGAGATTCATCCCGTGGCTTTTGTTTGTGGAGCGACTAAATGCTCCCTACGGTTAATTTTAATGGCCACCGGTATCGGAACCGGCTCTGCACTAATCTGCTGTCCCGATCTTTACTGAGATTCTACCCGGGACGCATTTTAACCTCCGTTTTTCCTCCGGAGTATTTCCTCTTTTCCTTTCAACACCTGCTGGCTCTGCACGCCAGCAGGAGTTTGAACACGCCCTGTAAAATAGTTCAATCCACTTACCTGTGGGCCTGTTCCTTACTGCTGGTGGAGCTGCGCTCTGCAGCTCTTTGCCTACCGACAGCATCAACGTAATGCCGATCATGCGCCAGGTGGGACTTCTTCATGTAGTCACTCACGTGATTCTGAAGTAAAATCTAATAATAACACTTATACCAAAAATAGATAAGGACCTGGATGTTCCAGGTTCACATAGAGCTCTAGCTCTCCTAAATACTGATCAAAAAATATTAACTAAAATCCTAGCACAAAGATTAAGCACAATGATTAATAAATTAATACACCCGGACCAAACAGGATTTATACCAAAACGCTACTCTTCATATAACCTGAGACGATTATTCAATATTATATATACTCAAAGATACTAACAAAGATCTAGCAATTATTTCGTTAGATGCTGAGAAAGCATTCGACCAGGTGGAATGGCCCTATTTATTTTCAGTTATGCAAATTGTTCAATTGGGCGAGAAGTTTAGTACATGGGTAAAACTTTTATATACTAACCCAACAGCTAGAATATCGACAAATCAAATGTTATCAGCTAAATTTAATTTATCTAGAGGCTGTAGACAAGGATGTCCGTTATCCCCGCTATTATTTGCACTCGCTATAGAGCCATTAGCAGAAAGCGTGAGGTCCCATCCTGAAATATATGGGTATAACACTAACAATATTGAGAATAAAATTTCCTTATATGCAGACGATGTATTAATCTACTTTACAAAACCTGAAGTTAGTATCCCAAACTTATTAAATTTAATAACTCAATTTGGCTCGTTTTCAGGATACAGAATTATTTGGAATAAAAGTGAAATCATGCCAATAATGGAAAGTAATCCACATATATTACAATAATTTCCCTTCAAAATAGTAAATGAAAATTTTAAATATCTTGGAATTTATGTAAGAAAGACATATACTTCTTTATTTAAACTTAACTTTCCGCCTTTATTGAACAAATTACATAAGAATATTTTATATTGGAAAACATTACCTATCTCATTGTTTGGTAGAATTAATGCAATAAAAATGATTTTTCTCCCGCAATTATTGTACCTCTTTCAATCAATCCCGATATATCTCCCAATTTTTTTTTAAGTCATTAATTTTATCTGGGGTTATAAGAACCATAGAATAAATTAAAAGCACTTATGTAAATCAAAAATAAATGGGGGTTTGGCCCTACCGAATTTTATGCTCTATTTTTGGGCAGTTAACATTAAAAATATGAATTTTTGGTTGGAAGAACTGGACCAACAACCAAATTGGTTAAAAAATGGAAAAGGAAGACTGTTTACCTTTTGAAATTCGGTCGATCTTATTAGTAAATTATTAATTTACAAAGATTACTACAGGAAAGGTACATTCCTCTTATTTCAAGAACTACAACAAATTTATGGACTTCACTCAAATGACTACTTTAGATACCTACAACTTAGAGACTATGCTAAATCAAATAGACAGGACTATAGAAATAGAAAGACAGAAATTCTTGATGAATGGTTGAATAAACACCCTAACACAGAAAAATTGATATCTTATATTTATAATATCCTATTAGATAATGATGCACCCAAAACGGAAATATATAGGCAATCATGGGAAAATGAACTAGGCTAACCAATAAGGCCAGAAATATGGGACGAAAACTTTACAACAAATACATCACTGTTCGTTAAATGCTAGACACTCTTTAATACAATTTAAAGTATTATATAGATTGCACTATTCAAAAACAAAATTAAATAGAATTTTCCCAAGCATATCTCCTATTTGTGAAAAATGTCAGCACTCAGAGGCTAACTTAACGCACACATTTGTAAGTTGTATAAAAATTAATAATTTTTGGACGGAAATTTTTAAGATAATTTCGGAAGTTGTCAACATCCAATTGGACCCCGATTCAAAACTAATAATATTAGGAATACTAGAACAAAATCAAATATTTACAACAAGCCAAAGAAACTTTATCGACTATAGTTTAATAACTGGGAAAAAATTAATATTAAAATTTTGGAAAGGCCCTATAACCCCCACAATTAAAATGTGGACTATGGAAATGTCGGAGACCCTACATTTTGAAAGATTAAGATTTGTCTTAATGGACAAGCAAGAACTATTTACTAGAATATGGTCTCCATTCATTGACTATTTGAAGGGGCAAACCGGTTCGGCACAATAACGTGACTGAAACCCGAATCAAGGGTTAGATGAAGAATTACATTTTATAATCCACGGACATTTCTCCAATGATGTATAATTAGCTGATTATTCCATTCTCTTTTAATTTTTTGGTTTCTTTTCTCTCCCTCTCTACTATTTTCTATCTATATAAAAATTAAAAAAATATATAGTACAATTATTATACAATTGATAATATAAACAATATTAATAATGTATGACTACTACAAACACAATGTTTTTTATTATGTATTTACTTCTAATTAAAAAAAAATGAATAAAATAATATGCTAACAAAACTGACTGTACCAACTCAGTAATGTGTGTGAACGCCATTTAATGGCAAGTTCATTATCCCAAGTGTTATGAAACACATTGAAATAAAAGTAGATTAAAACAACTGAAACTATTTAAAATCACTCTCTTTCCTAACTGGTTGTACAATTGTAGTGTAACTTGCTTTTAAGTTATTTAACATTTTATTTTACATTAAACTAAAATTAATAAAGTGTACATTCCACAGGGTCAGTAATAACACCAGATATTTAAGATCTTCGGATGGAGAATAACAGCTTCATAAAACATTGAGGCCACAGCTAGATACAACTTTACAAAAGATTGGCTTTGCAGTTGTTTGGAATATAGTGTGCAGTTCTGATCGCCATGCTGTAGGAAGGGTGGGAATGCACTGGATTAGATGCAGAGAAGAGTCACCAAGATGTTGCCTGGGATGGAATGTTTCTGGTATGAGGAATGGCTGCATATGCTGGCTTTGTTCTCCTTGGAACAAAGGTGGTTGACTGATGGTGTGGAGGTTTTGAATAACTGTTCCGGGTATATCAAAATATGAAGGTTATAGCTGGGTAAAACTGGCACTCAGGATTCAATTCACATTCATCTAAATATTGTTAGTTCACCCAAAACCACTTTATAGCCAAAGACCAGATTTTGAAGTGTAGTCATTGTAATGTTGTAAGTGCAACAACCAAATTGAGTGCACTAAATTCTCGTAAAGGATAATGTGGTTATGATCAGATAGGCAGGATAAATATTCCCCTGATTTCTTAAAAATATTGTTAAACTGACAACCTTGTAGTTATCCAGTTTCATCTACTCAAGTTTTGAGCTACAATATTGAATTTGAAAGATTTAGTATATTATGATTTTATACATCTTCAGATCCCTCTGATTCTTTTGAAACTAGTATCACTCATATCTATCAAAGCAAAGGATTGTCTCAGCTTCGGCTTCGTTGCTATTCTGAGTGTGTGCACCATTGTTTGAGGTGCCAAAGAACTGTTAACTGACACCAGTTCCTTTCCAGGAGGCAATAAGGATTAAGTGAATTAAGATATTGTTGAGGCCAAATGTAGATTCGGCAACAATTTCAGCGAACTATTGTGCTCAGTCCGCCCAGACTGACTGGATTTCCTATTTAACTTTGTTTCTTAAAAAGCAGATAGCAACAAAATTGTTAAAGGTAAACCATGGCAATCTTTAATTGATTCGTCAGACGGGTGGCAAGATCTACAATGAGCACAAACGTTGCTCAGTGTTTCTTGGGCTCCACTCACAGAACAAAGGAAAGTTAGCACAATTATACATTTTTTTTATCAGTAAAACACTCCTACCAAGTCTGAATATGGCATGTCTGAAAGATTCTATAGCCTTCCAGAATATAGGAAAAGCTGGGTACAAATCAAGCTCATCCACTAACAAGTTATTACTTATCTCTGGAGCGTCAGCTATTTTTTTTCAATCTTGGCTTCTTTATGGCCTTGAAAGAAGCACATGTTATTACTGCAGGATTCCATCTTGATTTCTTTATTAAAAATACAACCTGCCCTCCATATTGTGTTGCATATAATTTGCATTCAGACTTGGCACCCAGCCATTCTTTTGTTCTGTTAGACCATGCCTTTTTAGAAGAATAACTCCATTTTGTAAACTATATTAGATCTGACTATTAGCTCTTTCATTCCCTCCTTTTTTATCAAACATGATAACATTCACAGTCCTCGGTAGGTGCACACAATGGTCGGAGGCATTAGAGCAATGATTAACGGAGTGATGGAGCCATAATGTATCACACTACCCCAAAGTCCACCAAACCAAAGGTATGGCCACCAGTTCAATAGCACCCCAAAGTCCATCAAACCAATGGTATGGCAACTAGTTCTCACTCTCTTCATTGACAACCATCCTGATGAAGCTTGTTTAGGGTTGATGGATCAGGTGCCACCTGTAGGCGGTGTAATCCTTTCAGCCGATATTGGGGTTGTGCCATAAAGTTTGCACCTGTCCGAGGTGTTGCCAGTCTCTTCGGAAAGCATTGCACAGGTGCTCCCCCTCTCGGCCCGTGGTTGGGTTCACCACCTTGATCTAGACCCTAGAGTATCCATTGGTTTGGACAGCTTCTCCTCCCAATTGGTTTTAGGTGTCCTGCTTCCATATCGCCACATAGAAGCAGCTGTTGTACAAGACAAAGACACCGTAGATTGTGGTCTGTGTTGACATAGAAGGTATTAAAGTTGATGGCATTGAACTCCTCAAATGTGACAGCAAGGCCAGGGTCAGAGTTGGTGGTCTGCAGTAACTCCCTGCCCTTGTTGCACACTACCCAGTTAGGAACGATCTGCATCGTCCCCTTCGGAACTTCCTCAGGTCAGTCTCACTGAAGGCACTGTTCTCAGGGCACTTGTCATAGATATCTGGGATGTTGTGGTCAAAGTCGTCCTTGCAGGTGTCTCCTCTGCTGTCACCATCAGCATCCATCTGGTTAGGTTTGGGAACAAAACGGCAATTGTCCTTGTCATCAGAAATGCCATCATTGCCATCCTCATCAATGTCCTGATTGTCATCACGCTGATTACCCACCAGGTCTGAGTCATTGTCTTCCTGGATAGGGTTATGCATAATCTCTTTCAAGAGGTCCATCTGTTTCAAAATATTCAGCTTCTCTCCCTCTCTAGACCCTTGGTCATACGATAGAGCTCAAAATGCTTCAAGATTGTTGATTAAATGTGGTTTGTCTTTCCGAAGTTGTGACCGAAGTCTATGCACTTCCTCCTGATCTGTAAAGATGTTCTTTCTTCTGGATCAGCTTTACATGGTGCTGCAGGTAGCAATCAATCAGAAACACCTTGTTACATCCTGAGTCGGGGCAAGGTCTTTCACATACCTCATCATGCTGCTCTTTTATATGTTTCTTAAGTCCGTCAACTCCTCTGTAAACAGCACAGCAACCCTTATACTGACATCGATCCATGGTGGGGAAATCTTCCCTTTCCAAGTTTGACTGGTTTCCGGCCACGTTTTTGTCCAGATTGTTTGTTCACATTCTTAATATTGCACTTCTTAACTGGTAACTTACTCCCAATATGGTTGAAAAGACTCATCTGAAGAGCCATTCTTAACTTTTATTTCTCTGACATCTTCACTTGATAATTACCTTTCAGAAAGATTACTGGACTCCAATCCATCCACAACACCATACTCTTGTCACTGTTGCATTCCGAGGTGAAAAGTGTTATTGAACCATCCAGAACTTCCTCCATTGAGTCCTTATTTCTACTGGATGGGCCCTGTCCCTCATTCAAAACAATGCTGCGATTTGAATGCATGTCCAGGATGTAACTGTGGCAAAGTGGAATCCTGCCTCACCACAACACCAACTAGCTTCTTCCCCTCTGTTATCAGAATTCTGAACAGTCCTTCCAATTGCTAGGATTCTGCCTGATTCATCTTGCTACTCCGCATTGGACTTTGTCTCTGGAACTGATGTGCTACAATGCTCAGAACTATATTCTCCACACTAATGTTTCCTTTGCTCTACCTATTTTAGGGAGCCTGGCTTGATTGCATTTATTCATGTTAATCCTTTGTGTCTTGCTGACACTGAAAAAGGGTGCACGATTCTTTCGACCCATCATTTAGCTGCTGAATAACTATTAACTGGGTTCCTGCTTAATTAATGTTTCTATACTTAGCTGATGATTCAATTTCAATAGGTTTGTTTTTCTCTGTATTCTGGGTCAAGGGATGAACCATGGACATATGAACATTCAAATTGTGAGCCTTCTCGAACCGCTTCTCACATTGGTCACAAGCAAATTGAAGTTTGGCTTCTGCCTTGTGCTTGGTCATATGGTATTTCAAGGATGCTCTTTGCCTGCACTGGAAACCACAAACTTCACACTGCAAAGGTTTTGCTCCAGTATGGCGTATTTGGTGAACTGACAGTGTTTCCGCAGTTTGAAAGTCTGTCCACATTCATCACAAATGTAGTTTATTTTCACAAATGGAGTCGTACCTTCTCCCAAGTTGTCCATCAGTGTGTGAAACCAGCATTCTTCGTCCTCCATCAATGCCAACTGTCTGTCTGATCCATCCCAACTTAGCTCCTCACTTTGATCCCGGCTGGGATTTACCTCAATCCAGTTCTGTAACTGAGTTGCACTCCAAAATCAAAGCTTTTCAACTCCACAACCTGATTGCTCTCCTTCAGCTGCTGTGTGATGGAAGCGAGATGGTCATTTTCAGACTGGGCATTGGTGAGCACATTTCTCATCTGTTTCAGCTCGGTCTGTAGCTCCGGGATAAGCTGCCACCTTTTTCTGGTTACTTCAAGAACCTGTGGTAATGGATCCAACTTGGTCAATGTTATACACGTCTTGGTGCAGGGGTTGTTCCCCCAAGTCCAGCCCATCTGGGCCAACCTCAGGATAAAAAGTAAGTAAAAGTCAATAGCCCCATTGTCGTTTCTTATTTCTCCTCCATTTATGGTCAATCACATCAAATGTCTCCAATGGGGGTAATCTTCAATCTACACGGTGGTTGGTGTCGTAGTAGCACCTGGTATAGTCCCCTGCAACACAGTCCCAATTTTGTCCGATCCTAGTACCTTATCAGTACGCAGTCTCCCAGTAGTATGGACTGTGTCTGTGTTCAACTGGCAGTGGCTTCTGCGTTTTCATCCCCTGTGAATGCAAGACTGACAAGATTGTGCTCAATTGCTGTCTGTATGTAATTAATTCATTGCTGTGGGCCTGTAGGTCATAACTAACTTCCACATTCTTTAGTGAGCTATTCATTTCCTCCACAAATCCAGAATTTTACACGTGGTGGGGGGGCTGTGAGATCACTCTTTAACTACCCTTTAACTACAAGGCAGACCCTTTAAAATAGTTCATTATTTAAAAAAAAAACATTTTAAAAATATTCCCAATTGTTCCAATCAATCTCCGCAAATTTACAATTTCAAATTAATAGATTTTGTTCTGAGATAAAGGCATCTCCAATCTCATCTAACACATCTACCTGGATGCCACGTGGCCATCGTGGAATTGAGGTGTCTATTTGAACTCAATTCAAAAGGTAACAAATAGGAAGAAAATAAACTTAAAGTTAAGAGAAAACAAAGAATAAACAATTAATTTTCATAGATTGCAAGCTCATTCAATTACATCCTATTTTGTCTGACATGGACCATTTCACCAAAAGGGGCATATATATGAATATATAAATATAGCCCGGGACTGGATGTCGAGTATCCCAATAGGCTTTGGGAGAAATGAAACAGACAGAGCAAAATCCTGAACACAGGAGAAGGCAGCATAGCCTTGAAAAGAACAGTGAGCTCTCTAGTCTGATATGGGACAGAACTTGGATGAGTGACAATTCGAAAGAACATGAGGATCTATCAAGTCTGATAAAGGACACAACTTGGATGAGTGACAACTTGAAAGAACATCCTAGAATATTTTGAGAGAGCTTTGGGTTTAGAACAAATACTTCCCTTCGAACATTAAAAGAAAACGAGTGCAAAAGAATGGTCAAAACATACATCAGGTACACAAATTTGTCCGAGAGGATTTAGCCAAAGTGGCGCTGCCCCGTCGTTTCCAAAAAAAAAATCACGTGGCACATTAGAGACGCCTCTCTGTATTAACTTTACATTCCCCTCCCTTGTTCTGTTTAAAATAATCTTTGTTTCTGTGGGGACCAATTTGCAGAATTCGCAAGCTAGGGCATTCTCCAGGGAGACTTTGTGAACTGGGACTCGGAGGGCTTGCAAAAGCCGTCTTCTTGTTGGAATGAGAATTTTAAAATGAACAAAGGGACAATTGTAATGGTGGGCGAGCTAATGTTCAAAATGGGAGTGGTCCGAGCTGCGATTGGCCAAAGTCCCCCCTCATCTATAGATTGTCTCAAAAGGACTTACCGGTACCGGGTTTGTTCTTAACTACTAATTGCTGTTCTCCGAACTCTTATCAGTACTTTCTTTCTCTGCCTTCGCCTTTATCTCCTATTCCTCTGCCCACTGGCATTCCATCTGAAGTACTTTCCATCCTTTATTCCTCAATTCAATGCCTCTTTTACAGACATAATCCATCCAACTCCTATCTCTTGCCTCCACTTTTTCTTTCTGCCTCACTCTCTTTCTCTCTCTGTCACTTTCTCTTTCTGCCTTCAATAGTCTCCACATTCCATATTCCTCCTACTGTCCAAGACACATCACTCAAACATTTGGTCAATTTATAATTCGATATTCTATAATCCTTGTTGTTCTTATGAAACAAATAACACATATGCTGTACAGCCGTCTTTCCATCAGTCTTATCCAAATTATTTCCATGTCTATCCAATCTCCAAATCACTACTTACTTAGTACACAAATTGTAACAAACTTTTTCAGTCTGTTATGCCCGATCCTTTATATTAGTAACAAACCTTTGCAGTCTGTAAAGCCCAATCCTGGCAGCTAATTCACGACAGTCTTTTCAAAACACTGTCTCTTCAAGACACATTGTCTTTCAAATACACTTCTTTTCAAGACACCTTGTCTTTCCAATACACATTAGTGACAGAAACGTTTTAGTCTGCCGTGTCTGGGAACAAGATCAACCTTAGACTGAGGGACCTTAGTTTTTTCCCGGGGGCTTCTTCGGGATGCCGGACTCAAACGGTCCGACTTGTGCTCAGTTTTCTCCCCTTCAGATCCCAGTCAACTGCACCCTCTTACTCAGTCTTCTTTTGCTGGTCCCAGTGAGATCCTGCCGACTACAGCCAAATGTCAAAGTTAATTTCTTAAAAAGCAGATAGCAACAAAATTGTTAAAGGTAAACCATGGCAATCTTTACTTGATTCGTCAGATGGGAGTGGCAAGATCTACAATGAGCACAAATGATGCTCAGACCTTCTCGGGCTCCACGCACACCCACGCACAGAACAAATGAAAGTTAGCACAACTACACATTTTTCTTATCAGTAAAACACTCCTACCAAGTCTGAATATGGTATGACTGAAAGATTCCATAGCCTTTCAGAATATAGGAAAAGCTGGGTCCAAATCAAGCTCATCCAATTACAAGTTATTACTTATCGCTGGAGCGTCAGCTATTTTTTTCAATCTCGGCTTCTTTATGGTCTTGAAAGAAGCATATGTTATTACTGCAGGATTCCATCTTAATTTCTTGATTAAAAAGACAACCTGTCCTCCATATTGTGTTCCATATAATTTGCAAAGTCATTCAGATTTGGCACCAAATCATTCTTTTGTTCTACTAGACCAAGCTTTTGTAGAAGAACAACTCCATTTTGTAAACTATATTAGATATGATTTTTAGCTCTTTCATTCTGACCTTTGTCCTGTGCCTTCACCATTGTCAGAGTGAGGCCATATACAAACATGGGTAACAACACCTCATATTCTGCTTGAGTAGGTTCCAACCAAATGATCTGAACATTGAATTCTCTAATTTTAGGTAACTACAAACCTCTGCTTCTCCTTTCTTCTTACAAGCTTTCCCCCTTCCCCCCCTCTTCTCTCTTCCCCTGTGTTCCACCTGGATTTGCACCTATTTCTCCCCTCCCGATGCCCGTCTACCTAGATTTCTTCCTCTAGCTTCATAATTCACAACTCTTCAATCCTTTTGTCTCAAACCTTCTGTCTTATCATCTCTGGCCGTTGTCCAAACATCTGCCTATCAAAACTCTCCTCACTTGTATTGAGCTGTTACATGCCAGGCTTTGTCCTGTTGCTCCTCTCTTCCAACTTCTTCCTCCGCATACAATCAGTCTGAAGATGGGTCCCAACCCGAAATTTGCCTATCCAGATATGCTGCCTGACTCCACTGAGACACTCCAGTATATTACAAAAGGCTGAGTTTCTCCAGCCTTTTGTGTACCCAGTATATTATACCTTTTTTTTGTAAACCAGCATCTGCGGTTCCTTGTATCTACAAAGATTAAATGGCGATCTTTGTCCTTCAACCAAATTACTTGAATGGGATTATCTGCTCTTTATTGCATGACTATTTATGGACCTTAATGTGTGCGAACTGATATGCCTGCAGCATATCCTATACTTCAATAGCGGCTCCAATCAAAGAGTACCTTCGTGCATGTGAAAAGCACTTTTGTATATTCTGAGGGTGAGAAAAACATGGTATGAGTGAAATGTTTTCTCTCACTAATACCCTGTTGTGCTGAGCGCCAGGTTCTGGAGTTTGCATGATCGTGAGCTTCATTATTTTCTACAATGCAATTATTCTTGCTGATATCACAGTTCTTTTCTTTGTCTTTATTTTTACTCTTTCTTGATCCAGTGATATTTTGTACTCTTCCTCCTCTGTGAAAACAAATATAAAGTGCTCATTTAACATGTCTCGGATGGCAGGCAGCTGACAGAGCTTGCCTTAGATCCAACTCCAGTTCTTATCCTAAGAATGACGTTTGCCAGACTTGGCAGTGGATGGGAACTTGTCATTTAGCCAAGTCTGAGTTAACTGTCTCCTAGTTAACTATCCACCATACCAGGTGAGGCTCCATGCTCTAATCTTTCGCATTAGAACTGAGTAACAAGTAATACTGCTAATTAAGAGATCCTGAGGGAAGAAAATGAAGGCCTTTTTATTTCTGTGGCCTTACCCCACAGATAAAGCTGAATCCTTTCTCTTGTCCAGGGCCAGTGAATAATCCAGTCCTGGATCCTGCATTTGGAGTCATTCCTGTATGGCTACGTTAAACCTTGTAACTGCTTCCTAACCTGTTCTGTCCTTGTATTTGGCTACTTGCACACACCTTTCATCCAACTCATCTTGTTTCTGAACTGTTGTTAGGTAGCTCTGAAGCCTTTCAGAAAAATGTGGCAGCTTCTTTCTTCTTTGTCAGGACTTGTTAAATTTGTTTAAGCTGTTCAAAGCTGAAATTTCATCAGCAGCAACTTGCTTTTCAAGCAATGACTAATGGAGTTTGAAGAACTTTAGAGTACTCAAAATACTAGTAGTCATGCTTTACAAAGCTGCCTTAAAAATAATGAGGACATTAATACTGCCCCTGACTACCACTCTTCTTTCATCTATTCAAGAGGATCTCCTCTTACCCACTACCTTCTGCTTGCCCTCTCCTGCTGTTACAGCAGTCAACTTACTTACCATTTACTTTAATTCCGCACCATGGCTTAACCTACAGTTTCAAACCAGCATATTTTCTATTACAACAGTGACCACAATTATTTGGTGAGTTATTTGATGGTGTTTAGTTGGTGACTGGAACAGCACAGGATGTTCAGCCAACAATGTCTGTATCAAACATGATGTCAAGTTAAACTAATCTTCTCTGTCTGTGCCTGATCCATAGCCTTTTATTTCCTACATATTCATGTGCCTATCTAAAAGTTCTCCTAAATTACACTTTCATATCTGCTTCCGCCACACAACCCTGGTAAAATGTTTCAGGAACCAACTGTGTGTAAAAAATAATTTGTCCTGCACATCTTCTTTAAACATTCCCCCTCTAGTCCTCCAGTCTTTGACACTTTCATCCTGGGAATAAAGATCATACTGTCTGTACTATCTATGTCATCTTATAATTTTATATAGTTCCATCGGGTCTTCCCTCAACCTCCGATACTCCAGGGAAAATAATCCATTTGTCTCATTTCTCCTAATACTCTTACACTCGAATACTCCTGAAACCTCACACTCTTTAATCTAGGTAGCATTCTGGTAAACCACTTTTGTATTTTTTCCAAAGCCTCCACGTCCTTCCTGCAATGAGCCAACCAGAACTGCAGATAATATTACAAATGCAGTCCAACCAAAGTCCTATGAAGCTGCAACATGACTTCCTGACTTATGCATAATGTCCTGACCAATAAAGGCTAGCATATTGCATGCCTGATTTACTACTCTACTTACTTGTGTTGCCAATATGCTTTTGGGGGTAATCATTCCTTGGAATGACAACCATAGGCAAATAATGAAGACAGACTTTTAAAAGGCTTGGAAACTGGCTGAACAGCAGAAGGGAAAGAGCAGGAAAGTACTCAAATCAGCAGGATGTGCTTTATAAAGTTTGCAAATAATTTTGTTGGTATAACAACTATTGTGATAGAAAGCCATATATCTATGTTTGCCAATAAGGTACAGTAAGGCCACAGAGCAACCGTAAATTACAAAGATAAATTAGAAAAAAAAGTAAATAATCTGATATCACCATTTTGGACCAACAATAATTGAACAGTGATTTTTCTTGAAGGTGAAAAGCCAGACAAAAGGAAGAAAGATCTAAATAACTGTGGAGTCTCAAGAACTGCTCATTAAAATGCCAAAAGCAGGTGCAGAAAATAATCAAACAACTACAAGAATGTCAACCTTTAGACTTAAATGCCGCAAGCTGTTCTGAGTACCTAACAAGGAAATGGAGTGGCACAATTTGTAGCTACAGATGCTGGTTTACACTAAGATAAACATAAAATGCTGGAGTAACTCAGTAAGCCAGGCAGCATTTCTGGAGAAAAGGAAGAGGTGACGTTTAAGTCTGAAGAAGGGTCACGACCCGAAACGTCACCAATTCATTTTCTCCAGAGGTGTTGCCTGACCCGCTGAGACATTCCAGAATTTTGTGTTTATCTTAGGAGAGGCACAAGTTTAGCAAGATGTTGCCCGGATTCCATACATTAATTCTTGAGAAAAGATTGCACAAACTGGATTTTTATCAATTGCTTTTTAGTAAATTGCTATGAGAATGCAGGGTGACATGGACAGGTTGGGTGAGTGGGCAGATGCATGGCAGATGCAGTTTAATGTGGATAAATGTGAGGTTATCCACTTTGGTAGCAAAAACAGGAAGGCAGATTATTATCTAAATGGTGTCAAGTTGGGAAAAGGGGAAGTACAACGGGTTCTGGGGGTCCTTGTTCATCAGTCAATGAAAGTAAGCATGCAGGTACAGCAGGCAGTGAAGAAAGCGAATGGCATGTTGGCCTTCATAACAAGAGGAGTTGAGTATAGGAGCAAAGAGGTCCTTCTGCAGTTATATAGGGCCCTAGTGAGACCACACCTGGTGTATTGTGTGCAGTTTTGGTCCCTTAATTTGAGGAAAGACATTCTTGCTATTGAGGGAGTGCAGCATAGGTTCACAAGGTTAATTCCTGGGATAGCGAGACTGTCATATGCTGAGAGAATGGAGCGGCTGGGCTTGTATACTCTGGAGTTTAGAAGGATGAGAGGGGATCTTATTGAAACATATAAGGTTATTAAGAGTTTGGACATGCTAGAGGCAGGAAACATGTTCCCGATGTTCGGGGAGTCCAGAACCAGGGCCACGGTTTAAGAATAAGGGATAAGCCATTTAGAGCGGAGGTGATGAAACACTTTTTCATGCGGAGAGTTGTGAGTCTGTGGAATTCTCTGCCTCAGAGGGCGGTGGAGGCCGGTTCTCTGGATACTTTCAAGAGAGAGCTAGAGAGGGCTCTTGAATATAGCGGAGTCAGGGGATATGGGGAGAAGGCAGGGACGGGTTACTGATTAGGGATGATCAACATGATCACATTGAATGGTGCTGGCTTGTAGGTCCGAATTGAGTGACTAAATTGAGTGACTAAATTGAGGTTTTCAATATACTAACAGGAGCTGATGGGGAAGTTGGAGATAAGTTATTTTTGCTTGTAAGGGAATCAAAACATTGGGTCAAAGGCAAAAACTATCGTCAAGACTATCAAGGGAGAAGTTAAGGGGCTGTCCCACTGCGGCAATCCACAAGTTCAGGAGAGTGTCTTTGACCTTCAAGCTCGAGGCACTCGCCTGGAAAACCTCGAGCTGGATCAACTGTCAGCGATGAAACTGCGAGCTGGATCCATTGACCGCACACACACACACACACACACTAACACATCGCAAAGACGGCTGCACAGTGTACAGTAAGTCCTTTAGAGAGTGCGGGGGGGGGATAAAAAGGGAGAATAGGGGATAGGGGGAGAGAAGGGGAGCGAAGGAGAGAGAAGGGGAGAGAAGGTGGAGAGAAAGGGGGATAGAAGGAATGGAGACACTTTTAAGAAGTCAGACAACGTTTAATAAAGTTTAGCAGGCATTTTACCTACCGGTCAGTTTTCTGAAAACTCCAATGAGCCAATTAAAATGCCCAGTCAGTGAAGGAGCTTGCCTATGGCTGCCCTCGACTGCCTGTAACTAAATAGCGACCCCACTCCACTGCACTACGAGTTAAAAAGAACATGCCGACCAATTTTTACTCGAGGAAAATTTTTCAACATGCTGAGAAATTTTCCGCGACCTAGCTGAGGCCGCGTGTATGCGGGAACTTCCCTCGAGCATGAAGGAGAGTTCCAGTTACCTGATAGGACCTCTTAGGACCACGTGTCGACCATGCTGCAAGTTTGAGTCGAGGGCAAACTCTTCTAAACTCGCAGATTAGGTCGCCGCAGTGGGACAGCCCCTTTAGGAAATACATCTACATGATGAAGTAGGTAAAGCTTTGCAATTTATTGTCAAATTATAATTGATGTTTAATTTTAATTTTAAATCTGAGATATCTGAGATATCTATAATTTGTGAACAAAGATATTAAAAAATGGAATGGGATCACATCATTCAAAAATTATGACATTGGATAATGGATCATATTTGTTGGGCTAATACCTGCTCTGGTTTCCATGTTTCTGAATATTCTTTTGAATTTTTTCTCATAACTAATAATGAAATGTATAAGGGAAACAGAAAGACCCTAAAATGTTAATACTTAAAATGCAAATTAGCAAACAAACTCTCCCGGGTGGTGCCACCAATGGCTGCCTCGCCAACAGTCTGTCAGTCCTTTCCTTCTTTGTGTCTGTTTTGTATGTGTTAAAAGTTTGTTTTTAGTGTTCTTTAGCTTGTTTTATATGGGGAGTGGGGGGAGTTGGATGAAACTTTTTCTCATCTCTTACCTCTACGGAGATTTGATTTTTTTCCGTATAGTATCTCCATCCACACTGTGGCCTAACATCGAGGAGTTGGCGGCCTTTGCTGGAGATCGAGCGGGAGCTCCATCACGGGAGCCTGCGGGACTTTAACATCGCGGAGCTCGCGATCCCTGTCGGGGGTTGTCTTTGGGGCTCCAACCATGGAAGCTGGTGGATTCTAACATCTGGTTAGAGACCGACATCGGGGACTCCAAGCTGCAGGAGTTTCGACCACCACGACGCGGGACTTTTGATCGCCTCGAAGCAGGTGTTTCGATCGCCCCGACATGGGAGCTTTGAATGGCGACTGCAGGAGCTTCGACCTTCCGCCTGCGGGAGTTTCTTTTTTTTTTTTTTTAAATTTTTATTTATTATAGAAACAAAATAATAACAGAGTACATTATTTTACTATAGTGAAAATACATAATATTAATGATAAATTCATACTATTAATATTATTTGTATTGTTCTTAATTATAAATTTCAAGGTTATATATTTTATATAACTAAGAATACATGATACTAATAATACATTTATAGTATTAGCAATATACTCATACTGTTAATAATCTGCGGGAGTTTCGATTGCCCCAACTGCGTATGGTTCAACTGCTCTGACCTCAGGAGAATAAAGAGGAAGGAGATTGGACTTCCATCATAGTGAGGAACGTGGGGAATCTGCTGTGGTGGATGTTTATGTTAACTTTTATGTAGTTGTGTGTCTTGTTGCTTTTTTTTAATATGGCTGAATGGTAATCCGAATTTCACTGTACCTTAATTGGGACATGTGACAATAAACTGACCTTGAAACCTTGAACAATTAGTAGTACATTGTGCAAACACCAAAGTTTGCATTGACTGTGATATTTCATCGGCCATGTAATCATGAAATAATATTGTCTGATATTGGAATTGAACATAATATATTCACATGAAATTCATTTATTTTAATGTTAATCTGCTTTCTGAAATGTCAGGACTTGTATTGTATGTATTATACTTGTTAAATTGTCCCTATATATAGGATATATATACTCCTAAAGGCAAGAGACAAGGCTCCGTATTACACATTGTATTCAGTTATGATGCAATCCATCTATATGGTGAGACAGTTGCAGACAATAAATCACATTACGCAGCTCTGTCATTTGTCAAATCTGTCAAAATGTGTTCCTTGTTTCTGAATGTCAGGACATAAAAACTATTAGCAACATAAAATTGAGTACATTTGTATGTTGCCATTCACTGTGCAAGATAGAAGCACAAACTGTAGGTGGCAACTTAAAGACTTCTGATCCTTGAAAACTGTGGGTGGAACATATGTTCAGAGTATTTGTAAATAATTAAAAAGATAGATTTATGTGATGTCAAGGCAAGGAATACGAATCTTATACCTAAATTGAATGCTCTGCCTTGTACTGAGAGTGTCTTATCATGCATAAAAATATCATTATGCATAAAATTTTATCCAGTTCACGACCTCCACATTTCTACAGGATCCAAAAAATGCTGGCATTTATTTGGGCAAGACATGGGACAGTTCACTTTAATTTATTATCTTTCCTTTAATTTACATGACATACATTTTATCGCATGTTCGCGTTCATAATGGGCTATATAGGTTGCTTCTTGTGTAGTCACATAAACAACCTAAATACCAACCTTGCCACTCACTGACCTTCAACATTATCTAATAATCTGTCAACGAAGCCTCCTGGAAGTTTATATAAATAGCATCCATAGAAAAGTCCCTGTACATTGCTTAGTCATTTCTGCAAATGATTCACTGAGCGACTCCATGATCTATCAGATACAAATTAATGTGTGCTGCCTTTGATCAACTAAAAATCTTCCAGATATTCAATCTTTCCCACTTTATAGTTGAATTCAATAATTCCCTGACAACAAAAGTTAAACTAACTGTTATATAATTCCCTCATTTTCCTCCCTAAGCTTTCTTAACATGCTGACAATACAAAGCAAATTATGGAAATGTGTGGTGAAGAGAATTCAGTGGCTGTAAATGGATATACCAAGTGGGTAAGAAAATAGCAGCTGAAGAAAAATGTAG
Organism: Okamejei kenojei; assembly: GCA_035221665.1. Lineage (NCBI taxonomy): Eukaryota > Metazoa > Chordata > Chondrichthyes > Rajiformes > Rajidae > Okamejei > Okamejei kenojei. The sequence goes on from CM069139.1 coordinate 67,383,196, forward strand.
AAAATATAAAGTATTCATTTTTTTAACTGAATGAAACAGAGATTGGTGGTTACAGGGATTTTAGTGTGCTGGTTTATGAGGCATTAAAAGTGAAACGTCTCTACAGTAAGAATTTAGGAAGGAAATGTAAATTTGGTTTTGTCAGTTAATATACAAAAATAAGGACGTTTTGCCAAGATTGAACAAGGTTTTGATGGAACTGCAGGAATGCTTTGTGCATTTTCATTTTTTTCACCTGAGAAGGAGAAATTTGCCCTGAAGTCAGTGCTCCCACACACAACTGACTGACTTCATCCATTTCACCACCAACTTCCATCCGGCACTCAAATAACTTGGACCATTTCCAACATTTCCCTACCATTCCTTGACCTCACCATCTCTATTGCAGGTGATACACTCCTGACCGACATCCACTACAAACCAACTGACCCACAGCTACCTGGACATCCCCCACCCTGCTTCCTGTAAGGACTCCATCCCCTATTCCCAATTCCTCTGTCTACGCCGCATCTGCTCCAGGATGAGGAGTTCCACACCAGGTCATCACACAATGTCCTCATTCTTCAGAGAACGGGGATTCCCCTCCCCTACTATAAATGAGGCTTGCACCAGGGTCTCCTCCATTCCCCGCAACACTTCCCTCTCTCCCCATTCCCCCACTCGCAACAAGGGCAGAGTCCCCCTGGTCCTCACCTTCCGGCAAATACAACACATAGTCCTCCGCCAGTTTTGCCACCTCCAACGTGACCCTTCCACTCGCCGCATCTTCCCATCTCCCCCCCGTCTGCCTTCCGCTAAGTCCGCTCCCTCCGCAACTCCCTTGTCAATTCTTCCCTTTCCTCCCGCTCTATCCCTTCCCCGCGCACTTTCCCTTGCAACAGCAAGAAATGCTACACTTGTCCCTTCACCTCCCCCCTCCACTCCTTTCAGGGAACCAAGCAGTCCTTCCAGGCTTGGCGGTCCGACAGAGGTTCCCGGTGGCTCAGCACTTCAACTCCCCCTCCCATTCCGTATCCGACCTCTCTGTCCTGGGCCTCCTCCACGGCCAGAGTGAGCAACACCGCAAGTTGGAGGAACGGCACCTCATATTCCGCTTGGGGAGTCTGCATCCTCTGGGCTTGAACATTGAATTTTCTCAATTCTGTTAACCCTTGCTGTCTCCTCCCCTTCTCACCTCTCCCTCAGCCCTCGGGCCTTGGCATTCCCTCTCTATCTCTGTCCCACCCTAGTCGCACTAGCTTCTCATTTTCACACTACAAACAGCTTACAATGGCTTGTTCCCTTTATCATACTCAATGGAGTTTCTAAGAAACAGTGGTGATGCCATTGTGACTAAAGGGGCTGTCCCACTTGGGTGACCTAATTGGCGAGTTTAGAAGAGTTTTAAAAAATGACATGTTGAAGACCTCCTTCGACAATGCAGAAGACCTCCTTCAACTATGTTGAAGACTAGCTTCAACTAGCTACGACTAGCTACGACTAACTTCGGGAAAATTGGACACTGAATAGTGAAGAGTGAAGACGACCTCCTTCGACCTCCCTTCGACCTCCCTTCGACTATGATGAAGGCTATCTATGACTACCTCTGACTACCTTCAACTGCCTTCAACTACCTACGACTAACATGCCGACCTACTACGACCTACTACGACTAAACCAAAGAGTAAAAAAAGTATCGATTTTTTTCCATGGCGATCTTTTTTTACCCGTGGGCATTTTTCACATATTGAAAAAAAATGCCGCAACCTAGCTGAGGCCTCGAGTATGCGGAGACCACTCTCGAGCATGAAGGAGAGTTACGAAGACCTCCTACGACCTCATGTCGACCATGCTGCGAGTATGAGTCGAGGGCAAACTCGCCAGAACTCGCGGATTAGGTCGCCCAAGTGGGACAGGCCCTTAAAAATATTCAGAGAAATATTCCGTTTCATTCAACTGGAACCTTAAGGCATCATTTCTTTGTTTTGAACACCAATATTAATATGATGATCACCATAACATAAATACAGATATTCATAGCACACCAACTCCAGGAAAAATGCCATGAACAAAGGTAGCCTTTGTACATGGCCTTCATAGACCTGACAAAGACTTTTGACTCGGTAGATCGCCAGGCTCTTTGGAGCATACTATCAAGGTATGGTTGTCACCACAAGTACATCAGAATATTGAGGCTTCTACATGATGGCATGTCGGTCACAGTGCTCAACAGCTGTGGCTCTGAGTCCGAGCTCTTCACTGTGGAAATGGGGGTCAAACAGGGATGCATCATCGCACCCACCCTGTTTGTCGTCTTCATTGCTGCCATACTTCACCTCATTGGTGAAGAGCTGCCATAGGGGATCCCAATCCTCTACAGAACTGACGGTGGGCTCTTCAACCTTAATAGGTTCAAGGCTAAGAGCAAAGTCACTAACACCGCCATCAGGAACTTCCGTATGCCGATGACTGCGCCATTGCAGCACTTTCTCCAGAAGGCCTCCAGAAGGCCTCCAGGGCATCCCAAATGCCTTTGCCAAGGCATATAGAGCCATGGGCCTAGCCTTAAATATCAAGAAGACCCAACATGGAAACAAGCCATTCAGCCTACTATGCCAACCGTGATCATCAAGCTGTCAATTATCTATAAATCCAGGATGCAGGTTGATGAGGGCAGGGCCATAGACATTGTCGATATGGACTTCAACCAGGCCTTTTATAAGGTTCAGCATGGTAGCCTGATCTGGATGGTAAGATCACATAGAAGATAGACACAAAAGCTAGAGTAACTCAGCGGGACAGTCTGAAGAAGGGTCTCGACCCGAAACGTCACCCATTCCTTCTCTCCAGAGATGCTGCCTGTCCTGCTGAGTTACTCCAGCTTTTTCAGTCTATCTTCGGTTTAAACCAGCATCTGCAGTTCCTTCTTACAAAGATCACAGCGGATGCAGGGAGACCTATCTAACTGTGGAATTGGATTCACAGTTGAAAACAGGAAGTTGAAGATGGTGGTGGAAGGTTGTTTTTTGGACTGGTGGACTGTGATGAGTGGTGTGCCTCGAATTGGTACTGAGCCCATTGCTAATTGTCATCTATATCAACAATTTGGATGAGAATATACAAGGCATAATTGGTAAGTTTGCTGATGACACTAAAATAGGCAGCACTGTACGTAGTGAAAATGGTTATCAAGAATTACAGCAGGACTGTGATCAGCTGGACAAGTATACTGGGCAATGGAAAATTGAGTTTAAATGTGAGGTATTGCATTTTTTGAACCAGAGCAAGACCATCACAGTTAATAGTAGGCCCCCAGGGAGAGTTGTAGAGGAAAGGGATCTAGGTGTACAGGTACATGATTCCCTGAAAATGGTATTGCAGATAAACAGGGTGTTGAAGAAGGCTGTTGGCATGCTGGTCTATATCAGTTAAGGAATTGAATACTGAAGTTGAAACGTTATGTTACAGTTCATGAGGATGCATTTGGGGTATTGTGTAATTGTTGCCAGGACTCAAGGGCTTGAGCTATGTGGAGAGGTTGAGGGAAGAACTTATAGAGGTGTATAAAATCATGATGGAAATAGATGGTGTGAATGCCTGGAGTCTTTTTCCCACGGTGGAAGTATCAAAAACTAGAACTCGTAGATCTAAGATAAGAGGGAAAATATTTCGTAGGAATCTAAGGGGCAATATTTTCACCCAGAGGGTAGTGGGTAGATAGAACAAGTTTCCAGATGAAGTGGATAAGATGGGTACAATAACAACATTAAAAATAAATTTGGACAGGGTACTTGAATAGAGACATTGGACCAAAGGAGGCATATGGGACTAGTTCAATGGGACATCTTGATGAGTTGGCCCAAGGAGCCTTTTTCCATATTATATGACTAAGACATTCCACTCATCTCATTTTATTCTCCCCAAATTACCATTTACTTCAACATCCCACCCTCCCCTCCCCAGATTCTACCACACACCTAAACACTCCAGGCAATTTCCAGTAGTCAATTAACCTACCAACCCACATGTCGTTGTGATGTTGGAGGAAACTTATGTTGTCATAGGGAGTATTTGTAAACTCCACACAGGCTGCACCCAAAGTTAGGATTGAACCTGGGTCTCTGAATTTGTGAGTCAACTATCCTACAGGTTGCACCACTGTGCCATCATTACCTTACATCCTTTGGTTTCACCTTAACCTAGAATCAATTATTAGAGCATAGAAGGAGGCTATTGGGTACATTGAGCCTCTAGCAGCAGGAGCAATCCATTTCCTCGCATGCTTTAAACTTCCCCAAATATTTTACCTTCACATATTTATCCAATTCCCTTTTGAAATCCATAATTATATCTTCATCCGCCATGCTTTCTGGTAGTGCATTTCAGTTTGTAAATATTCATTGTGTTATATTTGTTCTCTCAGGTCATCCCTAGATCATTTGCCAATGCCTTTAACTGTGAAGCATTATTTTCACTATTTATCTACTCCTAGAAACATAGAAACATAGAAATTAGGTGCAGGAGTAGGCCATTCAGCCCTTCGAGCCTGCACCGCCATTCAATATGATCATGGCTGATCATCCAACTCAGTATCCCGTACCTGCTTTCTCTCCATACCCTCTGATCCCCTTAGCCACAAGGGCCACATCCAACTCACTCTTAAATATAGCCAATGAACTGGCCTCAACTACCCTCTGTGGCAGAGAGTTCCAGAGACTCACCACTCTCTGTGTGAAAAAAAGTCTTTCTCATCTCGGTCTTAAAGGATTTCCCCCTTATCCTTAAGCTGTGACCCCTTGTCCTGGACTTCCCCAACATCGGGAACAATCTTCCTGCATCTAGCCTGTCCAACCCCTTAAGAATTTTGTAAGTTTCTATAAGATCCCCTCTTAATCTCCTAAATTCCAGAGAGTATAAACCGAGTCTATCCAGTCTTTCTTCATAAGACAGTCCTGACATCCCAGGAATCAGTCTGGTGAACCTTCTCTGCACTCCCTCTATGGCAATAATGTCCTTCCTCAGATTTGGAGACCAAAACTGCACGCAATACTCCAGGTGTGGTCTCACCAAGACCCTGTACAACTGAAGTAGAACCTCCCTGCTCCTGTACTCAAATCCTTTTGCTATGAAACCTAACATACCATTCGCTTTTTTCACTGCCTGCTGCACCTGCAAGCCTACTTTCAATGACTGGTGTACCATGACACCCAGGTCTCGCTGCATCTCCCCTTTTCCTAATCGGCCACCATTTAAATAATAGTCTGCTTTCCTGTTTTTGCCACCAAAGTGGATAACCTCACATTTATCCACATTATACTGCATCTGCCAAACATTTGCCCACTCACCCAGCCTATCCAAGTCACCTTGCAGTCTCCTAGCATCCTCCTCACAGCGAACACTGCCCCCCAGCTTAGTGTCATCCGCAAACTTGGAGATATTGCCTTCAATTCCCTCATCCAGATCATTAATATATATTGTAAATAGCTGGGGTCCCAGCACTGAGCCCTGCGGTACCCCACTAGTTACTGCCTGCCATTGTGAAAAGGACCCGTTTACTCCTACTCTTTGCTTCCTGTTTGCCAGCCAGTTCTCTATCCACACCAATACTGAACCCCTAATACCGTATGCTTTAAGTTTGTATACTAATCTCTTATGTGGGACCTTGTCGAAAGCCTTCTGGAAGTCCAGATATACCACATCCACTGTGGATATACTCCTTTCTAACTCAACACCAAGGATATACTCCTTTCTAACTCAACACCGCACCACAACTAATTTCATGGTGTTGTGGCCAATCTAAAATGTATCGTCACCTAAAATGTTATTCACTGACAGGGCAAATGTGAATCCCTTATTGTTACGTGCACCACATTATCAGTAATTATTGTCACTGGAGCACAGTTCAAGGGTGTTGGCAGTGATCCAACACAAGACGTTCATACATATTCAAGTTTATTCTTCAAAATAAAGAGGGTCTCGAGCATCAATCAACAATGCTGTGGCTGGCCCTGCAAACTTCAGGGCTTTGCGCATCATAGTGTTCCTATCTGTCAGCGAGAGCAGACTAAAACCTGAGCAAGACCATTGTGTACTGTCGTTCAACTTTGAAATTTGTCCCTGGTCTTCCCATGTGTGGAGCCTGCTGGGAAGCCTTAATGATGTGTAACAAAGCGCAACACCTATTTTGCCGAAGATAGACACAAAATGCTGGAGTAACTCAGCGGGACAGGCAGCATCTCTGGATAGAAGGGATGGGTGACGTTTTGGGTTGACACTCTTCATAATTATGTGCACATGCATAGAAGGAAGCCTTAATTACAAACTGATCTCCCAGTGGCTCAGCACTTCAACTCCCCCTCCCATTCTGAATCTGACCTTTCTGTCCTGGGCCTCCTCCATGGCCAGAGTGAGCACCACCGGAAATTGGAGGAGCAGCACCTCATATTCCACTTGGGCAGTCTGCACCCTAGCAGCATAAACATTGACTTCTCCAATTTCCGGTAGCCCTTGCTGTCTCCTCCCCTTCCCAGCTCTCCCTCAGCCCTCGGGCTCCTCCTCTTCCTTTCTCCTTTCTTCTCCCCCCACACCCTACATCAGTCTGAAGAAGACACTTTTGTCAGCCTTAATTACAGGTTTGAAGTTTACATATGAGTTCATTAAAGGGGAAGAGCCTTCTCTGGAAGAGGTAATGTCAGAGCCAAAATGGAAAAGTCCTTTACACATGCATGGCTTGCCCATTGAATATTTTTATTCTTAATGAACAAGGGGTTGGAAAGTTACACAGAGGAGACACAAGTGCATTGAAAGTTATAATCAGATAAGCTAGGATTTTATAAAATAGCAGAGCAGGTACAAAGCATTGAGTGCCTAATCCTGCTCCTATCTTGTATGTTTATATGATAGAACATTCCAACTAGGAAGTTATAAAACTGGTGTCCCCACCAAACACCATTTGAATTTGTAGACCCAGGATTCCTATTAAGACAGAACTAACTTTTCCCTGTTCACATTGCTGTGCCTTCTTCGTCCATATATTTGGAATTTGGATGCCAACTCAATGAATTCCACAGATACTATCAGTTTGACAGAAACTCCTGAAGGTCTCGCTGACCTTTGCATATACATCCCTGATAATTCACTGCAGTAAGTGAATAATTAATTAAATAGATGCTTCACTAACTGAAGTTTTGACCTTTTGATGCCAACTAATGAAGTGTTCTTCTCAGTGTGTGAAGATTTAGAAAGATTTGTGGAGAAATTGTTTAGATTATGCAATGGGAATTACACAGCTGGCCAATAGAAGTTATTCTCAATGGCTGCCTTTTGCAGAATTCAACTGTAATCAAGTCCCAACATGCCTTGATTAAAGTAAAATAGTAAGATTAAATGAGAACTTACCAGTTTGAAGTTTGATCTTTATTTTATGAGGCGTTATGAAGAAGGCCGTCATCACGCATGCACGTCAACCTTCAAAGCAGCGGCGTGAAATCACAGAGAAGATTTGTTGAACTAAAATAGTAAGATTAGAGTTGACTAGAACTTACAGAAAGATCTTTATGTTACGAGGGTCGGGAGTGGAGGGCATGTAATCGCTCATCGTAACTCCTCATAAAATAAAGATCAAACTTCAAACTGGTAAGTTCTCGTTTAATCTTACTATTTTACTTCGGAGTCGCGTGAGTGACTACGTGAAGATTTAGAAGTTCTGTGATATCATGCCGAGGACCGTGTCCACGCATCACAACTGCATCAATTGACCAGGACGAGTGAGAAAATTAATGCATTCAAACATGACATGGTTAAACAATACTGGTGCTTTAATAGCAAAATAAATTAACAGTGACCCCTCTCACCCAAGGGGAAACTGTGAAACAGAACTTAAAACAGAATCAGCAAAAATCCCCGGTCCGGCAATAGGCTTGTTATAAAACCTTTGGTACGTCCGCTCATTCGACCATTCGCAGCCACTAGAATGTGGTCGAGAGGGACGTCCATATCCCTTGCTGCTGATGTCGATACAGCCCTGGTGGAATGAGGTTTAAAAGTGTCAGTATCTACTCCTGCACACGCCAGAACCTGTTTAATCCATCTAGAGATGGTCTGCACCGCACCTTTTTATGAGGTTTGGTATAACTAACAAAGAAGGAGAGTTCCGAGCCGCTCAGGCTCTTAGTGACCTTTATGTATTGAAGTATGTGTGACACCACACACAATCGTGGATCTGAGGGGTATGCCATAAGACTCAATTTGAGCCCCAGTATCCCTGGCCTGCTCTGCTTAATGAGGTAATGAACAAAAAAGGTGATGCTATTATAAGATGTATCCATACTGTCCAGTCTGAGTTTATGTAATGTCTGGACTCGTTGTGCTGAGGCCAGCCCCATGAGCATGACTACTTTGAGTGTAAGATGGTGCAGAGACAGAGATGAAGCTGGTGCCCACTGACGGAGCAGTGTGAGAACCACGCTCACATCCCATATATGTGAATACCTGGGCCTAGGGGGAGTGGAGTTAAAAATGCCCTTCATGTGGCGCTATGGAGGGTTAGAGACCAGCGCCAGCTGGTTCCATGAAAAAAATCGCTACAACGGGGAGAAAAAAACGGACCTACCTGCTGATTCTGCTCCGGCTGCCTGCAACGCGTGAGTGACGTCATCAGGCGCGCGACTCGGTATGTCCATGCAACATACCCCCCCCAAGCTGCAACCGAAACGGGTTGCCAGGTAGAAAATGGCACCGGAAGAACAAGGCCCGACTGAAGCCTCGGGCTCAAGTAAAACGGCGTCCCAGGAGGATGTTTCAAAGAAACCAAAGGCTAAAAAAATCTGAGATGGAAGAACTTCGGATTTTTCTATCTCAGGAAATTAAAGAACTAAAGGAAGAACTAAAGTTAACGAATGTTAAAGAAGAATTTCAAAATTTCAAGGAGGAGTTTAATGAGTTTAAAGTGGAAATTAAGGAAATGAAGGAAGAAATTAACTGCACTGTCTTTGATTTATCGGAAAAATGGAAGAATGAGCCAGCAAATTACGGGGATGTGTGCGGAGATGGATGTTAAATTCAACTCGGTGGAGTCTAGCTTTAACGATAGGCTGGAGCCTGTTGAGGAATCACAGGCTGTAGCCATAAACACTCTGGAGGAGATTGCTGCAACAAGTGCTGAAACAACAAAAAAGCTTATCAGAGAAAACCAACGCTTATCAGAGCTACTGAGCAAAATAACTGAAAAATGCACTGAACTGGAAGGACGTCAGAGGCATTAGAACTTAAGAATCATTGGAATTCAGGAAGGGAGAGAGGAGAAACAAGACCCTCGCGAATTCGCTGCAGATTTATTGCAAAAAGTCCTAAATCTGGATCAAAAGCCTCTGCTAGCTCGAGCGCACAGAGTGATGAGACGTCACTCACGGCCGGATGCACCTCCAAGACAAATGATAACAAAGGTGCAATATGACCTTGTACTGGAGGAGATGGTGAAAAAAAATTGCCCGCAGCAGAAATCTCACATACGAGGGAGATAAGATCAGCATCTACCGAGATTATCCAGTGGAGGTCTCCAGGAAGAGAGCATTGTTTAAAGAGACAAAAAGAATACTGAAGGATGTGAGAGAACTGAAGAATGGTCTGACGTACCCGGCTGCTCTAAGAGTTACCTACAATAAGAAAGAACATACCTTCAGCAACCCTGTGGAGGCATTGGAGTACGCCCAGAAGATTAAGAATCAGTCTGCTGACTGAATATTATCTACAAAATAAACTATGCCAACGAACATTGTAACTTTGTAAGATCGGATGCAACTAAGGACCTGTTATACCTAAGGACAATCGAAACTGGAGAAAGATGCTGAATGAGGCCTTTCCTATGGACGTTATACTCATAGCTACTACTATAACACTATTAATATCAATAACTAACAAATAATAATTTCACTGTGTGGTACTATTAATAATTATTACTAATGGTTACCAATTAATTATAACTGAATTACTTAGAATTAGCTAAATGGTAATTATGAGTTCGGTTGGATGTAAAGTTTGATTGCATTTCTCTTCCTTTGAATTTTTTTTTTCTTCATACGCTTTATAAATATATATATTTCTGATATATTTGATTAATGCAATTTGAACACATTGTAACCTAAAACCTACCCCCGGTAAAATATTGTTATGGAATATCAATTTAAAGAAAACATGGAGCTAGTTAGGTTTTTTTTTTACATCGACTACGGAAGTCGGTAGATGGTTGCCATGCTAGTATGGCTATCACTAACTACACTACTAATAGATGTAGTTTTTTTCCTTCTTTTTGCACTTTACTAATCTTCTAATCTATCCCTTTTTTTATATAATATTCTATTATAATTTTAAGTTTGAATGGAGTAATAAGTTATATCAAAGGAGATATATACGTGAGAAAGTTCAACGGGATTTAATATTCATCTATTTGAAGTTCGGGTGTAATGTCGGGTTTGGTGAACTGAACCATTCGCTCTATTATAGACCTCCCTAAATAAAAGATGCAAGACTTAAAAATGAAGACCGGGGGTGATGGAATAACATTTTGTAGCTGGAACGTTAAGGGTATTAACGAACCAATTAAGAGAGGCAAAGTATTAGCACACTTAAAAGCACTTAAAACAGATGTAATAGTCCTCCAAGAAACACACCTAAAAAAGGACGCAGAGCATAGATTGAAAGCTAAATGGATTGATAAAGCGTATCAGAGGTGTGGCAATATTAATCCGTAAAGGGATACCTTTTAAACATACAACAACTATAACGGACAGTGATGGTAGATACATTATATTAATAGGTGAATTATATGCACAAAAATGGACTCTTATTAATGTTTATGGACCAAATTTTGATAGTCCTTTGTTTTTTAAGAAAATATTTAATACAATTCCGGAATTAGCACAACACAATTTAATAATTGGAGGAGACTTAAATTGTACATTAGATCCCTATTTACATAGATCATCAAGACAACAGAAAATAAAATTGCATTCCAGTGATTTATTAAACGCATATATAGATACTAGTAGTATCAAAGATGTTTGGAGAATAGAAAATCCAACTGGACGAGAATATTAATTTTACTCAGCGATACATAAAACGTACTCAAGAATAGAATATTTTTTGGTGGACTCTAAGCTTATTCCATTTACTTATAATTCGAAATACCACAATATTATAATTTCGGATCATGCCACTTTAACATTTATGATTAAAACAAATGGTAAGACGGAGAAACAAGCACAATGGAGAGTTAACCCACAAATTTTAAAGGAAAAAGCATCCTAGGAATATCTTACTAAACAGATTAATACGTTCTTTGAAATAAATGATAACCCTGAAACATCTGCCTCCTTATTATGGGAAACATTTAAAGCATTTACTCGTGGAGCCATGATCTCCTCCCAAGCATTTTATAATAAAGAGAATCGGAAGATACAACAGACATTGGAAAGGGAAATTAAACAATTAGACATCGAGAATGTGGCTACACCAACCATGATAAAACACAATAACATTGCAGTATTGAAATATAAATTAAATAAAATATATTCAGACCAAGTTGTAAAATTTTATCAATACACTAAACAATTACACTTTGAATTTGGAGATAAACATCAAAAATTACTATCTTGTCAATTACGGAAACTGGACGGGGAAAAAACAATTCATAGGATTAAATCAGACAAAGGAGAGTCACTAGTACAACCGAAGGACATTAATGAGAGATTTCTGCAATATTATCAAAACCTTTATTCTGCCAAAACGACAGTTCACCGGTCAGGAATAGAAGCTTTCTTACAAAAATGTAATCTTAAAGGGTTAGATTTGAAAGATAGAGAATTATTAAACGCTGAAATAACAGTAAAAGAAATTGAAGAATCTATCAGATCACTAGAAAATGGTAAATCCCCGGGACCAGATGGTATTGGCTCGGACTTTAATAAAACATTCTATGATCCGTTGTTCCGCATTTAAAGACACTGTATGAACATATTTATACCCAACAGAAATTACCAGAAACGCTAAATGAATCTATTATAACACTTATACCAAAAATAGATAAGGATCTGGATGATCCAGGATCATATAGCTCTTCTAAATACTGACCACAAAATATTAACTAAAATCCTAGCACAAAGATTAGGTACAGTGATTAATAAACTACTACACCCGGATCAAACAGGATCCATACCAAAACGGTATTCCTCATATAACCTGAGACGAATATTATATACTCAAAAAAAAGTATTAACAAAGACCTAGCAATTATTTCGTTGGACGCTGAGAAAGCTTTTGACCAGGTGGAATGGCCCTATTTATTTTCGGTTATGGAAATTTTTCAACTAGGCGAGAAGTTTAGTACATGGGTAAAACTATTATATACTAATCCAACGGCTAGAATATCAACAAATCACATGTTATCAACTAAATTTAGCTTAGCTCGAGGCTGTAGACAAGGATGTCCGTTATCCCCGCTATTATTTGCACTTGTAATAGAACCATTAGCACAAGGTGTGAGGTCACATCCTGAAATATATGGGTATAAAACTAGATACTGAAAATAAAATCTCCTTATACGCAGACAATGTATTAATCTACATCACAAAACCTTAAGTTATATTCCTAACATTAAATGTAATAACTCAATATGGCTCATTTTCAGGATACAGAATTAATTGGAATAAAAGTGAAATCATGACAATAATGGAAAGTAATCCACATATACTACAACAATTCCCTTTTAAAATAGTAAATGAAAAACTCAAATATCTTGGAATTTATGTAACAAAGAGATATACTTCTTTGTTTAAATCTAATTTTCCGCCTTTATTGAACAAATTCCATAAGAATATTTTATATTGGAAAACATTACCTATTTCGATGTTGGGTAGAATTAATGCGATAAAAATGATTTTTCTCCCGCAATTATTGTACCCTTTTCAATTAATCCTGATATACCTCTCAAAAATTTTTTTTAAGAAGGTCGACTCTATAGTCACCAACTTTATCTGGGATTATGAGAACCACAGAATAAATAAAAAACACTTAAGTAAATCAAAAATAAATGGAGGTTTAGCACTACCAAATTTTATGTTTTATTATTGGGCAGTTAATATTAAAAATATGAATTTTTGGTTGGAAGAACTGGACAAACAACCAGATTGGTTAAAAATGGAAAAGGAAGATTGTTTACCTTTTGAAATTGGGTCGATTCTATTTGCTAATACTAAATTAATCAAAAAAACCTATAAAGAAAACCCAATAATAGACAGTGGAATACGCATTTGGAAACAATTAAAGAAGACGCTAAAATTGGATTGTTTACCACTATTCCTTCCCATTGTAAACAATGCTACATTTAAACCCTCAATGATGGATAAAGGTTTTTTGCAATGGAAAAATCATGGAATTATTAAGATGGGCGATCTCTATAGGAAAAATTCCTTTCTCTCATTTCAGGAACTACAACAAATTTATGGACTTCATTCAAGAGACTATTTTAGGTCTACAAATTAGAGACTATGCTAAGTCAAATACACAGGGTTATAGAAATAGAAAGACAGAAATTCTTGATGAATGCTTGAATAAACATCCAAACACAGAACAATTGATATCTTATATTTATAATATTTTATTGGATAATGATGCACCCATGACGGAAAAAATATAGGCAATAATGGGAAAATGAACTAGGTCAAATAATAGGGCCAGAAATATGGGATGAAAGCTTACAGCATATACATCACTGTTCGTTAAATGCTAGACACTCTTTAATACAATTTAAAGTTTTACATAGATTGCACTACTCAAAAACCAAATTAAACAGAATTTTTCCATGTGTATCCCGTATTTGTGATAAATGTCAACACTTAGAGGCTAATCTTACGCACACATTTATAAGCTGTGCAAAAGATAATAATTTTTGGACGGAAATTTTTATCATAATTTCGGAAGTTGTCAATACCAATTTGGTCCCTGATTCAAAATTAATAATATTAGGAATACTCGAACCAAATCAATTATTCACAACAAACCAAAGAACTTTTATCGATTATAGTTTAATAATTGGGAAAAAATTTATATTAAAATTCTGGAAAGGCCCTATAAACCCCACAATTAAAATGTGGACATTTGGAAATGTGGACATTTGGAAAGATTAAGATTTGTCTTAATGGACAAACAAGAACTATTCATAAGAATATGGTCCCCATTTTTGAATATTTGAAGGGGCAAATTGGTTCGGCACAAGAACCTGACTGAAACCTGAATTAAGGAATAGATGAAGAATTATATTTTATAACCCATGGATATAGCTCCAATGATGCATAAACAGTTGAATCTATATAAAAATTAAAAAATATATAAAGAAGTACAATTATGATACAATTGTTAATATAAATAATATTAATAATGTATGAATATAACAAACAAAATGCTTTTTATTATGTATTTACTTCTAATAAAAAAAATAAAAAAATAAAAAAAATAAAAATGCCCTTCATAAATTAGTTATAAAAGGGTGAGATCCTACCGTGTGGTTCCCTGACCCCAGCCATAAATAATTTGACAAAGTGCTCCGGACACTGTTAATGGCACTGTAACTGAGCTTGTTATGATGAAAAAGTGATGAAAAAACTCCAAAACATCAGTGATAGAAGCCGTGTCATATGAAATATTAGAGCGGGAACAGTACATCTCCCATTTCCTTATGTGAATGATGTACTGTTTATGTGTGCTCTTTCTCCAGGCCGCAGTGATGACATCTATCGTATGTTCTGAAAGCCCGAGCCCCAGGAACGGTCTCCTCAGAATCTGCAAACCAATAAATTTATACTGTCATGAAGAGGGTGGCTTTCCCCTGTCACCGGGTGTACCAGCAGGTTTCTGCTCTTGGGCACCGCCATAAAAGGCTGTGTAATTAAAGGTAGAACCAGTGGGAACCAATGCTGAGTAGGCCAGTCTGGTATTACCAACATGCCAGAGGCGGAGTCTTGCTCGATTTTGGCCAAACATCGACTAATGAGGCAGAATGGGGGAAAAACATACAAAAATTTCCCACCCCAGTGTAGCGAGAATGCATCTACTTCTACTGCCCCTGGGTCTGGCTCCCATGACACGTAAATTGGTAACTGATGATTGAGCCTGGATGCAAACAGATTAATGTCCGGTACACCATGACGAAGGACAACTGGCAAAGGTCGTGATGCCTGAGGCAAGTAGCCTGAGGATTTTTAAAATTTTTACCTCTTGGGCTCTGACTGTGACACCTCCAATGTGTCCCCAGATAGATTGGTTTCCAACTGGGATACTTAGTGAGGCACAGTTCAGTAGAGTATTATATTTGGCAGTAGTATCCTCCATAGTTTGGTCTTGGAGTTGATGGGAGGCTAGATAATTTATGCTCATGGCTAGCTCTTCTTCCAATGGCTCCCCTGTTAGGGCAGGGATAGCAAATCTGGATGCCACATCTGATGTTTGCCCTCATGCCATGAAGCATGCTGCCCAACTGTGCCTCCGTACTCTGGGTCAGTATAACACTGGCCTCGTACGCTCCCCTCTTCAGAGAGGGAGATGTTCTGCAGCACTGACACAGATGCTGCTGCCTTGGGTTCTCTGTAATCCCCGGGCTCTGATAGCTCCCTCCTTTGGAGCATATCTCTCTGGAGTAACCTCTCCACTAGGTTCTCCATGTGGGTCAGCCTGTCAATAACGCTGCCCAGAGAAGGAGGGGAAATTTCCACCTCCTGGCCCGACTCATCTGAGTTCAGGGCCCTCACAGACTTGCTGGTGGCTTTCCTCCCCCGTGGAGTAGCCAAGGCGCTTTCTGGCAGCACCAAATCTGTAGCCGCTGGCTGCTCTGCCAGCGACCCTGAAGGCGAATTCAGCGGCCGCCCGCTTCCCACAGGCCCGCGGTCTTCCGCAGCTGGTTTCGTCACGGCCCGCCTCTTTACCTTGGACATGTTCTCCCGAAGTCCGATGCTGAAAGGTAAGCAAAAAACCCCGAACAGGGAGCAACGACCTCAGCTAACCTATGAACACTTACCTGTGCGTTTTAAAACTTACCGCTGGAAGGAGCAACGCGCCCACCAGTCAGTCGTTGCGCAATGCGACAGACGTAATGACGCGCATGCGTGGTGATGGCCTTCTTCACGTAGTCACTCACGTGACTCCAAAGTAAATTTGTGGAGCAAGTTGAGAAAAACAAATCGATTGTGGGTTGCTTGCCCTGTGAATAATGATTACGGGGGAGGAAGGCATAAAGTGGGAGTTGGAAGCAATTGAGGTGAACTTTGTGTAGCAGTTTGAGGCTTGAGTCAGGGTTTCCATTTGGCTGGGTTCGAGTCACAGGTTTGCATTTGATACATAACGTTGAAGTATATCAACTTAATTGCAAACAAAAAATGTTATTTTGCTATTACTATCTTAGGATAATATATAACCAACTGCTCCGAGTTGCCACAGCATTTGATAGGATACTCCAGAAACAGTTTGTGGAAAGCTGTGAAATAAATTGGAGACACTTTGTTTCAGCTCCTCGTGTGATGTGCAGTGGCCTTTGTTGGAAGCTAAGAACGCAGTGGGTACACAAACTTTAGAATGGGTTGGAGTTTGGATGTTGAGAGGGCTGCGTGGATTAAAGCAAATGCATCTGCATCTGCTTCCTGCCATCAACTCACAGTGGGTTGGTTCCTGAACAGACTGAGTCTTTGACAAACAACACTTGTAGTGTGAAACATAAACAGAAAATGCTGTAAATACTCAGGTCAGGCAACATCCGTGACCTAAAAAACATTCTGTTCCTCCTTCCACAGATGCTGCCTGATCTGCTGAGAATTTCCACCATTTTCCGTTCATGTTTGAGATTTCCAGCATCCGCAGCTTTAATGTACAGTAAACCCTTGTTTCTACAGACCTCTTTAAAACGGATTTTGGTTGTAGCGGACTGACCTTCCAACCTTCACTGCCAGGCTGGCCTGCCAATGCCTCTCGGTCCATGTCGCCTCTCCGGCCGCTCGCACTACTGCCACCAGCAGCACCACTGCCACCATCACCACCACCCCCACCACCACCACTCCAGCACCACCACAACCATCACCACCACTACCACCAGCACTGCCGCCACCATCACCACCACCACCATTGCCACCACTACCTTCGCCACCACCACCAGCACCACACCCAGCGCCACCATAACCACCACCACCACCATCATCACCACCACCACTACCTCCACCACCACCACCATCACTAGTGCCACTGCCAATGCCACCCCCAGCACCACCACAACCACCATCAACACACCCAGCGCCATCACCACTGCCACCAGCACCGCCACCACTATCATCACCACCGCCAACATCACCACCACCACTACATTACCACCACCACTACCTCCGCCACCACCACCATCACCGGTGCCACCGCCAATACCACCACCGTCACTGACCTTTACCTGTACGCCGGCCATCCAAGTAATGACTGTTCAGATCCTTACCCCTGGCCATCAACTCACCAGGATTCCAGCTCCAGTTCCACACTGAGAGTCTGAAGAAGAGTCCTGAACCGAAACGTCACCTACACATGTTCTCCAGAGTTACACCTGCACTTTGTGTCCCTTTGTATATTAACTTGCAACTGTAGTGGTTTGTTTCTACTATTTATACAATGATAATTCTCTACCTCGCTAATAACGGACACCACCTCCCTCCCTATGGTCCATCATAATAAGTTCACAAGTTATAGGAATAGAATTAGACAATTCAGCCGATCGAGTCTATTCCGCTATTCAATCATGGCTGATCTATGCCTCCTAATCCTATTTTACTTCAGAGTCACATGAGTGATTCCGTGAAGAAGGCCCACCAGGCCGCATGCGCACCATTACATCAGCCGCATTGGCGCAAGCACCAGTCTGGTAGGCCAGAGCTCCTGCCGGTGGTAAGTTAAACTTAAAGGGTAAGTTTGTTTTTTTACTTACCAGGGGTGTTTAGGCAGGATCCTCATTTTACAGAGGTTTTTCCTGCCAGTTTTGCAGCCCGACAAGTTGCCGGTTATGGACTGTGGGGAAATTCCAGTCCCACCGCAAATGCGGATAAACTGGTAAAATTGATCGGGTTGCGAGATAAGGAGCCGCTGACAGTGCAGTCAGCGGCTCCCCAGCCTGCAGGGATGCAGTAAAAACGGCAAGAAATTTAAGCAGAGTTGCTGGCAGGGGGGTCAGTGGCTCCGCAGCCTGCGGGGATGCCATGGGAATGGCAAGAAATTCAAACAGGGTCGCTGACAGTGGGGTCAGCAGCTCCCAGCCTGTGGGATGCCGTTGGAACGGCAAGGAAGCAACGCTGGAGCCACTTTCAGTGGGGTCAGTGGCTCACAGACGTTGGTCCCCAGTCAAGAAATTACTGGGACTCATCCAGCCCTATTTGGACTCGGGTGAGTCTGGCTATAAAGGGTATCTCCTTATAATAAAAAGTATTTATTTTATAGTGTTTTTTCTTTAAGTAAAAGCTAAAGGCAAAGTAAAAAGTTATTGTTATATGTTCTGACAATGTTATAATTGTTTAAGCACAGGTTGCTATGATTTATTTTTACCCTTCACAGGTAAAGCTGTACACTAAATGTTGATTTAGTGAGCTTACACAGCAATAGCGCGGGCCTATGGGACAGGTCGCGCTAGCAACGCCTGACAGGGCTGCTTCATGTGTAAAATATGTGGGCCTATGGGACAGGCCGTGCCAGCAGCGCATGTCAGGTCTGCTTCATGTGTAAAATGTACGGGCCTATGGGATAGGCCGCGCCAGCAACGCCTAACAGGGCTGCTTCATATATGAAAGTGCCGGCCTACGGGAGAGCCATGCCAGCAGCACCTGATACAGGGCTGTTTCATTTGTGACATTAACGACTTATGGGAGAGCCGTGCCAGCAGCGCCTGACAGGGCTGCTTCATGTGTGAAGTGCCGGTCCACGGGAGAGCCGTGCCAACAGCGCCTGATGCAGGGTTGTTCATGTCAAAAAACGCCCGCCTTTATGAAAGGCGACGCCAGCAATGCCTGGGACAGGGTTGCTCAAATTCACACATATCTGCTCGCCCACGGAGTTGGGAGATGATTCTCCACCGGGGCTAGAGAGCAAGGCCCACGGAGTCGGGGGATGAATTCCTCACCGGGGCTGGATAGTGCGTTGAAACGACTATCTTAAATACAGCAACTGTTGTATACAGTGCTGCAAAGGTCTCCCTCTTGGAGGCAGAGACCAAGATTGGTCAGTATCCTGCTGACACTGAGTCTCAGGGTATGGCCATGGGGCATACCCAAAGGGATGAAGGGAACGTGTCAGAGGTACCTTTCCTGACAATAAAGTTGCCATCCCAGTAGAATATTCTATTGGGTTAAGGCCAATGGGTTCGTATCAGTATTTGTATCCTACGGCCTGAGGCAGAGCCTGTTAGAATTGCCTATGAATCACCCTCTCTGAGGAGGGAAGAGCAAAAGGTCAAGATGACTCCGGGCTCTAAAGATGTCAATAGAACAGACTCAGGCACATACGTGCCGGCAGTGAACAACGGCAACAGGGGGATGTGAGAGCCAGCCACTGAATCGGTTATTCAGGTAGGTCTATTCTACAGGGGAAGAAGCCTGGCAGATGAATTAATTTGGCCAACAATGGGCAAAAGTCATCGTTCAGAACACACCCCAGGTGCTCATCAGCAGTAGTGGTTCACTGGAGCTGGGGGCAGCATGATAGCTCAGAAATTCCATGCACCTTCCAATAATGCTCAACTAAATGGATCTAGCACTTCCAAAATTTGGGTAGTGCACCATTCACAAGTTGTAATATTTACATTTGTTTGTACAACACACAACGGGTAAAAATATTTGGTTGCGGCACAGCCGGAGCATTCCAAGTAAGTTGGATTATGGCCAGGGTTTGGAAATTGGGCAGAAGTTCTCATGCAAACCACCCATGCAATAAGGCAGGATTATTATGAAGAATGGAGAGTATCGGGCATATGAACCTTCCGAACGTAAAAACTTATTCCTGACTACAACAGATTCATAAGATAAGAGATACATGTTATACAAATCCCATTACAAAGGTTATCAAAGACAATATAACAGTACTATACAGTAAAGCTTTGCAGTATGGGATAAACTGTTTGTTGGTCATTGGGATTTACCTTTAATTATTATTAGCCTTGTCTCCGCCTTGTGGCAAGAGATTGGGGTTATAGCAATCTGTTACAAAACTGAGTTATTTTCATTAAGAGTAATTGGCAATATAGCAGCTGTGTTGCAGCTGAGCAAATCAAGGAACTGATATTGTGTAAGTAGCAATTAGATCGTTGTTAACAACCTTGTGTTATTGTCAGCTGAGGCTACTTCAGCCACAATGATGAAGTAACAGTAGTCAGCATTGCTAACAACTCATTGAACTTGAACTTGAAATTCGCTACAGTAGTGTGGTCGGTTGAATTCAGTTATTATGAACTGATGTTTAGAAGTCTAAGATGAGGTTCCAAATACCATCACCTACTCACAGGTAGTGGAGATTGCATGAGTTACCAATTCTTCAGTTGTTGGTATCAACTAAATATATACACCAAATGCACCCATGAGTAAGGGGTTTTGAGCGAATATACATATTCTACATGCTCAAATTCAAGTTGCTACTCTACGATGGTGACATTTGTTAGTCACATGATAATCAAGGGAAAAATATCCTGTAATTAATCTCCTTGCCACTGGTGTATCATCCAGTTCAGATCGATGATAACACAGAATAAGTGTTGGATCTCGAAGTATGATGAAAGCATGGGTCAACACTTCATCGAATATTCATCATGTTAATGCATATTTTTCATTCATTGCAAAAGATGTGGCACAACAGTGTGGAGAAATACTTTCTCGCTTCAATAGGAGGAATGGTCTTTATGTCTTCCTCATTTTTAGCCTCATTAGCCGTGTCTTAAAACAGTCTGCACGACCTCGCTTGGGTTCGTACTGTCGGACTGGCCAAGCGTCCATGTTGCCTGCTTCATCAGGCATTATGGCACAACAGTATACGGTTATGCCAAAAAACAAGAACTTGCTGTTCAAACTGTGGTTCAGCTTTTGCACAGTAAAACAATTATTGACCTACAAATTTTGAATAGATTGACTTTTTCCTCAGGTTGTCACATCAAGCCATGAAGGTGCTCACTGCAGTGTGCAGGGATAGCACCCAAAAATGCAGTACATTCCTATTGAGGGGATCAGAAGTGTTTTGTTAAATGTTAATGTTACATTTAATACGGTACAGATTACTGACATTTCCAGCTCATTTTAAATGGTATTGACAATAATTCAGTTTTAGAGACACTACAGCTGCAACATAAGGGAACTACGCTCTCGGGTCCAACCCGGATATCGAGTTGTTAAAAGATCTTGACACAATTTCTTCCACCACAAGATTATGCAGTTGGTTATTGAAAATGTGTGAACATTACTTCACCAAGGGGTTCCAGCTACATCCTTGGTTATGACATTTATGTCAGCACAACGAAGGCAAACATTGCAAACGTTGTGGCTAGATAGGATGGAATTGGCTGAAGGTGCCATTACATTTACATTCTGGTCTACACAACCAGAGTAGACTAGGGGTAGCATGATTGAAGATCATTTGAACACCCCACGGTCTCACATCTATGTTATCTAGGCCACCAGAATCCTAAGAAGTATGGAATCAGCATTGTTTATTAGTTAACAAACAACTACACAAAGGAAGGTCGGTTCAGACTTTTTCATGGTGGCTGCAGCAGGTTCTGGGTTATACAGATATTAACACTGACGATTGTATA
Organism: Okamejei kenojei; assembly: GCA_035221665.1. Classification (NCBI taxonomy): domain Eukaryota; kingdom Metazoa; phylum Chordata; class Chondrichthyes; order Rajiformes; family Rajidae; genus Okamejei; species Okamejei kenojei. The sequence goes on from CM069139.1 coordinate 67,405,028, forward strand.
TCTTATTCCACCAGGTCAGTATCAACGTCAGCGTATCATTTAGGCAGTGTGTTTACATCTCATTCCACTAGGGCAGCAACTATGTCGGCGGCTAAGGCGAGGGACGTACCCTTCGATCATGTTTTGGTGGCCGCCGGATGGGCAAATGAGTTGATGTTTCAGAATTTTTATCATCGGCAGATTGTCAATCCAGAACTGTTTGCCTATGCCATTTTAAGTACCTAAATTTAAGGGGTACTGTCGTTTGTTTACATTGTTAAATAAACCCTATTTCCACATTGAATGCAATGTTACTACTAATGCATTTATTTCTCTTTCGAGTTAATCAATGCAGTGGGATGCCGAGATTTGTAATCTGCGGCATGAAATCACAAAGCTGTGAACTCTTCACGGAATCACTCACGTGACTCCGAAGTAAAATAGTAAGATTAAACGAGAACTTACCAGTTTTAAGTTTGATCTTGATTTTATGAGGAGTTATGTTGGTGATTACGTGCCCCCCACGCCCAACCCTCTCTCATAAAAGGATCATACGGTAGTTCTCGAGTCGCTGATCTTACTATGTACTTCGGTGTTGTTTATCTGTGATTTCATACCGCTGCTTTGAAGTTTGGTGCGCATGCGGCCTGGCGGGCCTTCTTCACGTAATCACCAACATAACTCCTCATAAAATCAAGATCAAACTTCAAACTGGTAAGTTCTCGTTTAATCATACTATTTTCTTGCCTTCTCCCCATAACCTTTGGCAACCGTTCTAATCAAGAATTTGTCTATCTTTGCCTTAAAAATATCCACTGACTTGGCCTACACAGCCCTCTGTGGCAATGAGTTCCACAGATTAACTATCCCATGACTAAAGAAGATCCACCTCATCCCCTTTCTAAAAGAAACCCTCTAACAAGGGTTTACTGTATTATATTTTTTGTAAAGTTGTTATGTAAATATAAGTTGTCAGAATTATCTGCAGCATGGAGGGCACACATAGATCATATTGCTTAACATTTCATAAATCATATTTATTTTATGTTTCAATGGGATGAATTAAAATCACTTTGGCATCACTGAGTATCTTTGTGGATTCAGCATAGACATTGTCAATATCAGTTACAAAGCAATGACGTTGGAATTCTTATTTTATTGTCATCATTCTCCAGACCAAATATTTTATTGCATTATCTTTATTTTTCTTACGGCAACAAAGAATGGCTGCCTTAGAGATTGCACTTCTCTTTGTGTAATATTTGGGAAAGGAAGTGAAAGATGAAAGGTAGCTTGAGGAAAATGCTTCAGATTCAGATTCAGGTTAGTTTATTGTCATATACACCAGGGTGCAATAAAATTCCTTGAGCACATGAAGCTTGCAAAATGAACAATAAATACAATGTACTCATTGAATTAACAAATGCAAGAACAGTGGAATGGTGCAAACATTATGGTGCAAATTGAAGTAATAATAAAAAAGTACCAATGTGCAATAACAGAATAACTAAATGAAATAGAGTTAAGAGGTAAGAGAATGTGGCAGCACCACTGGGAAAGCAATGCAAAATAGGTGATTGGTTAATGTGTCTGATAGCATTGCGGAAGCAGCTGTCCTTAAGTCTAAAGGGCCTGTCCCACTTGGGCGACTTAATTCGCGAGTTCTGGCGAGTTTGCCCTTGACTCATACTCGCAGCATGTTCGACACGAGGTCGTAGGAGGTCTTTTAACTCTCCTTCATGCTCCGTGTACTTGGGGCTTCAGCTAGGTCGCGGCCTATTTTTCAACATGTTGAAAAATGCCCGCGAGTAAAAAAAGATCGCCATGGAAAAAATCTATACTTTTTTTACTCGTAGGTTTAGTCGTAGTAGGTCGTAGTAGGTCGGCATGTTAGTCGTAGATAATCAAGGGTAGTTGAAGCTAGTCGAAGGTAGTCATAGATAGTCTTCATCGTAGTCGCAGGGAGGTCGAAGGGAGGCCGAAGGAGATCAAAGGAGAGCTCTGCACTATTCGGTGTCCAATTTCCCCGAAGTTAGTCGTAGCTAGTCATAGCCAGTCAAAGCTAGTCTTCGACATAGTCAAAGGAGGTCGAAGGAGGTCTTCTACATAGTCGAAGGAGGTCTTCAACATGACATTTTTTCAAACTCTCCTAAGCTCTTCTAAGCTCGCCAATTAGGTTGCCCATGTGGGACAGCCCCTCTAATATCTGGGTTTCATGCTCCAATATCATCTCTCAGGAGGCAGAAATGAGAAGAGAAAGGCCAGGGTGGCAAGAATCCTTCCAGTATTTCTGATGCAATGATGCAACACAGCATGAAGATGGACTGGGTGGCAGGAACTGTCAGCCTATGAGGGACTAGGCTGTATTCAACACTTACTGCAGATTTAGGTGGCCAAGAGCAAAGCCGTTGCCATGCCAGATTGATATGCATCCCATCAAAACATTCTCTATAGTGCATCTGTACAGGTTTGAGAGAATCCATGCGGATATAACGAATCTTCTCAGATGCCAAAGAATGTGAATACCCTTTTGTGTATTTATGTTGCACTCAAGACATTCACACTACACCCATCCTTACTAGCAACTCATATCCACAGGGGAAGGTGCATGTTCCTGGGGTGTGTTGCCTATTCTGCCCACCTTTTCCTTGACAGCTAGCCATGGAAAACATTTTTGAGAGGGACACAAAAAATTCTGCAGAGGAATAGCATCATTTTAAATGACTGTTAATGAATCCTGACAAACACCAGGAAATGTGTTCCACATTTCAGAAGTAGCAAGACACGAGCGACAGATGCCTTTATTGTCAAGAGCTAACTTCCCCTTGACCTCCTTTCCCTTGGAAGATTGCCAGCTGTGCAACAGAACACTCTTTCCATGCTTGTTGAAAGCAAAATTATTGATGTCACACAAACCCATACAGACTGCACTTATGAATAGGAATACTTGCCCACCTAATCTATCAGCATAGCCCTAAAATTATGCAGGTAGATGGCTGTTGAATAGCTCCTCCTTGCATTCATCTCATAGTGAAATTGAAGAGTGAATTTTGGTGCACAAACCATTATTTGCCTGGGTATTCTGGCCGAGAAAGGCAATGCCTGTTAACATTTCCAGCATCAGCTTTATGTTTTCACATGTGGTTTTTCTACTGTTTTTCACCAGCCTCATATTTCGTTCAGTTGATAATATTTCTTACACTCTGTTCTGTTATCATTTCTGCGACGTGCACTGTTTTCCCACCATGTTTGCTGTGTTTCTAATACTGGACCAAAGCTCATTCTGTATGTTAAATTATTTCATTAGGATTATTCAATTTGTATGAGGAAAATTCTGGCAGCACGGTACTTCAGTCAGGCATTTTCTACACCAATGGAAAATGTTTATGCAGATTTCAAGATCTGTTTTCACTTTTGTAATTGCTTCAAGCATTCATTCTTCTAGTTATGGTTGTCGAGCGTTTTATCCTTGAGATGGCTTTCATTTCTGTTTTTCAATTAAATGTTGTAGTTTAATTTAGAGATACAGTATGGAATTGTGGCAATGGCTGTCTCACCAACAGTCTGTCTGTCCCTTCCTTCTTTGTGTTTTAATAGTATGTGTTAAATGTATGTTTTAGTGTTCTTTAGCTTGTTTTACGTGGGGGTGCCGGGTTGGGGGGGGGGGGAGGTTTGGGCAAAACGTTTTCTGGTCTCTTACCATATCGTATCTTCGTCCGCACTGCGGCCTAACATTGAGGAGTTGCTGGAGCGACTTTTGAGAGCTCCACCACGGGGAGCTTACGGGACTTTAACATCGTGGAGCCGTGATCCCTTTGCCAGTGATCGACCTCCGAGCTCCAACCGTGGGTGTTTGCGGACTTAACATCATGGAGCTTGCGGTCTCTTGTCAGAGACCGACCTCGGGAACTCCAAGCCGCAGGAGCTTCGACCGCCCCGACGCGGGAGTTTCGATCTCCCTGACTCGAGAGCTTCGACCACCCCGATGCGGGAACTTCAATCTCCCCGATGCAGGAACTTCGACCGCCGGCTACGGAAGCTTCGATTGCCCTGACGGATGGTTTGACTGTCCCGACCGCAGGACCGACGAAGAAGATTGGACTTTTTTGCCTTCCATCACAGTGAGGAATGTGGGGAATCTGCTGTGGTGAATGTGTATATTATGTAGTTGTGTGCCTTGTTGCATTTTTTTTTAATATGGCTGAATGGTAATTCGCATATCATTGTACCTTATGTACATGTGACAATAAAATACCTTTGAAACCTTTGAAACCTTTGAAACAGACCCTTCAGCTCACAGTGTCCAAGCCAACCATCGATCACCTGTTCACACTAGTTCTATGTTATCACATCCACTCACTACTCACCACCTCATTCTCAAGGGAACTTCAGACTGAAGAAGGGTTTTGGCCCGAAACGTTGCCTATCTCCTTCGCTCCTTAGATGCTGCTGCACCCGCTGAGTTTCTCCAGCTTTTTGTGTACCCTCGATTTTCCAGCATCAGCAGTTCCTTCTTTAACTCTTAATCAAAGTGTTTATGTCTTTGATCTGGTTGAGTTTCTAATCAATGGTAATCCACCACAGGATATTATTAATGGGGCAGTTTAACAATTGTGATATCATTCAGTTGCAAGTGATCATGGTTAGATATCTTGTTATTGTTCTTTGTCTTGGCGAAAGAGTCGCAGGTTGTTTTGTTATTTCAGATGTTGCAAATAGATTTTGTCAATTCACTGTTTCTGATATTATGAAGGAGGTCAAACCACTTATGAACAATGAAAAGTAGTTAGATCTTGGAGATTTCTCCTCAATAACCCACAATCATGCTGACACGCGCTGTTGGAAAAATGTCTCCCTAATTCCCAATATGCTACCCACAATGTTCCAATTGGACAAATGCTACCATCATCCCAAGCTGCAATTATTGTCATCATATTTCCTGAATTTGGAATTTTCCCCAAATTTGGACCAGGTTTATAAGAAATTTTGGAGCTCAGGCATCTTTGCTGAACCCAAACTGAGCATCGGTGGGCATGTTGGATGAGAAAGTGTACTTGTTAACACTCAACACTTTCCACTGTTTTTAGTGTAGACCTGTGGATTATAAATTGGTTGGATTGGCCTCTTCCTGCTTCTAGTGGTCATTGACAGTCATCCAAACTGTTGATTAGATGCTGGTGTTGTAGAAGTACTGGAACAGCTTAACTTGTGACTAGCTCATTCTGGAGCACATCTACAGTATAACATGTTGTTAAAGAAGGAACTGCAGATGCTGGTGAATCGAGGGTTACACAAAAGGCTGGAGAAACTCAGCGGGTGCAGCAGCATCTAAGGAGCGAAGGAGAGAGGCGACGTTTCGGGTCGAGACCCTTCTTCAGACTGCTCAGGGATCAGGGAAACGAGAGATATAGACGGTGATGTGGAGAGATAAAGAACAATGAATGAAAGATATGCAAAAAAGTATCGATGATAAAGGGACAAGCCATTGTAAGCTGTTTGTGGTGTGAAAATGAGAAGCTAGTGCGACTAGGGTGGGGGAGGGAGATAGAGATAGAGGGAATGCCAGGGCCCGAGGGCTGGGGGAGAGGTGGGAAGGGGAGGAGACAGCAAGGGTTAACAGAATTGAGAAAATTCAATGTTCAAGCCCAAAGGATGCAGACTCCCCAAGCGGGAATATGAGGTGCTGTTCCTCCAGCTTGCGGTGTTGCTCACTCTGGCCATGGAGGAGGCCCAGGACCGAGAGGTCGGATACGGAATGGGAGGGGGAGTTGAAGTGCTGAGCCACCGGGAGGTCGGGTTGGTTTTTGCGGACCGAGTGGAGGTGCTCGGCGAAACGATCGCCAAGCCTCCGCTTGGTCTCACCGATATAGATCATCTGGCATCTGGAGCAGCGGATGCAGTAGATGAGGTTGGAGGAGGTGCAGGTGAACCTCTGACAGACCTGGAAGGACTGCTTGGGTCCCTGAAAGGAGTGGAGGGGGGAGGTGAAGGGGCAAGTGTAGCATTTCTTGCGGTTGCAAGGGAAAGTGCCCGGGGAAGGGGTGGAGCGGAAGGGAAGGGAAGAATTGACAAGGGAGTTGCGGAGGGAGCGGTCTTTGTGGAAGGTAGACGGGGGGGAGATGGGAAGATGTGGCGAGAGGAGGGGTCACATTGGATGTGGCGAAACTGGCGGAGGACTATGTGTTGTATTTGCTGGCTGGTGGGGTGAAAGGTGAGGACCAGGGGGACTCTGCCCTGTTTGCGAGTGGGGGAATGGGGAGAGAGGGCAGTGTTGCGGGGTATGGAGGAGACCCTGGTGCGAGCCTCATCAATAGTGGGGGAGGGGATCCCCGTTCTCTGAAGAATGAGGCCATTTGTGATGACCTGGTGTGGAACACCTCATCGTGGGAGCAGATGTGGCGTAGACGGAGGAATTGGGAATAGGGGATGGAGTCCTTACAGGAAGCAGGGTGGGAGTCAGGGTAGTCCAGGTAGCTGTGGGAGTCAGTTGGTTTGTAATGGATGTCGGTCAGGAGTGTATCACCTGCAATAGAGATGGTGAGGTCAAGGAATGGTAGGGAAATGTCGGAAATGGTCCAAGTGTATTTGAGTGCCGGATGGAAGTTGTTGGTGAAATGAATGAAGTCAGTCAGTTGTGTGTGGGTGCAGGAGGTGACACCAAAGCAGTCGTCGATGTAACGGAGGTAGAGGTCGGGGATGGGGCCCTGGTATGCCGAGAACAAGGATTGTTCGACGTACCCAACAAAGAGGCAAGCATAGCTGGGGCCCATGCGTGTGCCCATAGCTACGCCTTGTGTTTGGAGGAAATGGGAGGAATCAAAAGAGAAGTTATTGAGGGTAAGGACCAACTCCGCTAGGCGGAGGAGGGTGTCAGTGGACGGGTATGGGTTGCTCCTCTGGGCTGAACCGGAGGGCTTTGAGACCGTCCTGGTGGGGGATGGAGGTGTAGAGTGACTGGACGTCCATGGTAAAGATGAGAGGATGGGGGCCTGGAGAATGGAATGCACAGAGCCGACGGAGAGTGTCTGAGGTGTCTTGAACATAGGTGGGGAGGGATTTAACAAAGGGGGATAGGATGACGTCAAGGTATGTAGAAATGTGTTCGGTGGGGCACGAACAGGCAGAGACAATGGGTCTGCCAGGGCAGTCAGGTTTGTGGATTTTGGGGAGAAGGTAAACGGGCCGTGCGGGGATGGGAAATGATGAGGTCGGAGGCTCGGGGGGGTAGGGAGCCGGAGCTGATGAAGTCGGTTATGGTGCACGAGATGGTGGCCTGGTGTTCGTCAGTGGGGTCATGGTCCAGGGGTAAGTAGGAGGAGGTGTCCGAGAGTTGGCGCGCGGCCTCCGCTTTGTAGAGATCGACACGCCAGACTACCACGGCACCTCCCTTGTCCGCGGGTTTGATAACCCAGTCTGGGTTGTTACGGAGTGAGTCGATGGCAGTACGTTCGCGGCTGGAGAGATTGGAGTGAGACAGGGGAGTGGAGAAGTCGAGGCGGTTGATGTCCCGACGGCAGTTCTGGATAAATAGTTCTAGAGCCGGAAGGCTACGAGGGGGGGGTCCAAGTGGGAGGGGTTACGTGGGAGACAGGAAAAGGGATCATCAGTGGGGGGCGAGGACTTCTTCCCGTGGAAGAACGCTGTGAGGCGGAGGCGACTGTAGAAGAGCTCCAAGTCGTGGTGGGCGCGGAACTCATTGAGGTGGGGACGGAGGGGGACAAAGGTAAGACCTCTGCTGAGGACAGACCGTTCGGTGTCAGAGAGGGGGTGGTCCGGGGGGATGGTGAACACACGGCAAGGATGGGGGTTATGGCCGGAGGAAGGCAGGTGAGTGAACTGAAGACGGAGCGTTGTGTGGTGGGGGGGTGGGGGGTGGTCAGGGGGTGGGGGGGTATGGGGGGCTGTGGTGTGGGTGGGGAAGAGCAGGGGTTACATGGTAGGGGGGGGATGGGGAAAACCCAGTGGAATAGCCACTAAGGTTACTGGGGCTGGGGAGACGGGCACTAGGACCGAGTGCCGTTAAAGACAGAGTGGTGGGATGAGTTAGCAACGTGGAGGCTTCAGGTCCACTGCAGAGTCCAGTCTGCAGCTGCGGGCTGCTGGAGGGCGGTGGAGTGTCGTGGGTCGGCGGACCCGAAGGTAGGAGTCCGTGGGCAGTGGAGTCGGGGTCGGCGGGCGATGCGTTGGAGGTCTCATTGGGCGGGTGGGCGGTCCGACCGGTGAGGCGGCGAGATGAGTGGGATGCGGTGCGGCGGCCATGTTCGGGGAGCCCCGGTCCGGCCGCGATGCAAGGTGAGGCGGGTGCGGCTGTGGTCTTCGGCGGGCCCAGTACACCGGCGATGGAGTTAGGTGGTCCCGGGGGACGGCGAGGTTCGGCAGTCGCATTGTGCTGGTGATGGGCGGTGGAATCGGGGTGGGGGAGATAAACAGAGTTACCGGGCAGGCAGCGGGGCTGGGCGTCATCCATAGGCAGGTGGAGGTCGGCGGCAGCATTGGCGTGGAGGTCGGTGAAGACGGCGTCCTGGTGAGTCCTGGAGGCGCTCCTCGTGGACAAGATGGCGTCGGGGGACTCAGGCCGGCGGCTCGGGCCAGAGTTGGGGCCCGGGGCCTGTGGGCGGTCGAGTCGGGGATTGTCGGTGGCTGGAACGGCCTGGAGGCGGGCTAATTTCAGGTCCTTGGTGGAGGTAAGGTGGGACAGGAATTGTTGATTGAAGCGGTGGATCTTCCGGAGGATGTAGTGTAGTTGGGGTCCATTGCAGGTCTGGTTGAGTGAGGCCCGAAGTTTTGGGAGAGTCATGCGAGGTCCTGCATATAACATCCAAGATTTTGTCAACATCTTGTGAGCTCACTGGTTTCTTGATATTTCATAGAGTGAATTGTATTGCCAGGCCTCTGTGATGATGGGAATCTTAAAACAACATGAAACAGATCATCTTTTTGGAATATCCTGTAGCAAATACTGCAGCTTAGAAATGTATTGTAATTCAGTATGCTTTAAGAATAACTGTGTGTTGAATTTCATTCCCAAAAGTCCTTAATGGGAGATAATTAAAATAATTGATTTTTGGAACAGAATATGTTGCTTCGCCAACTACCACATGTATGTTAAGTGTTACTGACCATGGAAACATTTCTGCCCTTTGTCTTTTACATTCGCACCCTGGACTTTCATATTTCGGAGGATGTGGTTGTTCATGGAGCTTCCAGCTTAATTATTTAATTGCTAAAGATTGCAAGGCTTTGATTGGACTTGTTGATTTGATCCCTTTCGCATGCTCTATCTGGTTGTGTGCATGTAATGTTGCTTCTTATTGATACATCTAATTTTTTTGCTACGTCTAATGCTATTCTCAGCACCCTTTTCTACGTTTCTCATTGAACCAGACTTGAATAGGCAGTGGTTATTGATCGAGGTACAAAATATAAAATCAAGAAAATCATGCTAGAAAAGTATAAAACACTCATTAGGCTACAGTTAAATATTGTGTGTGGTCCTCATCATCACACGCCAGGAAGAATATGCTAAGACTAAAGCAGACACAGAAGGATGTTATCAGATATGGAGAATTGCGATAAGAGATTGGATAGGCTATGTCTGGTTTTCTTGGGAACAAGATGGCAGAAGAAACACTACGTCCAATCAAGGGCTTGACGATGAGCAGGAACGATTTATTTTCCTCAGTAAATTCAACAATTAGGTGATGTAGATTCAAGGAAATTGATTGAAGTATTTGAAGAGTGTTAAGAGTTTATTTTTCACCCAAAGAGTAATAGGCATCTTGAAGTCATTGCCTGAAAGTGTAATAGAGGTAGAAACATTTAATAAGTATCTGTATGAGAACTTGGTTCAGTAACCTGAAAGGCCACAGTCCATAATTTGGAATGTGTGAATTATCTAAATAGCTATTGAATAGCACGAATGCAAGGGCTGAATGGCATCTTTCAAAAGTGCAACATCTATGATTCTGTGATTTTGTTTGATCTTCTTATAGAAATAATAATTGACTGAGGAATATGGCAGGTAATAATTGTAATGTCAATGTCAGATTATCCAATGAAAGATGAAGAAACTGTACTAATTCCTTAGATAGACACAAAAAGCTGGAGTAAGTCAGGCAGCATCTCTGGAGAGAAGGGATGGGTGATGTTTCGGGTCGAGACCCTTCTTCAGACTTCTTCAGTCTGAAGAAGGGTCTCGACTTGAAACGGCACCCATCCCTTCTCTCCTGACATGCTGCCTGTCTCGCTGAGTTACTCCAGCTTTTTGTGTCTATCTTCGGTTTAAACCAGCATTTGCAGTTCCTTCCCACACTGTTGCACATTAATGATCTTTGCTTGAAACATGGAAATGTGGATATTGGACCAGAGCAAAAACAGGTCAGAGATACATACAAACATAGAACATAGGTGAAGGCGTAGGCCATTCGGCCCTTCAAGCCATTCAGTATGACCATAGCTGATCATCCAAAATCAGTACCCCATTCTGGCTTTTTACTCATATTCCTTGATTCCTTTAGCCTGAAGAGCTAAATCCGACTCTCTCTTGAAAACATCCAGTGAATTAGCCTCCACTGCCTTCTGTGGCAGAGAATTCCACAGATTCACAACTGTGGGTGAAAACGGTTTTCCTCATCACAGTCCTAAATGGCCTACTCCTTAATCTTAAACTGTGATCCCTGGTTCTGGACTCACCCAATATCGGGAACATTTTTCCTGCATCCAACCTGTCCAATCCTCTTAGAATTTTATATGTTTCTATAAGATTCCCTCTCATCCTTCTAAATTCCAGCGCTGCAAGCCCAGTCGACCCATTCTTTCATCATACGTCAGACCTGCTATCCCGGGAATTAACCTGGTGAACCTACGCAGATTATGTCAAAAGGAAACAGAGCGAATCCTATTAGTTTATTGTCATATGCACCAGAATGCAACAAATTTTGTTGTTCACATGTTTTTTTTAATTTTTTATTTTTTATTAGCAGTGTACAAAAATGTAAACAGCAGCATATGACATAATACAATTACTGTACAGCTTCAGTTTTAATTTTTAGCTAAAGATGAAAGAAAAGCAGAGAGAGAAAGCAAGAGAGAAAAAAAGTGGATGTGCAAGAATAGAACCCCGAGACTACCGAATTGGTGTAGCCAAAGAGTGAATAAGTAAAAAAAATAAGAAAGATGTAGAGAAATAAAAAGATAAAAACCGAAAGAAAAACAAAAGGTGATGATATACCTGCCTCGTATCCTTCCCCGCCCATCACCCAACCCATAATTAAATTTAACTCCGAAATTGTGTTGCACCATACTATTTTTGCAATAAATCAATGAATGGTGTCCATGTCTTTGAAAAATGCTCTTGTTTTTTTGCTAAGACAAGTCTCATATTTTCAAGATGTAGCATCTCCAACATGTTTGTAATCCACATTTTGAGAGTCGGGGCAGATGTATGTTTCCAAAATTTGAGTATTAGTTTTTTCGCCGTTATCAGAACATAATTGAGTAAACGTCTTTGAAATATTGAAAGCTCAGAGCAGGCTTCTGACGTTCCTAGAATAATCAGTTCCGTGTCGGGGTCCAGTTTTGTTTTTAATGTTTTTGCGAAAATGTCAAAAATTCCTCTCCAAAAGTTTTGTAATTTCATGCAAGAGGTGAAGGAATGTGTTATAGTTGCTTCTTGAAATCGACATTTGTCACAAATAGGAGATACATTTGGAAAGATCTTATTCAGTTTAGTCTTTGAATAGTAGAGTCTGTGAAGTATTTTAAATTCAATTAAAGTATGTCTAACGTTAATCGAACAATTGTGTATAAATAAAAGGTTTTCTTCCCATCTGTCTTTTAGAATTTTTAGGCCTAGTTCCTCTTCCCAGTCTCTTCGAATTGCTTCTGACGATGGGATTTCTATATTTAGAAGAGTGTTATACAAATATTGAGTTTGGTAGTCATGGGTATATGTTTTCGGATAATCTAGAATTTGAAGATATCTGAAATATTGATTACCTTTCAGGTGATATTTTGACTGTAATTCCTGAAATGAGAGAAGAGTTCCCATCTCGTAGAGATCTCCAAGTTTTTTCATTCCTAGTCTTTCCCAATAAGTAAACGTTGTATCTATAATAGATGGCTTGAACACAGGGTTATTGACTATTGGTGAATGAAGAGATACATTTCTTAGTTTAAAAGTTGATTTTACTTGTCTCCAGATTCGTAGAGTGCTGTGAATAATCGGATTTTTATCATATAGTGTGTTCTTCAAATTTGTTGGGGAGAGAAGAATAGCGCCTATATTGAAAGGTGAACATTCCTCTCTCTCCATTATTAACCAGTCTACGTGTTGGCATGAGTTATCCAGCCAATAAATTACATTTTTAATATTCGTTGCCCAATAATAATATAAGAAGTTGGGGAGAGCCAATCCACCCATTTCTTTGGGTGTGCATAAATGCCGTTTATGAATTCTATGTGTTTTATAATCTCAGATAAAGTTTGTAATCAGAGAATCGAAATTTTTGAAAACAAATTTAGGAAGGTATATCGGTATTGATTGAAATAGATACAGAATTTGTGGGAGAAAAATCTTTATAACATTTATTCTGCCTATTAGAGACAACGGGAGTGTTTTCCAAAATTGAATAAGAGCGTTTAATTTAGTAACTAAATGCGGGAAGTTTGCTTTGAATAGAGAGATGGAAGTGGTGGCGCTGCCTGGCAGCTGCGGCTCGCCTGCAGTCCGTCTGTTTTTTCTTTTCTTTTTATTTTCTTGTGTCTGTTTTACTTACATTTTAGTTTATTAGGTTGTGTATGTATGGGAGAAGGGGGGGGGGGAGGGGTTGGGTGGGAGAAACATGGTTTTAGTCTCTCCCTTCGGGGGCTGTGCGACTTTTCTTGTCGTGTCCCCCGTCACCATCTGTGCTGAGGCCTAATGGCGGAGCTGGCGGCCTCGGAGCTGTGGCGGCGTTTCAGCATTCCAGCGGCGGCGGCAGTCCGGCTTCAGAGCTGTGGTGCTCCAGTGTTCCAGCGGCAGATCTGGCTTCAGAGCTGTGGTGCTCCAGTGGCGTTCCAGTCGTGGCGTTCCAGCGGCGACCCGGCTTCAGAGCTGTGGTGCTCCAGCGGCGTTCCAGCGGTGACCCGGCTTCAGAGCTGTGGTGCTCCAGCGGCGTTCCAGTGGTGGCGTTCCAGTGGCAACCCGGCTTCAGAGCTGTGGCGGTGTTCCAGCATTCCGGCGACGGCGGTGGCGGCAGCCCGGCTTTTTGGAGGCTCGGCCACGGGCCTAGTGGATGACAACACCGGAGGTCTGGATCGCCTCAGCGCAGAGGGAGAACAAGGAGGAAAGAAGACAAAGACTTTAAGACTTTTGCCTTCCACCACAGTGAGGAGGTGCCTGGTGAACTCACTGTGGTGGATGTTAAATATGTGTTTATTGTGTGTTTTGATTTTTGTTATATGTATGACTGCAAGGCAACGAAATTTCATTCAGACCTTTCGGTCTGAATGACAATAAAGGATACTTTGACTTTTTGACTTTGACTTTGAGGTGTATTTTCTGGTTATCTGAACACCCAGGTATTTGAATTTTTCCGTAGCAATTCTGAAAGGGAATTTTAGAAGGTGTGTCGACTCTTCAGGTTTTATTGCCATAATTTCACTTTTGTTCCAGTTTATTCTATATCCTGAAAAGTAACCGAATTCCTCTATATGATTTAATATATTTGGAATACTAACTTGAGAATTGGTGATATATAATAATACATCGTCTGCATATAATGATATTTTATTTTTGGAGTATTTAGAATTATAACCGTGAATGTTCGAATGTACTCTTATACTTTCCGCTAAGGTTTCAATCGCAAGGGCAAATAACAGAGGTGATAATGCACATCCCTGTCTATTGCCCCTGGATAACTGAAATTTAGGAGATAGTATATGGTTAGTCAGTATTCTGGCAATCGGATGATCATATAACAGTTTATCCATGAAATAAAATTTTCTCCCATCTGAAATATTTGCAGTACTGTGAAAAGATATTTCCAATCTACTTGGTCAAATGCTTTTTCTGCATCTAATGAAATAATTGATGTCTTCTTTAGTTCTGTGTGAGTGCATTATGTTAAAAAAGCATCTCAAATTATTTAAACGAATGTCTCTTCGGTATAAACCCCGTTTGATCCGAGTGTATTAATTTATTGACGTATCTTGCCAACGTTTTCGCTAATATTTTCTGATCTGTATTTAACAAGGCAATTGCTCTGTATGATCCCGGGTCTTCTAGATCTGTATCTTTTTTGGGTATAAGTGTGATAGTTGATTCAGCTAGTGTTTGTGGTAATGTCTGTTCCTTAAATGCGTATGTATAAAGGTTGTATAAACGCGGGAAATTACCTCGTAAAATCTTTTATAAAGTTTGTTACGAAACCCGTCTGGTCCTGGTGTTTTACCGTTCTTCAGTGAATTGATTGTCTCTTCTATTTCTTTAATTGAAATCTGTGCTCCTAATTCTTCTTGTTCCAGCAGATTAAGTGTTGGAAGTTTACAATTATCAAGAAAGTTTGTGATTTTTCTGCTTTCTGTTGATGTTTTGGATGTAAATACATCTTCATAAAATTGGGCAAATCTTTCATTAATGTCTTTTGGAAGCGTTAACAATTCACCTTTATCTGATTAGATTTTTAGGAATATTTGGTCCTTTTCCACTTTTCTCAACTGGCGTGCTAAAAGTTTGTGTGGTTTGTCACCAAATTCAAAATGTTCCTGTTTTGTCATTTGAAATAATCTGATAATTCTTGCAGATAGAATTTGATTTAGCTTAAATTTTAATATTGCTATCTTGTTGTGTTTATCTATAGTCGGATCTATCGCGTTTTCTAAGTCAAGTTGGCTGATCTGTTCTTCTAATTGCAATTGTTCTGTCCTATTCTTTTTATTTTGATATGCTTGATATGAAATGATAGAACCTCTAATACAAGCCTTAAAAGATTCCCATAATAACGAGGGCGAGATACCTGGGGTATCATTGGTCTCGAAGAAGAGTTCCATCTGTTGTTTTAAGTATTTACAACAGTCCGGGTTATTTAGTATTTGAGGGTTAAACCTCCAAAATTATTTTTTATTAACCATTCCTTATAGTTTTAAGGAGAAGGTTAGCAGAGAATGATCGGAAATTGTACTATTATGGTATTTGGGGTTAGGTGTGAGAGGTATTAATTTAGTGTCCACTAAAAAATAGTCAATACGTGTATAGGTTTTATGTACTGATGAGTAAAAGGAGTATTCTCTTCCGGAAGGGTTTGCAATCCTCCATACGTCTGTTATATTTGTGTTTCTTATATACGTATTTAAGAGTTCGTTGGATTGTGATTTTATATTATATCTCTTTTGTTGAGCGGATTTTTCAAGATATTGATCCAAAACACAATTGAAATCTCCCCCAATTATCAGGTTTTGCTGAGTGGAATCTGAAATTATATTCAAGATTTTATTAAAAAATTGTGGGTTGTCAAAGTTATGAGCATAAATATTTACCATGGTGAGTGGTGTAGAATATATCTCCCCAGAGACTATGACATACCTCCCATCTTTGTCTGCAATGGTGTTTTTATGTTTAAATGGTATGCCCTTACGGATTATAATTGCAGTGCCTCTGGATTTGGAGAGATAGGAGGAGTGATATGTTTGACCGATCCAATTGGCCTTCAGCCTGGTTTGAGCTTGAGCTTTAAGATGCATTTCCTGTAAAAATATTAAGTGATTTTAATTGGGCAAGAATCTTACCCCTCTTAATTTGCTCATTAGCACCCCTAATATTCCAGCTACAAAAAGTAATTCCTCCAATTTTCTTCAGAGGGTCGTCTTGCATTATAGCTTACATTGGTTCCTTTGTTTCAGATGGTGCAACACAATAACTCAACCTTCTGGGTGTTGGGTGGGTGCTCCCAATTTCAGAACTCTGACGGTATATCCCAAAGAAAGATGCCCTATAGAGAAAAAGCAAAAAAGGTGCTAAATAACATAAATGATACACAAAAACTGTATTTAGATATACTGCGTGAGACCACCAAGAGGTGGAAGAATTCATGTGATCTTCCGTAGATATAAATCTCATTTAGCTCTGCTCCTTACAAACTAATATTATAGAAAAGAAAAAACAGGCCAGAACCGGATGTTATATGCACGGAGAAAACAACAGAACATGTACTGTAAGTAATTCATCTAATAGGTTGGACTAAATAGGTATTTACTATTTAAATGCTGTATTTAAATTAAAATAAAACGTTTTTTGCTTATTAATAATCCTGTTTTGAAGAGTGTCAAAGACTGTGAGACTGTGCATAAATTTCTCTGAGGATTGCATTTCTTAACAAGGTCTAAGTGGGTATTTACTATTTAAATACCTGATTTTAATTAACAAAATATCGTACTTATTGATATTCATATCTTAACCTCATGCTCGAATAAAAACCATCTGGCTTGTAGGGGTTAACTGAAAACTGAATCCCGGCTTGGCAGCCCACCCGGCTCATCTCATTCTCTCTCTACTGGCTCCTCCCATCTACAAGCTCATGCGGCTCTCTCTCGCTTTGGCCTGGCAATTTCTGAAAGCTCCAGCTTGCGCCCACAGATAGATATTAAACGTATTTTTGATATAACCGATACAATGAACATTGACTAGAGATCATAAATCGAGAAGCTATTCGGTATTAGCTCTAAAGAGGAATGGATTGTTATTCGGTTATAACATTAGGTTTTAGGTTAAAATAAATAGTTTAGTACAATTGTTAGTTTTTAATGTATTAATGATATAATTAATTATATAATTAATTATATAATTTGTTAGTAGATTATTACGTTCCGTCCGCTGGTTTAATTTGTTTACTATGCTGCAAGATTCAAGCGTCTTGAACCTTTTCTTAGTAAACACGAGGGCCTTGAACATTCTGTCCGCTTACATTCCAATCTATCTATGATAAGAGTGCCTAGACAATAGCACGTGCGAGTTTGTCGGCCATCTTATCTGCAACTTTTATATATCTTTTTATATTTAAAAAAAACATATTCTCTCAATCAAACCCTTATAAATTTATATAAAAGGTATACATTAAACACTTATTTTAGCCCACGGAATCAGTAAGCATTCAGTAGCCCTGCTAATCAAGCAGAGATGTAGCATTCTACTTATCCTTTGGAGTGCTTTTTTAAAGTCTTGGGCATATTTGAATGCAGTTTCTGGGTCAATAAAGAAACACTCCAAGTCTTCATATGTGACCCTTTGTTTGGCGGGATACATGATTCCATATCTCAGGTTTGGAAAGTCTTTAAGAATCAGAAGGGCCTTCGTAAAAAGGGCAAGTTTCTTCACCACCTCTGCTGGGTAATCTCTGAAGAATCTTATAGTTTTTCTTTTTAACAACAGGTTTTTTCCAATTGTCACTTTCTTCATGATGTCTTCAAGAACTGCTATGTCTTGGTGGAGCTCCATTCACTGAGCGTGCTCTCTGAACTCAATGTGCTACATCAACTTTAGGTCTCTCAGACTAAATACCTGTTGAAGGAAGTTGGCAGATAAACCCGAAGGTCTTTTCCAGTTTCCTTCCCTTCTTTCACTCCAACAATTCTTAAGTTTAGTCGTTTGGACCGGGCTTTGAGATCTAGGCATTTGTCGGCCATTCTGGCCAGTTGCCCAGAAACTCGGTCTAGGTTTTCCCTCATTCCTTGCATCGTATCAGACATGTCCATAGTTGTAGCTTCCAGATCTTTAATAGCTTTGTTTTGTTATTTTGAAGTAAGGAGAACGGGCTCCAACTTTTTACTGAGATCTTCTTCAACCCATTTGATTTCTTCTTGTAAATCGGTATTTACTTCTTCAGTACGATCTTGTAGAACACCGATTTTTTTCACAAATATCATTGTTCCCGGCATCCATTCTTGTTTCTAACTTTCCCAGCTGAGTGGATAGCTGAGAAAGCTGCTTAGTCAAAATCTCACCAAAGTCCTTTGCCATAGCTTATCTTAAAGATTGTTCTTGTTCTTCTACTTTTTCTTCCATAGTAGCAATAAATCTTTGTCCTTCAGATTCCTCCTCAGATTCTTCAGGGGTTGTTTTCTCTGACTCTTGAGCGACCCGCAGTCTGGTTTTGCATTTAAAAGTACTGGTATCCCGTCAATTTGCGGCGATTTCTGATGACGTCACTTACGCGACGTCAGGTATCTCCCGGTGAGTGTTTTGAAATCGGTCCCGTTTATCTTTTCAGGCTTTTTAATTCAATTCAACTTTAATGTCATTGCACAGATACAAGTATGGGTACAACGAAATGCAGTTTAGCGTCAGATCGTAGTAATAGCAATATATAAATAGATACAGAATGCAGACAATGTGGACGGAGAGACTGGAGAAATCTATCGGCGGGACTCCGAGTTCAGCAGTGTGATGGTGTTGTTATAGAAGCTGTTCCTCATCCTACTAGTGCGGGACCTGAGGCTCCTGTACCACCTCCCTGATGGTAGGAGGGCAAACAGTCCATGATTAGGGTGGGAGGGGTCTTTGATGATCTTCCCGGCCCTTCTCAGACACCGTTTTCGGTGAAGGGCATCCATGGCAGGGAGCGGGGCACCGATGATGTACTGGGCGGTTTTCACCACCCGTTGTAGTGCCTTCCTATCTGCTATGGTGCAACTGCTGTACCATACCGTAAAGCAGGTGGTCAGGATGCTTTCGATGGTACAGCGGTAAAAGTTGTTCAGGATCTGGGGGGACAGGTGGGCTTTTTTGAGCCTCCTCAGGAAGTAAAGGCACTGCTGCGCCTTTTTGATCAGCTTGGAGGTGTTGAGGGACTAGTACAGATCCTCCGAGATGTGTACCCCGAGGAATTTGTAGTTGGAGACCCGCTCCACCTCAGTCCCGTTTATATGGATGGGGGTGTGTCTGCCCCCTCTGTTCTTTTGTGTCGTTGAATGTTGAATTTAGCGCCTTTTAGCACATTTCAGGAGCAGTGCTAAAGCGGGCGCCTGCTTCCTACTCCATGGCGCCACGGAAGTTGTTCACATGTTGCTCACAAAGTAAACAGTATACATACAATAAATACAAATGCTAAAATAGTAGAATGGTGCAAGATAGCAGTGACAAATCCGAGTGGTATAAAATAATATTAAAGTATTATAACAGAACCAATGTGGTATCACGTAAGGTAAAGGAATGAGAAAATTGATTCAGGAGTCAGATAATCGTGGATTAAAAAACTGACATCTGGCAGAACAGACAAAGGAGAGTCAGTATATGTTGAATACCTAGATTTACAGAAAACCTTTGATAGGGTGCCACATGGGAGGGCTGGGAAGGAAGATGAGAGCCCGTGGTATCAGATACTAGCATGGATATCAGGTTGGCTGGATGGCAGAAGGCAAAGAGTGGCAATAAAGGGGGCTTTTTCTGGTTGGCTGCCAGTGATTAGCAGAGTTTCGCAGGGCTCGATGCTGGGACCACTGCTCTTCACATTGTATATTAATAATTTGCTTGAAGGTATTAAAGGCTTTGTGGCCAAGTTTGCAGATGATACAAAAATAGGTGGAGGGGCAGGTAGCCTAGAGAAAGCATGGACTCTGCAAAAGGACTTTGATAGGTTGGGAGAGTGGGTAGAGAAGTGGCAGATGGAATATAGTGTAGCAAAGTGCGGAGTATGCATTTTTCGTAGTAGGAATAAACGCGTAGATGTTTTTCAAAATGGGGAGAGAATCCGGAAAACGGACTTGGGAGTGCTGGTGTAGGATTTCCAAAATGTTAATTTGCAAGTTGAATCGGTAGTAAAGAAAACAAACGAGCCAAACGAGGAGAAATTATATTGGGCAATAAAGAAATGGCAGGGAAGTGAAACAAATATTTTTGATTACCTTTACAGAAAATAAGAGTGTTAAGGGCCTGTCCCACTTAAGGGCCTGTCCCACTATGGCAACATCATTTACGAGTTTAGAAGAGTTTGCGCTCACCACAAATTCGCAGCATTGTCAACACGTGGTCCTGGGAGGTCACCGGAACTCTCCTTCATCTCTCCTTCATGTTCGAGAGAAGTTTCCGCATACTCGCGGCCTCAGTTTGGTCAAAGAAAAATTTTCAGCACGTAGAAACATTTTCCGCAAGTAAAACTTGGTCGGCATGGTTCTTTTGAACTCGTAGTGCAGTGGTGGTGGGGTCGCCATGTAGTTAGAGACAGTCGAGGTAGCCGTAGGCAATCTCATTTGCTGACCGGGCATTGTAATTGGCTCATTAGAGTTTTCAGAACCAAGGAAAACCGACTGGTAATGTTAAATGCCCGCAAAACTTTATTAAAAGTTGTCTGACTTCTTAAAAGTGTCTTCACTCCTTTTCCCCCTTCTCTCCCCTTCTCCCCCCTTCTCCCCCCTTCTCCTCCCCCCCCCTCAAAGGACAAACCGTACACTGTGCCAGCCTTCTTCTACCTTCCTGTTAATCGTGGGTGTGAATTTCAGACAGCGCTTCCATGCTTTCCCTGACCCCCCGCCTTTGCGATGTGTTTTTGTGTGTGTGCGTGTATGTGCTGATAGTCGATCCAGCTCGCGGTTTCATCGCTGATGGTCAATCCAGCTCGAGGTTTGTCAGGCGAGTGCCCTGGAGCTTGAAGGTCGAAGACAGTTGCTGAAAAGTAGCGTAAGTGGGACAGGCCCTTAAGGTGATTTTTTTCGGCAACTGCCGGCGACTGTCATAATTGTAGCAGGTCGCCGAAAAACCGGCGACTGGACCTCCCTACGACAATGTCTATACCAATATCTACAACAAGCTACTACAACCTACCACCTAGTCGACGTCAAGCTACAGCAAGCTACTGACAACCAGCAACCCATTAGGACGTCCACCTATGACCACACCTACGACAACCTACAACCACACAAGCGATAACCTACGACAACGGAAGTCAACTTCTGTCCACCTGCGACAAGCTACGATAACTGGCGACAACCTACGTCATCCTGGCGACAACCTACGACAGCACCTATGTCAGGAGAAGTCAAGCTACGCTCATTGGCGTCAAGCACACTGTCGCTGACTGACGCTGAAATTTTTTGAACAATTCAAAATCCAGTGGCGACCAGAAAAATGCTATGATTCTTTGGATGACCAAGGAGACTACACACGACCATACAGGCGACACCCCGGCGGCCATGTGGCGACAGCCTAGTCGCCCGAGGTCGACTAAAAAATCGCCTAAGTGGGACAGGTTTACACAAAACAACAAAAATCAACCAGTTTATACAAAAGGCAACTGGGAGGAGGGTTTGAGTACAAGAATAAAGGAAAGTCTCATCAACATCAGAACGAATAAACTTGCAATGAATGTTCATCATTGGGAACGTATGGGGCCTCCCAATAAGAGATTGGGCCATACTCCCTTGCTTTTAGAATGGAGTCATAGATTAATACAGTGTGGAAATAGGCTCTTCAGCCCAACTCGCCCACACTGGCCAACAATGTCCCAGCTACCCTAGTCCCACTTGCCTGCACTTGGTCCATAACCCTCCAAACCTGTCCTATCCATGTACCTGTCAAACTGTTTCTTAAATGAAGGGATAGTCCCAGCCTCAACTACCTCCTCTGGCAGCTTGTTCCGTACACCCACCACCCTCTGTATGAAAATGTTACCTCTCGGATTCCTTTTAAATCTTTTCCCCTTCACCTTGAACCTATGTCCTCTAGTCCTCGATTTCCCTACTCTGGGTAAAAGACTCTCTGCATCGACCCAATCTATTCCTCTCATGATTTTGTATACCTCTATGAGATCTCCCCTCATCCTACTACGCTCCATGGAATAGAGACCCAGCCTACTCAACCTCTCCCTATAGTCCTGGCAACATCCTCGTAAATCTTTTCTGACCCTTTCAAGCGTGACAATATCTTTCCTATAACATGGTGCCCAGAACTGAACACAATATTCTAAATGTGGTCTCACCAACGCCTTTTACAACTACAACATGACCTCCCAACTTCTATACTCAATACTCTGACTGATGAAGGACGAAGTGCCAAAAGCATTTTTGACCACCTTATCTACCTGCGACTCGACCTTCATGGAACCATGCACTTGTACTCCTAGATCCCTCTGCTGTACAACACTATCTAGAGGCCTACCATTTACTGTGTAGGTCCTGCCCTTGTTCGATGTCCCAAAATGCAACACCTCACACTTCTCTGTATTAAATTCCATCAACCATTCCTCCACCCACCTGGCCATTGGATCCAGATCCTGTTGCAATCGTTCACAACCTTCTTCACTGTCTGCATAACCACTAACATTTGTTTCAACAGCAAACTTGCTAATCTTGCCCTGTATGTTCTCACCCAAATCATTAATGTAGATGACAAACAGTAATGGGCCCAACACCGAACCCTGTGGCACACCACTAGTCACAGGCCTCCAGTCTGAGAAGCAACCTTCCACCATCGCCCTCTGCTTCCTTCCATGGAGCCAATTTGCTATCTATTCAGCTATCTCTCCTTGGATCACATGAGATCTAACCATCCAGAGCAGCTTATCATGCGGCACCTTGTCGACACCTTACTGAAGTCCATGTACACAACATCTATAGCTCGGCCTTCATCAACCTTTTTGCTCACGTCTTCAAAAAAATCAATCAGATTTGTGAGACACAACCTCCAACGTACAAAGCCATGCTGACTGTCCCTAATCAGCCCTTGCTCATCCAAATGCCTGCATATCCTATCCCTCAGAATACTCTCTAGTAACTTACCAACTACAGATGTTAAGCTCACCGGCCTATACTTCCCTGCATTTTTCCAACAGCTCTTCTTGAAAAGAGGCACAACATTTGCCACCCTCCAATCCTCTGGCACCCCACCTGTATTTTAGGATGACTCATAAATTTCAACCAGGGCTTCCGCAATTTCCTCTCTAGTTTCCTGCAATGTCCTCGGATATATCTGATCAGGCCCCGGAGATTTGTCTACTTTCAAACATGACAGTACTTTCAGTACTTCCTTGGCGGTAACCCTGACTGCTCTCATGATACTTCCAGTGTCTACTCCAATTTCCTCCGTCCTACTGTCTTCCTCCTCGGTAAATGCAGAGGAGAAATACTAAGTGAGGAGCTTGCCCATCTCCTGTGGCTCCACACAGAGGTGACCTCTTTTATTCCTAAGTGGTCCCACTCTCTCTCTAGTTACCCTTTTCCCCCTAATGTATTTATAAAATATTTTGGGATAATCTTTTATGCTACCCGCCAGTTGTCTACTGGCCACTTTTTGCCATTCTGATCTCCTTGTTTAGTTTGCTCCTTGGTTCCCGAAACTCCTCCAGGGATGCACTTGATCCCAGCTGTCTATACCTGTCCAATGTGCCTTTTTTATTCTTAACCAATGCCTCTATATCCCTCGTCAACCAAGCTTCCATACGTTTGCCTGCTTTGCCTTTCACTCTAATGAAGACGTACACATCCTGAGCTCTCTTCAGAACACTTTTAAAAACATCCCACTTAGCCAATGTTCCTTTCCCCTCAAATAACCTGCTCCAGTCAACTTGAGCAATACTTTCTCTCATACCTTCAAAGTTGACCTTACCCCAGTTTAGAATTTTAACATGTGGACTCTCTCCATCCCGATCCATAAATATCTTAAACCTAATCGAAAAGAGATTGGTTTAATTTAAGTAGACAAAATTCGAATGGGAATTGACAGGGTGGATGCTGTGTTGAAATTTCCAAGCCTGTGGAAGTCACAAAATAAGCTGTCAGCCATCCAGAGTTGTAAATCTTTGGAGTTCCCTATCCCAAGGGCCTGTGGGG
This sequence comes from Okamejei kenojei, assembly GCA_035221665.1. Classification (NCBI taxonomy): domain Eukaryota; kingdom Metazoa; phylum Chordata; class Chondrichthyes; order Rajiformes; family Rajidae; genus Okamejei; species Okamejei kenojei. The sequence goes on from CM069139.1 coordinate 67,428,800, forward strand.
GCTTAGACTCAGAATATATTCAAGGCAAAGATTGAATGGTTTTTGAATATGAATTCATCAAAGGATATGCTGTTAGTGCAGGAAAATGGCACTGAGATAAGCCAACTGCAATATTTTTGAGAGGCAGAGCAATAATAACGGGAGGAATGGGTGTCCCTGCTTCTGTTCTTATGTAAACCATTGTTGATTTCATTTGGAGCTGCATTATGTAGACGATTATTGACGGACATTTGGCCTTGTCCCAGCAGATATGTTTACTAATTTTATGTAGCTTCTCCTTTTCCAGCTATTTATAAAGTGGCTCACATAGACTGACATTTATAGTCTTTTGCTGTGCGAAGTATGTCATTAAATAATGCTGTCTTTCAGCAGCAATGGTGAGTACTGAAAATCTAATGAATACCTTCAAGTTGAGAAATGCCATACTGAGGAAGTAAATCTTTCACAGTGCAGGATGATGGGTTGAATTGTGAAATCATTAAAAGTAGATTCCAATGTACATATCTGGAAGATATTTTTTTCTCTTTCAAAACACCAAAGAGAGTGCAATTTAACTATAATACTTACAAGGTTTGATCTATTAAAGAGGGACATTATATCTTTACAAATTTATATTAATTCTCAGTAAAATGTTTCTTTCATTTATCAAACTGTTTTCTAATTCTATTGATATTGTAAAGCATTTGTCATGTAATTTAATGTTAACACATATATCATGTTTTATATATCAAAATATATGCATGTGGCACAGTGGCACAGTGGTAGAGTTGCTGCCTCACAGCGTCGGAGACTAGGTTCGATCCCGACTACGGGTGCTGTCTGTGTGGTGTTTGTACATTCTCCCTGTGACCACATGGGTTTTCTCTGGATTCTGTGGTATCCTTCCACATTCCAAAGCCATACAAGTTATAGGTTAGGGGGTACACAAAAAGCTGGAGAAACTCAGCGGGTGCAGCAGCATCTAAGGAGCGAAGGGGATAGGCGACGTTTCGGGTCGAGACCCTTCCTCAGACTGGTCAGGGACCAGGGAAACGAGAGATATAGACGGTGATGTGGAGAGATAAGGAACAATGAATGAAAGATATGCAAAAAAGTATCGATGATAAAGGGAACAAGCCATTGTAAGCTGTTTGTGGTGTGAAAATGAGAAGCTGGTGCGACTGGGGTGGGGGAGGGAGATAGAGATAGAGGGAATGCCAGGGCCCGAGGGCTGAGGGAGAGGTGGGAAGGGGAGGAGACAGCAATGGTTAACAGAATTGAGAAAATTCAAAGTTCAAGCCCAAAGGATGCAGACTCCCCAAGCGGAATATGAGGTGCTGTTCCTCCAGCTTGCGGTGTTGCTCACTCTAGCCGTGGAGGGGGCCCAGGACCGAGAGGTCGGATGTGGAATGGGAGGGGGAGTTGAAGTGCTGAGCCACCGGGAGGTCGGGTTGGTTATTGCGGACCGAGCGGAGGTGTTCGGCGAAGCGATCGCCAAGCCTCCGCTTGGTCTCACCGATATAGATCATCTGGCATCTGGAGCAGCGGATGCAGTAGATGAGGTTGGAGGAGGTGCAGGTGAACCTCTGTCGGACTTGGAAGGACTGCTTGGGTCCCTGAAAGGAGTGGAGGGGGGAGGGGAAGGGACAAGTGTTGCATTTCTTGCGGTTGCAAGGGAAAGTGCCCGGGGAAGGGGTAGAGTGGGAGGGGAGGGAAGAATTGACAAGGGAGTTGCGGAGGGAGTGGTCTTTGCGGAAGGCAGACAGGGGGGGGGGAGATGGGAAGATGTGGCGGGTGGAGGGGTCACGTTGGAGGTGGCGAAACTGGCGGAGGACTATATGTTGTAGGTTAGTTGGCCTCTGTAAATTGTCCCCAAGGAGTAGGATAGAATTAGTGTACAGGTGATTGTTTGTCAGCATGGACTTGGTGGGCCGAACAGCCAGTTTCAGTGCTTTATCTCTAAAAAAATGTGATTGAATATCAAAATAGTGCTCACCACGCACTTATGGTTGTCATAATGGAAGATTTGAGCACATGGTTCTGAATATGCCATCAGGAATGAAACATAGCTAAAAAAAACAAATCTGTGTTTCAGAGATTATAAAAGCTGTATATACTTCAACTGCATATATTTGCTATGACTGATTGCATATCCAGAAACATGTGATTTCTAACATAATCTTTGCTTGGCTTTGTTATAACACACTCCAGTCATAATTGTACATTCTATAAAACATCCAACCTCTTTTTTTAATACAAGGAACTCTCTGACAATGTCCTTCTTAAACATTAAACAAACAATGCATGCTTTATTGCACTTGGCTGAATGAAAACAAAGGAGGAATGGCTATACTTGGAAAATAGAGAAAGGTATTTTTGTATATTTAATTTGTCCTGTGCACATGGAGATGAAAAGCAAACGTTCAAGATCATAGTATCATTACTGCAAAACACAGTAATAAAATAAACAGATGGCAAACAAATGGGAGGACCAGGATGGATCATAATTCAAAGTTAAAGGCAAATTTATTCGTCACATGCACCAACTAGGTACAGTGAAATGAATTTGCCATGCAGCGATACAGTTGAAAAAAAGAACACACAATACACAATAGAATTTAACATAGACATCCACCACAGCATTCTTCACTGTGGTGGAAGGCAACAAAGTTCAGTCAGTCCTCCTCGTTTGTTCATCCATGGTCGGACCATAAACCCGCCCTAGTTGCCGCTATGGACGGCCGGATGTACAGGCCCTCTAGTCGGGATGATCGAGACTCCGACATCGGGGCGGTCGAACACACTCCGTGGCTTGGAGTGCACGAATCGGCCACTTTCTTATCGGAGACTGCGGCTTCAGGACATCCGCAGGCTGATCGGAGCTCTTCTCCGGGATCCCAGACTCCGGATGGTAAGTACACGCCACAACCACGGCTAGAAGCTCCGCAGACCACAGCACCACGATGCCACAAACACCCGGACAGTGATCGGAGCACTCCTTTCTGGCGACTCCCGGCAAGGGTTTGCCCCCGCTCCGCGATGGAAAAGTCCATGCTGCGCCCGCTGCTGACGCTCTGGGCCTGACTCCGGGAAAGGCCGCTCCAATCCAAGCTGTTAGGCCGCGAGAAGTGAGGCGGAGAAGCAGCATGGAAAAAAAAGTCGCCTCTTCATCGAGGAAGTGATTGAAAAACGGTTTGCCCCCTTTCTCCACCACCACCCCCCACATAAGACATACCGAGAGACATTAAAACAAACATTTGGACATACAATTAGGTTCAAGGTTCAAGGGTTGTTTATTGTCACGTACCAATTAAGGTACAGTGAAATTCAGATTGCCATATAGTCATAACTTTTTTTTAAGTATGGCTGCATGGTAATTCGAATTACACTGTACCGTAATTGGTACATGTGACAATAAACTGACCTTGAAACCTTGACTATCCACAGTATTCTGTCAGTCCCAATACAAATATTATACTATTTCACAACCTTAAATGCTATATTCTCAAAAACAAATCCCTTACATAGATTAACTCTCTATGCAAGACATCATGAGGGAATATATTAGCTTTCATTGCAAAGGGTCAAGCTAGTCTGCAACTTTCAAGCCACAAAGTGACTTGAACATATTTGCTGTATTTTTTTCAGAATTTAAAATGACTAGAACATGTGATGACTGCAAAACCAATCTTACTATTCTGACAGCTACAAAAATTGCTTTAATTGTGCTCTTGGCCACCATCAGTCTTGGAACATGCTCTCTGACAGCTGTTGTTCCAATTTTTTCAAAGTGGCAGTACTTTGTATAGGATCCTGCTGGAATCCCTGTGGTCACATTCCACTGAGTGAAAACTCAGTGGAAGTAAAAAAAGAACTGATTCCATGGCGACGAGGGATTGATGTTAATTCTGAATTCTTCTGTGGAACAAATGTCACCACCACTCTCAAAACAAGTGAAATGCTTGTGGATAAGTGAGGTTTATCTCTTGAGGGCACTAGGACAGACAAGTAAAGGAGACTGGAGATAAAATATGCTGACGTTTTTCTTCATTTTATCACTGATTGGGAAGTACTTATGCAACAGGTTTGTTGAGGAGACCAAATGAAGAAAGTTGCAGACACATGGAGATAGATGATTGGTGGTCAACAGAAGAGCAAGCTGATAAATAGCATTTGTTTTGCTTTTTTTGCTGCAAAAGAATGCAGTCGTTCTGTCTCCTTGATAGCTTTAAATAGGACAATTGATAACTCACCATGTGGGAAATTGCCTGCCTAAAACAAGTAATTGCCCTGTCAGTCTTGGAGAAGATAAAATTGGAGAGTGAGTCACCCAATGCCAACCGTAGATCTGGCAACAAAGTTGTTCCTTTCGGTTGGACCATCCTATGATGCTAACAATTTATGCTTCGATTCATTGTGTAATTCAACAAGCCTAGCAAATGTGTTGGCTAAACTATTAATTTACACATCTCACAATACTGATCCAATTAAAAGGGAACAGCAATGTGAAGGATATATTTCCGTCCTGCGAAACATTGGATGGAGCTGACTAACTAATAAGCAGAAAGCATTTCCTATTGCGCAACAGATAGACTCAAAGTCCAATCTAAATTGCTCATTATTGAAATTAGTTCAGATGCATGGAGCTGTGTGGCACTATACCTTTTGTCAGCAAAGAAGACATTCATTTCAGGTGATTGTGACCGGCATCAAGTCTTGGGTATATACTGAGAGGGAATTAAGTTAATTGGAAGAATAGCGTGATAATCTTTAGAAATGCTGTGGTACCAGTCAGCAAAAATTATCTTTCTTCTTCTGATAAGAAATTTGCCTTTTTGCTGGTGTGAAAGGTCATATAGACCTGTGTACCATGAATACAGCTTGACCAGTTTGGACAAAATACATGCCTCTCTAATTTGTGAAAGGGTTCTAAAGTAGGCACATGGCCCCTTATTTACATGAACAACATGATGAAAATACCTTGGGTTGGATCATTCTGGTCCCAGCTCGCTGTCCAGATAGACCTCTTGCTGTTATGATGTCTGAATGTATCTTTTCTAAATGAAGAGGGGTGGCATAAGCTGATGTTCTGCATCGAGAGTGGTCCTTCAAGGAGAAGCAGATTCCAAACTATAAGTAACCTTAGGTAGTTGTAAAAATATTTTGAGTGGAATTGAGTAGCACTTTCTATATTTCTTTGTCAGCTCCTTTGCAGGCTTTGCAGCTCTTGGCCAATTACTTCCCCACCTACCTTTGTGTTAATTGGCCAACACCTCCAAAGCCTACAAAGGAGCTGACAAAGGAATATAGAAAACTTAAGTGCTACTCAGTCACAACAGGTGGTCACCTTGGAAAGTCACCTTATTTAGACCTTCCAAGGTTGAATTTCACCTTTTTGTTGTGTGAGGGAACCAAATGCTCTTGCAAGGTCACAAGATGGTTATGAATGAGGAAGACTATTGAGCAGCTGCTTATAAAAATGACTTCATTGGACCCTGTAAGATTTCAGGATTTCCAATAAATGCATCTGATTCCAAGAGGTAGGATCATAGAATTGATATTTATGGCTGACAGGGTACCATTTGGCCAATCAAAAAAATGCTGGTTTCAAGCAGACAGCCTATCTAATTCCCTTTTGCAGATACTTTTGGATTCTGTCTTCACTACCCTCACAGACAATTAATTCCTGGATGTGAAATGACCCAGTCATACTCACGAACATGGTACAACAGTATTTGTTGAAAGGCACTTATAACACACTACAGCAAGTTACTTCAGCTGACTAGCAGCATAGACTGCCAGCACGAGTTGGGTTGTGATAATATGAACAGTGTAGTAGACGGAGATTCTAATAATAAAGCATTCCATTGGTTAGTAAGTAAAGTAATCAATCTACATCTTTCCTTGTAGAAATAAAAGGGAAACACATCTAAATCCAGGTGACCTCTAAGAATAAACACACTATTATGTGATGAATAGTACAGTACCCGAAATGCGACTGGCGCATACAAGGATGTACAGATGGTTTCAACAAAATACCCGTATCTAAGGGGCGGCCTACAAACCCATCCCGCATGTGTGCGGTATAGATCCGCGTCTCCTCCCTTCACCGGGGAAATAACTGGGGACCCATGCAGGGAGAGTACTGGAGACCCGGGGGTGTGAAAACGGCGAAGCTGGCAAGCGGGGCACCGAACATTGTGGTGAGGGCGTAGGGGGCATAGCCAATGGTTGGTCTGCAGCAGCAGAGCGCGAGGGAAGAGACAGTCCAACAATAGAAGGGTAGATCGTATGTGTGGCTTCTGGATACGAGACAACAGGACATGGGTAGTTTCTTCGCAGGAAGGAGATGTTGACGGTTGCGTCTGTATATTCCTCTGCCGGCGCTTACCAGGTATGAGCGCGGCTCTTTTGCAGGGCTGTGGATGTGACCCAAACGGCCATAGCCCTTGTTGATCTGAAGACGAACAACTTGCCCACTGGAGAGAGGTTTAAGTGGTTTGCTGAACATCAAAAAATCGCTTCTGGGCATCGCATTTCAGTTGGAGTTGTTTCTGGACAACAGGAGGTGAATGGACCTGTGGCTGCAGCAGCTGCTGGGGCATGGGCAGGGCAGCATGGGTCTGCCGAGACATCAGGCGTTGAGCTGGAGATCCCAGTATTGGGTCACGGGTGATATTCCTTGAGCAGGTCCAAGAACACATCGGATTTAGCAAGGCGTGAGCACTCCATAAATTGTTTGGCGCTACGGACCACACGTTCTGCGAGTCCGATGGACTGTGAAAATTCAGGACTGCTGGTGACATGGCGAAAATCCCATCATTGAGCAAAGTTTTTAAAACACTGGCTGGTGAACTGACTGCCATTATCAGACAGGAGGCATGCAGGGGCGCCGTGTACGGAGATGTGGCGTGACAGCTTTTGGATGACTGTATCGGATGTGATGTTTTGGAGTAGGTCAATTTTGAACCAACCTGAATACGAGTCAACGAGAAGCAGATAGTATTTTCCATGCCAATCGAATATGTCGGTAGCGACCGTGGACCAGGGCAGAGGAGGAACAGGGTGTGAGTGCAAGGACTGCTTCTGTTGGTGTGGCGTTAGGCTCTTGCAGACAACGCAGGCTTTAACTTTTTCCTGGGTCAGTAAAACATGCTCTTTGCTCATTGTAAGGTTGCTTCCACACCGGGGTGGCCCCTGTGGATGGCATCAAAGTACTTGTCCTGTAGAACAGCTAGGATGATTGCTTTGTGACCCTTGATTATGACCCCGTCCTGTAGCACCAGTTCATCGCAAACCAGGTAGCATGGGCGAATCGCAAGTGGGGCACTATGTTGGTTTATCCGGCCAGCCACGGCGGATGACTGAGGACAGTAGTTGTAGAGTTGTATCTGCAGCCGTGTGCTCTGCCAGGCTGGTTAGGTATTCAGTATGTACGACACCATCATTACTGTGAACTGGTCTTGTTCTGACAGCTGTTGTTCGCAGGTTTTATGTGGGGCTCTTGATAGCGATCACAGCGATCAGACGCCCACACTACCCGATGCGTACAGTAGAGGAAGTTGCTGCTCAGCTAGGCAGTGCATCCGTGTTTTCTCTTCTGGATGCCAAAAGTTTGTTCTGGCAGATCCTGCTGGATACTGACTCGTCCAATCTCACCATGTTCGGCACCCCCTTTGGCCGCTATAAATTTCTGCGGATGCCCTTTGGCATCAACACTGCTAGTGAGGTATTCCAACGCACAATGGAACAATTATTTGCAGGGTATCCATGCACCATCATTGTCGATGATATTCTCATTGCCAGACACAACACGGCTGAACATGATGCCAGCTTGAAAAAAGTACTAGACCGTGCTAAAGACATCCATCTTGAGCTCAACCTTCTAAAATGCAGATTTTGTGTCAAGAAATGGTTGGTAACCCACTCAGTGTTTAGGATATCAGGTTTTATTTTATCCCCTGTATTTTATTTTCACCCATTCACTCACGGTGCCATGGCCATCTCACTTCGCCGGCCAGACTCTCTGGTCTTTGACTCGGACATCGTTGAATGTTGGTGCAATTTTGAGCGCGATTACAACTATTACATTCATGCTGCTCATCGCAATGCTACACCAGAAGTGTGTGCCTCTATATTACTCAACGTCGCTGGCCCTGAAGCAATAAAGCACGCAGAGCGTTTCGACTACGCGCCTGCAGTTCTGGATTTCAACAACCAGATTGTGGTACCTGCTGAAACTATTGATGATCCTGCGGTCCTACTCACTAAGTTCCGACAGCTGTGTGACCTTCGTGCCAACTCCATACTTGAACGTACTAAGTTTTTTGCTCGTTACCAACAGCAAGGTGAGCCTGCAGAAAATTTCATTATTGATCTGAAACACATTGCTGCATGCTGCCATTTTGGGAATCTTGTTGAACTCATCTGCAACAGACTGTTGGGAGGCCTGCTTAGCGATAAGGTGCAAGATGAATTACTCCACGATACTGAACTGACCTTGGCCCGATCTGAACTTGCTTGTAGAATTGCTGAACTAACAGTTTCTCACACAAAGTCATTGGGCCCGAGGCCACATTCCTCGTACAGTGTCGATGCTACTGACATCCCCTATAGTAACCAATCTACACTGGTCACAAATGCTCTCTGAGCAAAATAAGTGTTTATTTAAATGTTGCTTGTACCTTTACCCAGAATTTGACATCTGCATCTCTTGGTCATTGATTAATTTGCTAATGTGAACAGTGTTGTTCTACCTGGTCCTGCTAAACCCCTCATAATCATGTACCTGCCTATTCAATCTATTCTCAATCTTCCTTGCTCCAAAGTGAACAGCTCCATTCCTCCAGTCTAACTGAATAGATGGAATCGTTCATCCTTGGAACAGATTTATCCAGGATATAATTTGTTTTGAGAGAAATTTTGCACCAAACTTGCCTTCCTTTTTCTCTGACTTCTTCTTCTTCTTCTTCTTCTTCTTCTTCTTCTTCTTCTTCTTGCATTTAAAGCAACAGAGGTTTGCAGCAAGGCAATGCCATTCCAATTCGACATCCGTAGGTGTCCGCCCTAAAAAGGGAGCATGTGCCGAGCTGCGACGACTTAGGTTGCATTTCTGCTGCTGTCTCTGTTTCACAACGGGGAGGTCGACAGCATGAGCCCCACTCCCATATTGATTTTAATCTATAAGCAATGGCAAAACATTTAATGACATAGATAGAGACATAGTCATAGATTAATACAGTGTGGAAACAGGCCCTTCGACCCAAATCGCCCACACCAGCCAACAATGTCCCAGCTACCCTCGTCCCACCTGCCTGCGCTTGCTCCATAACCCTCCAAATCTGTCCTATCCATGAACCTGTCCAACTGTTTCTTAAACGATGGGATAATCCCAGCCACAACTACCTCCTTTGGCAGCTTGTTCCATACACCCACCACCCTCTGTGTGAAAAAGTTACCTCCCAGATTCCTATTAAATCTTTTCCCCTTCACCTTGAACCTATGTCCTCTGGTTCTCGATTCCCCTACTCTGGGTAAAAGACTCTGTGCATCTACCCGATCTATTCCTCTCATGTTTATGCATGGTTACTTCTAAGGAATCATTTTAAATTACAGATCAGTTATTGTTTAAAAACAAGACTGCAGGGAACAAGTAACTTCACTGGAAATACATCATGCAGTGGACTGAATTTGCTGATTGTAACACACTAAAATACTGAACTCTTTCAAAACTTTGCACATATCTTGAGCGAGAGGCTTTAATCCATTTGCATTAAGGGTTGTATCCAGCAATGCAATGGAAGTTAGACAACAAAAAGCTGGAGTTACTCAGCGGGACAGGCAGCATCTCTGGAGGGAAGGAATGGATGACATTTTGGGTCGAGACCCTTCTTCAGAGTTGCAATGGAAGTGTAGAACACATGGATGTGAGGAAGGAGTAGAGAAACTGTCTGCTTGAAACCAGCATTTTTTTGATTGGCCAACGCAATGGAAGTGCAGAAGAGAAAAGATCAAAAACATTGCTCTTGTACATATACCCCATTTTACTATTTGCCAAATGCTGTTGATAATAATGTCAAATATCACATGCTTTTAAATGGAATATGTGCTGGAAGTTTTGGAACATGATTTTTATCCTTGCTCCTCGTGTGAAGACCTACATTCAATCGTTTGAATCTTTTCCAATACTCATATTTCCAAATTTTTCTTTTTCCCCATGTTAATGCCTCTATGTTCCCACGTTAATGTTATTTTTTTGTGTGTGTTGCCCATGTCAGATCCTCTATGATTTGGACTCCCAGGTATTTAGAGCTGCTCACCCTATCCACAGTGGTCCGATTTATCTCCGTGGCGTATAAGTCCTCGGATGTTGAGCATTTCTAACGTCCACAATCAGCTCCTTAGTTTTAGTGATGTTCAAGAGGAGGCTATTGTTCTGACACCAGAGTGCCAGGTCAGCCACCTCCTCCAGGTAAGCCTTCTCATCGTTATCGGAGATCAAGCTCACCACCACTTTGTCATCAGCAAACTTAATGATGGAGTTGAGCTGAACCTGACCACACAGTCGTGTGTACAGGGAGTACAGTAAGGGGCTGAGGACGTAACCCTGGGGGGATCTTGTGTTTAGGGTGAGGGAGTTGGAGGTATGTCTCCCCATCTTAACCAGTGGTGTAGGCAGTCAGAAAGTCCAGGACCCAGGCACACAGGGAGTGCTGCACACAGGGCAGTGTTAATTCATAAAGAAATGAAACATCTTTATATACGAAAAGCAAACACACTTTGTATGAGCACTAATTCTCATTCCATTTAGTGGGCAAATAGAGGAACACTGAGCCATCTGGAAAATTGGGTCAACTTTCTGGAGTAACCGTTAGTGCCTAATGCAAAGAATCTGATATACTTCAAAAGAATATAGAAATTACATACTATATTTTAGCTGTAACTCTGAACAGCAACTAAAAAGCATTAAACAGTACAATCAGTCAGAAACACATAAAGGTGTGTATACAGACTTCCGGTGGCACTATGGAGGGCTAGGGAGCAACGCCAGCCAGCTCCTTGAGAAAGCGCTGATAAAATCGGGGAGAAAACGACCTACCTGCTACCTGCTGCTTCTGTACAGACTGCCGTGAGTGACGTCATCAGGTGCGCGACTTGCCATGTCTATGCAGCGCAGCCCCCTTGCTGAAATAGGCAGAAACTGGCAGAACAAGAAAAAGGCCCGATTGAAGCCTCGGGCTCAGGTAGGGTGCTATCCCAAGAAGATGTATCGAAAAAACCAACGAAAAAATCGGAAAGTGAAGATCTCAAAACTTTTATTGCACAAGAAATTGCAGATTTAAAGGATGAAATAAAGCTGGAATTAAAGACTGAACTTGCAAAAACGAATGAAGAATTAAAGAAAATGAATTTCAAGGAAGAAATAAAAAAAATCAAGGAGGAAATGATGGAGTTAAAGCTTGAAATTAATTCCACGGTTACGGATCTGTCGGACAAACTGAGGAAGGAAACTGCAGAAATACTGACTGAACAAGCTGAAATTATGACAAAAGAGACAAATGTTAACATCAGAAAGGTGGTAACTGATCTTGAAGAAAAGCTGGATCCCGTGAAAGAAACACTGAATCAACAGATGACAGTCATAAAGAACCTTGAGGAGATAGCCAAAACAAGTGCTCGGACTGTGGTAAAACTCATCGGAGAAAATCAACGTCTATCTGAACTACTGGGCAAAATAACTGATAAATGCACTGAATTGGAAGGATGCCAGAGAAGACAGAATCTAAGAATTGTGGGTATTCAAGAAGGGAGAGAGGCGAATCAAGATCCCTGAGAATTTACTGCAAACTTACTGCAAAAAGTTTATCTCTGGATCAAAAGCCTTTACTTGCTCGAGCACACAGAGTGATGAGACGTCAGACAAGACATGACGCCCCTTCAAGACAAATAATAATAAAAGTCCAGTATGACCATGTTCTGGAGGAGATGATGGAAAAAATTGTAAGAAGCAGAAATCTTATATATGAAGGAGATAAGATCAGTATTTATCGAGACTATCCAGCAGAGGTCTCCAGGAAACGAAACGCGTTTAAGGAGACCAAAAGAATTTTGATGGAAGTGAAGAATTTGAAGTATGGTCTGAGGTATCCAGCTACCCTAAGAGTCACTTACAATCAGAAACAACATTTTTTCACCAACCCTGTAGAAGCCCAGAAGACTAAGGATCAAGTGGAAGATTGAATAATATCTTTAAAATCGAACTACATCAATGAATAAACTGACTTTGCAGGATTGGATGGAACTAAGGACTTGTCTAAGGAAGCTGGAGAAAGATGCGGATTGGAAACTCTCCCATGGATACTAATAATTAGAATAATAGCACTACTAATACAAATAACTAATAAATACTAAAACTATAGCTCGGTACCATTACTAAATAGAGTTAATAATTATCAATAATGACTAATACTTAATCATAACTGAATTATTTAGAATCAGATAAATAGTAATTATAATTGCGCTGAATATAAAGTTTCATTTCATTTGTCCTCCTTGGAACCTTTTTTTAAATTTTTTTCCTCCCTTTTCTTTCTTTTTTTTAATTATATTTTTTAATATGTTTTAAATATATGTATCCTCACAATCCCAACTAATGGATCCCGAATACTTCAGAATTTAATATCCCCGGTAAAATACTGTTATGGAATAATAATTTTAAGAAACCATGGAGCTGGTTAAGTTTGTAACATCAACTACGGAAGTCGGTAGATGGTTAGCCATGTTAGTATGGCTATCACTAACTACACTAATACTAGATGTAGTTTTTTCCTTCTTTGTGCACATCACTAACTTCTTAATCTATCCCTTTTTTTCTTATATTATAATCCATCATTATTATTTTAAGTTTGAATGGAGTTATAAATTAGATCAAAGGAGATACAGTGGCTTGCAAAAGTATTCATACCCCTTGAACTTTTCCACATTTTGTCACGTTACAACCACAAACGTAAATGTATTTTATTGGGATTTTATGTGATAGACCAACACAAAGTGGTGCATAATTGTGAAGTGGAAGGAAAATGATACATGGTTTCCAAATGTTATTACAAATAAAAAACTGAAAAGTGGTGTGCAAAAGTATTCAAAAGAGTCAATACTTTGTAGAACCACCTTTCGCTGCAATTACAGCTGCAAGTCTTTTGGGGTATGTCTCTACCAGCTTTGCACATCTAGAGACTGAAATTCTTGCCCATTCTTCTTTGCAAAATAGCTCAAGCTCAGTCAGATTGGATGGAGAGTGTCTGTGAACAGCAATTTTCAGGTCTTGCCAGAGATTCTCAATTGGATTTAGGTCTGGACTTTGACTGGGCCATTTTAACACATGAATATGCTTTGATCTCAACCATTCCATTGTAGCTCTGGCTGTATGTTTATGGTCGTTGTCCTGCTGGAAGGTGAACCTCCGCCCCAGTCTCACGTCTTTTGCAGACTCTAACAGGTTTTCTTCCAAGATTGCCCTGTATTTGGCTCCATCCATCTTCCCATCAACTCTGACCAGCTTCCCTGTCCCTGCTAAAGAAAAGCATCCCCACAGCATGATGCTGCCACTACCATGTTTCACAGTGGGGATGGTGTGTTCAAGGTGATGTACAGTGTTAGTTTTCCGCCACACATAGCGTTTTGCATTAGGCGTAAAACTTCAATTTTGGTCTCATCAGACCAGAGCACTTTCCTCCACATGTTTGCTGTGTCCCCCACATGGCTTGTGGCAAACTGAAAACGGGACTTCTTATGGCTTTGTTTCAACAATGGCTTTCTTCTTGCCACTCTTCCATAAAGGCCCGATTTGTGGAGTGCACGACTAATAGTTGTCCTGTGGACAGATTCTCCCACCTGAGCTGTGGATCTATGCAGCACCCCCAGAGTTACCATGGGCCTCTTTGCTGCTTCTCTGATCAGTGCTCTCCTTGCCCAGCCTGTCCGTTTAGGTGGACGGCCATGTCTTCGTAGGTTTGCAGTTGTGCCATGTCTTCGTAGGTTTGCAGTTGTGCTCCGTGAGATGTTCAAAGCTTGGGATATATTTTTATAACCTAACCCTGCTTTAAACTTCTCCACAACTTTATCTCTGACCTGTCTGGTGTGTTCCTTGGGCTTCGTGATGCTGTTTGTTCACTAATGTTCTCTAACAAACCCCTGAGGCCTTCACAGAACAGCTGTATTTATACTGAGATTAGATTACACACAAGTGGACTCAATTTACTAATTAGGTAACTTCTGAAGGCAATTGGTTGCACTGGATTTTATTTAGGGGTATTAGAGTAAAGGGGGCTGAATACTTTTGCAAGCCACACTTTTCAGTTTTTTATTTGTAAAAAAATTTGAAAACCATGTATCATTTTCCTTCCACTTCACAATTATGTGCCACTTAGTGTTGGTCTATCACATAAAATCCCAATAAAATACATTTACGTTTGTGGTTGTAACGTGACAAAATGTGGAAAAGTTCTAGGGGTATGAATACTTTTGCAAGCCACTGTATATATGAAGGAGACATCCAAGTGTCTTGAAATTCGTCTATTCGGAGTTCGAGTAAGATCGGGCCTGTCGAACTGAACCATTTGCTGTATTATAGACCTCCCTAAACAAAAGATGCAAGACTTAAAAATGAATATGGGGAATGAAGGAATAACGTTTTGTAGCTGGAACGTTAAAGGTATTAATGAACCAATTAAGAGAGGTAAAGTATTAGCACATTTAAAAGCACTTAAAGTAGATGCAATTTTTATCCAAGAAACACACTTGAAAAAAGATGCAGAGCATAGATTGATAGCTAAATGGATAGATAAAGCATATCATTATTTTTTTACACACAAATCCAGAGGTGTAGCAATTTTATTTTGTAAAGGTACTTTATTTAAACACACATCAACTATAACTGACAATGACGGTAGATATATTATTGTAATAGGAGAATTAAATGCACAAAAATGATTTTTGTTAATGTTTACGGACCAAACTTTGTTCTTTAAGAAAATATTTAATACCATCCCGGAATTAGCACAACATAATTGTACCCTAGATTCTTATTTAGACAGATCATCAAGCCAACGGAAAATCAAATTGCATTCTAGTGACTTATTAATGCATACATAGATACTAGTAATATTAAAGAAGTTTGGAGAATAGAAACCCAACTGGATGAGAATACTCATTTTATTCACCTGTACACAAAACGTATTCAAGAATAGATTATTTTTTGGTAGACTCTAAACTTATCTCACTCACTTACAATTCAAAATACCATAATATTACAATCTCAGATCATGCACCTTTAAAATTTATGATCAAAATAAATGGTAAAACGGAAAAACAGGGACAATGGAGACTTAACCCACAAATTTTAAAGGACAAAGTAACTCAGGAATACATTACAGAACAGATTAAGATTTTCTTTGAAATAAATGATAAGCCGGAAATATCTTCTTCCCTATTATGGGAAACTTTTAAAGCATATGCCCGTGGAATTATGATTTCTTCTCAAGCATTTTATAATAAAGAGAATCGGTGGGAACAACAGGCATTGGAAAAGGAGATTAAACAATTATACACAGAGAATGCTGCAAATCCAACCATAATAAAAGATTATAAAATCGCTGCATTGAAATATAAATTAAATAAAATATATTCAGATCAAGTTGTAACTCTCTATCAATATACTAAACAATTACAATGTCAATTCGGAGATAAACCCCAAAAATTATTTGCTCGTCAATTACGGAAATTGGAGGGAGAAAAAAAATAAACCATAGGATTAAATCACACAGTGCTGAACCTCTAGTACAACCTAAAGATATTAATGAGAGATTTTTGCAATATTATAAAAATTTATACCCAGTCAAAATGACAGAAAACCAGATAGGAATAGAAGCATTTAAAAAAAATGTAATCTAAAAGGGTTGGATTTAGAAAATAGAGAATCACTAAACGCTGAAATAACAGCAAAAGAAATCGAAGAATCTATCAGATCATTAAAAATGGTAAAACTCTGGGACCAGATGGTATTGGTTCGGAATTTTATAAAACATTCTTTGATCTGATTGCACCACGTTTGAAGACACTCTATGAATACATTTATACCCAACAGAAACTACCAGAAACGTTAAATGAATCTGTTATAACACTTATACCTAAAATAGACAAGGATCTGGATGATCCAGGATCATGTAGAGCTATAGCTCTTTTAAACACTGATCAAAAAATATGAACCAAAATACTAGCACAAAGACTAAGCACAGTGATCAATATATTAATTCACCCGGATCAAACAGGATTTATACCAAAACGATATTCCTCATATAACTTGAGACGATTATTCAATATTATATATTCGAAAAGAAGTATTAATAAAGACCTAGTAATCATCTCGTTAGATGCGGAGAAAGCCTTTGACCAGGTGGAATGGTCTTATTTGTTTTCGGTCATGGAAACTTTTAAGTTGGGAGAGAAGTTTATTACATGGGTTAAATTATTATACACTAATCCAACAGCTAGAATACTAACAAATCAAATGTAATCAACTAAATTTAATTTATTTCGAGGCTGTAGACAAGGTTGTCCCTTATCCCCACTATTGTTTGCACTCGCAATTGAAACATTAGCTCAAAGCGTGAGATTACATCCTGAAATATATGGGTATGAAACTAGAGAAACTGAAAATAAAATCACCTTATATGCAGATGATGTATTACTTTATATTACAAAGCCGGAAATTAGTATTTCAAATTTATTAAATTTAATAACTGAATTTGGCTCATTCTCAGGATATAGCATTAATTGGAATAAAAGTGAACTTATGTCAATAATGTAAATAATCCACATATATTACAACAATTTTGTTTTAAGATAGCAAACGAAAAAAATCAAATATCTTGGAATTTATGTAACAGAAAGATTTGATTCTTTATTTAAATCTAATTTCTCATTCTTACTGAATAAATTACATAATAATATCTCATATTGGGAAACATTACCTATTTCAATGCTAGGTAGAATTAATGCAATAAAAATGATTTTTCTCCCGCAATTACTATATCTTTTAGAATTGATTCCGATATACCTCCCTAAAGATTTTTTTAAGAAGGTTGACTCCATAGTCACCAACTTTATCTGGGATTATAAGAGCCATAGAATAAATAAAACACATTTATGTAAATCAAAAATAAATGGAGGTCTAGCACTGCCAAATTTTATGTTTTATTACTGGGCAGTTAATATTAAAAATATGAACTTTTGGTTGGAAGAAACAGATAAACAACCAAATTGGTTAAAAATGGAAAAAGAAGATTGTTCATCTTTTGAAATTTTAAACCCTCAATGATGGACAAAGGTTTTTTACAATGGAAAAACTATGGAATTAATAAGATGGGCGATCTCTACAGGGAAATCTCCTTTCTTTCATTTCAAGAATTACAACAAATTTATGGATTACATTCAAAAGATTACTTTACAACAACGTGGAACACTTCTTCAAGACTCCAACAGAAGCAATGGAATTTGCAAAGCAGTTTGACACTTGAAAACCATCTACAAGCAAATATACTGTCTTTTACTATTTTTAAAGACCTAGTACGGTCTCTTAACATTCTATGAGACTTCATACGATAATATGGAATTAGAAGAAATTAGAAGGAACGGACAATGTCGTATGGAACGAAATGTTTTCCCGGATTGGAAGAAGCTCATCGAACATTGATAATTAGTCATAATATATAACTAACACAAACAAATAACATACATACTAAAATCATAACGCGGTTTTATTACCACTATGATTATTATTAACCAAGACTGTTCACTATTGCTAATTAATACTACTAATAATTAATATTTTATGTCTTGTTACATTTGGAGATACCCTCCCCTTAATTTTTTTTTTTTTTTTTCTTCCTTTTTTAATAATGATTTTTATTTTTTGTATTTTAAAAAACTCTTTATCTGCGGCTTTATAATTAGATTTTTAAACTAATTTTAGATATACATATTTTTATGATGACTAATATCACTTCTTTCATTTCTTTAATATTATATCCCCGTTAAAATATTATTATGGAATAATAATTCCTTAAAATTAGGAGCTGGCTAAATTAATAACATCAATGCCGGAAGCCTTTAGATTGATAGCCAATATAGTTTGGCTTTCACAAACTACAAATATTTTATTTGTAGTTCTTCCACTCTTTATGCACTCTATTAAGCTTTTTATCTACTCTTCACTATTCTTTTATGTTTACTATATCTTTCAGTTTGAATGGAGCTATACACTGGAACAATGGAGATATATTCATGAAGTACATAAAAAAGATCTAAAATTCATCTATTCGGTGTTCGGGTGTAAGGTCAGGTCTACTGCGCGGACCCTTGGACCCTATTCTAGATTCCCACAAACCTAAAATGCAGGATTTAAAAAGAAATATGGGGAACGAGGGATTAACCTTTTGCAGTTGGAATGTTAAAGGTATCAATGAACCAATAAAAAGAGGAAAAATATTGACACACTTAAAGGCAATGAAAGCTGATGTAATTTATATTCAAGAAACTCACCTAAAGAAAGACGCTGAAAATAGGCTGAAAGCTAAATGGATAGATAAAATATATCACTCTTCCTTTACGCATAAATCAAGAGGCGTAGCAATATTATTTTGTAAAGGTACTTTATTTAAGCATACATCTACTATATCTGATAAAGATGGCAGATACATTATTGTGATAGGAGAAATAAATAGGGAAAAAATGATTTTTGTTAACATCTATGGACCAAATTTTGATAGTCCTTTATTTTTTAAGAAAGTATTTAATAATATTCCGGAATTAACACATTACAATTTGATAATTGGAGGAGATTTTAATTGTACATTAGACCCTTATTTAGATAGATCTTCAAAACAAAGAAAAATTAAATCACATACTAGTGATTTATTAAACGCATACATCCAAACGACTAACATTAAAGATGTCTGGAGAACAGAAAATCCTACTGGTCGAGAATATTCCTTTTACTCGCCAGTACATAAAACTTATTCAAGAATAGATTACTTTCTGGTAGATGCAAAGCTTATTTCACTTACTTACGAATCCAAATATCATAATATTATAATTTCAGATCATGCGCCATTAACATTTAAAATTAAAATAAATGGTAAAACAGAAAATCTAGGACAATGGAAACTTAACCCACAAATTTTAAAAAATAAAACCACTCAGGAATATATTATAACTCAGATTAAGATGTTTTTTGAAATAAATGATCAACCAGAAATATCTCGCTCTTTATTATGGGAAACATTTAAAGCATATCTTCGAGGAATTATGATTTCTTCACAAGCATTCCATAATAAGAAGATTCGGAAGGAACAACAGGACTTAGAAAGGGAGATTAAAACAACTAGATATACAGAATGCAACAAAATCAGATATAATAATACATAATAAAATTGTAGCATTGAAGTATAAATTAAATAAAATATATACTGATCAAGTTTTAAAATATTACCAACATACTAAACAATTGTTGTTTGAATTTGGAGACAAACCACAAAAACTATTGGCTCGACAATTAAGGAAAATTGAAGCTGAAAAAATTATACATAGGATTAAATCACAAAACGGTGAATTATTAATACAGCCCAAGGATATTAATGAAAGATTTATGCAATATTATAAAAATTTGTATACTGGTAACACGACAGTAAATAAAACAGAAATAGATGCCTTTTTAAATGTATGTAACTTAAAAGAATTAGATTTACAAAATAGAGAACTATTAAATGCCGATATTTCAATAAAAGAAATCCAAGAATCTATTAAATCTTTAAAAAATGGTAAAACTCCAGGACCAGATGGTATAGGCTCGGAATTTTATAAAATTTTTCATGACCAAATGGTCCCATATTTAAAATCATTATATGAACAGATATATACACAAGAGAAATTACCAGATACATTGAACGAATCTATTATAACACTTATACCCAAAATAAATAAAGATTTGGATGACCCAGGATCATATAGAGCAATTGCTTTATTAAATACGGATCAAAAAATTTTAACAAAGATCCTTGCACAAAGATTAAGCAAAATTGTTAACGAATTAATTCATCCTGATCAAACAGGATTTATACCTAAAAGATATTCTTCATATAATCTAAGACGGTTATTTAATATCATATATTCGAAAAGAAGTGATGAAAAAGACTTGGTAGTCATCTCGTTGGATGCAGAAAAAGCTTTTGACCAGGTGGAATGGCCTTATTTATTTTCGGTGATGGAAGCCTTTAAGCTTGGTGATAAGTTTACTACTTGGATTAAATTATTATACGCAAACCCAACAGCTAGAATAATAACAAACCATATGTTATCAACTAAGTTTAGTTTATTTCGAGGTTGTAGACAAGGCTGTTCTTTATCACCATTACTGTTTGCGTTAGCAATCGAACCTCTTGCTCAAATGGTAAGATTGCACCCGGAAATATATGGATATGATACTAAAGATACTAAGAATAAAATCTCGTTATATGCGGACGATATATTACTTTATATTACTAAACCGGAAATAAGTATCCGTAATTTGTTAAAACTAATAACGGAATTTGGTTTAATTTCAGGATACAGTATCAATTGGAATAAAAGTGAACTTATGCCAATAACCATGAATAACTTACAGATATTACAACAATTTCCTTTTAAGATAACAAATGAAAATATTAAATATCTTGGTATTTTTGTTACAAAAAGATTTGACTCTTTATTTAAGTCTAATTTCCCGTTATTATTAAATAAATTAAATAAAAATATCTTATATTGGAAAAGTTTACCTATCTCAATGTTAGGTAAAATAAACGCAATAAAAATGATTTTCCTCCCACAATTATTATATTTATTTCAATCAATCCCGATATATCTCTCTAAAAATTTTTTTTAAAAAGTAGATTCAATAGTCACTAACTTTATCTGGGATTATAAGAATCATAGAATAAATAAAAAACATTTATGTAAAGCTAAAATAAACGGGGGTTTAGCTTTACCAAATTTTATGTTTTATTATTGGGCAGTTAATATTAAAAATATGAATTTCTGGTTAGAAGAAACAGATAATAAACCAAATTGGTTAAAAATGGAAAGAGAAGACTGTTTTCCATTTGAAATTAGCTCTATAATATTTGCTAATATTAATGTACCTAAGAAAATTTATAGTGAAAATTTGATAATAGAAAGTGGAATACGTACTTGGAAACAAATAAAGAAAACACTAAAACTAAAATTTATACCGCTAGGTCTTACAATTGCCAACAATTTTACGTTTAAACCATCAACGATGGATAAGGCTTTTATACAATGGAAAAATAAAGGAATTTTAAATATAGGGGATCTTTATAAGGAAAATTCTTTTCTTTCATTTCAAGAATTACAACAAACCTACGGGCTTCATAATAATGAATATTTCAGATATTTACAAATCAGAAACTATATCTCTGCAAATACACAAGAATTCAGAAATAGAAAGAGTGAAATTTTAGATGAATGCTTGAATAAACATCCAAATACAGAAAAAATGATATCATACATTTACAATATTTTGTTGGACAGTGATATTCCATCATCGGAAATACACAGACAGCGTTGGGAAAATGAATTAGGTCAAATAATAAGCCCAGAAATATGGGAAGAAAGCTTACAACACATACATTACTGTTCGCTAAATGCTAAACATGCTCTTATACAGTTTAAAATTTTACATAGATTACATTATTCTAAATCTAAATTACATAATATATTTCCAAAATTATCACCTATATGTGATAAATGTCAAATCTTAGAAGCAACTTTGTCACATTCATTTACTAATTGTACGAAGATTCTAGAATATTGGAATGAAATATTTAAGATAGTCTCGAATGTTATTAATATTACTATGATTCCTGACCCCAAAGTTAATCATACTTGGAATACCGGAAACGGAACAAATAATTACAAGGAATCAAAAGATTTTTATCGACTATTCTTTAATAATTGGGAAAAAATTAATATTAAAATTTTGGAAAGGCCCTGTATCCCCAACAATTAAAATGTGGAATACAGAAATGACGGAGACACTTCACTTGGAGAGATTGAGACTTGTCCTTATGGACAGGTTAGATCTCTTCAAAGGGATTTGGTCTCCCTATATTAAATATCTACAGGGTCACAATGGTTCGGCGCAGGGACTTGACTGAGGCCTGAATATCTGAATGGATGAAGAAATACATATAATAAATCATGAATGTATCTCCAAGAATGGATTATTTAGTAATACTTCAATCTCCATCAAACTTCTCACATTTTCTTTTCTATTTTCTATTCTCTTTCTCTATCTTCCTATCTTTAATTAAGGAAAAAAAAATATAGAAACATATTATATAAATTTTTAATATGTACACACCTATTTTTATTCGTATGAAAAGATTATAGATGTCTTAAATTTGTAATTATATAAAATTGTGCATTTTCAACTATATAATTATTTTGAAATATAAAGTTAACAATAATACAAACATTCTTAATATTTTGATAACATTATGAATATCATAAAACTTTGTTTAAGATTGGGTATTATGTAGTTATATTAGCGGGGATTTGTATTTAGTAATTAGAAGAATATCTACGATATGAGAAGTCTGAGTATATTGCTTATTTTAGGAATATACTATATACACTACCAATTATATAAAATAAATAACCACGAAATGTATAATGGATAATATTACAATTAACATAAACAGTATCAATCGATAATCAATATTATATAATTTCGTATATTATATAATTCTCACTGTCGTATAAGAGTGTACTCGGTATATATTGTTTCTACAATAAAAAAATAAAAAAATAAAAAAAAAAAAGATTACTTTAGATATTTACAAATTAGAGACTATGTAAAATCAGATACATAGGAATTTAGAAATAGAAAGACAGAAATTTTAGATGAATGTCTAAATAAATACCCGAACACAGAAAAATTGATATCATATATTTATAACATTTTATTGGAAAACGATGTACCAATGACAGAAATATATAGGCAATTATGGGAAAACGAATTAGGTCAAATAATCAGACCAGAAGTATGGGATGAAAGTTTACAACATATACACCATTGTTCGTTAAATGCTGGACACTCTTTGATACAATTTAAAGTATTACATAGATTGCATTATTCAAAATCCAAATTACATAGATTTTTTTCAATGTATCTGCCATATGTGATATATGTTAGCACTTGGAAGCTAATTTAACGCACTCATTCACAAACTATAAAAATTACTAACTTTTGGACAGAAATATTTAAGATAATTTTGAATGTTGTTAATACAAATTTGGTTCCTGACTAAAAATTAATAATATTAGGAATATTAGAAACAGATCAATTAATAACAACAAATCAAATAATTTTTATCGATTACAGTTTAATAATTGGGAAAAAATTAATATTAAAATTTTGGAAAGGTCCTACATCCCCCACAATCAAAATGTGGATTACAGGAATGTCAGAGACACTTCACCTGGAAAGATTAAGACTTGTCCTACTGGACAAGCTGGATCAATTCAGAGGGATATGGTCTCCATTTATTGAATATTTAAAGGGTCAAAATGGCTCGGTACGAGAAGCTGACTGAAGTCTGAATGAAAGAATAGATGAAGAATCACATATAATAAACCATGGATATATCTCCAATGATGTATAACCTGCTTAACACTTCATTCATCTTTTTGATTTTTTATTTTTACTTTATTTTTCTCTATTATTTCCTATCTGCATTAAAAATTAAAAAAATGCATAGAAGTACAAATAAGATATAATTGTTAATATTAATAATATTAAGAATGTATGTGACATGTATATTCTTCTTTTAATATGTACTTCTAATAAAAATATTTAACAAAAAAAAGGTGTGTATACAATTTCAGTTGAGCAGTTTTGCTGATTCTACTTTCTTGTTAACAAAATAAGTATTTCCATGTTAAGTTTCGAATGCCTCCCATTAACAGAGTGCATTTGGCAATTACCTGACTAAACTATTTTTGACTAAAATTTGCATTTCTGTCGCGTTTTTAATCTAGAGCAATATCTCAAGGCCTTCACTTGAGTGTTAAAGTCATATCAAGGTACAAAAGACGATGTTTGGACAACTGATCAAATACAGTAATTGAATCAGATAGCATAGAAACAGGCCTTTCAGCCCAACTCATCCATGATGGTATAGGTATAGAAAATGTACAGGTATAGAACTGTGAAAACGTATACCACTAGATTCGGGGACAGTTTCTTCCCAACTGTTATCAGGCAATTGAATCATCCTACTCCACCAGAGAACAGTGCTGAACTACTATCTTCCTCTTTGATGACCATCGGACTATCCTTGATCGGACTTTGTTGGCTTTACTTTGCACTAAATGTTATTCCCTTATCATGTATCTATACACTGTAAATGGATTGATTGTAATCATGTATTGTCTTTCTGCTGACTGGTTACACGCAACTAAGCTTTTCACTTACCTAGGTACATGTGACAATAAACTAAACTGAATTGAACTGATGCCTCATCTAAGCTAGTTCCATTTACTGTACCTGTCGTTGATCCATATCCCCCAAACGTTTCTTATTCATATTCAGTACCTTTTACAAATGTATTTTCAATGTTGCTATTGTACTGGCCTCAGCTACTTCCTCTGGCAGCGTGTTCCATATATCCACCAATCCTTGTGTGAAAATGTTGCCCATCAGGTTCCTATTTTATCTTTCTTCTCTCATTTTAAACCTATACCCTCTAATTCCTGGCTCCACTGAATCCATGGAAAAAAAGACCCTGTGCATTCACCCAATCTATTCCCTCATGATTTTATATACATCCATAAAATCACCCCTCAGCCTCCTGCACTCTCACTCAACCTCTCCTTTTAGCTCAGGATCTTATGTCCTGGCAACATTCTCGTAAATCTTTTCTGCACCTTTTCCAGCTTAACAGTATCTTACCGAAAACAGAGTGACCAAACCTGAACATAATACTCCAAGTGCAGCCTACCCAAGGTCTTGTACAACGGTAATATAACGTCCCAACTTCTATACTCAATTCCCTGATGGATAAAGGCCAATCTGCCAAAAACCTTTACCACCATAACTACCTACGACACCACTTTCAGAAAATGACATACATACTCAAAAGATCACAGAGTTAAACAACATTAAAGAGAACTTGAGGAGCTTGGACTTGCTGGGGATCTTCATTGTTCCAGGATCACTAGTTGGTGCTAGTTATTATGCGCAAAACAGGGTTTAGGTTGAACTTAAGTTCACAGATGCTTGTATATGGGTGCAGTGAACTGTGAGTCACAAAATAAATACAACGTTGCTGGTACCTTTCAGAGAATAGTGATTGTCAATGGATTCAAGAGAGAATCCCTGGTATTAGTTTCACTCCTTGGAAACCTACCTCATTGTGTTATGTTGCACATAAGAGTTGACTAGTGTTGCGAGGTGGAATGTGGCAAGTCATCTTGACTTTGCTTTGACAAGCCACAAATAGATTATCTTTTAGATTCTCAAGCAATTGTTTCATGTTTTTATTTTTATTAAACATTTTTCCTTAGAAACCATTTTGCAACAGTATTAATTAATTAGGCAATATCCCATGAGCCATAATGAATTAATGTTTGGGGAAGACAGATGCATAGCTTTGCATCAATTGCTCTCCTCATTTATCATTTGAAACCTATTAAAGGGCAGTGAAAACCTGAAGATCTCTAATTCCCTATTAGGACAATGAATTTGTTCATAGGGCCCTACACAAAATATACACGAGTGCAATTTAAATTTATTAATTAGGTTTGAAGTGACTCAATAATATGTTTGGCAGGTGCAGTGTCATGTGAAATTAGTAATTTTGGTTTCAAGCATAACATAGAAATGATGTGCTCCATATATTATTTAAACAAAATAGACAGACATCACTTCACACATCTGTGATGCACTAACTCAATATGATTTCACTGCTATTAATGCCAGGCCATCGCTATTGAAATTGCTGTTATCATCTTGTGTCTCTCAATTGAGTCTAAACTGCACTTTATTCCCCTCAGGTCAGAATTTGTTTTCACTTTAGCACTGTACAGTAACATGTCCACAACTAGCAAGACATGCTTCTGAACACTATTCATTGGGAATTTAATTCCCCCTGTGGCTGACTGCCCACAAATCAAATTAATCTGATGATATCTGAATATAAGCTAGGATAATTGTCACAAGGCTTCTGCATGTAAAATCATTTTTATTCCTCAGTCGGTCACAAACCCATAGCCATCTCAATTACTGGGCCCTGTTGTCTCCCATGATTACCTTTTCAGTAGCTTAATAGGTACATCCACCTCTGCTTGTAGCTCTGTGCAAACAAATAGGATTACTAATTCGAATACCATTTGTCATGCCAATCACATGACAATCTGACCATTGGGCACATGGTCTATAATCAAATATGTATCCCACTACTTTTTAAATCAATCTTTTAGTGAGCTAAATTGGAGAGTCCAAAAAAACTTTGGCAGAGATTGTCATCCATGGTTATGTCCAACCTTTCTCACCAATTCATACAGATTGCCAATGCTCACGGGCAGATTATATGCATGATTGATTGAAACAACTTTACTACAGCTAGTCTGAAATATTTATCTTCCCAGAACCCAATTAAAACACAACAAGACCTCAGGAGCAGGTGGTTCAGAACTTTTGAACAAATTGAAGATCTGAAATGCAGCAAGGAAAGGGCTTCATTCATGAATCCACAATCTCATCGCATCTGGAAAGAGGGTCATGTTTGAGGAGGCTGCAGAGATGCTATTGTGATGACCACATTTGAGAAAGGAAACAAGTAGTCACTGTAGAGGGGTCTCAATCAAAGTTATCACCGGCGTACTCTCTGTGATAAAAGAGCTGCTTGCGAATCACAATGTGTATACTGTCCATCTGGAGGTTCAGTGAACATGATAAACTCCCTGAGAATTTCAACTGAAATCCAAGGAGCAGCATTAACCATATACATGAACCTTTTTCTACCTCTAGCCTTTGATTCCATCAATCAGAAGGCACTGTAGAACACTCTCCTGAAATTTGACTGCCCACAGAAATTCATCTCCATCTAGTATTTGCTTCATGATGGCACATAAGCAGTGATTCGAAACAACACATCTGCAACACTTAATCCCAGTGAAGACCTGTATCAAACAAGGGTTTGCCATTTCCCCGACACCGGCGGCACGGTGGCACAGTGGTAGAGTTGGTGCCTTACAGCGTTTGCAGCGCTGGAGACCCTGGTTCAATCCCGCCTACGGGTGCTGTCTGTGTGTAGTTTGTACGTTATCCCCGTGACCGTGTGGGTTGTCTCTGAGATCTTCGGTTTCTCCCCACACTGCAAAGTCGTACAGGATTTTAGTTTAATTGGCTTGGTATATGTGTAAATTGTCCCTAGTGTGTAGGATAGTGTTAATGTGCAGGGATCGCTGGTCGATGCGAACTCGGTGGGCCAAAGCGCCTGTTTCCGCACTGTATCTTTAAACTAAAACTAAACTAAACTAAACCTCTTAAATTTCTCTCCTCTTCTCCCTTATTTACCTTCCACATTAATGATCAATAGGAATTCATGCTTAACATTAATAAGCTTCAAAACAACATTTTATAATTTGCAGTGATGCTGGCCTCATGTCTACTTCATGCTTTAAGCTATTCAACCATCATAATCATATCATCCAAACACATGGAGCAAGTCTAAGTGACACACTTCCCTCTCGCCTCAGTACTTAGAAGTGCATAAGAAAACAGATAATGAGTGATGGATAAGCAAGGGTTTATCACCCCACAAGAATAAAACATGTAATGTTCAATGTTATTAGTGTAACCAATGTTATATCTGTGACCAAGCTCTTAACCTTGTCCCCTGCTCACATCTGATTATCTGATTTCACTGCTGATTTGCAAGCTTCAAATGTTGTAAGTCTGCATGTCACCTCTCAGCACACCTGTCCTTGATGGTAGAATGGAGTGCTGACATGTTATTGCATCCTAAATGTACTCAGGATATTAAACATTGATCTCCACAGTGTACTGCCAGTGTACCTTAGATATTGAAAAAGTGGAAATGTTAACTTGCAACAGCTACAAAGTGATGCTTTTCAATGGTATCTTGCGAGAGAACAAGAATTGCATTCCTTCCAAAGCCACATTGCATGTATGCTATCAAATTCTGCTATTGGGTTATTTAGTACTAACACCAAGTAATGAGTTTACAGGCACACGAGGAGAGGAATGATTCATTGGCACTACTTTTAGGAGGAGCTTAGTTCTTGAGTCAATTTTTATTCCTCAACAGTGTAAGAGAAGAAAGATATTCTGGTCATTATCACAATGGTCAAATTGGATGCCATATTTCCTGCAACAGAGACAACAGGTCCACCCAGGGCCATTGTATTTCCCAGTTGCTAACCAATTTAACTTCACTTCCCTTTTCCATACTGAGCTTTCTGGCCTGGGTCTCCTCCATTGCCAGAGTGAGGCCCCACGCAAGCTGCACAAATAGTGCCTCATATTCCGCTTGGATAGCTTACAACTCAACGGTATGATTATTGAGTGTAGGAAGGAACTGCAGATACTGGTTTAAACTGAAGATAGACAGAAAAAGCTAGAGTCTGAAGAAGGGTCTCGATCTGAAACATCACCTATTCCTTTTCTCCAGAAATGCTGTCTAACCCACTGAGTTAGTCCAGCTTTTTGTATCTATCTTCCACCTATTACCTGCCACACTTTGTCCTACATCTCCCCTCTTCAGGCTTTCTTACCCCCCACCACCTCTCACCATCAGTCTGAAGAAAGGTCTCGACCCGAAACATCACTTATCCATGTTCTCCAGTGGCATTGCGTTCCTGCTGAGTTACTCCATCACTTTGTCCTTTTGTGTATTAACCACCATGCAGTCTTTTTTTTCTACATCTTAAAAAGGGTTTGATATGCATGTTGTTCTAACTTCAAGTCATGTAAGTCTACCTGAATGCTTCTTCCTACCTGACCTCTTTCCTTACTTTCACCCTTTTGCCTCCCTTTTTTTCTCTTTCCCTTCTACTCATCCAGTAATCTCCCTTTCCTTTCTGCAACGTATAAATAGCAAATGAGACCGCGCTTGGAATAGATTAGGACAGGGTTGAGTTCTGTTATGTTGCACCCATTACATCCATTCTTCTGTCCTTACTCCCTAACCTAACCTTACAGTCAGAAGAAGAGTCTCAATCCGAAACGTCACCTATTCCTTCTCTCCAGAGATGCTGCCTGTCCCGCTGAGTTACTCCAGCATTTTGTGTTTACCGTCAGATTTCTTTTATATTACTGCCGGAGCTCACACATGAAGACATTCGCAACAGCTATGACAACACAAATAAGCAAATGAGACATTTTAAGCATTTTTATGTTGTACATTTTCAAAGGGCAGTGGGTCGGTGATGCCTTGTGGGTCTAGTCTTCTGTCACATCCACTGGTGATAAACAAACACAAGGAGCCCATGTGTGATCCAGTTGCCTCCAGCCCAATGCTTCCTGCTTTATTGGATAAGTAATATTTTATTTGGGGGGGCAGATATGATGTTAGTTGCAAAATGTAGGGGTAGATTGGGAGGCAGTCGGTTGCAGGTGGTGGATCAGGATTGAAATTGTGTTTTTTTTTAAATCCCATTGATGCAAAGAAGACTGTACAATTCTATGCAAATTGAAAAATAAGCAAAAGCCAAGAATATCCTGGAGTTGACATGGATTACTTTGATCGAAATTCTTAACTTTGATGGAAATTCTTGATGTGTACCTGGGATTCTACTAATCTTTCATTGAAATAAGTTCATAAGTTCATAAATTGTAGGACTAGAATTAGGTCATTCGACCCAAATAGTGTACTCCGCTATTCAATCATGGCTGATCCATCTCAACCCCATTCTCCTGCCGTCTCCCCATAATCATCAGATTCACCAACCTCTGACTGAAGAAGTTCCTCCATATCTCATTTCTGAAGGTACGAACTTTTATTCTGAGGCTGTGGCATCTGATCCTAGACCCTCCTATTAGTGGAAATATCCTTTCCACATTCACTCTATCCAGGTCTTTCACTATTCGGAAAGTATCAATGAGGTTCCCCTTGAACCTTCTGAACTCTAGTGAATGCAATGCCATCAAACTCTCATCATATGTTAATCCAATCAACCCTGGGATCATTGTTGTAATCCTCCACTGGACTCTCTCCAACACCAGTAGATCCTTCCTCAGATATACGCCCAAAACTGCTCACAATACTCGAAATGCGGTCTGACCAGTGCCTTATAAAGTCTCAGCATTATATCTCTGTTTTTGTATCCTGCCCTCTCAAAATAAATGCTAGCATTGCATTCGCCGTCCTTACTACCAATTCAACTTGCAAATTAACTTTTTGGGAATCTTGCACCATAACTCCCAAATCCCTTTGCACCTCCAATTTCTGAATTTTCTCCCCATTTATAAAATAGCCTATGCCTTATTCCTACCACCAAAATGCAATACTCCACACTTTGCTACGCTGAATTCCATCTGCCACTTCTCAGCCAACTCTCTTCAACCTGTCCAAGTCCTTCTGCAGAGTCCCTGCTACACGACCTGTTCTACACGACCTGCTCCTCCACCTATCTTCGTATCATCTGCAACCTTGGCCACAAAACCTTCAATTCCCCCATCTAAACCATTGATGCACAATGTGAAGAGTAGCAGCCTCAGCACCAACCCCTGCAGAACACCACTTGACACTGGCAGCTAAGGTCGCCTCATTTGCCCTCTAGAATCTTTCTTCCTTCCTCTCTGGAATGAAAAAATCCTGCACCTTCCAAATTATTCCCTGAAATTCCTGCCATTGCTGTTCCTGCTAGGGTCGCTTTCCAATCAACTTTAGCCAGCTCCTCACTCAATAGTCACCTTTGCTCAGCTGTAACACCAACACATCTGATGTCCTCTTCTCCCTCTCAAATTCCAGGTTGAATTTTATCCTATTATGGTCACTGCCTACCAGTGGTTCCTTTACCTTAAGCACCCTAATCAAATATGGTTATTACATAATACTAACCATATTTCCCTGGTAAGCTCCATTACAAGCTGCTCTGAGAAATCATGTCGTATGCACTCTACAAGTTCAACTCTCTTGGGGTCATAAGTTCATAAGTTCATTTATTCTCACATACACCAATTGGTGTGGTGAAGTTCACTGGCCAGGTCAGTCATACAATTTAAAAAGACTATGACATACTTGTCATAGTCGATGTTTTCAGCCGGTGAATCAAAGCTTACCCAACCCTTGATAACAAAGGTGCTACTGCTTTCAAGTTGTTAATGAGAGAAATTGGCCCTAGAATTGGTATCCCCATTTGACTTTGTTCCGATAACAGTCCACACTTTATTGGACAAATCAATAAATAATTTTGTGAACAGCTGGGGATCCAGCAGCAATTACACTGTGCTTATCGACCACAGGCTGCTGGACTTGTAGAAAGTGCAAATAAGACCCTTAAAATTAAATTAGCCAAATTGAAGGTGGAGACTGGACTTGGATGGATTAAATTACTCCCAATAGCCCTATTTCAGATGAGACTCAAGTCTGTAGTGAAATCTAGATTAAGCCCAGCTGAAATTGTTTATGGTAGACCCTTGAAAACACCTTGGAACCAAAATGCGATGAAAATAATTAATTTCCACCATATGACTGCGGAGATGAGTGACTACATTTTAGCTTTGACCAGAGCCTTAAGGGATTGTAGAGTAAGAGCAGCCTATAGTGAGATGCCTTCGTTAGCAACACCCATTAAAGTACAACCTGGAGCCTATGTCTTAATAAAGAATTGGATGAGGAAAGGATTGGAGGTTCGTTGGGAGGGACCTTACCAGGTTCTTCTAATGACTCCAACAGCAGTGAAAGTGGATGGAAGAAATGCATGTGTACAGTGGCTTGCAAAAGTTTTCATATGAATTTTTCCACATTTTGTCACGTTACAACCACAAACGTAAATGTATTTTATTGGGATTTTATGTGATAGACCAACACAAAGTGGTGCATAATTGTGAAGTGGAAGGAAAATGATACATGGTTTTCAAATTTTTTTACAAATAAAAAACTGAAAACAGTGGCGTGCAAAAGTATTCAGCCTCCTGTACTCTGATACCCCTAAATAAAATCCAGTGCAACCAATTGCCTTCAGAAGTCACTTAATTAGTAAATAAAGTCCACTTGTGTGTAATCTAATCTCAGTATAAATACAGCTGTTCTGTGAAGGACTCAGAGGTTTGTTAGAGAACATTAGTGAACAAACAGCATCATGAAGCCTAAGGAACACACCAGACAGGTCAAGGATAAAGTTGTGGAGAAGTTTAAAGCAGGGTTAGGTTATAAAAAAATATCCCAAGCTTTGAA
Source organism: Okamejei kenojei (assembly GCA_035221665.1). Classification (NCBI taxonomy): domain Eukaryota; kingdom Metazoa; phylum Chordata; class Chondrichthyes; order Rajiformes; family Rajidae; genus Okamejei; species Okamejei kenojei. The sequence goes on from CM069139.1 coordinate 67,461,319, forward strand.
CATCTCACAGAGCACTGTTCAATTCATCATCTGAAAATGGAAAGTGTATGGCACAACTGCAAACCTACCAAGACATGGCTGCCCACCTAAACTGACAGGCCGGGCAAGGAGAGCATTGATCAGAGAAGCAGCCAAGAGGCTCATGGTAACTGGAGGAGCTGCAGAGATCCACAGCTCAGGTGGGAGAATCTGTCCGCAGAACAACTATTAGTCGTGCACTCCACAAATCGGGCCTTTATGGAAGAGTGGCAAGAAGAAAGCCATTGTTGAAACAAAGCCATAACATGTCCCGTTTTCAGTTTTCCACAAGCCATGTGGGGGACACAGCAAACATGTGGAGGAAGGTGCTCTGGTCTGATGAGACCAAAATTGAAGTTTTTGGCCTAAATGCAAAACGCTATGTGTGGCGGAAAACTAACACTGCACATCACCCCCACTGTGAAACATGGTGGTGGTAGCATCATGCTGTGGGGTTGCTTTTCTTCACCAGGGACAGGGAAACTGGTCAGAGTTGATGGGAAGATGGATGGAGCCAAATACAGGGCAAACCAAATACTTGGAAGAAAACCTGTTAGCGTCTGCAAAAGATTTGAGACTGGGGCGGAGGTTCACCTTCCAGCAGGACGACGACCCTAAACATACAGCCAGAGCTACAATGGAATTGTTTAGATCAAAGCATATCCATGTGTTAGAATGGCCCAGTCAAAGTCCACACCTAAATCCAATTGAGAATCTCTGGCAAGTCTTGTAAGTTGCTGTTCACAGATGCTGTCCATCCAATCTGACTGAGCTTGAGCTATTTTGTAAAGAAGAATGGGCAAAAATTTCAGTCTCTAGATGTGCAAAGCTGTTAGAGACATACCCCAAAAGATTTGCAGCTGTAATTGCAGCATAAGGTGGTTCTACAAAGCTTTGACTCAGGGGGGCTGAATACCTTTGCACGCCACACTTTTCGGTTTTTTATTTGTAATAATATTTGGAAACCATGTATCATTTTCCTTCCATTTCACAATTATGCACCACTTTGTGTTGGTCTATCACATAAAATCCCAATAAAATACATTTACGTTTGTGGTTGTAACGTGACAAAATGTGGAAAAGTTCAACGTGTATGAAAACGTTTGCAAGCCACTGTACATCCCCATCACTGTAAAAGCATTAGTGAAAGTATGGTTTATTAACTCACTTTATCCCAGGTTCTCTTAGGAACTTTATACCCTATTATGGATCAGGCACGGATGAACTATCAAGATTGCTGGATGAGATTAGCAGCCACGAAAACTCAGGAGGTGAAGACTCATCAGACGGGAATCATAAAGTTATGCCCACGAAAACTCGGGAAGCTTGATGAAGTTCTGGGAAAAAACATCAACATCTCTTTGTTAGAACATTTGTTAAAGTGAATCAGTCATCATTGTATTTTGGGGTTATTATTCATGATGAGGGTTATCATAAATGATAAAATGGGGGAATGTTGATATTGACCAAATTAAAAACACCATAAAATGAAGGATCCCTGCATTTGTCAGAATTGCTGAACCTTTGTCAGTGGAAATTTACAGGCTGTGGATGGCACCGACCAGTCTGAGCATCAGATAGATAAGGATGAAAGATCCAGGTGTTCTCCTTATTTCCCCTTAATTGATAAAATGTATAAAAACTCTGCAAACAAACTTTAATGCATTGATGTGATTGGATTACTGCAAACTAATTGTAGATATTGTAAATAATGCTGCGAGACAGTTACCCTGCTGTTTGTAGATTGGCCAAAGTGTTAAGCCCTGGCAGGTCTGTTTGAATTCCAGGGTAAATGTTGCATTATTCAAGTTAAGTTGGCTTCTTCCAGAAGCTTCTCATGAAACAATGTATGGGATACTCTGTTATTGGTTTGGGGAACTGTCTATAATGTACTGATGTAATTAATATATTGGATTGAATTGCAAAGAGACCACCCCGATGTGGTTTGGCCCCTCAAGGTTCCGGGACCTATAAAAGGCAGCCCCCACGAGGTCCTTTGTCTATCTTCTGGAAGAGCGCTTGGGACTGCGTGACCTTTTGGAGTGTTTCTGCTTCCACGTGCTGAAGGGCTTGGCCAAGCAGAAACAAGGATCAAACTTGCAGTGGTTTAGGTATCGTATATGGGAATTTGTTGTTCTATCCAAAAATAAAGATTAATTGTTCCAGTGCTTGACACAGCGGTTTTTGACTGAACTAGACTGTGGGGTAAGCATGAGAAGAGTGTATTTACATTAACAGTTCTGTGTTACATACTTCTGAATTTTATAAACTAACTATATTGAAATAAAAGACTGATTTTAGATCTAGGTGTATTTATGATGCCATTGCCTATCACCTACACCTAACAAGCAACTCCAAGAATATGAAAACTGAAAATGCCCTCTAAATTAGATTCTCAAATATGAATTGCATATCTGAGATATTGTTTCTGCTACAATAGATACATGGCCACAACATTGTTATCAGAACAATGCCTGAGACAAAGAAACTTTACTTCGCAAATACGCAGCTGAGGCAAACATAAGATTGCAAATGAAACCTTCAGTGTTGTTTCCTGTCAGAGCAATACAGTTACCCAGTAAGAGCAAATAATAAACAACTAGTGTATAACCTGGATGCTTTGGCAGAATAAAATAAATTAATGTTATTTGGAGATGATTCATCCATTTATGTAATTTACCATTCAGATAAACTGTTAAACTGGGTTTGTTGATGTGTCCCGATGAGGGCCGAAGTATTTTTAGATTCAATGGCCTGAAATATACATGATGTAAAAATTGATGGTGTGGGTTACTGACATTAAATGATTAGTGGAAGATTGCGCATTTATCAGCGTTCTGATCCTGAAGAGGCACTTAATTTCAGAAGTTAAGAAAACAAGTGGCAACAATGTATGTAAAAGTGAAAACAAGAAAAACGTTGTTGTTTCATACAATCTGACCGTTGTGTGGTCTGGGATTACAATGTGTGAATTTATTCATCTGGGACTCTGCCATTCTGCTATCTTAATGTTATTTCAATTTCTTATGCATGTCTTAGCCATCAGCGTGTAGATATCCTACTGCGTAATTTAAGAACCTTGTCTATTTGAGCAGTACTTTCAGCAGCTTTTCATTATTTCCCTTCCTCTGTTTGTTTAAGTTCAACCTCCGCTTTAAATAGCAACACCTTTGAATGTGTTCCATGGCTTCGGGCTATGGTTTACATGGTTCAACATCGAACTGCTATAATATATTCTCATTAAAGGGATAGTGTATGAAACCACTCAATTGTCAGAATCACGAAACCACAGGACAGTCAAAAATTCAATTTCCACTAACACGGTGGGGGAGGAGATATTCTATTTTACTCTCAGTGCATCTGGGCAAAAAAAGGAGCAGAAAATCATTCAGGCTTCCCATTTCCTCTTGGCTATCTTGGTAGGAGAACTTTAACAGTTTGAGCCAATTTAGGAATAATCAATTTAGGAACACTGGCTGTTATGTGAGGCATCATAGGACCATAGTTCCCTCGGTCAGTATATCACAGCAGATATTTTTTGCATTGAAAGAGGAGGGGAGTTGAATTAAAGCCAGAGGACAGGATAAAGTGTGAGAACAATTTGGAGAATATTTGTTTGCTCTGTGACTAAGGGTTGCTGTCAGAGGTTGTCAGTGACAACAATCGGGGGCTTTCACTGCCTGCAGGCAACTCTGCTTCGCAGAACACCTGAGGCACTGACATTGCCAAGAACCTCGGAGTCACACAGTTGTGAAAGATCAATACTTCCATGGGTTGCAGGCCAGGTTGAGGGTGGAATGGTATGGAATACTTTATAGTCGCATGTGACAAGTCGCAGTGAAATTCTTTGCTTGCATACACAATGTATACAAATAACAGCCACCCACGCCACTGACAAAGTTACAAAGTACGCCGGCTCCTCCTTTATGCTCCCTCCCCCCTCCCCCTCGGCGGTTTCCCCCACAACAGGTCCTCCTTTATCCATTGGTCTTTCCCTCCCCCCCCCCCTCCCACGGTGGTTCCCCCACACTCTCATCGACTGGCGACCGCGGGTTGAGTCTTCGAAGTTTCGCCACCACCACGAGACTTCACAGCCGCTGGGCTTCACTGCCGATGCTGCCGAAGCTTCACTGTCACCGCGGCCAAGGCCCCATCACTGGCGAGTCTTTGCTGTCGCTGCCACTGAGGTTTCACCGTCACTGTCGCTGAGGCCCCATCGCCACCGAGGCATCACTGCTGCCAAGGCCCCACCACTGCCGAGGCCCCACTGACGCGAGACTTCACCGCTGCCACCGCCACCGATTCACCGCCGATGTTGGGTGCTGGGGCCAGATGTATGAGCACTTGTATCTTAACATTTCCTGAAGAACATTAACTACTGCTACTGTTCATATTTTGCCAGTTTTCTTCTTTGCAATGAAGTATTGAATTTAAGCCATAAATCAACAACAAAAAATCTCCAATAGTAAGTAACGTTCTCCCACTATCCAACCTCAAATTTCTCCCCAAGAGGATTGTGACTCACAGGTATGTAAGTGCCAAGACCACTCAAATACATTTTGACAGTGGGTGTGAGCAAGTTACTCAATTGTGGAGATTTATCAGATAAAGGCTACAACGGTTCTCTTCCGAACAAGAGATAATTTCCCCCCCTGAAATGAACTTTTATACAACAATCCAATCAGGAGGTGGCATTATCTAAAGTCTACAACGGTTCTCTTCCGAACAAGAGATAATTTTCCCCCTCTGAAATGAACTTTTATACAACAATCCAATCAGGAGGTGGCATTATCTATAGATAGTGTACCAAGCATATCTTTATATTTCCCTACAATTTTTATGTAATATCAATATGTCACCAATGTTCCATGCCCAAACATTTAATCACAGATGTTTGTGACTTTATTACACAGTGTCCAGACCCTCTTTGTCCAGGAAGATCCAATACTGTGGCATGTGCAAATAGAGCCTTTGCAGTAGCTACATCAGACTTCAATAGACAATAGACAATAGACAATGTGCAGGAGTAAGAGGCTGGGTTAATCAATGTACAATGTCTGAATTGCAGTTTTGGGTTGTTCAAAAGATAGATTTCATCCTTATTTTGGCGGGCCATTGTTAAATGCTGAGTTTGAAGCTGCCCCAACAATGCCGATACCGAATGTGAACTGTACACTACAATCTCCTGCTGGAGTGTCAGATTAGCAGCTGATTGTAAACTATTATATATTGCAGTTAAAATTTGAGTGCAAAGTGGATGTTCCCTGGCCACCGGATCTAATTTAGAGGAGTAATACGCAACTGGTCCATGTCTATCCCCATGTTTTGAGTCAGAATCGAAGTTGCACATTCAGATAAAATGGTGCAATAGAGCTGGAAAGGTCAGTCATATAATGGTCTTCCCAATGCCAGGGCTTGCATCAGTGATCTTTTTAAATTTTCAATGGCCTCTTGTGCTTTCGTTGTTAATTTGAATTCACCCTCCTTACTGGTATAGGGTGTTAGCTCCTTGGTTTCCAGAGCTATGTTAGGGATCCAGGGTCTACAATAGTTGACCAGACCAAGCCATTGCCTCATTTGTTTGGGATTGGGAATTCACAGATTGGTTCAAGTCTGTTTTTCTCGAGACTCCTTTCGGTTGCCGAAATTATAATTCCTAAAGATTTTACTTTCTCCTGGGCCACCAATACTTTTGACTGGAAGACTACATATCCCAAATCAGCTAAATGGTTTAGTAGTTGTGCAGTATCTTTCCGATTACTGGATTCGTTTTTGCTGGCCACTAATAAATCATCAATATACAGTACTAATGTTGAATTAATTTTGAACTTTAAAGTACTCAATTGGTCTTGTAGACACCTGGAAAATAAAGTAGGCGAATTGATAAATCCTTGAGGCAATCTGGTCCAGGTGTATTGTTGGACCCTATATATGAAAGCAAACAAATATTGGCTGTCTTCGTGAAGAGGCAGAGAAAAGAATGCATGTTGCAGGTTGACTATCGAAAAGATTTTTGCTTCAGCCGGTATTTGGACTGGTATATGGGCAGGGTTTGGCACTCGGGGATGGAGCAGTTCCACAACAGAATTGATTTCTCTCAGATCTTGCACATGTTTATGTTGCCACTCCTTTCCCGGTTTTGGTACGGCAAGAATAGGGGTGTTACAAATCGATTGGCACTTCACCAATATTCCTTGTTCCAGCAAACCCCAAATTAATTTGTCAGTGTTGCTGACGGCCTGTAACTTTAATGGATATTGTTGTATTGAAGGAAGTGTTACCCCTTTCTGGAGAGCTACTTCCTACTGTAACTAGGAAAATGGACAAGGGAGACCCAGTGGATGTAGTGCACCTGGACTTTCAGAAAGCATTTGATAAGGTCCCACATAGGAGATTAGTGGGCAAAATTAGGGCACATGGCATTGGGGATAGAGTGCTGACATGGATAGAGAAGTGGTTGGCAGACAGGAAACAAGGAGTAGGGATTAACAGGTCCCTTTCAGAATGGCAGGCAGTGACTAGTGGGGTACCACAAGGCTCAGTGCTGGGACTGCAGCTATTTACAATATACATCAATGATTTGGATGAAGGGATTCAAAGTAACATTAGCAAATTTGCAGGACACAAAGCTGGGTGGCAGTGTGAACTGTGTGCCTTCTCCCTGGTAGGCTCCAGTACAAGCTGTTCTAAGAATCCATTGTGGAGACACTCCACAAACTCCCAGTCTACCTGCATGTTGAAATCTCCCATAGCCACCATAGCACTACCTTTGCGACATGCCAATTTTAACTTGATTCAATTTGCACCCTATATCCCGACTACTGTTTGGGGCCTGTAGATAACTCACATTAGGGTCTTTTTACCCTAACAATTCCTCAGTTCTATCCATATTGACTCTACATCTCCTGATTCTGTCACCCTCGTAAAAGACTGAATTTCATTCCTTACCAACAGAGCTACCACACCCCCTCTGCCCACTTGTCTGTCTTTTCGATATGACGTATAACCCTGAATATTCAGTTCCCAGCCCTGGTCTTCTTGCAGCCATGTCTCAATTCCCACAACATTATACTTGTCAATTTCTAACTGAGCCTCAAGCTCATCCACTTTATTTCTAATAGTTCGTGCATTCATAGATAATACCTTTAATCCATTACTCCACCTCACCCTTCACATTGATTCTTATTTTACTTATTCATACTCTCCTGTCCCTTTGTGAGCTTTCTGCCCCGTAAATTCAGGTGTCTTTCTTAACGTTTCCTATACTCTCTTTCCCTTTAACTCTATCCCTGTATTTCCAATTTGTCTCCTCCCCCCCCCCCACTATTTAGTTTAAACCCACCCGTGTAGCAGTGGCAAACCTGCCTGCCAGAATGCTGGTCCCCCGTCTGTTAAGGTGCAATCCGTCCCTTTTGTACAATTCACCCTTACCCCAAAAAAGATCCCAGTGGTCTAAGAATCTAAACCCCTTCCCCCTACACCCTACACCAGCTCCTCAGCCACACATTCAGATCCGCTATCTCCCTGTTACTGCATGAGGAACTGGAAGTAAACCGAGATAACCACCCTAGAGGTCCTGCTTTTCAGCCTTCTTCCGAGCTCTCTGAAGTCACGCTGCAGAATCTCTTTCCACTTCTTCCCAATGTCAGTTATGCCAACATGCACTACCACTTCCAGCTGTTCACTATCACCCTTGAGGATGCCCTCCAATCGGTCCTTGACGTCCTGGATCCTGGCACCAGGAAGGCAACACACCACCTGCCCATTGCCGAAGAAGCTACTGTCTGTACCTCTCACGATGGAGTCCCCGACTACCACGGCTCGGCCTGAAATTTGTCTCTTCAGCTTCAGTGCATTCTCGGCACATTTTCTTGCACCTTGGAGCACACCGGTTGTCAGCTTTTGATTGACAACATGTTATTGCAATGGAAGATCAACAGGTAATGGGCCGACACCAAATTGGGTTTTGTTACCAAGTTGATTATGCTCCAGCAGCAGTCGTAGCTTGCAATAGTCTGCAAGATCTGTGATCAGTGAGGGAATTCTGACTGATATTTTCTGAACATTATGTGCATTATGACTAGCCACATTTGCCCCAAGGTTGTCAAAGTCAATTCTGAATGTGTCTATCATCACATTTAAGCTTACTGTCTTTCCTACGTATTTTCCATCATGATCCAATATAAAATTTGCAAAAAAAAAGTAACCAGCGATTCACTGGCATTATTCAGAACCTGTACATTATTCAAATGTAGCATTTTAATGTTATTAACCAATGTAGGTGGCTGTTCCTGTCACTTGTGGAATAAGGGAAATGGAATGTTGCCAGATTTATAACATTGTCCTAATGTGTGATAACAATTTGCCTTTTGTGATTGTATTTTATTTCAATATTTCTTTTAAAATCAGGAACATAACAGTTGTCAAACTTAAATCCATTTCCTGTCGCATCCACCCTCAGGGAAACTGAACGATATGTTAATTTGTGCCTAGCAATGGGTAATTCTCATCCAAAGCCAGTGAAAAATTTATTAACAGTAATCTAACAGTAATTTAGATTGCTGGAAATCTAAAACAATGGTTCTCTGATCTGAGGTATTGACTCGCTTTGTCTTCCCATTGATGCAGCCTGATCTACTGAGTATTTCGAACCAATTTCCAAAGCCAATTCTGCTCATATAAATTATCTTTAGCCGCTAGTAAAACCAAGGAAAATTCAAGCAGTGAGAAATGATTGACGAGGACTGGTGAGAGAATGAGCAGTAAATGATGCAACAGCTTGTGAGGCAGAGTTCAGAGGTCGGAGTGGATGAGAGATTAATGAGATCACCTGAGATTAGAGGGTGTGATGAGAATGTAAGAGCAGTTTGTATTGTCAGCATCCAAGAAATCAAACTTGAGCCAAAATTAGAAACTTAATTATGGAATGGAGAAATGGTTTGTTCTGTGATTTGACCGATCAGCCAGTCGGATCAGCCATTCTGACACTGAGTGACAGAAGGGGAAATAAGGCACCCTTTCACACGGTTGACGTCTTGGGCCTTTGCAACGACTGCATCTGTTCATTTTAAGTTGTCATAGGGGAGAGATGGGCTTAGATTTTATAAAAGAATAGAAAGGCTCTTGCTACTAGCATTGTAATGATAAGCACTGGTGTGACCCTCAGGATAAATGCAGCAAAACCATGACACAAATGCTGTGAGATTATGGGGCTTAGAAAATACATGCAAATGTACAGGATAAATTACTTAATGTTTAATTTATTCAGTGTTAATATGGGATTAATATTGAATCCAAACAATGCATTTTTATAGTTTGAAAAAGGTCTGAAAAATAGAAGCATAAATGATATTGCTATTTCCTAGATAATTGTGATTTTGGAAATCAACTTTGTTGATGCCAATTAATTGACAATAATATTATCTCCATAAATTATGTCAAGGGTTGTTTTAATTAGATTGCTAAGGTAACTCGTGCATTGATAGCAGAGGTTGCTAGGGAAACCTGGTGGTTTCAGATATAATTTTCAGAGTGTGTGAACAAAGAGGAGACAATTAGTACTTGTACAGTGAACACAGAATGGAAGTAGATGAGTAAAATTACAATTCCAGTTCTAATTTGGCAGGTACTCCTTGTGAGGATTACCAAAGAAGTCTCTGGAAGGACTTAGGTACGCTTTCTGAATGCCATCAAAGTCTAGTCCACTCTCTAGTTGTTAAAAGTGGTGCACGTTCCAGGCAAGCCCAGGCTGTTGTGAGCCTCCAGACATCGCGTTCCTTAAAAATGAGGATCGACCAGTGAACCGCCGTCCCTCTTCAAGCCTGTTCACCTTTGTTCCCATGGACGCCTCCCACAGTCCATGGTAGGCCAGACCCCAGTCCTTCTCCCACCGGCCTTGGTCCTCATCGACCGCAGTATCACTGGCTCCATACTCCCAGTCTGGGTGATGAGCATGGATCGGCTTGACGGCTACCCTCTGCATGCCACGGTCCTCCGGGTGTTGTGTTTGGCTGTGGGGAACCGGCTCGGTGGCTGTAGGCTGAAGGCTGCAGCCTTCGGGGAGCTTACCTGTGGGAAAACATACCCCAGTTTCCATTGTGTAGGAAGGAACTGGCGATGCTGGTTTAAACCAAAGATAGACACAAAAGCTGGAGTAACTCAGCGGTACAGGGAGCATCTCCGGAGAGAAGGAATGGGTGACGTTTCAGGATGCTGTCTGTCCTGCTGAGTTACTCTAGCTTTTTGTGTCTATCCTCTGTTCCCATTGTTTGCTTTTGTGGGCTAACAAAAGTAAACAAGGCAATGAAAAGAAAATTACTGTAAATTCTCTGACAATGGCTCATTGAGACTCAGCTCTGTCCATCACAGGCGTAGGCATTCCCACCATCGAAAGCGATCTATTGAGACACTACCTCAAGAAAGCAGCATCTATCATCAAGTGTTCCTTCCATCTGAACTGTGTCCTTTTCTCATTGTTATGTTTGGTAGGGAGGTAAAGAAGGAAACAACTACTTTCCTGCACCCATCAGGTCCTTGAAATGTCCTGCACAACTCTAGCCCTACCTCCACAGTGGAATATTATGAACCGCCTCTTGCACTATTATGGAGTTATTTTCCAATTGTGATTTGCACTAATACCTTGCTTGTTTACAGTCATTTTCTTTTCATTGCCTTGTGGAATTTATATATAATTTATGTTTTATTTCAAAGTCACGTGAGTGACTACGTGAAGAGCCCGCCAGCCCGCATGCGCATCAATACTTCGACGCATGGCGTGGGAATCGGAGCAGTTCGAAACTGCTCTGGCAGGTAAGCCAAATTTGTTTTCAGGAACGGGCCGCTGCAGTACAGCGGGCCTGGAGTAGCTGACGGACGCAGCCTGTGCGGCTGCTGCAGTTGGAGCTCCGAACGGTAGCAGGTGGCCGGATTTGGAGGCCGCCGTGGAAGCTCTGTAAGGAGCTGGCGGGGCAGCTGACGGCACGGCCACATTAGCGATTAGCAGCAGCCAGTGCTTTTAAAAATAGCTGCGGCCACGACAGCGACCGTCAAGTAAGCTCAGCTGCCGTAGCACCTAGCAATTTTAAACATAGATGCTGCCGGCCGAGGTCGGTTCAGCATACGCTATAGAGCAGCGTACAGTGTATGCTCTATTTATAGGGCAGCTATAAATAGAGTTGGCAGTATTTTAATAGCAGTTGCCGCTCGGTCACGTTTGTGACTATCGTGGCAGATAGGATACAAAGGACATTTATTATCACATACACCAAATGGTGTAGTGAAATTTGACCTGCCATTGCAGCACAGAATGGATCTCCACTGGAGCAGGCGGCTGTTCGGTGCATCTTACGGGCAATGCCTGTACAGATTGATGCTCCGAAAGGGAGTCAGCCAGAGATCTGAGGAGGCAACGCCTGGCTCAGGGTTGCGTTCTATTTCCTCCCCTAAGAAACTCCATTGAGGCTCCAGAAAGGAACTCCTGGTTTAGGAAGCCATTTTTGAGCTGTGTCTATCAGACAACTGGGGGAGCAACACCTGGTTCAGGGTTGCATCATGATAATTTCCGCTCAGTAGAGGGGATTGTTGGAGATTCTTTCATAAGAGACTCCAACTATGTGGATATCGATAAAGCAGTCGAATCTCTGATCTATTGTGGCCATGCGTCTTTTTAATCATAACGAACTATGCTCCGTGTACCGGAGGCATTAACAGGCGGCTCCAGCCATATGCCTGTGACAACAGGGTTGCAGTATTTCTCCCACTCTGTCGAGGGGAGTATCAGAAAGAGGTGACTCTGATTATGATGCCGGCTCGACCGGGTCATATGGAGGCCAGAAGACTGAGGTAGCAACATCTGGTTCAGGGTTTGCGTTCTATTTCCTCCCCTGAAATACTCTATTGAGGCTCCAGAAGGGAGCAAGGACTTGGAGTCACTACAGGCGCAACCTGTCTGATAAGTACAATAAATAATGATGATTTATACCAGCAGCAGAGGACCGCAGCAGTGCGGAAAGCTGATGGCCATCCGTTTCCACTTCGGAGTCGCTGGCAGCATCGGTCTGCACAGCTAGTTCTGATTCGGCTCCTAGAGGGAGCAGCTTGGCAACCCCGAGTTGGTGCAAAGCCAAAGCCAAATCTGTGAGACAAGTACTGTCGGACGATTCGGGACAAGAGGATTCTGTCCCCACATCTATGGCAGATGTGATTGGCCGTTTGTCTCAATTGGAACCATCAGATGGTGGCACAAAATATATTCCATTTTACGGATGCATGCACAGGCAGTTCGAGTCATAAGCCTGTGGCAACACCTGGTTCAGGTTTGCAATATTCCTCCCACTCGGATGAAGGGAGTGTCGGACATGGTGGCACAAAAAATATGCTCTGTGTTATGGAGGCATGCACAGGCAGTTTGAGTCATACGCCAGTGGCAACACCTGGTTCAGGGTTGCAATATTCCTCCCACTCTGATGAGGGGAGTGTCGGAGATCAGTATGGAATTGACTCCGAATATGAGTATGTGCCTGAATCCTATGCTTTAATGCATGATGTACGAGAGGTACCCATGCTTTAATGCATGATGTACGCATTAGGAAGAGATGCTTGCTCTTGCCTCTAAATTTGCTGTTCCCTCGGGGGCGGGCAAGCCACTACAAGAGGAGTTGGCCAGCAGCATCAACTACCTAACATCACACCAGCTGAAGGAATGGCAAGCATGGGGCTGAAGATGTGGTCAGACAAGGTCTGCAAATGGAACTTTGCTGAAGCTCCAATAAGCAGGTCGACCCGGGTTCAGAGACGCTGGCAGGTAAGGTCTCTTAATTAACCTCCGTAAAACTCCAAAATGGAGCAGTCTGTTGGCCCAGGTTTGGATTTACTGGCAGCATGGGCTGTCTAGTATCTTTTCACTGTCTTTGGAGTAGACAGATTGATGCAGAGACATTGGCAGTGTGCCTTGCATACTAACCTATGTAATTTCCAAGTAGGAACAGCTTGGTTACTCTGGTTCAGGGTAGACCATCCTGGAACTGGCTGGCCATATGGGTCATATTGACCAGGGAAGCACTGCGTCAACATCTGTGATTGAGATTATCAGGCTGCTCAGTAGAGGGAAGTACTTGTAGCCTCCCTTAACACATGGTTAAAATTCTGCTCAGTTAGTGCAGTTGCCAGTTCATTGATAACAACATTGCCATCATCTCTGGGATAGGTAGCTACTAGCAGGAAGCTGGTCTGGCATATAGTATTTTTATCTGACCTGCAAGTTCTTGTTGTGAATCAAAGGGTATATATAATAATCTGTAGGCTCTCAATACCAGTATTCCTGATTGAGTGGCTGGTCGCAGAGATTGTGTTGCGCTCTCTGGCGACTCAGGCGGTTTCAGTCAGAGGACTGCAAAGCAATTCCTGGTTCAGGCTTGCATTAGGCTGATTTCCACTCTGAGGAAGAACGCTGAGTATTCGTGGTGACTCTAATAGTCGAGAGTTGACAGGGAACTCGTATTCCCACATCAAGTGGATATGGTGTTTCAGCTCTAGTCGTAAGGTTCTGGTTATATGTTATCAGTGAATTGAATGAATAATTAGATATTGCATCCTCCGTGGCAAGAGAAGCCAAGAAACTTCCATCCGTATGGTCAATAAAGGAACGGTGGTTCCAAGTGGAATCAGTGACATCTCACAGGGGATGAATAATCTGCTCAAGAACAAAAAAGGGTATATTTCTGATATTTCTCAAGATTGTAGGAACATGGAGCATGCCAAATCAGATTGGCTAATCTGATCATATGTTCAGATACCCAGTTTGAGATGGATGATTGCCTTTCAGCAATTTAGCTGATTCAGAGAATCAATCTTGAAGATGCATACTTTGCCATATCTATACACAAGAGGCACAGATATATTTGGTGTTTGATAACATACCAGTGGTGGAAGCTATGCTGGCCTACTCAGATGAAAGGGCATTGTGTCATCAAGGTTTAGATGACATGAAAAATTTGCAGCTGATAAGATTTAGGGGTTTATCAGTAGATGCCTCTTACGATATTAAGGATGAGGCAACATAACATTTAATTGCACCAACTTTGCCTATTCATTCAGGCCGTGGTAAGGCGGCTAAAGAAGCTCCTATTTACTCAAAGTCATGAGTGATGGCTGGTGCAGCCTTTTTTCTCAGGCAGCTAGCTCTCCACAATGGTATGGGAAATTTGTGAACAAAATATGTGAGTTCATTTTAAATGGAAGTTACAGAAGTTTGAGTTGCTTTCAGTTTGGGCTTAGAGAAGTAATTATGCGATAGTACAATTGACACTGTTTGTGCTGTTTTGTCATTCTTAATCATTCCATAAGTGGGACAATAAATGATTGGCTATTCACCCGCTGTTCTCTAACGTTATGCAAGGTGTTCTTTATATGACCGCTCTAAAAGCCCACAGTCACCGTTGTGTGCAATGTATATCAGTAAATTATTATGCAGATATTCATCTACTGTTTCCTAATGGGAGCAGTACCTTTAAGTTGATTATGGGCATGATTGCGTACATTTGGGGTTGACAGCATACCCACCAGAGCGGAAATTGGGGGTGTTATTATGTATAGAAGTACACTGAGCTTGCTAGTACCTATGAGATGATAGATAGGTTCTTCATTGTTATTTAATAGTCTCTCAAGAGGTTGCTGATGGCTCATTAGCAGCCAATAGAATGCATATTTTCCTTTCATCATACAGCAAGTGGCTTACATAGTGCGTGTTTAGAAGTTATAAAATTTGGTTGAATATGTCTGGATATTTGCAGATAGAATTCTGAACAGTGTTGCATGAGTTATTGTCTAACTCAAAGTCAATTGGGACTATGGTTCGGTTAAGAGCAATGGCCATGTATGCAAGTTAGCATCATGGTATTAATAACCCATGTTTTCTACAATTAATGGGTTATCTGTTTAAGTGTTTCACACACAGATTGGGTTACTGCATGAAACCACAGAGCTTTGAAGTCTTCACGTAGTCACTCACGTGACTTCGAAATAAAATAGAAAGATTAAACGAGGACTTACCATTTGAAGTTTAATCTTTATTTTATGAGAAGTTGAAGTGAGGAAATACGTGCCCTCCACTCCCAACCCTGATTCTCATAAAAGATCATCCGGGAACTCTAGTCTCGTTAGTCTTTCTATAGTTTAAGGTCTGCAGCTGGTCTGTGGTTTCATACAGTTGCTCTGAAGATTGACGCGGATGCAGGCTGGAGGGCTCTTCACGTATTCTCTCACTTCAACTTTTCATAAAATAAAGATCAAACTTCAAACGGTAAGTTCTCATTTAATCTTTCTATTTTGTGTGTTTGTGATGTGAGTATCACAACACAACAAGGTTTTCTTTGTACTTGTACCTCACTGTACTTGTGCATATGACAATAAACTCAATTAATTTGATTTGGCTTGAGTACAGAGATTACATGCCCTCTGACTACCCCGGTAACATAAATAGTCTGGAATAGTCTACTGAGGCTAGGAATCTGTAACCCAAATCTCTCTGGGCATAGGAGCGAAAGTATGCATGTGAGGGTGAAAGTTAAGGCTTTGGAGATCAGCTATTTCAGTGAGGCCAGTTTGAGTTTTGACCCGTTAAATACAAAGGTTTCAGGATAAACAATGTTAGTTAGTAAAGCTGGCTTTCCAAAACTGAAAGAGAATTGTACGTTTTCACATAGTGAGGTTGAAAATCTTATTACAGATGTATGGCACCATTTGGGGAAAACAAGCTACTGAAGAAGTAAAAATCTCTCCAAAAAGGGTCGTGCTTCCTAACAGATGTCAAGACATACAGAAATATGTGTAGAATTGTTCTGCAGCTTAACCTGATATTGAGCATATTGTGTTAAAGTTGGGTGAATTAACTTTTAACCCTTGACTAATTCCTGCACTTTTTAGACTTTACTGACTTGCCAGTTGAGATCTGCTCTGTTAGAACAGTCTGTAGATGGAACTCTGTAGGTGCGTCCTTGCTTTTCTCACTTTAGTGCATTTCTCACTTTAATTTATCTTGTAAACACTGGTATTGTCATGCAAATTATTCATCAGCCATGAGTAACAGAGATTTCCTCTTGATAAAGAATGACACAGACATCTTTTTAGAAATATCCTCAATTCCATTCCATTGTTGTGAAGTTGAAATTAGTTTCTCACCTTCAATATAATTCAGTCTACTTGCATTTGCATTTGCCTTTCACTTGAAAAAAATGACAAATGCTTTTGCTATAAGGGACTACAGTGTGCTGTTATTCCTCCGAGAGCTCCAGCAATATAATGATCTCAAGGAATCCCATGCTACCTTGGCTGCCATCTATCATTTTTCTCGGCTTCATTATACCCGTAAAGATATTCCTTATGTATTATCTCAGCACCAGCGAGCCCAGCTATAATTCTCTCTTGCACAACATAATTGTATCAACACAAGAATACAATGCTTGAGACAGCAGAATTTGTCGAAGTTTTAGAATGCAATTACTGATACAATATCAGCCTAATGATACAATTTGTATTTATTTGCTTTATTGAGCAATTATTTTAAAGCACCCCTGCTCAAATTTAACAAGCTCAGCACCAAAGGTATTCATTTGAATAGAAACTTGAAATCCTGTACATCTGTGCTTTGAGAATAGCGAGAATAAACTAACTCATGTAATGAAGGGCATTAGAGATAAGGTCTGCTGTGGAACATTGCTGCAGAATTCCTGCATTTACCCTAATACTATGGCAGAAGAATAAAATAACATTTTACAACAATTCTCCAGAGTTGGAACATGCAAGAAATTGTTTACGCTGACCTAATCCTAATGATCTGATCTGCATAAACTAATGAGGCTCTCATCTGCTTTAAATAGAAATTCAAAACTAAAACACATCAGATACACAGAACCTGAAATAAAATCTGATTTGCATTATCTCTAGAAGCAGTAAAAAGAGTTAGCATTTCAGCTAAATAACCGTTCATCAGTTACCCACACATGCTGCATGAAAAGCATGAAACATTTCCAGAACTTTCAATCTTTTTTTTCCACTTTAGTCTTTATTGCTTTATTGTATACACAAATAAAACACAAATATAACAACAAAACATACAACAATACAGTGAAACGTACAACAGTGTAGCGGGGGGTTCAGTTTACAATTAATGATGCAGTATACAGAACTATTTTCTTATTAAAACATTTTCCAATAACTTACATTATTGTCAATAAAATTATACAATGTTGATGTCTTTATTTCGATACCTAATCCATTTTTCCCATTTTCTGTTAAACTCATCTTCTTTCACTCTTAGAGAATATGTCATTTTCTCCATGACAAATATTTCCTGTACGATGTCTAACCATTGTTTAAGTCTGGGTGTGTCCGCTGCAAGCCAGTTTCTTGTAATGGCCTTTCTGCCAGCTGTGAGTAGGATTTTAACCAAGTAATGATCTTCCTTCAGCACCACTGTAGCTATATTACCCAGGTATAAAATGGAACACTTCTTGGAAACTATATATCCTAATAACTCCTTTAATTCTGAATTCACTCTGTCCCAAAATGGTTCTATTTTTGGGCAACTCCAGAAGATATGTGCATGATTTGCATCTGTTTGGCCACATTGCCTCCAGCATGTTTGCTGCCTTAGAATTTGCTTGCTTTTTATGTTAGGCGTAATAAAGAAACAAATCAAAATTGTCCAATTAAATTCTCTCCATTTTTGTGAATTAGTAGATGTCTGTAGTGTTACACACATATGATGCCATTCTTCTTCTGAGATTGTGATCTTCAATTCCTTTCCCACTTAAATTTAAAAAAAAAAGTAGTTTTAGCTTGACATTCCATTAAACTATGATAAAATTTAGAAATAATCCTTAATGTTTTTTGATGATACGCATTTTACTTCGGAGTCACGTGAGTGACTTCGTGAAGACCCTGCCAGCACGCATGCGCGGCATATCGTCGCGCGCATTTGCATCGGCAGGCTGGGGGGGTAGTGCGCTCTCTCCTCGGGCTCCTACATAAGGCCGGTAGGTAAGTACTTACCTTTACTCCACAGGATGGACAAGGGCAAGAGGAAGGCGATGCTGTCGAGGAGCCGAGCTTCGACCAGCCAACGGCCCTTGTCCCCGGAGCTGCAAGCAACACCGGCAGCTTCGAGGCATGTGGAGGCAGGAATGCGGAAGTCGGGTGCTCCCGCTACTTTAGGGGCCGACTCACCCGAATGGTTTACCGCTCCGGAGCTGGATGCAACGGATCCAGACTTCGAGCCCCCTTCCCCCAAGAAAAGAGGGGGGAAACAGGTACGTGGCAAGGGGTCTCGCTTTTCACAAGCAACCTCTCCCCGAGTTCCAGAAGACCCGAAGGGGCTGGGCGGGGGGACAGCTGCACGACAGGGAAGCCCTGCAAAAGTGCAAAACGTACCACTGCCAGGGAGATCTGCCGTAGTGCAGTCTGGCAACACCACTGCTGCGTCGAGTAGGCCTGCTGGAGCAGATACCGCCGACAAAACACCCCGTCAGGCTGTGGTCAAGGGCGGAGGTGGCAGTAGTAGGCGGTCAGTCAGCTCAGCTCTGGGAGCGGCCGACCATGCGCCTCCACGCCAAAAGATGGGCAAGTGTGGAGGTAAGCCTGCACGGACTCCGGGGAGCCAGGTTCCGGGGGTCGGCGCCGATTCAACTCACCTGCCTTCATATCAGACAGGTGGGCCGCTACAGTCTGGGAGAAGATAGACTAGCGAAGAGTCCGTGCGGGAGTCATATAATCCTATTTGGGCTGTAGGTCACGGATCCTAGACAGCACCTTACGGAGGTGTGGTCCGATGGTGGAAGCCCCAGTGAGTTCGCAGGTCCTGGGGAAGTCGGCTTGTCCGCTGCACATAGCAGGGACGGTCGCATAGAGCGGTTGGAGCTCTTAGTAGAGCAACTCCTCCAGCGGGACCGGGAACGAGAAGAGCGGGACTCGCGGGCATCCACTAGCCGTGCGAGGACCCCACTCAGCATCTCATCGTCTCCAGCCAGAAGCGTGAGTGATTGCCCAGCTGCTGTGTTTGAAGACGACCCGGGACAGCCAGTGACCGCTGAACCAGAGCATGAGGAGGATATGCTGGATGTGGTGAGTAAGTTTGCCGCTACCACCCAGACAGGTGAACCTCTGCACCACAAATTGGCGGGCACCATTGATTACCTGACTATGCACCAACTTCAGAGTCAGGTTCTCAATGATACCTTGGAGAAAATAAAACCGCCCGAGAACTGCATCAACCTCAGTGTGCCCTTGGTTAATGCCCAGATCTGGGGACACTTGAGTACGGCCACCAGGACGCAGGATGTCCGCCTCCAGCGTATCTTAAAGGTTCTCTCCACGGGCATAACGGCGTTTGCTAGGACCCTGGATGGGGATAATGTGTCCAGTGAACAACAAGATGCACTGGCACTCCTATGCAACGCCCAGTATGAGATAAACTGCCTGCGTAAGAGCTCCATAAAGCCCACACTCAACCCCAAATTCGCGGGGTTGTGCCGACCATCAACCGCTCCACCGCCGCATCAGTTGTTTGGAGACCTGTCCAAACAGGTGAAGGAACTGGACGAGGAGGCCAAAACAGCTGGCCTCATGAAACCTCCATCAGCCAGACTTCACCCATATCACCGGCAACAGCCAAATATAACTTGGAAACCACGGCTGTCGGACAGGGCACAAAGATCCTCCCTACCTCCATCTCAACAAACACAACGACCTTTTTTAGGGCAAGGTCAATAGCGGCCTGCTTGGAAGATGCGGCCGCCGCCCCGTCAACCTCCACAACGTCCACCCAAAACACCATACGTAAGGAACTATCGCTAACCATGGAGGTAAGGGGGTCTGGTTCCTCTCACACCGTAGCATCCCCTCCTGCACGAATAGGTGGGCGATTGCGGGCTTTCTTGGACATATGGAAAACTGTCACCACAGATGAGTTTATTTTACAAAGTGTTCAAGGGTATGTTATAGAATTTATTGGAGGTATAAATCCCCCTACCCAGCATTCGCCTCATAGGAATTTTACTCTATCCCAAAAAGAGGTGGAGGCAGGACATGCTGAAATTATACGGCTAGCAGCAAAAGGGGTAATTGGCAAAACCAAGCATGAACCTATTGAGTTTGTGTCTAACATCTTCACCAGAATTAAAAAAGATGGGGGATGTCGGATTATAATAGACTTAACTGAGTTGAACACTTTTGTACAATATACCCATTTCAAAATGGATACTTTTGAAACAGCTAGGCAGATGCTTTACCCAGGGTACTTTATGGCATGCATCGATTTGAAAGATGCATACTATACGGTGCCCATCGCTGAGGCTCACAGGAAATTTCTGAAGTTTGTCTGGAAGGGTCAATTATGGGAATACAAGGCATTGCCCAATGGAATCACCCCTAGGCTGTTTACCAAATTGGTAAAACCTATATTGGCTCTTCTCCGACAACAAAATTATATAGTAATGGCATATTTGGATGATATCCTTATAGTGGGTCAGACCCTCCAATTGGCAATTCAAGGAGTGGCTGCAACCAAGGCTCTGTTCGAGAAGCTGGGGTTTGTAATCCATCCAGACAAATCAAAACTGCACCCGGTATGGGTTATGGATTATTTGGGGTTCACCCTAGACACCAATTTAATGAAGATTACCATCCCAACTAATAAAGCTACTGCTATAATAGAAGAGTGCCACAATCTTGCTTGCGCCAGGGTACCGACCATTCGGCAAACAGCAAAAGTTATAGGCAAATTGGTAGCTACATTCCCAGCTGCACGATTCGGACCGCTACACTACCGAAATTTACAAAGATCAAAAATCACAGCATTAAAAACAAATGCTGGGCACTTTGATCGGCCAATTTGGTTACCACCGGAAGCTAGAAACAAGCTACAATGGTGGGTTGACAACATTAGAGAGTGTCATAGACCCATCATAGTGAGCAACCCTGATGTTGTGCTACAAACTGACGTAAGCGCACAAGGCTGGGGAGCAACTGATACGATGTCCAGTTGTGGTGGCAGATGGAACTCTCATGAGTCTCCATTCCTGGAGTCACACGGGATAAACTATATAGAAATGCTGGGGGCATTTCATGGACTGCAGGCTTACTGTACTAATTCACGGGATTTACATGTCCACCTTCAAATAGATAATACTACAGTGGTGGCTTACATCAATCATATGGGTGGTATCAGGTCACTATCTTGTGATGAATTGGCTAATACAATTTGGCACTGGTGCATTGAAAGAAATATTTGGATTACTGCGACCTATTTGCCTGGGAAGCTTAATACAGTGGCGGACACCAGGTCACGAGTCTTCAATGACAACATCGAGTGGATGTTGAACCCCCAAATTTTTGGAGATATTATAGCTCACTTTGGGACACCAGATATTGACCTATTTGCGTCCAGGCTGAACCATCAGATACCAACGTATGTGTCGTGGGAACCAGACCCTGGGGCAATAGTAATGGATATGTTCTCTATCCATTGGGGGAAATGGTTTTGCTAAGTTTCTCCCCCATTTTGCCTCATCAGTCGGGTATTGCAGAAAATTAAATTAGACTCTACAAACTGGCATATTGATCATTCCCGACTGGCCTACATAACCATGGTACCCGATGGTCGTTAAAATTTTAAAACAACTATGGATGGCGATTGGGAAACACCCCAAATTGATTACTCACCCCATTACGGGGGTTAGTCATCCTTGCCATGGTCATTTAAACTTGTTGGCCTGCAGGTTCTGAAAAGACCACTCATCCGGGCAGGCATCTCACCACGAGCCATAGAACGTATCGCCGCATCATGCCGAGAATCAACTTGGAAACAGTACCTCACCCAAATCAGGAAGTGGGAGGCATTCTGTGCCCGGACCAACAAGTCTTCCAACTCGGCAACGATACCTGATGTCCTGGAGTTTCTAGCTGGCCTCCATTTCGATGCTGGCCTCAGCTACAGTGCCATTAACAGCGCCAGGAGTGCGCTGTCCTCATACCTGGATATAGGTATCAGCTCCAACCACCTGGTGTCTAAACTAATGAGGGGAGTGTTCAACACCAACCCTCCGCGACCCAGATATACAGTAACGTGGGATGTGGGGATCGTGCTGACCCTACTAAGGAGCTGGGCTCCAATGAATGAGCTACCACTGAAACAGCTCACCCTCAAGGTGGTGATGCTGATGGCACTGACTACAGCCCAACGAGTCCAGACGTTACAAAAACTACGACTGGATAGCATGGTGGCCACCCCTGGTCGAATAAATTTCTTTGTCGAAGAATTATTGAAACAGCACAGGCCAGGGGCGCATGGGCTGCAGTTGGAATTTCGGGCGTACTCTGTAGTTGCCACTCTCTGCACAGTCACCCATCTCCACCACTACATCCGAGTTACAGGAGTTATCAGGATGAAGGAACAGGGGCTCCTCATCAGTCATAAACCTCCGCATCATCGGGTGACTGCACAGACTATCGCCAGGTGGCTCAGGGTGGTGTTGGATGCAGCAGGAGTTGCTACTGACATTTTTAAGTCTCATTCCACCAGGGCTGCATCCACATCAGCGGCGAGGGCCATGGAGGTGCCCATGGACCACATTCTCGCCACCGCGGGCTGGGCCAGTGAAGAAACCTTTCAACGGTTCTACAACAAGCCACTGGTCGCCCCTGCGACATTCGCAGAAGCTATCCTGGGAACCGCTCAGTGAATGTCTGTCCCCGAATTAGGGGTTATTTGTTGTTTATTTGATTAATAAATTGTGGTGATTTTTCAGCCAGTTTCGACTGAACTCCCTTAACAGCCTTCCTCCATCAGACTGGCGGCAGTGTGATAAGCATGGACGTTGTCCAGGGCGTGAAATCACAGAGCTTTGAAATCTTCATGAAGTCACTCACGTGACTCCGAAGTAAAATAGTAAGATTAAACGAGAACTTACCAAGTTTGAAGGTTGATCTGTATTTTACGAGGAGTCGTGGTGAGGGATTTCGTGCCCACCGCTCCCACCCTCTATCATAAGGTCAACTAGGAAGTTCTATGTTTTTCATCTTACTATTTTTAGTCATGATTTGTTTCTGTGATTCCACACCGCTGCTTTGAAGGATGCCACGCATGCGTGCTGGCGGGGTCTTCACGAAATCCCTCACCGCGACTCCTCGTAAAATACAGGTCAACCTTCAAACTTGGTAAGTTCTCGTTTAATCTTACTATTAACTATCACTTCTATCACTGGATTATTTGGAAAAAGCAAGAAAAGTGTTGAGTTTTGAGTATGGGGACTTTGCTCATTTTTAATTGCTGATCTGTCCTGTTTCTCTGGGCAGATATGGTTCAAATCTGCCCCAATATTTCTAATGCAATCATTTTCCACGAAGTTTAGGTAATTCATATTGATCAAGTCTAAGTTGTAGTTCAGCAATGCAATGAACAGACTTGCACACTGAACTAATTGGAAGGATGTAACTTTCACTTTGTGTTAATTTACAATTTTCTGCACTGCGATAACAAGTTTACATTTAATAATTTGTCTTTGTAATGGGCTTATATTTATTTGCTTCTTACTCTGCTTCATGAATCTATAACTTTGTAAGACTCGAAGTATAGTTGCTGGTGAAGAGAGAAATTGTAACAACTGGACAGGTACATTGATGAGTAAGGCATAAAGGGATATAAATTAATGAAAGGATTAGTATAGACTAGACCAAGTGCAGACCCATTGGGCTTGCTCCCCCAACGCAAGATTCCACCACTCACCCATTCCCCTAACACAAGTCGTTCCCCCAACGCAATATTGCACCACTCACGCATAACCTCCAACTGCGCAGGTGCGGCTCATTTCTCCTCATCCCCCAGCATTCCCTCCTCCTCCTCTTCACACTCCCTCTTCAATCCCTAGAGAGGGAAGGGGATAGAGAGGGAGGGGTGGTGGAGAGGGGGGTAGAGTGGGATTGGGGGGCTAGAGAGGGGGGCAGAGAGGGAGGGGGTAGAAAGGGAGAGGGGGAGAGGGGGATGAGGTAGAGAGGGAGGTGGGTATAGAGGGAGGGGGAGGGGGGTAGAGGGAGGGGAGTAGGGAGGGAGGGTAGAGGGAGGGGAGGGGGTAGAGAGGGAGAGCAGCAGAGAGGGAGGGGGTAGAGAGAGAGGGGGGTAGAGAGGATGGGAGTGAGGGTAGATAGGGAGGGGGCATCTCCCTCCTCAAATCCCCACCCCCCATCTCCCTCTACCACTCCACTCCAAGCCCATCTCCCTCCTCCTCATTTCCCTCACCCTCTTCCCATTCCCTGCCCCAGGACCTACCCAGGTCATGGAGCATCGCCAGGGCCTGGAATTCGGCCTGGTTCTCATACTCGGCTTGGCCCTGGCTGTAGACTCTAGCCGTGGGCTCGGCTATCGCCTGGGCTCCAGTGTGCTCGTCCCTGACCACGGATCCAGGGTCGCCCTTGGTTCCAGTGGCGGCTTCTTTTTCGGCCCCAGTCACGGCCCAATTCCACGCCCTGGGCTCAGCTCTCACTCCAGCTCCAGCACCACCCTCCCCATTGGGCGTCGGACGCCAGCAGTGGCCGCCACGCAAGTGCGCTGGACTGCCCCTCCCTCCCGGAGTGTCCCATCCTGCCTTGCGAATACATTGTGACGTCACTCAGGTTTTTTTCCCGAAATGGGTGAGTTTTCTGGCTTTTTAAAAAACTTTAAATGATTAAAAAGTCCGGAAATATAGGTGGGAATGCGACGGGAAGATGTTTATCGCCTCGACGGGGAAAATGTGAGCAGGATGTGTGAAAATGGGATGGCTGTAGCCTAGCCTTTTGAAGAAAATAGGAAAATAGGAAAAAATTTACACAGACTCACAGCCACAAACAAGACGAAGAGTTTTAGTATTATATAGATAGATAGGAATAATGGCTGGTATATTGTGATGGCCTGTTTCTATGTCCCTATGACATGAGCAAGATAATGAATGTGCCCTTCTAATCGGACTTGTGCAGGACTTCTAATCGGACTTGTGCACATTCCAACTCTGTATGTATGATAATGCAAATACACTTCAATTTGTAAGGCAATGACACATAATTAAATCATTAGCATTTCAAATGGCCACATTGGTACTATTTGATATGGCCATTAAAAAAGCTGTAGGTTATATGTCACAAAGATTTATTTTGACTGTTCCAAAACTGGCAGCCAGGACAGGACCATGGTAGTTGTTGGGCAGGTTCATTCTTGACTCCAATTCTAGGTATTCCTTATCAAAATCATTCCGATTATTTCGGTGTTTCTTTGGCTGGTGAATTAATGACAGGAAATAAAGGTAAAATACACATTCTACTGGCCCGTCATAGAATCATGCAGCACGAAAGCAAACCCTTCAAACCACCAAGTGTCCATCAATCAGCAAGCAGCAATTTTCACAATTTTCTCAAATCCTATTAAATAATCCCACATTCATATCAACCCCCCAGTTTCTATCAATCATCCACACTCCAGGGACATTTTGCAGTTGCCAATGATTCTACCAACACAGTCACCTAACAGGATGAAAATAACTCTTCCTTGATGCCAAGATACAGAAGAAGAAATAAAGGAGAGAGAAAAACCTGGTTGCATTCAAGTCAGTGAATACATAGACGTAGAATGACCCCTTTCTGAATCTTGTAATAGAATCATCATTAATTTAAGGTAGTTTTCTCAATTTAGTCAACAGGAACCGTTGCTGAATTGTAAATAATTACAATTCAGCAATAGGAACAAGCAGCCTTTATGCTGCAAACAAGTCAGTAATTTGACTCCTTATCTTGTGCAAACCAAAAGTTGATACTGATTTGTTAATCTCATGTGGCACATTTAGTCTTGGTCAGCAGCATGTCTATGTGGTAATAAACAGCACATGAGCAACTTGCACAGAGTCACTGGAACATTTGGGAAGAAATAAAGAATATGAGAATCATATAAAAGATTACAAAGTCAACATTGAACCAAATTTGTGTCATAAACAATCAAAGTGACTATACTTTGGATATTGTGTACATTTTCTCGTGGCCGTTATACAACAATGGATATTGTAACTAATGAAGGTTGACAAGAAGATTGAAATGATAAAAAGATAGGATTGATTACTGGGAAATAGATGAGAAATAGAAAATAAATGAGAATTCATGTGCTTAAAGCATTTTGGATCCTAAAAGAATTGCATAATGTAAAAATAATTCTGTTCTAGCATTTTGCTTGGAACAATAGAATTAGGGTACTTTCGGCATTGGCAGGGAGATGCACAAAAGTGATTTATAGAAATATTTTTTCTGTTAGCCATTGGTGCTGCCATGTAACAGTTCTACTGGAAATAGACTTGATTCTTTCAAATGTAGAGGTTGAACTCTTTCCCACAAAAAAATTATAATGCAATATATGAGTAAGTTGAGATCATGTCATGTAAACTATAACATGCTTGGAAGGAGCAAGTGACCTTGGATCTTGAGTGCTCAAAGCTGTCCATGCTCAACTTTTGAGTCTATTCAAAACCTATTCTGATTTACGAGAATAGGTTAAATCCTTTATCAGACTTGACTGTTTGTCAGACTTGACTTCCCTCAGATGCTGGCTCCTGAAATGCTTCCTGGCTTCTGTGGATGAAGGATTTTTCTCTTCCTCGCCTACTTATTGACCAATGTTTCAATAGCCTTACTGGTCTATTGTGATACCTGTCTTGTTGCTATTGCATCAACAAAGCTTCAGAGAGCTTCAGGGACTGAAGGGAGCTTCAAGCTGGCTTTTATCGTCACTTGACTAGATTTTATGAAATTGGTCAAATGCCATTAGTAATAGTTTATTTCAGAAATCATGTTAATAAATCACAATACAAATGTTGTTTGTTACCTTTATGGGGTCAAGATCTCAATGCACATTTTCCAGTGACACCCATTTTAGCTTCCTTTATCTGTCAAAGATTATTGAAGAGCGCCACAATGCTAAATAGGGTTAAGAGGGCAAACTAAGAACATTATTGTATCGGAAATAAGTGTCCATGGCTCAAACTTGTGAGTGTTGAATTAGAAATGAAATCAGAATTAATTTCTTCACACCTAGAGCAATTTACTCTTGAAATAGACTTGCATATCATATTGTGGGGACAGGATACAATTGGCAATCTTTCTTTCCAAAACTTTCTTACTCCAGTACTTTTTTGTTACTTTCCGGACAGTTGGACTAAGATAGTTTAATTGCTGATATTTTTCTTATTTCTCATATAAACAGTAGTTGAGAAACTTAAGAATTGCCAGCAAGTTGGTATTGATCTAAAGCTTTATCTATAAATGTGCTTGTTGTGTAAGATTTTTTGATTCTACTTTATTTACACTCACAAACATCCAGCAAATTAACTTGTACTGTTGTCACATAAGCAGATTAGAAGAAAAGAAATTGGGCTTCAGTTAATAATAATATAATAATAATATATTTTATTGTCATTGCACAGAGGTACCTGAGATTTGGCATGCAGCTTTCATCCAGTGTAATAATTTAATTAATCAAAAATGTAGACACCCAGAGAAACAAAAAAACACAGTAAATCAGTATAAAGTGCAAATGGTCTGTGCCGGGTTGATGTGCGACGTGACCATCCGAGGGAGACAGTTCATAGGGGGGGCGGGCACTCAGCAGGGCCGGTTCAGAGCAGCTATAGTTCTGGGGATTAAGCTGTTCCTAAGTCTGGAGGTGCGGGCATAGAAGGCCTTGTAACGTCTGCCGGATGGTAGAAGTTCAAACAGACTATTGCAAGGGTGTGAGGAGTCTTTGTGAATGCTGACGGCCTTCCTGAGGCACCGTGTATTGTAGATGCCCTCCAAGGCTGGTAGCTGTGTCCCAATTATCTTCTGCGCTCTGTGGACGACCCTCTGAAGAGCTCCCCTCTCCGCCTCCATGCTGCTGAGATACCACACAGAGATGCCATATGTTAGGATGCTCTCTGTGGTGCAGCGGTAGAAGGTTGTCAGCAGCTGTTGAGGCAGACCAGTCTTTTTCAGTGTTCTCAGGAAGAACAGTTGTTGCTGTTGACCACCGCAGTGGTGTTGGTGGACCATGTGAGGTCCTCTGAAATGTGTGTGCCCAGAAACCAAAAGCTGGACACTCTCTCCACACTGTTCCCGTTGATAAAGATTGGAGTGTATTCCCCATTATGTGTCCTTCTGAAGTTGATAATCAGCTCCTTGGTCTTAGAGGTGTTTATGGACAGGTTCTTATTAGAGCACCAGTCCGCCAGGTGTGATCACCGTTGTGTCGTCTGCAAACTTGACAATTATGTTGGTGTCGAATGCAGGAACACAGTCGTGTGTGAAGAGGGAGTAGAGCATGGGGCTCAGTACACAGCCCTGTGGTGTGCCGGTGCTCAGGGTTATAGTGGAGGACAGGTGCAGCCCCAGTCTCACTGCCTGTGGTCGCTCCATCAGGAAAAATTTAGGATCCAGCCACATATCGACGAGCTGAGGCCCAGCTGGTGGAATTTGGTGGTGAGCTTGGTGGGGATGACTGTGTTGAAGGCAGAGCTGTAGTCTATGAAAAGCATCCTCACATACATGCCCTGTCTTTCATGGTGAGTCAGGACAGCGTGAAGTCAGAGAGATGGCACCCTCTGTGGATCTATTTGCCCGGTATGAAAAATTGATGTGAGTCCAGTGAGGCAGGGATGCTGGATTTGATGTTTGAGGGGACCAGCCTTTCAAAGCACTTCATGGATACTGGTGTTAAGGCAACCGTCTTAATTTTTGTTAAGGCAACCGTCTTAAATATTTGTCTTTTTCGGCACCGGCACTCTGGTAGCTGACTTCAGGCACTTGGGGACCATTGCCAGAGATAGAGACAGGTTAAAGATCCTCGTGAATACCTCAGCCAGCTGTACAGCACAGTCCTTAAGTACCCATCCTTGGACTCCGTCCGGGTCTGCAGCCTTGCGTGGATTGACCCTTCGCAGAGCGCACTGTATATCCTGTGCGCTCAATGTTAAGACCTGTCCCTCCGCCAGAGCTGGGGTTATTCCACTCCTGGTGGTGTTGCCAGTTTCGAAGCGGACAAAGAAGGTGTTAAGCTCGTTGGCCATTGTGATATCACTGTGGGGGCAGACGGGGCTGCTCTTGTAGTCAGTGATGTCCTTGACACCCTGCCACATGCTTCTGGTGTCCGCGGTATTGAAGTGGTCTTCCACCCTTTGCCTGTGGGTGTCTTTGGCCCTTTTTATACCTTTGTTCAGGGCACTGTATGCTGAAGTGTCACTGGATTTAAAGGCATTGTTGCATGCCCTTAGCAGATTCCGTACCTCCTTGTTCATCCACGGTTTCTGGTTTGGGAATATCTTTATTTTCTTGTCCACTGTGACAGTCTCCACACAGCAGTTGATGTAGGAGAGCACAGTGGATGTGTACTCCTCCAAATCTACCTCTGTACCACAGGTTGCCTGTTGTGCAAACAGTTCCCAGTCGGTGCAATCAAAGCAGTCCTGAAGTTGTAGGGTGGCGTCCTCGGGCCATATTTTGACTGTCTTTATTGCCGGTTTGGTCTTGTTGATGAGGGGTTTGTATGCAGGCAGTAGAAACAGTGAGAGGTGATCAGATTGTCCCAGGGTTGGGCAGGGGAGAGCTTTGTATGTGTCCTTGATGTTGGTGTACACTTTATCCAGCGTGTTTGAGCCCCTGGTAGGGCACTGCACATGCTGGTGGAATTTGTGGAGTGCAGATCGTAGGTGCAGTTACTCTAAGGTTACAGTTCCGATGAACTATTTCCAATCTTAAGTTCCTCAAATAGAGCCCACAGGAAGGGAAAGAATGGGATAAGAAGGTCACTGTGACATGCAACCCTTCTTTAATAGCGAAGAGGAGAGCAGGAATATAATAGAACGGTTTGTTTTCACGGAGAAAAGTGAGAGGACAGTCTATGACTAGTGTTGCCTTGGTTGGCTGGTATCCAGCTTGCGGAAATTGTGTTCAGTGTAGACAGATGTTTGAAGGCAAATAATACTATACCAAACGTGTAATTATGTTTGCTGACTATGATTAAGGCTGCATCTCATATAGGGGTGATAAAGCAATCTTTCAAAATGCAAATATTAATCTTGGAAAACAGCTTTCCTTCCGGCCAGTAACTTTTACATTTCTGCATGAACACAACTCCCCAGAGATTGCTTGTGTTTCTGGAGCAAGGACTCTGATCAACTTATTGGTTTATGCTATTCAGTTACTAAAACTCAATCCTCTTGCTTAGGCAAGGCATTGCTGGGAGTTCATGTGTTTTCCGTACTCACTCTGCATGCCCAAATAGCTTACAGCAAAACCTGGCCAACAGAGGATTTTGTTGAGAAGTAATGTTATTGCAGTGAGAATAATATTGCAGTGGACTGGGAGATGCAAGGGTTATGGGAATATTATGCTGTAGTACCGTTTAGATGAGAGGTTAGGCACCAATCTTCTGTGTACTTGCACCTGCATAATTTAACAACTTTGCACTTGCATAATTTAAAACCAGCAAAGAACTCCACAACAGTTTCTCATTTTAAAGAAGTGTTCAGGGGCTTGAATTCACTCGCCCTTGAAAACAGATTCAGGAATTGCAATTGCAGGTAACCCACATCCACTGATGCAATGTTGGCAATATGCCAGCCTAGTGTTTAGCAATATGCCAGCTCACGACCAGTCACTATATGAACCTTTATTTTGTTTCCATTTCCAGCACCCGCAGTTTTTTGTTCCACCTACTAACCTTTCATCGGCTGGATTGGGGATCCAATAATGTGAATGGCCCCTTCCAGCTAAAGTTACCCTGGAACTCTTGAAGAAGAGATCAGTATACCTGAAGCAGATGCTGGCAGCAATTGTGCAAAGCAGTAACAATGGAAATGCACTCACTTAATATTACACACATAATCACCTGTTCAGATGCTGACCTTGCAAGGGAATCTGGAGGAGTAATGGAGCATTAAGTAATGTGAGATCCTGGGGTGGAGGATGTTCGGGACAATAAACTTGAGTGGTGCCAGCTCAGCAGATGGCAAGTATACACATAAGGTTTCATTGCCAGGAATTCATATTTCAAATTAGTGTCAGTAGGTAAGAAGGTTAAATGGATCGGGACAATCTAATACTTTCTGTATGGGAAGCCTATAAATAAAGGCACAATATTGGGCACACTGATGATTCTACCATCAGTTTGGGAGAGGGCTTTGTGAGGTACTGGGAATATACATCTCCGGTATAGAAGAGTTGGCCACTTCCATCTCCATGCTTGTGCACTGTACCATATGACAATTTTTTACATCCATTCCAAGGGAGTGCACGAGAATGCACCTGGCAGTACAGATTCAGCAGAAAGTCTTTCAATATTTGTGGCAACAGCTGGAAATAATCCACTCGTAACTCCATGGTAGATATCACAAGAGTGGGAATACTTATCAAGATTAATAAAGAGTATTGACATGTATATCAAACACATGAGGACAGAACTGGTGGCAAATCATCTTTACACGCTCGCCTGCATACTTCCAGTGGATATTCACAATGTACGCACTATGGCATACTGAGCATTTTGTGCTATCTGCACCAAGTAATAAAATATTAGAGTGTGCACTTGTTCCAAGGATACCATATTTAGAGCCCCGAAGTTGCAATTGGCAATGCCAATTTGTTGTCATTAATGTTTGAAGGTGGTAAAAAGAGCTGCCTTTTTAGCACGAAGACGTAAATATTTATTCTGGCACTGGGAACATTTCTTACGTTTGTTTTGAACCACTGAAGATGTCCTCATATCCATACAAAAATGTAAACTAGCACACCCCGTTTCTGATAAATCCCACCTGTTTTGTATTTTGTGGAGAGTGATCATTTAAAGTTTATCACATTTGTTTTCTCTCAATGTAGAATATTACTCTGAGGTGGATATCAAATTTTCCTGTGCGATGTATTTCATGCTAAACTAGGTAAAAGCATAACTTTAAAAAAAAAACAAGGATGGCAAAGGAATATCGAAAAAAGCAGAATAAACATTGACTATTCATAAAAAATGTGCGCTTGAAATTTACATCATATATATCGACCACACGGCCCAATTAATCAATAATGCTTTGTTTCTCCACCCACCCTCTACATCAACATCCTCTCTGCCTTATATGCTTGTCAGTTTGTCATTAAAGGTGCCTCATCTACAGCATGTTGTTGCAAATGACACATTCTAACAAGTTTCTTGATTTAAAAAAAGTCTCTTGAATTCCCTATAAGATCTATCTGGTTTAGGACTGCTTAACAATTATACACTTTCTTTTGCACAGGAGCTGGAGGTCGGTGAATCTTCAAACACTGAGCCTACTGCCTGGAATCACTGCCAGTATTGTTTGTAAAACTATATTTACCTCGGCCAGATGCAGGGGTCGAACTTGATGATGCCGTGCACTTTGGAGTTAATCAGCGAGGAGGAACAAGGCTCTGCCAAGGTAGCTAAATGTTGGCCATTACTGTTGCAAACAATGACTTTTGCCAATATGATTTAGCTCAATGTGTTTCTAATGCAATAGGATATTCAGTGAAAACCTATAATCAGTTCAACAAATAGAAGATGTTGTACGTTTAAGTAAGAAATAAATTGATTTGAGAATTTTAGGTTTTGATAGAATTGCAGACTTTTGCCAATTTAAGTTGGGATTCTTTCAATTTTTTTTCACAGAGAATGCTTGATAAAATCCTTACTATTACTGCTTGAACTATGTGCATGTCTTTAATATCCTGTTTATTGAAGGTTTGACCTTTCCCTGTCACTCGACAAAAGAATACATAACTAACATACTCTGTGAGCCTCTTGGCAACAGATTTCCTACATTTATTTCCTACAGTTGTCCCCTCGACAGTGATAGACACAATAACAATTCCAGGGGCAGAACACTCACAAATGCAAATCAAACATTTTTATCTCAATGTCTTGAATTTTTAGAGTGGGTGAAGTAACTGTAACTGTTGGAATAGAGGGCTTCACATGATTTGTTAAAGCATTTCTTAAATATATTCTACAAATACATACTGCATCTCCATGATGCAAGCTAGTATTTTTAAATAAATAGGTAAACAGAATTACCAATAATGATCAAAAATCAGTTGTTTCAGTTTAACCAATGGAAATACCAGTTACAATTAAATGTAACCACGTTATGATGGATTTATTTTGCAATTTTTTAAAATAACATGCACATTACATCAGATTATCATAATTTATTATTAATTTTTCCTATCTGCATACTAGATTTACCCAAGACGTTTTAGCAAGACATAGCTTGCTATTTTGTAGGACAGAGGAATAGTTATTTAGTAAGCAATAATGTTTTAGAATACTTGATTTGGATACCTGGGAAAGTAGTTAATTTGGTCATTAGAACCTACCCCTAAAGTTGTTGTGGTGCATTTAATGTTTCTCCTCCTTTCAATGCCAGCTTATGCAATTTTGCCATGAGATACCAGTATGTTTAAAGCACATTCAACAAGGAAATTGAACACCTGAAATGACTCAACCCAAAATATCACTTATGCATGTTCTCGTAATTCTGCCTGACCTGTTGAGTTTCTTCAACACCTTGTGTCCTATTGTGACACAACAATACTTTGATTAAAAAGGGGATAAATGGAGTAAATAAGTTGTGAGTGATTTGTTGTAATGGATTTTTTTTTACCACTTAAATCTACATGGGAAACTACACTACCATTTTCTCTTAGCCTTTATACTCATGCCCCCATTCTATATGTTTTTTTGTTTGTTTTCTTTCAAAATAACTTGATTTAGAATATTATTGAAAAAGTTAAATTAAAGTGTCTCCCTTGCTGTCCAGGATGTACTTCATCCCTCTAGTTCCCATTGATCCCAGATGATCTTCAGCACATCAGCTGATACCATGTGTTCCCAAGTAGGCCCAAGTACGATTGACATCTTTAAAGCTTTCTCAGGGAGATTGTTGATCAAACTGCCTACATAGAAATGATATCAATGCAAAGGGTATAAAATGACCTGCAGTTATGTCAATTGATTTTGACAAGTGATTTAATATTTTGTAAGTTCAAACGATATCTTCAAATATTGATGAGTACAATATGCTATTCACTCTTATACCAATCTAGCTGGGAATCACTCTAACCCATTTAGACGGGGAGCATTAAGTAAACACAGCTATTTATTGAGGCAGTGTAATTTTATTTAAGCTTTTACAAACAAATGCTCTAATAGGTAACCCACGTGTCAGGTTTTCTTAAGGTAGTAGCAACTCACCAACTTAAATGAAGCAATTGTTCTTTGAAGATGATGGATTTGTATCACTTTAATACCCACAAAGGTAACAGTAAGTCACTGCAACACACATAGCAAAATAAAAATAGCAAACATCAAAGAAACTCATCAAATAAAAACAGAAAATAGCAGAAACCCTCATCAGGCAGGTAACATTTATGGAAAGAGAAGCAGAGTTAACTTATCAAGTCAGACCGTGTCAAATGTTGTGCCTCTATTTAAGAAGGGCTGTTAGGAAAAGCTTGGGAATTACAGGCCAGTGAACCTAACATCTGTGGTCGCAAAGTTACTAGAGAGTATTCTGAGGGATAAGATTTACAAGCATTTAGATACATGTATATAGATGAACAAGGGCTGATGAGGAATAGTCAGCATTGCTTTGTGCGTGGGTGATCATGTCTCACAAATTTGATTGAGTTTCCTTAAGATGTGGCCAAAAAGGTTGATGAGGGCAGAGATCTAGACATTGTATATATTGGTTTCAGCAAAGCATTTTTTTTTTTAGAGTTACAGCATGGAAACAGGCACTTTGACACACCGAGTCCGCAACGACCAGCGATACCCGCACATTAACACTATTCTACACACACAAGGGGCAATTTACACTTATAACAAGCCAATTAACCTCCAAACCTGTACGTCTTTGGAGTGTGGGAGGAAACCAAAGATCTCGGAGAAAACCCACGCACGGCACGGAATCTTTAACAAGATTCTGCATGGTAGGTTGCTCTGGAAGTTTAGATCACATGGGATCCAATGAGCGATTGCTGAATGAATAGAAAACTGGCTTCATGGAAGGAAGCAGAAGGTGATGGTGGAAGGTTTTTTTTTGGACTTGAGGCCTGTGATGAGTGGTGTGCCTCAGGTTTCAATGCTGGATCCATTGCTGTTTATCATCTATATTAATGATTTGGATGAGGACGTACAAGGCATGCTTAGCAAGTTTGCAGATAACACTAAAGCGGGTGGTATTGTAGATAGTGAAGGTGGTTGTCAAAAACTGCAGCAGGATCTTGATCGGTTGAGCAGTTAGGCTGAGGAATGGTTGATGTAAATTAATACAGAGAAATGTGAGGTGTTGCACTTTGATAGTTAAACAAGGGCAGGACCTACATAGTTAATGGCAAGGCTCTGGAGAGTGTTGTCGAGCAGAGGGATCTAGGAGTGCAGGTACATAGTCACAGGTGGAAAGGGTGGGAAAAAAGCTTTTGGCACATTGGCCATCATCAGTCAGAATAATGAGTATAGAAGCTGGGAGGTCATGTTACAGTTGTATAAGACATTGGTGAGGCCACATTTAGAGCATTGTGTTCAGTTTTGATCACCATCTTATAGAAAAGACATTGTCAAGGTGCAACGAATGCAGAAGATTTACGAGGAAGTTGCCAGAACTCGAGGGCTTGAACTATAGGGAGAGGTTGAGCAATTTAGGACTTTATTCCTTGGAGTGCAGGAGAATGAGAGTTGATCTTATGGAGGTGTACAAGATCATGAGAGCAATAGAATGAGTAAATGCACAGTCTTTTGAGGAAACGGTATGTTTGTGATTGAAGGTTGGAGGTAGTAGAAATTGTCAAAAATGGTCCTTTGAATGCAGGGGCTGTGAGGATAGCAAATTAAGGTGTGGGGATTCTCTGCTTTTCAGTAAGGAGGTGAGGAGGTAAGAGCAGAGGTTTGGGAAATCGATGGGATGTAGTGAAGGACTTCGCCAACCGTGGTAGATGGGAAGGCATAGTACAGGAAGAAGATAAACATAACAAGGAATCAACTCACCTGCTTTGAGCCTTCCCACTGTAGACTTGACACAATCATCAGCAATGGACATGATATTTTTAATTAAAAATGGAAATAAATCATTAGGAGATGGAGGGGACAGGAGGTGAAAGCCAGCTGTTGTTTCTGTTGCATTATTCAGCCTGACCTGCTGGGAATTGCCATTATTCTCTCTTTGTTTCAGATATTGTTTAGATGTCCAAACAGTGCATTGGGAAAGACACATAATTCCTAATCAACAATTCAGGTGTGAAAACTGCATTCATAATGAATTACCATTCCAATTTCAATAATTTTGTGAATCAAGCTAAGCTTCAAAAACAAGTAGAAACTATTTGATAATGGAATCAGCTGCTTTGGAAAAGAAAAGAAAATCAATGGACTCTGAATTGAGAAGGCTTAATTTTAACAGGTTGATTTTGTCTCCCTCCTAAGCTTCATGGTTGCCTCCAGGTTTGATAGAAAACTCAGTGCAGCCCATGGCCAATAAAGACTCTTTCGCAGAGGACGATCCTAACCTGCATGCTCCCATGTCAGAGCATAGCATGATACAGTGGTTATGTTATTCGATTACCCTAAACTCATGTTCAAAATGTGAGTTCAAACCCCACCTCAACATCTGGGGAATTGAAAGTCAGGAGATCAATTAAGTTTATTTTAAAGCTGGTAGCAGTAGCAGTGAAGCTTCTGGATTGTTACAGAATATAAACCCATGTGCTTCAGCACTGTCATCAGGGAAGCAAAGCTGCCAATCTTATGCAGTCTAACCTTTGTATGTTTTGGGTGGCTCCTTAATAACTGCTGACATACCGAGAAGATAGCACAATCCACAAGCTAATACGAATGGACAATCAATGTTGACTTTGTCAGTGACATCCACATACTGTGAACAAATACAAAAATGTTGAGACTAAAATTAAAAATAGCAACTTGGTTGAAACTTGGTGGACATATCTTAGCTTGGAAACAGATCATTCAATCCAACTTGTCTGTCACCCAACTCCAGTTGAGCAGCATTAATGTATTGTAGCTGTGTCAAACGCTGGTAGATGCCATGAATTTAAAACGACCTTTTTTTTCTATTTTCAATTTCTGACAATGGGTCTGAGACATTAACTCTGTTTCTCTTTCCACAAAGGCTGTGCTACCTGCTGAGTCTTCCCAGCATTTTCTGTTTTATTTCTGGAATCTATTTTCATCCTGAAGACACTGCAGAATAAGCCATGTGGCAGGGAACAAACTCAACGATTTTCTGCATTGGAGTCTGCCAACTTATATGAACTCCGAAAAAGTTATTCATATATCTTGGGAACATTCAATGACCTGTCATCATAAGGTCAGAAGTAGTTTTTTACTGATGGTTGCACAATGTTTACAACTCGTCCAAAGATAAAACATTATGCTTTTTTGTGGCAGGATCTGGTCAACAGTTATGTATGAGCTGATACGTAACAAGTAACCCATATAATACAAATGTGTCTGGTAATGACTATATCATGCAAGATTCAAATCCTTGACATTTAACGACATTTCCAAATCCCTATCATCAATATGCTGGTAATCATCAATGACTAAGAACATAGATGGATCAGCCACATTAAAATTGTGGCTACAAGAACAGGCACAAAGCTGACTATTCTTTAGCAAATAACACATCTTGTGTGCCCTAGGGCTTTCAACTGCCTGCAAGGTGCAAGGCAAGAGTGTGATGAATTACTCTCCTTTGCCTGGATGC
Source organism: Okamejei kenojei (assembly GCA_035221665.1). Taxonomy (NCBI): domain Eukaryota; kingdom Metazoa; phylum Chordata; class Chondrichthyes; order Rajiformes; family Rajidae; genus Okamejei; species Okamejei kenojei. Next base: position 67,499,154 of record CM069139.1, read on the forward strand.
GTGCTTAACACCTTGCAGGACAAAGCAGCCAGTTTAATTAGCAACCAATCCACCACCAGTGCACCTTGACAACATTGTGCGACATTTACAAAATGCTCAACATCAGAATGACTAGCATCACCCCACAACTTCTACCCCCAGAAAGGAATATTGTATTCAGCAAGTTCCTATCCAGCTCACACACCATCTTGACTTGGAAATATTTCACTCAGTCCTTCATCATCATTGGACTTAAATCTTGGAAAACATTACCTGGCAAAATAAATGCTCACCATACCAGTTAAGTCTGCACCCTTGGGACCCCAACCATTATATAGCATTCAATGGACAATGTCTCAGCTTACAATTAGAAACATTGAAAATAGGTGCAGGAGGAGGCCATTCGGCCCTTCGAGCCAGCACCGCCATTCATTGTGATCATGGCTGATCGTCCCCAATCAATAACCCGTGCCTGCCTTCTCCCCATATCCCTTGATTCCACTAGCCCCTAGAGCTCTATCTAACTCCCTCTAAAATCCATCCAGTGATTTGGCCTCCACTGCCCTCTGTGGCAGGGAATTCCACAAATTCAAAACTCTCTGGGTGAAAAAGTTTTTTTCTCACCTCAGTCTTAAATGGCCACCCCTTTATTCTAAGACTGTGACCCCTGGCCCATTTTTCCTGCATCTAGCGTCCAGTCCTTTTATAATTTTATATGTTTCTATAAGATCCCTCCTCATCCTTCTAAACTCCAGTGAATACAAGCCTAATCTTTTCAATCTTTCCTCATATGAAAGTCCCGCCATCCCTCTTTACTCATATACTGAAATTGCCTTGTTATGAAGCAATTAAGCAAACTTCAAGCTTCTGCCTTGACAGCTTAGACTGTTGCACTTGTGGATGTGGACTACAGTTTTCAAAGTGCCTTGGAGACTGATGCAACAGTCCTTCATCAGATTGCTTTGATTGCTGATGTTGTATTGCTAGAAGTGGCTCATTTTGCACAAATCTGCAGTTTCCTCTCAGGATAGCTGCATTTGCCTTCCAGTTACTTCAACCCTGCTAGTGCTGTTGTGCTCATCTGTCAGCCAAACAGCCTAACCTGCAAAATGCAATTCATAGCCAGGCTCCAGAGGCACAGACTGCTCAAAGACACCATCCATCTGTGGTGTTCTCCACAGAAAGCAGCAATCTTCTACCATCGAAACACCATGTGAAATGTTTTATTGTTGCTTGCTATCCATTCAACAAAAAGACTATGCATGTTTACAGTCAAGCCGTCTACAGGATAAAGCGAGTAACATTGGTGCAAGATAAAGTCCAGAAAAGTCCGATTAAAGATAGTCTGTAGGTCTCCAATGAGGTAGATGGTAGGTATCACTGAGGTAGATGAGGTATCACTGACTCGATCATGTTCAAGTCAGTGATAGGATGGTTCTGTTGCCTGAAAACAGCTTGGACGAAACTGATCCTGAATCTGGAAGTATGCGTTTTCACATTTCTGTACCTCTTGCCTGGTGCAATGCTTCCACACCTCAAAAAAAAAGTCCTTAAATAGAAACCCAAATTTCCTGGAATTTGATATTTCCTGAAATTTTCAAAAAAGCTTCCTGCATGCTATTTGTTGTTGGGTTTTTTGCGGGTGCACGTTTACAACACAAAGAAGAACAAGGCAAAATAGATCTCTGTAACTATACCATATCTGCCTGCTTCCGTTACTTGTACAGTGTTATGCAAGGCAGCTTTCATTGCCTCTAACAGCTTTCGTTGTCTTTGTTTTTTCAACCTGCTCTCATGTGTCTCAATCTCTGCTCTCTCTCTCCCACTCTCCCTCCCTCCCTCTCTAACTCCCTCTCTCTCCCTCCCACCCTCCTCTCTCCCTCTTCATCCCTTCCTCCCTCTCCCTCCCTCTCCCTCCCTCACTTCCTCTCTCCCTCCCTCTCTCTCTCCCTCTCTCTCCCTCCCTCCCTCTCTCTACCTCCCTCTTTTCCTCCCTCCTTCTCTCCCTCTATCCCTTCCTCTCTCCCTCTCTCTCTCTCCCCCATCTCTCTCTCCATCCCCTTCTCTCTCCCCCTCTCTCTCCCCCTCCCTCTTTCTCTCCCTCCCCTTTCCATCCCTCCCATTTCCCTCTCTCTCTTCTCTCTCTCTCTCTCTCTCTCTCTCTCTCCCCTTCCTTTTTTCTCCCCCTCCCTCTCCCTCGCTACCCCCCTCTCTTTCCCTCTCTCCCTCCTCCCCTCTCTCTCCCTCTCTCCCTCCACCTCCCTCTTTACTCCCTCTCCCTTTCCCTCCCTCTCTCTGTTTCTTCCTCCCTCTATATCTCCCCTTCCTTTTTTCTCCCTCTCCCTCTTTCTCCCTCTCTCCCTCCTCCCTCTCTCCCTCCCTCTCCCCCCACTCTCACTTCCCTCTCTCTACCCCTCTCTCTCTCACTCTCTCCAACCCTCCCTCCCTCTCTCGGCCCCTTGAGCCCATCCACCGTTCTGTAAAATCAAGGCCAATCCCAATGTAACTGCAATCCCAGACCACTGGTAACTTTTCACCATTAGGCCTACCCAGAATTCTACCACTGCCTGAAAAATAATCAATGGCTCAACTTCCACTGTGAAAGAGAATCCCAAAGACTAATTGTTATACGAGAACTTTCCTGAACAGTCTGTGACCTATAGCACTGTGGCCATAGCGCTATGTTTCAAGCCCATATCGCTCCCGCCGGCAGCGCTATGTTTAGAACCCATAGCGCTGCAGCCGACAGCTCTTTGTTTAAATTCCCACGTGTTAAACTGACAGTGTCTGTTTTACCTTTGAGCGCTAAACCGGCAGTGCTGTGTGTATTACCTTTACACCCCTTCGCTGGCCGGATGCGGATATTTCCCGAAATTTCCCGAAAGTATTCAATTTCCCTAAAATTACCCGAAGAGACCAGAATTTTGGGTAATTTCCTTCAAAGTGGAAACACTGGCCTGATGGGAGAGGGGAGAAAAGGGAGTGTCTCCATTAGGTGGTGCCACCTCAGTGGCTGCCTCACCAGCAGCTCGATGGTCGTTTTACCCTTTTTGTTTTGTTAGTGTGCCTAAATGTGTTTTTAATGTTTTAATGTTTCTTAGTATGCCTTGTGTGGGGGGTGGTGAGGGGGAATAGGGGGAAACTGTTTTTCAGTCACTTACCTGGACGGAGATGCGTCTTTTCTCCGTGTCGCATCTTCAACCTCCCCTCTTGCGGCCTACCAACTGGATTGGCGTGGCCTTTCCTACCGGAGACCAGCCCAGAGCTTCTGCAGCAGGCACAGCACGGAATTGCCATCATGGAGGGGGCGACCCCTTGCCGGGGATCGCCAGTGTTGGAGCTCCAGAGTGTTGGGCCTGCTAACTTCAACCCTGTGGAGCTGTGGTCTGTGGAGTTTCTAGCCGCGGGCGCGGCGCTGTCTTTAACATCGCAGAGTGGGGCGATCCCTTGCCGAGGATCGCCAGTGTTGGAGCTCCGTCCAACGGGGCCTGTGGACTTCAGAAGCCGTGGTCTCTGGTAAGAAGCAGCCGATTCGGAAACCAAGCCGCAGAGTGTGTGTTCCGATTCGTTCCTACGCCAGAGTTTCGATCATCCCGGCAAGAGGTCTGTACATCTGCGGAGGGTTCAAAGGCCCCGATCACGGGTGAACAAAGATGAAGATGACTGAACTTTATTGCCTTCCATCACAGTGAGAAATGTTGATTCCACTGTGGTGGATGTTTATGTTAAACTCTATTGTGTATTGTGTTCTTTTTTTTTGTATGGCTGTATGGTAACTCAAATTTCACTGTACCAATTGGTGCATGTGACAATAAATGTGAACTTGAACTTGAACATGAGACTCGTCTTTGATTATGCTGGTGGCCTTGCCGAGGCAGCGTGAAGTGTAGATGGTCCATGAAAGGGAGGTTGGTTTCTGTGATGGTCTGGGCGACCTCCACAACTCTCTGCAATTTCTTGCAGTCTTGGATGGAGCTATTCAAAAACCATGCTGTGATGCATCCCAATAAAATGCTTTCTACCATACATCTATAGAAATTGGTGAGAGTTATTGGAGATATGCCAAACTTGCTAAGCATTCCAAGGAATTCGGCATTGGTGTGCTTTCTTGGCAATTTATGCACCAAAATAACTAGCCATGTCATAAGTGGATAGCCTTTGTTTGCTTTGATTTGCTCTGGTGGCTCATATTATAGATGTCACTGTTGGCTGGTGCAAATTGTAGGTATTGTGACTGCTGTTGGGAAAGAGGACATTGACCAATGTTGTGCATGGCCTGTACTAATCCACTAGCGAAACAAAGAGCAACTTTAGTCCTTTGCTGAGGCATATTTCTGAGTTGGCATGCAAAGAGCACATGTGACTTATTTTTGAATACTATGTCAGCACCATGGAAAAACTGTATATCTTGCAGAGCCTTTGTTTATCGTGTCATAGAGTTGTACAGCACAGAAGCAGGTATTTCAGCCGACCACGTCCATCCTGACCTTTAAGCCCATCTGCACTAAAATTGCCTGCATTAGGATTGTATCCTTCTATGCCTTGCTTATTTAAGTGTCCATGTAAATGACTATTAAACATCATAATTCTATCCGATTCCACCTCCTCCTCGAGCAGTATGTTCCAGATATCAATTACTCTCAAATTACCACTAAGGTCCCCTTTAAGCCTTTTACCTCTCACCTTAAAACTATGCCCACTAGTTTTGGATATACCTGGAGCTTTCTGGCAATTGAGAGGGAAATGTGTGGACTCTCTTCATACAGACATGAGCTGGAACAATGGAAGATGTTGCACATGTCCTCCAGTTCCTGCATGGAAGGAGCTCCATGTCAAAAAACTGATTGTGACTGTTAACTTGGTGACCATTGGTTTGTGATCCATAAGGTCATCATGGTAATTGCAGCAGATGGTAGATTTCAGTGAGGATATTCTTATGCATGTGCAGATGGATATGCACTCGCTGAGAAGGACCACAAAGGACATGTCTTGTTTTTTTGCTGTGTGATTCTAAAACTGTAATTTTAAAACAATGGAATCGAGGAATACTTTGTCATTAAAATAATGTTTGACATCATAAAGAAGCCAAAAATAAATCAGTCAACCCAGGAAAAGGTTGGACTCCATTTAACAAAGATGCCCAACTTGGGAAAATGGAATGTAAACAATATTATGATTGAGCTGAACCAATTATATAAAGCTGATGTTGAAAAGCATGGTACTCCATGGGTTTTATTCATGATGGGCCTTTTCATTTGGAGCCAGTTTTAAAGAGCATCACTTTTGTGCAGAGTTGAGTATCATTTTTTTAGCGCAGACATAAGAAACAGCAGATGCCGGAATCCTTAGCAAAAATAAAGTGCCGGAGGAACTCAGCGTGTAGGCAGTATGGAGTGAATGAACAGATGGCGGTTTGTGTCAGGACTCAGACTATTTTTTAATGTTGTTTGCATTCAGGTCATTGGTAAAGGAATGCATCTTGCAGCTGGAACATCAGCAAGGAAATTCTGCCTACAAACAAAACACCACCCTGTGAATAAAGATTTCTCCACCCCCAGCAATAGCATTTGATTCATTTTTGATGAACTTCATTTTGAAACAACATAAACAATGAAGGTTTCATTTTGATGAACTTTAAGGATATAATTATTTTACGAAATGCAGACCTTCAGCAGTGCCTACCCCATTTTGCATTGGTCTCAACCATCCCAGTTGACTTGCATTGCCAGGGATCTAACTAAATGTCGCCAATTTTGTTTCAGCTTCCTACGATGAACTTGGAGAAATAACAAATATGTCTAAAACAGTTCACCAAATTAGACGATTTCAGTAACTCTTGTGGAACTTATTTTGCAGCAGGAAACTAGGATTCTTCATATACATGTCACTAAGCATAATGTCACTCCATGCGCTGTTCTCTTTCCTGGGCGTGATGTTGTATTTCCAACCACAGAGTTGTTGTGCAGTTGAAAAATGACTCAACCTTGTGGAGAGTAATATTCTCTAAGTCTTAGCATACTTTCGGCAATAGTGCAATCCCCAAGATTCATTTCAATGTTAACTTCTAATTAACTTAAGGAACATCTGGCTATTACTTGCCTCATTTCTGCTGAAACCTGGCGGTGAAAAAGCCTAATACACAACCTGCATTTTGTCATCTTTGAGTTCTGTGACTTTCTGCGACTTTGATTTGATTCGATTCAATTTATTGTCATTGTCTTCAAGTAAGAGACAACAAAATGCTATTTCCCCATACAGTCATACGAATAAAAAAAAACTAAAACACAGAACACAATAATCCACAACACAAATATCCCCACAGCGCATGGAGTGACATTATGCTTAGTGACATGTATATGAAGAATCCTAGTTTCCTGCTGCAAAATAAGTTCCACTGTGAGGGAAGGAACCAAAGTCCTGTCAACCTCCTCGCTGATGTTCCCCGATGTTCACCTGTGGTCGTGGCCTCCCGAGCCCCCCGCAGTCGCAGCTACGTGCGGCCCGACGTTCAGCCCCTCTCGCCAGAACGATGGAACCACGGCGTCGAATGGGAGAACATCCTCAGCAGTGCGGACCTCTGAACCGGCCACCTCCCACCGGAGTCCGCGGCTCCCGAAGTCCACAGGCCGAGCTGAGCGGAGATTCAATGCTGGCGGCCCCCGGCAAAGGGTCCCAGGACTCTGCAATGTTGGTCAGCGCCGCCCGTGTTGGGAGCTCCGCAAACCACAGCTCCGCGATGTTGAAGCAGCAGGCCCAACACTCCGGAACTTCAAACGGTGATCCCAGGTAAGGCATCGCCCGCTCCGTGGTGAATCCAGCGCTGTGGCGCCGCTGCTGAAGCTCTGGTCTGGTCCCGGCAGGAAAGGCCACACCAATCCAGTTAGTAGGCCTCGAGGAGGGGGGCGAGGGCACGACTCAGATAATCGTCGCATCCTCGCCAGGAAGTGACAGAATGACGGTTTCCCCCTTACCCTACCCCCATCTCCCACATAAAATACTAAAAAAAAACATACTTTAAACATACTAAAAATAAAACAGATAAAAACATGAACAGACTGCAGGCGGAGGCAGCCATCAGGATGACTTTGGGTACAACCTCATTAATACCCATTAAATCAAAATCATGGTCCGAAAGTCATGCAGCTGCTGACCTGTATGGCAGATCACTGTTTGCCACTCATTATTTTATTTGGGGCATTACCCGCGCTCTATATTCAATGGCCGCAAACTTTGTTTATTTTTCCTTCGGTATGAAGCAGGCATCAGATTTTACTTCGGAGTCACGTGAGTGACTTCGTGAAGACCCCGCCAGCACGCATGCACGATAAATCGTCGCTCACATTTGCAGTCGACAAGCTGGGGGGGGGGGGGAGTGCGCTCCTCTGCCGGCAGCTTCAAACAGACCCTCAGGTAAGTTTTCACTAACCTTGAGCTGGTTAGTTTTTCTGTATTTGATTATTCCTACAGGAGAACTATGGAGAGATGATCTCAAAAGAAGGCTGCGCTTAAGCGTGCCTTTCAGGACCGCGGGACTTCAGAGCGAAGTCAGCGGCCAACATCCCCAGAGTTGACCACGGAACCGGCAGCACCCGTAGCACGGGCCGGGAAAACGGAAGTTGGGGAGCACTGCTCAGTCAGCAGGACCCGACTCTCCACTGCAGCAGTCCAAGGAGCTGAATACTGGTGGTAGGACCGCGCGGGAGCAGGGTAGCCAAGACCCCGACTCCCTACCGCCTCAGTCTGTACAGAAACAGACCAGCGGTAAAAAGGTGCGGAAGACGGGGCCCGGTTTAATGGCACACCCCGACTCTCCACCGCATCACTCCGCAAGAGGGTGGACCGGTGGGAAAACCGCACTAAAGTCACGTAGCCCCATTGGAACGGCAGGCACCGACTCTCCACCGCTTCAGTCTGCTAGATTGCGGATCGGTGGCAAAACAACACAAAGGTCGTGTAGCCCCGTAGGAGCGTCTGGCACCGACTCTCCACCGCTTCAGTTCGCTAGATTGTGGACCAGTGGCAAAACAACACACAGGTTGTGTAGCCCCGTAGGAGCGGTTGGCACCGACTTTGCGCCGCATCAGTCCCGGAGACTCCGGACTGGCGGCAAGCCCACGCTGATGTTATGTAGCCCTGCTGGAGGGGCAGGCGCCGACTCTCCACCGCTTCAGTCTGGAAGACCGCGGACAAGCGGCAGATCCGCGCGGGGTCGTGTAGCCCCACAGGAGCAGCTGGCACAGACTACCTATCTCAGTCCCATAGACATCGCCTCGACGAGGTGCAGACTGGTGGTAGAGGCCCCATAGGTTCATCAAAATCTGGGGAAGACGACTTGCCGTTCGCAGATAGCGATGGCGGCCGCATAGCTCGCATGGAGCGCATGATGGAGCAGCTGCTCCAGAGGGACCTACTCCAGCAGGAGCAGGCATCCCAAGGATCACGCAGATCCATGGCAGGCCCTTTACCAGGACTGCCCAACATCTCTCCCTCCTCAGTAGGGATTAGCTGACTTCAAAGAGGGGTTGGTTGAAGACCCACAGTTGCAAGAGATGCAAGAAGAGGAACTTCTGGGAATGGTATCCAAGTTCGCTCAACCATCCCAGAAAGGGCAACCTATTCAGCCGAGGCTAACGGCTAGCATAAATTACCTGACAACTCACCAGCTACAGGAGCATGTAATTTCGGAGACAAGTAAATACATGGCTCCGGAAAATTGCGTGTCGCTGAATATCCCTACCGTAAACACACCCATATGAGGAAACATCAGACCTGGGATAAGAGCACAGGAATTAAAAATCCAAAGAATCCTGAAACTACTGACCTCAGGCATCACGACATTTGCCAGGTCAGTCGACGATACGGTCATGACGGAAGGGCATCAGGATGCATTAGCTCTGCTATGCAATACCCAATATGAAATCAATTGTTTTCAGAAAAGCTCTATCCGTCCTACACTTAACCCCAAATTTGCGGGTTTGTGTAAGGCCAACCTTACGCCACCACCAAGATAGTTGTTTGGTGATGACCTGCCCAAACAGGTAAAAGACCTGGACGAGGAAGGCAAAGCGGTTGGGTTGATAAAACTGCCTTCTTCTGGCAAATCACTGGCTTACCGACGGCAGCATCCATGCGCAACAGGGAACAGGGCCCGTGTTCAACCCGTCAGAGTGACGGGAGCAAACCGTAAGGTCGCGCCTTATCATCAGAGGCCTTTTTTAGGCCAAGGCCCACAGCGACCAGCATGGAAAATGCGCCAACCCCTCACGCCAGCACCACAGCAACCCAAGAACAAAGGACAGAAGAACAAGCCCCACCGGTAACCATGGAGGTAAGGGGGTCTAGTTCCCTTGGGAATGTTGCATGCACAACCTCACTAGTGGGAGGTAGATTGCGTCTGTTTGGGGATGCATGCAGTTCTATAACCTCTGACACTTTTATATTGCAAAGTATTCATTGTATGTGCTTTATCATTGTACTGCTGCTGGCAAATTCATTTCACTTGCACTTTATGTGCAATGTGACAAATAAAACCGTATTGTGTTGTATTGTATTGTATTGTAAGTATTCAAGGTTACGAAATTGAATTTGTAAACAGACAACTTCACCCAGCTCAACATGTACCTAGCCGGAAATTTGTACTTTCTCACAATGAGAAAGTGGAAGGACATGCAGAACTGTTAAGGTTGTATACCAATGGGGTTATAGAAAAAATGATACATGAACCTCTTGAGTTTGTATCTAACATCTTTACCAAAACTAAAAAAGATGGTGGATGTCGTATCATAATTGATTTAACACAATTGAATACTTTTGTGCAATATACCCATTTCAAAATGGAAACATTTGAAACTGCCAAGCAACTGCTTTCCAGAGGGTACTTCATGACCTGCATCGACCTAAAAGATGTATACTATACAGTACCTATACGTAAACATCACCGTAAATACTTAAAATTTGTCTGGATGGGGCAGCTATGGCAATATAAAGCATTGCCTAATGGACTTACAACAGGCCCCAGGTTATTACCAAAATATTAAAACCAGTGTTGGCGTCTCTACGAAGACAAAACCACGTAGTCATGGCCTATCTTGATGACATTCTGATTGTGGGGAAAACTTTGGAATGAGCTAAATTAGCTGTGACAGCCACCAAGTCACTATTCGAAAAGCTGGGGTTCGTCATCCATCCAGGCAAATCAATGTTTAGCCCTTCTGTCATTATGGACTATCTGGGATTCATGGTTAACACCAATCGTATGATTGTCACTTTCCCAGAGAACAAAGCAACAGACATAATAGAGATATGTAACAGCCTTGCTTGCGCCAGGAAACCGACTATTCGACATGCTGCCAAGGTGATTGGAAAACTTGTAGCTACATTTCCAGCTGCGCGATTTGGACCATTACATTATCAAAATTTGCAAAGAGCAAAAATCTTAGCACTCAAAATCAATGCTGGGCATTTTGACAGACCTATGCAGCTACCAAACAAAGCAAAAGATGAGCTACGATGGTGGATTAGCAACATTCGAGATTGCTTCAATCCCATCATAGTTACAAACCCGTCAGTCGTGTTACAAACCGACGCAAGCGCCCAGGGCTGGGGAGCTACCGACACCTAGTTGTGGCGGCAGATGGGATTTGCACGAATCTACATTACTCCAATCACGAGGTATAAACTATTTGGAAATGCTGGGAGCATTTCACAGACTGCGGGCTTACTGCAGAATATGCATCATACACATGTCCGTCTACAGATAGACAATGCCACAGTGGTGACATATTTAAACCATATTGGTGGTATCAAGTCGATATCTTGCGATGAATTGGCAAACATAATTTGGCACTGGTGTATTGAAAGAAATATTTGGACCTCAGCTACGGATCTTCCGGGTAAGCTTAATACAGTGGCGGACACCAGGTCACGGGTATTCAATGACAACATCGAGTGGATGTTGAACCCCCAAATATTTGCTAACATTATAGCTAAATATGGAACACCAGATATCGACCTCTTTGCATCCAGGTTGAACCATCAGATACCAACATATGTCTCTTGAGAACCAGATCCTGGGGCAGCAGCGATGGACGCGTTCTCTCTACATTGGGGGAAATTGTTCTTCTATATATTTCCCCCTATCTGCCTCATCAGTCAGGTATTGCAGAAAATCCAGCTAGATTCTGCATCAGAGATTCTGATAATACCCGACTGGCCCACACAGCCATGGCACCCGGTGGCCCTTGACATGGGGAAGGAACCATGGGTGCAGGTTCCTAAATGCCCGAACCTACTGACACATCCCATATCAGTAATATCAACTGAAAGTCATCTGTGCCATGGTCATCTGAACCTGTTGGCTTGCAGGTTCTGAAGAGACCTTTACTGGAATTCGGGCTGTCAACAAGGACCATGGATATCATCACGGCATCGTGCAGAGTGTCCATGAGGAATAGTAAGATTTACCCACATAGGGAAATAGGAAGCCTTGTGTTTCAGGAATAATATCACCTACACCTCAGCCACCATCACAGATGTGCTGGAATTCCTCGCGGGCCTTCACTATGATGAGGGCCTCAGCTATAGTGCCATCAACAGTGCCAGAAGCGCATTGTCGTCCTACCTCAATATCAGAGTAGGATCCCACCAGCTGGTATGGAAACTCATGAGGGGTATATTTAATTCTAAACCTCCTAGACCACGCTATAATATAACCTGGGATATCGGGGTTGTGTTGTCCCTACTCAGGAGTTGGTCACCAGTTTCAGAACTACCACTGGCTAAACTCACCTACAAAGTGGTGATGTTAATGGCACTGATCACAGCACAACGAGTCCAGATCCTCCACAAACTAAAACTGGACAGGATGGTCTCGACCCCCACCAAGGTAACCTTTTTTATGGATGAGATATTTAAACACCATAGGCCTGGAACCAACCGGCCTTAAATTGGAATTCCATGCATATCGCGTTCATGTACGCCTTTGTATAGCCACCCATCTCCGACATTACATTAATGTCACCCAAAACATCAGGAGAATGGAAACAGGTCTGTTCATTAGTATAAAAGCCCACATAACAGGGTAACGGTGCAGACTATTTCCAGATGGCTCAGGGTGGTGTTGGGTGCAGCAGGGGTAGACACTGATATTTTCAAATCTCATTCTACCAGGGCTGCATCCACATCAGCGGTGAAGACCATGGAGGTACCCATGGATCATGTCCTTGCAACAGCGGGCTGGGCCAATGAAGGAACATTTCAACGTTTCTATAATAAACCTGTGGCCGCTCCCGCAACATTTGCGGATACTGTTTTAAGTGCTGTTCCCTAAACGTTCCCCGAAGTCAGGGGTTTTTGTTTTGTATTAATAAATACATTATTGTTTTTCAGCTTTGTATCAAGTCTGAAATACGTTAACATACTTCCTCCATCAGTTATTACGGCAGTGTGTGAGCATGGACGTGGTCCAGGGCATGAAATCACAGAGCTTTGAAATCTTCACGAAGTCACTCACGTGACTCCGAAATAAAATAGTAAGATTAAACGAGAACTTAACCATTTGAAGTTTGATCCTTATTTTATGAGGAGTTACGATGAGGGATTTCGTGCCCTCCGCTCCCAACCCTCTATCATAAGGTCAACTGGTATATTAGTGTCTCTTAATCTTACTATCTCCAGTCAGTGCTACGATCTGTGATTTCACACCGCTGCTTTGAAGAATGTCGCGCATGCGAAATCTCTCATCGTAACTCCTCATAAAATAAGGATCAAACTTCAAACTGGTAAGTTTTCATTTAACCTTACTATTTTTCTGCATTGCCAGTCTCCCTAAAATCCAAACATTCAGAGAAAGCAGTCTAACACCAGGAGCACCGACAATGGATGATCTATGTGACTCCCATGTATAAACATAATGTCACTTGCAGGCACTTCTATTATCTCCCCTGCCTTTTTAGGTCTCTCTGACCCCCTCTTCTTATCGAGTCCATACGCAAAATTATACGTAGTTCAGCCAGAGCTATACACACTTCTCGCCATCTGCATACAATGGTGTCTGTCTTGTACTTCTTGTGCTTCTTGTGCGTGGTGGTGGAAAGATTGGTGGAAACAGGGCCGCGACGTGAACGCTCTTTCCTTGACCCCTCTGAACCCCTGAGAGGACCCTTCCATTGCGTCCCATCATTGCAGCATGCACTCATTAAGCAACTATATTCCCCTGTTGCTTGTAAACTTCTGCTTCCATGTGGTAAATCCCCCAAAGAGCTCATTCCAAATTGCACCTGCAAAACCAATGCCTGTAAGTGCTAGAATTCACAATAGATCAACAGAGTGACATGGTGCTGCATAGGGAAACCATTTAATGCTGTTCTGCGAAACGCTCAATTGAAGATAATGATGTTAATTGGACTTTTAAAACTGATTTTAAGGTAAATAAAAGGGAGCAAAATAATATTGAGGCTGATTTCCTGGGGAATAGCAGAGCAGATAGGTCCGAAGTGCTCTGGAAAAATTGAGCACATACAGCTTGGCTCATAGGGCTGGTTTGTAGTCACCCAGAGATTGTTACAAATTACTGAGAGATATAATACGTTTCATAAGCAAAATAACAAACTGTTGGAGGAACTCATTGGGTTGACCGGCATCTGTGGGGGTGGGGAAGTGAGCGAGGGAAGGAATTGCCGGCCTTTTGGGTCAAGACCCTAAATCAGAATCCTGACAAAGAGTCTCATCTAGACTCAGTGATGTCAGTAATTCCTTGCTCCCCACAGATGCCTCTCAACGTCCTGAGTTCCTCCAGCAGTTTGTTCACTGTTCCAGATTCCAGCATCTGCGGTCTCTTGTGTCTCCAGTAATTTTCATATGTTGCTTAATACTCCAGAGCAAACCTAAAGAATCCCCACTTATACCTTAGGGTTGTTTAACCTGTGTGGGGTTAAGCAAGAATGTTAACTGAAATGTTGTTTGATGCTATGATTTGCTAATTTTGCAGAATTGCTATGGTTGTTAACTGTTCTTGCTCATGCCATCCTCAACATGATATGCACCTCAGACACCACTTTGGGACCAATTTGTAACTCACAGCATTCAAAATAATCACATTGAAGAACCGTATATTGTTGCATGTGTCCTCATTCCAAGACAATCATTAAGCATTCATTTTAAATAGTCTGATGTTATTGTTAAAATGTAAAAAACAGCTGTAAACATACCTATTAAGCTGTACACTGAAGACAGTATCCAAAAATAGTGAAATATCATAGTACACTTTATAGATTTAATCTCCATATTTTTTATGTTACCATGTTTTATTGTATTCTTATTTCCCTTAACAAGCATTCATTTGACAATGTTATAGTACCAGATTTCACATACCACCCAAGTATAAACTGTGATGTGGAATTCATTTCAACAGAGTTGATTTTATTCAAACCTAATCACCATATGCCGCCGATAAAACTAAAAATATCTGTTTTAAGGCTGCTTGCGTGGCCAGCTGCCTTACTCAGAATGTTCTGGTTTCCAGGCAACCTATTTTGCTGAGACCTTCCTCGAAGGAGTGATGATTTCTTCTCACACACAATCACAAATTTCAGATTTGAATTACTGTTTGGTTTTGTTTGGTTGATTAGTATTGTCTGTGAAATGAGAAAGAGTGAAAAGTTGTGCTATCCAATCAAATCATAATATCCATGAACACTCTCAAGTCTGTAGGAAGGAACTGCAGATGCTGGTTTACACCAAAGATAGACACCAAATGCTGGAGTAATTCAGTGGGACAGGCAGCATCTCTGGAGAGAAGGAATAGGTGACAAGGTCAGGTAAAGCACAGTCAAATGCGATAGGGACAGGCTAGGTTGCTTTATATTACACATCTGCAACAATGAATGACAATAGACAATGAATAATAGGTGAAGAGTAGGCCATTCGGCCCTTCGAATTAGACAGTATCATGTACCTGGTTCAAAACCATTGAGGATGGCAATAACATTTTTTTCCTCATTCTTCTTCTCACATTTCCTGCATCACACAATCTCTGAATTATATGAGCTGCAAATGGTGTATATGCGCTTCTTTTGCTCCCCTCCCATCAGAACGAATTTTCTATTTCAGTTGACTAAGTAGGAGAGTCAAAAGGAAGTTAACTGGAAGAAATAGTTTGGAAGGGAAGACACTCCCAACCACTAAGTTCAGGCACTTTATGTAATGTGAAGGAGGGGAGAACACATTGTGAGTTATGCGGTGCAAGTTGCCTGCTGCTTGGGGAGGACAACAGGCAGTGCAGGGACAGACCATCAGAGGTAATGCAAATACTGATGCAGAGGATTTAAATTTGGAGCCCACAGGAGAATTTTATTGAATAGATGCAAATAACTGGTGTATTGGCAGGGCTGCAAAATATCAAGGAGCAGAGAAGAATCTAATATCAGTCTTACATGAACTTCTATGTAGGGTTTGGTGCCCACTGTGCCTGACATGGAATTATGAGTGAAAATCACGATATGATATACAATATAACTTTATTCATCCCATGAGGGGAATTGATCTGCCAACAGTCATAAAAACACAAAATATATGAAACATTAAATTAAAGTTACGAGTGGATAGGCTTGGGTAATGTGCAAAACTTGGGGTGGGGGATGGGTGGGAGTCAGACTCTGTCAGTCTACCCCACGACACAAGGGGAAGGAGTTTTAAAGTTTGATAGCCACGGGGAAGAAGGATCTCCTGTCGCATTCTGGCCTGCATCTTGGTGGAACCAATCTGTTGCTGAAGGTACTCCTCAGGTTGACCAGTGTGTCATGGAGGGGTGATTAGGGAAAATGCCACCACCATTTGCCCTAATCTCCCAGGCATCTTACAGCTTCTGATAGCCAATATCTTAAGTTCCATCGCTAAACAAGCTGAAATTACCCCAAATAGTTACATTGGATAGTCATACTCTGCTGTTTTGACTGGGTATCAGTGTTCAAAGGCCTTTGATGAGTGGCACGAGAATCTGTTCAACATAACACCTAGGTTGTTGAGGCACTGAGCATTGGAATGTGATTCTACTATCTTTTATAGCACAGAAACGGGTCCTTTGGCCGCTATAAAAACACACATTTTTACACTAATTCTATCCTAACCCATTTTACTATACCCAGATTCTCAGCAACCTTCCTCAGGATTCTACAAAACATCTCCAGACCAGGAACAATTAAACATCATCAATTAACCAAAAATCTTGCATGTTTTTGGCATGTGGGAAGAGAGCAGGGCACCCAGAGGAAGCCCATGCAGTCATAGGCAGAACGTGTAAATTCCATAGGGACAGTAGCGGTGGTCGTGACTGAACCTGAGTCACTGAGTTGCTATGAGGTAGCAACTCCACTACCTGTGTTACTGTGCCACCATTATCTTAGGGAAACAGCATTCACAGTTTCACTCCTGCCCCTTCATCCCTATGTCTTCCTGTTACTTTGTTCCAGCTCATCTAGACTACTGCCACAAAATCTGAAAAATACCCAATCACCAATAATCCCTGTTGTACTTTCCATCGCCATTGTGGCCATTGGATCAGGACATGACAACAAAAGTTAACACAAAATCAATACAAACTTTATAAAATTATGTTGTGTATCAGGCACCTTTATGCACTGACACCCTACCTTTCTTAGTTCTCCTTTGCTTGTCCTTGTGGTCTTAAGCAGTGCTAACAGCTACTGCTCTGCAGTTAGAAGATAAGTACTTTTCAGTGCAGGAGACTCCTAAATACATAACATCCCAATATAGATTGGGACTATCATAGCACCAATGGCTTAGAGTGAAATTTGTTAAATGTGTTCAGGAAAGTTTCCTCAGGCATAAAGCAGAGGGTCCCACGAGGAAGAGGGCAAAACTTGATCTACTCTCAGGGAATTGGGAAGGGCAAGTGACTGAAGTGTCTGTGGGCAAGACTTTTAGGACCATGATCTTTGTTCAAATAGATGTAAAACAGTTGTGGATAAAGGCCATAAGTTAAAATTCTGCACTGGGAAAAGGCCAATTTTTATGTTGTTAGACAGGAACTTGCTAAAGTTGATTGGAGTAGGTTGTTAGTGGGTAAAGGAACATCTAGAAAGTGGAATGCTTTTAAAAGTGTGAGGACACCTGGATAAGAGAGACACCTGCATCAGACTCCTATTCATAAACTACAGCTCTGCCTTTAACACCGTTATACGATCCAAGCTCATCACCAAACTTGCGGGACGGAGTCAGCACTCATCTCCGCAACTGGATCCTAGACATTCTGACCAACAGACCACAATCAGTGAGGATGGGTGACAAATCATCCTCTCTGATAATCCTCAAAACCGGTGCTCCACAATGATACATTCTCAGCCCCCTTTACTTCTTATACACCCATGACTCTGCAGCCCTATACAAATCTAATTCAATTTTCAAATTCGCAGACGACACCACCATTGTGGCCGGATATCAAATAATGATGAGATGGAGTACAGGAAGGAGATTGAGAACCTTGTGACCAGGTGTCGAAACAACAACCTTTCTCTCCAATGTCAGCAAGACAAAGGAGATAGTGATCAACAACAGGAAGCGAAGTGGCACACATACCCCGGTTTGCATTGATGGCGTCGAAGTAGAAATGGTTGAAATCTTCAAATTCCGAGGATTAAATATCACCAACAGCTTTTCCTAGACCACCCATGTTGAAGCAGTGGTCAAGAAAGCACACCAACACCTCTACTTCCTTAGAAACTTAGGAAGTTCTGCACGTCCCCAACAATTCTAACCATTTTCTTCCACAGATGCACCATAGAAAGCATTTTTTTGGATGCATCACAGCTTGGTTTGGGAACAGCTCAATCCAAGACAGCAAGAAATTGCAGAGGATTGTGGATGCTGCCCAGACCATCACACAAAACCAACCTCCCTTTCATTGACTCCATTTATACCAAGGCCTCCAGCATAATCAAGGATGAGTCCACCCTGGCCATTCCCTCTTCTCCCCTCTCTGATGGACAAAAGGTATATGTGTGAAAACTCACACCTCCAGATTCAGGGACAGTTTCTTCCCAGCTGTTATCAGGCATCTGAACTATTATACCACAACAACAGAGCAGTCCTGAACTACTATCAACCTCATTGGAGACCATCGGACTCTCTTTGATTGGACTTTACTGGCTTTATCTTGCCCTAAACATTATTCCCATTATTCCCATTATCATGTATCTCTACACAGTGGATTGCTCGATTGTAATCATGCATTTCCTTTCCGCTGACTGGTCAGCATGCAATAAAGGCTTTTTATTGTTTACCGTACACTTTTCACTGTACTACCTACCTTTTGTTTTTTTCAGCATCACAATGAAAATTGCTTCACTTTTATTCTATGTTTTCAATCCAAGTTATATATTAAAACATGATGTAAGAAGGAACTGCAGATGCTGGTTTACTATCTTCGGTATATATTAAGATCACTTACTAAGCAAAATGTTAGCAACTGTCCTTATAAGTTTGACTAAGTAAGTTGGAGACATTCCCTCAACTATCAAGGTCTGTTCAGAGTATTCATTAACTGATTGGTATGAGCCAGACAGCCAGTTATTGAGAACAATTAGGAATTTTGTCATCAGTTGCCCGAGTAATCTTTCCTTTTTCATTCAATTCAGGTTACAAAGAACTCACAAACAAGCTTGAAGCAAGAGCACTGTCACCAAAGGATTATACGTGCAGGCAGATGTCTCGGCTCCTTGTCCCTGTTGCCTCATTGAAATTCTTGAAGCTGAATTATTTCACATTGTTCAGTGTATTCAAATATTGGCGAGTAAGTTCATGACCCTTCATGCAAATGCCATAAGGCATGTGAAGTGAAACAATTTGTTGTCTTATTCTCTGATGCATATTTTGTTTAGATATATTTTGTATATATTTTGCAAGAATATTTGCAAAAATGCTAGTGTTACCTCCTTGCTGATCTGATTAAACATTACCAGTGGAATAAGCAGGATCTGAGAAAGTATTTAATACAAATGCAGTTATTGTCAATAGGCCACATTTTAACAACCATTGTGTCATGCCGGATAGTTTAGTTGTTTATTATTTTTATGTGAGGTATTAGATTTTGAACATTGGATACATTTATCTGTGCAGTCTTATCACTATTTCAGACATATACTTTAAAGATTCTTTAATAGTAGAATGTTTAATCCGACAAATGTAAATTCAATGCTTTGTTGTTCTTTTTTTTTTGCCATGTTTCCTTTGATGCAGTTTTTGTAACATTCATTTTTTAATACATTTTTTTTACTGTCTGATTCAACTGTGTGTTGATCTTTCATCAATTGAACACAACTGGTTACAGCGATTTGTTTGTGCACTTTTGGCTGACTCATTTCTCTCGAGACAGTCTGAGCCTCTTGATGTGGGCAATCAAGGATCCAAATCTTGTTGATAATTTGACTGTGTTTTACAAGGGTATATTAAGGTGTCATTTGACTGGATAATCTTGTTTTTTTGAACTTAGTTTATCCTTTGAGTTCAGCTATGCAATGTTGGGAAATATAAAACTTTTAGTTAGTGACACTTATAACATAGTTGGTTAGCAGCACCCCTTTCACAGATTTAGAAAGGTGGTGGGTGGAAGTGTCCTGTATAAGCACCAAGCTTCAATTTGTGCTTGTTATTCACTAAATTGAGTGACTGGAGTGACAGGTGAGAGTTTGATTAGTGTTGACTGGACACAGAACTCATACCAATGTGTCAAATCAAATCAACTTTATTCCCATATTTTTAGGTATGGTGAGGTACAGGTACAATAAAGCAGCATCACAGGCACGGTTTTTTAATGTAAAAGTATGCAGATTATGTGTGCATCCAGTACTCGATCAAACGGTTAATCATGTACCTAGAAAGCTTCCTTGATCAAATGCAACATCCCCAGTAATTCATGGGAACCTCAGGCCCATGACCTTTCAAATTGGACAAGGATCATTTGGGATGATATTGAAAACCTTTATGCCATGTATTGAAACACATAATGGCCTAACATCGAACAATCCTCCCACCTGACCATCCCATTACCACTTCCTTATGCAAATTTGAAAGAGTCTGTGGTTCCCATTATTAGTCATCTCAGAGTAAAAGCAAGTTTCCTCAATCCCAAAGATCTCAAGAAGATGAATAAGAATCACTTTTTCTCTACACGCATTGTCGACACAGGGCTAGTGATTGCCATGAGACAGCAAGGGTGTTCCGTTTTTATAGTGGATTTTGAGAGTTTGCTTGCATTTCTCTGACCCTCGGTGAATCTTTAGTGGACAGAGTTTACAGTAGAGTAGTTCACTCAGGAGTCCAGTGTCAAGCATAAGGGCAAGGTGATTATTGTTTTATTGGACATCGTGAAGAGGTTCATTGGATCTCTTGACGCATTGAAGCGCCATTGCAACTCTGGGAGAAGTACTTCTGCCATTGGGAGGAGCAATTGAGAAGGATCCTGTCAATGATTTTCCCCTTTTATATTGATTACATTTGAACTTGTCTCCCTTAATGAAGACAGTCACACTTACAGCGCATGCAACATGCTGTTGGATAAACCAGGAGGTTTGCAATCTACTGAGAACCAGGTCTCAGGCATTCCAAGTCTTATGATGTAGGCACCTATAGGAAGTCCAGGAAGACTACGATAGGGCCAACTGAAAGACAAAAAGACAGTTTAGCTCTAAACTGATGAGATATACATTTGGAACTCTGCAGGACTTGCACGCCATCACAAGGCAAAACCAAGTGGGATCTCAAACAACAGTAAGCCAATACTCCCAGATGAGCTCAATGCATGCTATGCTCGCTTCGAAAAGGCGAACACCATTGTGCCTTTTTGGAGTTCCCATAGCTCCCGAAGGCAATGAAATTCAGTCACTGATGTCAGAAGAATCTTCATGGGGATGAGTCCTCAGAAAATGTCCGGCCTTAATGGTGTACCTGACTTCTTACTTAAAACCTGCACATGCCAACCAGCTGGAATGTTTCAGGACATCTTCAACCTCTTGTTACTAAGGTTCAAGAATGCTACCTGCTTTAAAAGGGTAGCAATAATACCAGTGCCCAAGAAAAGTAAGGTGACATGCCTCAATGACTGTTGACCATTAGCACTAAAATCCGTCGTGACAAAGTGCTTTGGCAGGTTGGTTACGATTCATATCAACTTCTATCTTAGCAAGGACCTGGATCCACAACAGTTTGCCTACCGCCACAATAGATAAACTGGGGATGCGATGTTACTGGTTCTCCATGCTGCACGGGTCCACTTGGACAATAGGAACACATATATCAGGTTGTCGTTCATCAAGTATAACTTGGCATTCAACGCCATCATGGGTTGTCAAACGCAGGGAACTGCGGCTCTGTTCATTCTCACTGTATGCTGTATGCTTGACTTCCTCATCAGCAGACTACAATCAATACCAGTTGGCAACATTTCCTTCTCGATAACCATCAACGCAGGAGCACCACAGGGCTGTATGCTCAGTCCCCTGCTGTACTTACTCTATGCCAATGATTGTGTAGCAGACACCGCTCCAATGCAGTTTTTACATTTACCACAATTTGTTGGACAAATAATGAATGATGATGAATTAGAGTATAGAAGAGATATTGAAAATCTGATTAAATGGTGCCAGAAGAACAACCTTGCTCTCAGACTGAGGAGCTGATTGTTGATTTTAGAAGGGGAAAAGCTGCAGATCCTCGAACCTGTCTTCACCAACAGGTTGGAGAGAGAGTCAACTATTTCAAGTTCCTGGGCATGTATATGTTGGAAGATCTGTCGTAAAGCTAGCACATTGATGCATTCATAAAGAAAGCCCATCAACACCTCTACTTCCTTAGAACACTGAGGTGTTTTGGTATGTCAATGAAAAATCTCTTAAACTTCTACAAGTTTAGGGTAGGGAGCATATTGTGTAGTTGCATCACGGCCTGGCTTGGGAAGTTAAACACCCAGGAGTTAAGTGTGATCACAGAGAATGGTAGACACTGCCTGGTCCATCTCAGGTATTGACCTCCCTATCATCAATAAGAACTACAGAAGGCACTGCCTCAAAAACGCAGTCAGTATTAACCCTGACCAAGATCTAATGTCAATCTTATGATCAGGAAGAAGGTATCGGACCACATGGTTCAAGAATAGCTTCTTCCCAACATCTGCCAGGCTCTTGAACACTACATAATGCTAACCTCAAGTATGAACTATGGATTGTCTTTCGTTGCACTGAGGACTTAGGAGGGTTTTTTTTTTTTGCACTGGTATTGGTGTTATTAATTTATTGTTTTATACAGTGCTTTTGTTAAAACTTGCAAAAGTTTTAATACCCCTTGAACTTTTCCACATTTTGTCACGTTACAACCACAAACGTAAATGTATTTTATTGGGATTTTATGTGATAGACCAACACAAAGTGGCGCATAATTGTGAAGTGGAAGGAAAATGATACATGGTTTTCA
The DNA here is from genome assembly GCA_035221665.1 of Okamejei kenojei. Classification (NCBI taxonomy): domain Eukaryota; kingdom Metazoa; phylum Chordata; class Chondrichthyes; order Rajiformes; family Rajidae; genus Okamejei; species Okamejei kenojei. The sequence goes on from CM069139.1 coordinate 67,521,612, forward strand.
ATTTTTTTACAAATAAAAAACTGAAAAGTGTGGCATGCAAAAGTATTCAGCCCCCTTTACTCTGATACCCCTAAATAAAATTCAGTGCAACCAATTGCCTTCAGAAGTCACCTAATTAGTAAATAGAGTCCACTTGTGTGTAATCTAATCTCAGTATAAATACAGCTGTTCTGTGAAGGCCTCAGAGGTTTGTTAGAGAACATTAGTGAACAAACAGCATCATGAAGCTCAAGGAACACACCACACAGGTCAGGGATAAAGTTGTGGAGAAGTTGAAAGCAGGGTTAGGTTATAAAAAAATATCCCAAGCTTTGAACATCTCACGGAGCACTGTTCAATCCATTGTCCGAAAATGGAAAGAGTATGGCACAATTGCAAATCTACAAAGACATGGCCGTCCACCTAAACTGACAGGCCGGGCAAGGAGAGCATTGATCAGAGAAGCAGCCAAGAGGCCCATGGTAACTCTGGAGGAGCTGCAGAGATCCACAGCTCAGGTGGGAGAATCTGTCCACAGGACAACTATTAGTTGTGCACTCCACAAATCGGACCTTTATGGAAGAGTGGCAAGAAGAAAGCCATTGTTGAAACATAGCCATAAGAAGTCCCATTTGCAGTTTGCCACAAGCCACGTGGGGGACACAGCAAACATGTGGAGGCAGGTGCTCTGGTCTGATGAGACCAAAATTGAAGTTTTTGGCCTAAATGCAAAATGCTATATGTGCGGAAAACTAACACTGCACATCACACTGAACACACCATCCCCACCGTGAAACATGGTGGTGGCAGCATCATGCTGTGGGGATGCTTTTCTTCAGCAGGGACAGGGAAGCTGGTCAGAGTTGATGGGAAGATGGATGGAGCCAAATACCGGGCAATCTTGGAAGAAAACCTGTTAGAGTCTGCAAACGACTTGAGACTGGGCGGACGTTCACCTTCCAGCAGGACAATGACCCTAAACATACAGCCAGAGCTACAATGGAATGGTTTAGATCAAAGCATATTCATGTGTTAGAATGGCCCAGTCAAAGTCCAGACCTAAATCCAATTGAGAATCTCTGGCAAGACTTGAAAATTGCTGTTCACAGACGCTCTCCATCCAATCTCACTGAGCTTGAGCTATTTTGCAAAGAAGAATGGGCAAACATTTCAGTCTCTAGATGTGTAAAGCTGGTAGACACATACCCCAAAAGACTTGCAGCTGTAATTGCAGCGAAAGGTGGTTCTACAAAGTATTGACTCAGGGGGGCTGAATACTTTTGCACGCCACACTTTTCAGTTTTTTACTTGTAATTTGTAATTGAAACCATGTATCATTTTCCTTCCACTTCACAATTATGCACCATTTTGTGTTGGTCTATCACATAAAATCCCAATAAAATACATTTACGTTTGTGGTTGTAACGTGACAAAATGTGGAAAAGTTCAAGGGGTATGAATACTTTTGCAAGCCACTGTATATTACCTGTGTATAGTATTTACTGACTCGCCAGTTGTAAATACGAATGTAATTGTTCCATTGTTAATACATATGACAATTAAACATTCTTGACTCTTGACTCTTTTCCAAGTTAGATTTTCATTGGAGTTATTTCTCCACCATGCTTTAGCATTTCAGTGGAATTTTGATGAATCCAGAACCTAGTTGTTAGTCAGTTGTTGGATTACCTTTTCAACCACATGTTTGGTTGGGGCGGCACTGTGAAGATAGTGAATAGTGCACTGAAATACACTTGTGTCAAAGACAGATTCATGGCTGAGACCATTGCACTGTTTCTTCTAATGGGTACTGACTATCATCAATAAGCTCTCTTTAGTTATTGGCTCTCAATGAAATATGTCCGGTATCTGAGCCACAGATGGGCTTGGCAGTACTGAAGAATCCACACATGTCATGGTTGTGAGTTTCTGGATCTCTGTGTCTTTTCCAATTACCATCTGTTCTGTTGCTTTTGAGTCTTTTTGTTGGACCTCTGCCTCCAGAAGATCTGTTTCTTTTTTCCCTCGGAAGCGCAATGGTGTTTCTAGTCCAAAATTGCCTTACATTTTAATTTCTGGATCTCTCGGCCCAATTTAATTTCTGGATCTCTGGATTCTCATCAAATCACTTTCTAGTAGTCTCTTCACAGATGCTGATAGTGGTGAACTTCAGGGAAGACCAAACACTGTGGACAATCTATGATTGCTGTTATTGGGAAATGAAAGAAATAAGTGAAAAAAACATGTGTGTTTCCCTTATTATAACACCAAAAATTTTACTTCGGAGTCACGTGAGTGACTACGTGAAGAACCCCATCCAGCCGCACGTGCGTCATTACGTCAGACTCATTGGAGCAGGTCGACCGGTTGGAGCAGCGGAGCTCCTCCAGCAGTAAGTTTAAACTTCAGGTAAGTGGTATTTCTTACCTGTTTTAGGTCTCCTGCAGGAACCTCGGTTTTCAGAGGTTTTTGCTGGATGTTTTGCGATGGCCAACGAGGGAACCAGCTAAGGGCTGTGGGGAAACCCTGGTCTGACCGCGGAAGCAGGGAGCTGGCGAATGTCGGGTATCGCGATCGGAGTCATTCATAAGATGGTCAGTGACTTTAGACGTTGGATTCCCGGGGAGGGGAAATCCAATAATATGTGGTTCCCAGACCGCAGTAGTCCCCAGGATATGGGGTTAAACTGACCTGAACGGTCAGCCCGGGTGCCGGGAGGGTTACGGCGGGTATATATATATATATGAGACGTATATTCCCAGAAAATCCAGCAGCAATGCGGTTCCCAAACCGCAGTCATCCCCAGGATGTGGGGATAACTGACAAAATGGTCAGCCCGGATGTGGGAGGGTTCCCCTCCGGGAATGTGAATCTAGAGACACTCCTACAGCAGGAGTTGGGCCAGCGCGGGTCAATGTGAGAGCCTGCAGCAGCTTGTTACAGGGCTGCTTCATGGCGATGCCAAGTTATGGCAGTGCCAGCCTCTTGGAGAGGCTGTGCCAGCAGTACCTTTGCTCAGGGCAGCTTCATGGGGATGCCAAGTTATGGCAGTGCCAGCCTATTGGAGAGGCTCTGCCAGCAGCACCTTTGCTCAGGGCTGCTTCGTGAGGACGACAAATCTATGGCAAATACTAGCCTATGGGAAAGACTGCGCCAGCAGCAACTTTGCTCAGGGCTGCTTCATGGGTGCCAGCAGTATCTTTGTTCTGGGCTGCTTCATGGGAATAGGCTGCTTAGTGGGGATGCCAAGTCTTTGGCAGTGTCGCAGATGATGGCAGGCGTGGCCTGTTCATTATGAAAGATGGTAGATTAACAATTGATTTTATAGTGTATTCCCATTTACAGTGATCATGTGGGATATTTGAGGAAGCATTGCTATGACAAGGCAATATAACAGAATGATGACAAGAAAGCATTCAAAGAGGACTACTCAGAGTTCAAAATTACTTTGAACAGGCCACCTACAGGCCACCTACAGGCCGCCTAACAGTTGGGGATGGCATCAAACATGAAATTAGAAATGCGTGCAACAAAGGTAAAACAGTTATAATGGGTGACTTCAATCTACATATAGATTGGGTGAATCAAATTGGCAGGGGTGCTGAGGAAGAGGATTTCTTGGAATGTATGCGGGATAGTTTTCTAAACCAACATGTAGAGGAACCAACGAGAGAGCAAGCTATTCTAGACTGGGTACTGAGTAATGAGGAAGGGTTAGTTAGCAGTCTTGTTGTGCGTGGCCCCTTGGGCAAGAGTGACCATAATATGGTTGAGTTCTTCATTAGGATGGAGAGTGACATTGTTAATTCAGAAACAAGGGTTCTGAACTTAAAGAAAGGTAACTTTGAGGGTATGAGACGTGAATTGGCCAAGATAGACTGGCAAGTAATTCTTAAAGGGTTGATGGTAGATATGCAATGGAAGGCATTTAAAGACTGCATGGATGAACTACAACAATTGTTCATCCCAACTTGGCAAAAGAATAAATCAGGGAAGGTAGTGCATCCGTGGATAACAAGGGAAATCAGGGATAGTATCAAAACTAAAGATGAAGCATACAAATTAGCCAGAAAAAGCAGCCTACCAGAGGACTGGGAGAAATTCAGCAGAGTCCAGCAGACCAATTGAATAACTACTTTGGTTCCGTCTTCACTAAAGAAGACAAATAATCTGCCGGAAATAGCAAGGGACCGGGGGTCAAATGAGATGGAGGAACTGAGTGAAATCCAGGTTAGCCGGGCAGTGGTGTTAGATAAATTGAATGGATTAAAGGCCAATAAATCCCCAGGGCCAGATAGGCTGCATCCCAGAGTACTTAAGGAAGTAGCCCCAGAAATAGTGGATGCATTAGTGATAATTTTTCAAAACTCTTTAGATTCTGGAGTAGTTCCTGAGGATTGGAGGGTAGCTAATGTAATCCCACTTTTAAAAAATGGAGGGAGAGAGAAAACGGCGAATTACAGACCAGTTAGTCTATCGGTAGTGGGGAAAATGCTATACTCAGTTATTACAGATGGGATAGCAGCACATTTTGAAAGAGGTGAAATCATTGGACTAAGTCAGCATGGATTTATGAAAGGTAAATCATGTCTGATGAATCTTATAGAATTTTTCGAGGATGTAACTAGTAGAGTGGATAAGGGAGAACTTGTGGATGTGTTATATCTGGACTTTCAGAAGGCTTTCAACAAGGTCCCACATAAGAGATTAGCATACAAACTTAAAGCACATGGTATTGAGGGTTCAGTATTGGTGTGGATAGAGAACTGGCTGGCAGACAGGAAGCAAAGAGTAGGAGTAAACGGGTCATTTTCAGAATGGCAGGCTGTGACTAGTGGGGTACCGCAAGACTCAGTGCTGGGACCCCAGCTATTTACAATATATATTAATGATCTGGATGAGGGAATTGAATGCAACATCTCCAAGTTTGCGGATGACACGAAGCTGGGGGGCAGTGTTAGCTGTGAGGAGGATGCTAGGAGGCTGCAAGGTGACTTGATAGGTTGGGTGAGTGGGCAAATGCATGGCAAATGCAGTATAATGTGGATAAATGTGAGGTTATCCACTTTGGTAGCAAAAACAGGAGGGCAAACTATTAGCTGAATGGTGGCCGATTAGGAAAAGGGGAGATGCAACGAGACCTGGGTGTCATGGTACACCAGTCATTGAAAGTAGGCATGCAGGTGCAGCAGGCTGTGAATAAAGTGAATGGTATGTTGGCATTCATAGCAAAAGGATTTGAGCACAAAAACAGGGAGGTTCTACTGCAGTTGTACAGGGTATTGGTGAGGCCACACCTGGAGTATTGTGTACAGTTTTGGTCTCCTAATCTGAGGAAAGACATTCTTGCCATAGAGGGAGTACAGAGAAGGTTCACCAGACTGGTTCCTGGGATGGCAGGACTTCCATATGAAGAAAGACTGGATAGACTTGGCTTGTACTCACTGGAATTTAGGAGATTGAGGGGGGATCTTATAGAGACTTACAAAATTCTTAAGCGGTTGGACAGGATAGATGCAGGAAGATTGTTTCCGATGTTGGGGAACTCCAGAACAAGGGGTCACAGTTTAAGGATAAGGGCGAAGTCTTTTAGGACCGAGATGAGAAGATCATATTTCACACAGAGAGCGGTGAATCTGTGGAATTCTCTGCCACAGAAGGTAGTTGAGGCCAGTTCGTTGGCTATATTTAAGAGAGAGTTGGATGTGGCCCTTGTGGCTACAGGGATCAGGGGGTATGGAGAGAAGGCAGGTACAGGATACTGAGTTGGATGATCAGCCATGATCATATTGAATGGCGGTACAGGCTCGAAGGGCCGAATGGCCTATTCCTGCACCTATTTTCTATGATTCTATGATTCTATGAAAATCACTGGTTAGGTATTTGCTAAAATCCACTGTTTAAATCTCAAACTATATTTGAGAAATTGAGCTCCTCTATCCAGTTAAGATTAAGTTGCTATCAAATAGACTTGTTGGACATTGGGATTTACTTTTAACTATTCAATTGGCCGTTGACGCCGGCCTGGGCAACAGATTGCACAATAGACTCCTGTAACAGTCTTGTTGTTATAAAGCAGTTTTCTATTCATTAGACTAATTGACAATAGTATAGATGGGATTCAGCTGTACAAGTAGGAGAACTGTCATCCTGTTAAATGGTAAACTATAAAGTGCCATGTAGGTCATTGTTAACACAACTTTTTATTACCAGCTGAAGTTACTAAAGTCGCAATGATGGACAAACAGTATTCATTACTGCTCCAGTAGTTGTAAGGTAAATATTTACTTATATCGCAAAATGGCACTAATGGCCCTAAAAATGGGAAATTGTGCCAGCAGCGCCTTGTAGCAGGCCAGCTTAATGTCTCCCTCATTTAGGAGGAGAGCATGCCGCGTCAGTATTAGTCTGACGCCGGGTCCATGTAAAAGTCGGCGTATTGCTGAAGCCGCGCCAGCAGTGCCTTATAGCAGGACTGCTTAATGTCTCCCTCATGTAAGATGGGAGCATGCCAGGTCAGTATAATCTAACGCCGAGTCTGCGGGTATAGCCATGGAGCATGCCCAAGGGATGAAGGGCACATGCCAGACGTACCATGCTTGGTAGCAAGGTTGCCATTCAAACACATATGCAGTAAACACCGCTATCAGGGGGACAATAGAGCCAGCCGCCAAATCTTCTATTCAGGTAAGACCTGTGTCATAGGCGATACCAGGAGGACGAAGCACAAGCTATTGAGCGAGTAAGGCTTCATAGTTTCGGCGCCAACGCACCCCATGTCTTCATCGGCAGTAGCGGTCCACCGAAGCTGTTGGCAGCATGAAAGTTGGCCAGAGGTTCCACGCATATTACCTGTGTTACTCTATAACTAAGGGACCACTTGCAATTTGGTAAGATGTACACTTGGTTGGACAATACAAATGATTGAGACATTATCATCTACTTTGAGGGGTCTAACCATGTAAAACCAGACAATATTGACATTCCAAGCAGGTTATAATTGGGCAGGCTCAGTATAAGGGCCAGGATTGTCTTGCAAGACTGGCTCAGAAATCGGGCCACAGTTGCCGTTCACGGCAGACACTAAATTGCTAATATCATCTCGAGTTTGGAGGTGGAGCAGATTTGCATGAATTACCAATTCTTCACTTATTGGTATCAACTATCTATAGACCCTATGGGCATTGTATGGGTTAAAGAGTGATTGAGCAAATTTGCATATCTGCATGCTCAACTTCATGTTGATACATTATGATGGTGGCATATGTTAGTCACGTGGGTGCAATCAATTAAAGACTCCTGTAATGGTTACATAATCTCTTTTGCCACAGGAGAATCATCAAGTATAGGTCAATGGCAACACAGAATTGGTGTTGAATCACACCGTATTATGAAACTCTGGTTCCATGGAACACCAAATATTGATATGTTTGTTTTTATGCTTATTCACAGGTTGCAAAATATGTGACATAACAATGGCGAGACATACATTCTTGCTACAAGGAGAAGGAAGGTATTTTATGTTGTCCTCCATTTGCTTCATCAATCGGAGCTTCAAATAAAGTCATTAGAGCCTGTTTTAGGTCATAATGTGTGATTGGTTTATGCAACGTCGATTCCTGATTTGTCGGGAATAATAATACAACCTTATATGGTTATTTTAAACGTAACTTTGCTGGTTCAACCTGAGGCTTGGGAAATCAGCCGTTGCATGATAAATCAAATTATGTTCTTCAGATTCAATAAACTTCCCTAAGGCTTGGGTTGTTATATCTATCCTTCTATGTGTTCAGAGTGCTTGAATAGCACCAAAAAGCAGGAATTTTCTTTTCCAGGAGATGAAAAGAGTTTGTTTAATGCTCATGTTACATTGAAAACGGTATAGATTACTGATGTTTGGAGTTCATGTTAAATGATCTTTTGTCAATAATTAAGTTGTACGGCCATTAACTGTGCCAACGTGCCTTCTCATTGAATTGGCTGTAGCAAACAAGACCCGCTCTATCGGGTTCACCCCGGATATCAAGTTTATAAGGATATCTTAACACAAGGTCTTCCAGGACCAGTACAATGCCGTATGGGATGTGGAAATTTGTGAAAACTATTTCACTAGGGAGCTCCAGCTACATCCTTGACTTTGACTGGAGCTCATTAGGTAGTTATCCTTCTGGCGCTGGTTAGCGCAGCAGGTTCAGTCACTACATAATTGCGACAGTACAGGATGATTATATCTGTAAATAATAATATATAATATTTTATGTTTATAAATACTTGAGCAGAGCAGAAGAGGTGTCAGGTCTAAAGATAGTTACAGGCATGCCAGGGGACCTTTGGTAACGTAAGCACACATATATACAACAATACGTCAAGGTCACCAAGAGCCTTCGAGGTTCTGAACTAGCAATGTTTGTTAGTCACAAAAAACCTAGAAGAACATATCTGTTCAGGTCACTCCAGATGATAAAATTGAGTTTGCGTTATGTAGGAATGGATTCTGATTCAAGATCTTATTCACCAGGGCTGCTACAACATCAGCAGCAAGGGTATTTACATTCCGCTAGACCACGTCCTTTCAGCTGCAGCATGGTCCAACGAACAAATCTCCAAACATTTATAATAACCTATTGCTAGACCAAGGGTATTTGTCAACTCTATTTTATGTTCTAGTTATACTCTCCATCTGGGTGAGATATGTGAATAATATTACTTCATTTAAACAGCATCAGCATGTTTTAAATCTATGTCATGACTGTATGCATTATGAATGTTTTCCTTCATTTGTCAATGAAGCAGTTGTAGTTGTGTAGACTCATTTCTCACGGCATGAAATCACAGAGCTTTGAAGTCTTCACATAGTCACTCACGTGACTCTGAAGTAAAATAGTAAGATTAAATGAGAACTTACCAGTTTGAAGTTTGATCTTTATTTTATGAGGAGTTACGATGAGGGACAATGTGCCCTCCGTTCCCAACTCTCATAAATGTCATCTGGTAGTTCTAGTCTTCTGTTATCTTACTATTATACTTTAGTCACTATTACCTGTGATTTCACACCGCTGCTATGAAGATTGATGCACGTGCGGCTGGACGGGGTTCTTAACGTAGTCCCTCATCGTAACTCCTCATAAAATAAAGATCAAACTTCAAACTGGTAAGTTCTCATTTAATCTTACTATTATACTCTGACTGGGGAAAATCTGCCATTCTGCAGCTTACTATAAAAATGTATTTTCTTTTTGTGTGCAAATAGTCGGACTGAAAAATCAGTCCCATTACAGAATAGAAAATCTGTCTTGAAATAGACTTTAAAAACCATGAAAAAATGTCCATAGAAATAAACATCTTTGTCTTGGACATTTCAGAGTGATAGGCATGCTGTGGAATCACCTCTTGGACAGAAAGTGGGACAAAACTGAAAATACAATACATGAGCACTTTAAAGGTGAAATTCATGTTTGTTTTCTCACAGTTACTGGATCTGTAAGCAATCAATACATCAGCACTATAAATAGCCATTTGGTTAAACTGACTTTCTTCTGTCAATTTTCTAAAACAGCTGGGGCAATTCAAGGATTCTGACATTTCCCTGTAAATAGAAAAATGAAGCCACTGAGGGTAAGATAACATTGTTAGGTACACAAGAAATGCTAAGTTTGTAATAGAATCCTAGAAATTATAGGAGTGTTGATTGATTACAGCAGAGGAGGATATTCAGCCCATTGTGTTAATGCCAACTCACTTCTACAATTGTGCAGTGAACAAGGATGGCATTCAGCCCATCACGTCCATATTAGCTCTTTGAACAAGCTACTATTCTTATCCTTCCCTGTAACCTACAACATGTTCTACTTTAACCATCTGTTCAATTCCACATTGAAAGTTAGTATTGATCTATCTATCTGTCAGAGTGCAAGTAAAATGCATTTTATTCAGAGTGGTAATTACAGTATGCAAGCTCTTCCCAAACACACGTATCCACTGCTCTGGTGTTCTGTCCATGAGACTATCTGCATGAATGAAGGTCATTACAAACACCCATTATATAAACATGCTCAAAACAGGTGCTGCCAACTTATGTGTGGGGAATACCTGGCAGCACCTACATATTGTTTGACTGCCTCAAGGTGAATCTTTTGCATGCGGTTGAATAGAATAAGGATAATTCTGCCTGCTCCATTGAGGGACCCGTTGCTGCCATCTGCTCTTACTCACTGTGGTGTGTGAATGCCCGGTGCACACCAGCCAACCTTCCTACCAGGCTCACTGAAGACCAAGCATCTTTCATGGTGCACAGTAGGAACAGTCAGAGGGAGTGACTGCGTCCGAGAAGAGTAGTTTGTTCTTCTGCTCCACATCCTATGTAATTAAACACGTGAAGTCGAGAGTGCAAGGGAAGAAGGTTTAAGGTTATCGCCATGCAGATAATCATTTTTCATTTGCCGTTGATGTCAATTCCACATGAGGAAACATTATATGAAATGTGTATGGATGAAATTCAATGCAGCAGTTGTGAGACCTCCACGTGCCTTTCTCTGTTGACTATGCATTTTATCATGTTAGTTATGTATTCTACACTGCAGAAGTTAATGCAAAATTACTGCAGAAGCACATCCAGTTCCTAGTTTTTCCTTGAAAGGAGCAAATGAAGAGACCCGTGAGTGATCATCATGGTGCATCTTGGAATAAATGGATGGTAGAGCACTTCTTGTTGTTGACTATGATGGAGAGATGTAACATTGCTGAGAATACACTACAGAATTTTAGACTTCCCTTTATTTTGAAAATGTACATGATAGAAACTGAAATATTCAAGTTAAATTGGCAACAAAATGAAAGTCATCTTAGATAGCGTCATTGAGGCAGCATCTTAGAGTCATACAGCATGGAAACAGGTCCTTTAGCCTAACTTGCCCTCTGACCACCCTGTCTCATCTACACTTGTCCTTCCTGCCTGTATCTCTCTAAATCTATCCTGTTTGTGGTGAGGCAGGACGACTTTGTTTAGAATAGTGTTTTCAATTGAGATTATTATTAGATGAGTATTGCAGATATATAGCCTGGGGCCATGTGTGTATGTAGTGATATTATTTTCAGTGGTTGAGTTTCAGCGGTATGCTGACTGATTTGACCATGTACGTATAGTCCTTAAACCTTTCATTTTCTGATCAGGTCCTTTAACATTATTCCTAATGTTGAATTCTTCCTGTTGCCACTGTATTCCTGTTCTGGAGATCTTCATGATGTACAGTTTGCAGGACCTCTCTATCTCCCTACATTTTCTACTTAAGGATTTTCAGACAATCAGAATATCAATTACTATGGTTACCCTCATTAAAGTTAAGGCTCCTAAAACTCTGAAATGTCAAGGAGGCATGGCTGTAAACAATAAGGACTTTCCTTTTAAGTAGAGCAGGAATGATAGACAATAGACAATAGGTGCAGTAGTAGGCCATTTGGCCCTTTGAGCCAGCACCGCCATTTAATGTGATCATGGCTGATCATCCCCAATCAGTACCCCGTCCCTGCCTTCTCCCCATATCCCCCGACTCCACTATTTTTAAGAGCCCTATCTAGCTCTCTCTTGAAAGCATCCAGAAAACCTGCCTCCACCACCCTCTGAGACAGAGAATTTCACAGACTCACCACTCTCTTTGAAAAAAGTGTTTCCTCGTCTCCGTTCTAAATGGCTTGCTCCTTATTCTTAATCTGTGGCCCCTGGTTCTTGACTCCCCCAACATCGGGAACATGTTTCCTGCCTCTAGCGTGTCCAAGCCCTTAACAATCTTATATGTTTCAATGAGATCCCCTCTCATCCTTCTAAACTCAAGAGTGTACAAGCCCAGCTGCTCCATTCTCTCAGCATATGACAGTCCCGCCATCCCGGGAATTAACCTTGTAAACCTACGCTGCACTCCCTCAATAGCAAGAATGTCCTTCCTCAAATTAGGGGACCAAAACTGCACATAATACTCCAGGTGTGGTCTCACTAGGGCTCTGTACAACTGCAGAAGGACCTCTTTGCTCCTATATTCAATTCCTCGTGTTATAAAGACCAACATGCCATTCGCTTTCTTCACTGCCTGCTGTACCTGCATGCTTACTTTCATAGACTGATGTACAAGGACCCCCAGATCCCGTTGTACTTCCCCTTTTCCCAATTTGATGCCATTTAGATAGTAATCTGCCTTCCTGTTTTTGCTACCAAAGTGGATAACCTCACATTTATCTGCATTAAACTTAATTTGCCATGCATCTATCCACTCCCCCAACTTGTCCAAGTCACCCTGCATTCTCATAGCATCTTCCTCACAGTTTACACTGCCACCCAGCTTTGTTACATCTGCAAATTTGCTAATGTTATTTTGAATCCCTTCATCCAAATCATTGATGTCTCTTGTAAATAGCTGCGGTCCCAGTACCGAGCCTTGCGGTACCCCACTCGTCACTGCCTGCCATTCTGAAAGGGACCTGTTAATCCCCACTCTTTGTTTCCTGTCTGCCAATTACTTCAATCAGCTGGTATCAGAGTCTTTCTGAATTGCCCCGATGCAGAAAACACCATGATCTTTGTAGCTTAAGTATTCATTGTAAACCTCAGTTGGGAGCACAGGTCAACCTTGCATAGGTGCATCACCCATTGCTATTCTGGTACATGTTTCAGGGTGCAACCGAAATTCTACATTGTTACTTCGACTGTGCCTTCACATCTTGTGCTTCTCTTTGCTCCACAAAAATTATGTTGATTGCTCATGAACCAGGTTCTTAACCTCCTCTCCCTCCATGTTTTCTACTTTCTCAAGAACTACCTGCTGGTAGCTTATCTTTGGAGCCGGGTGGAATCTCAATGAAGTCATACAGGTAGCAGCATTAAGGGCCTGTCCCACTTGGACAACCTAATCCACGAGTTTAGAAGACCCTAGACGAGTTGAAAAAAATGTCAAGGTCGTGTTGACTCGCCGAAGTAAAAGACATCCTACGGCTGTGTCTACACCCTCCTTGACCTCAGCCTTCCACACCTAAGATCAACCACGACTAGCTACGAGTGGAAAATGATCACATGATAAAAGGATATCATGTTTGCATTTTTTTCTCGAGCCAGTTACCGACCTACAACTACCTACGACTATCTACGACGACCTACGACTACCATCACAACCTACTACGACCTACCTACGAGTAAAAAGTATCAATCTTTTCCATGCCGACCTTTTTTTTAATCAAGGACATTTTCTATCAGGCTGAAAAAAACGCCACGACCTACATGAGGCCACAAGTACGCGGAGACCACTCACGAGCATGAGGAAGAGTTACGAAGACCTCCTACGACCTCGTGGCGACCATGCTGCGTGTATGAGTCAAGGACAAACACGGCAGAGGTTACCAATTAGGTCGTGAAAGTGGGACAGGGCCGTTGGTTTGCCCAACTAGCATCCACAACTAACTAGCACTGTTTAAGTAAGTACAAGGCCTTTTCAGGCTTGGCCCTTCCTTATCTGCCATCCAATCGGCCTGACTGGATGCTAATCTGGAAATGCAATCCTGTTTTATATTTCTTCTTTCTAGATTATGTACATGGAGGCCAGATGTACCTTATATATATGCTTAAAACTAGAAGTGGTCTGATGTAATCACAGTTTTATGCCTGCCATGCAACCCAACCAAGCCTTAAGGGGTGATGAACAGTCAAAATTCCGTCGCTCTTGTGAATTTAAATCTCATTATAAATAAAGTATTAGGAACTGTAATTGACTATGTGTCTGCTTATAAAATTAGGCATGACCCTATTTTACTACAGGGATCATAGCATCTATGCTTTTGCATAGCACTAACTTGTATGAAAGAATGCATTACAAAACACATTCTCTATTTTTCTGGAATGTTTTTGACATTTAATAATATTTAAAAAAACATGCAATAATAAGTGCAATAACTTTATTTGCAGTCAATAGTTAGCCAAGAGATATCAAAGCAACAGCACAAATAATAAACTTAAAATTGAGTTTATGATCTAGCAGGTAATCAAATGTACCACCAAATTCTGAATAGACTATCCACAACTAACTAGCACTGTTTAAGGAAGTACAAGGCTTTTTCAGGCTTGGCCCTTCCTTATCTGCCATCCAATCGGCCTGACTGGATGCTAATCTGGAGATGCAATCCTGTTTTATATTTCTTCTTTCTAGATTATGTACATGGAGGCCAGTTGTACCATGTATATATGCTTAAAACTAGAAGTGGTCTGATGTAATCACAGTTTTATTCCTTCCATGGAACCCAACCAAGCCTTAAGGGGTGATGAACAGTCAAAATTCCGTCGCTCTTGTGAATTTAAATCTCATTATAAATAAAGTATTAGGAACTGTGATTGACTATGTGTCTGCTTATAAAATTAGGCATGACCCTATTTTACTACAGGGATCATAGCATCTATGCTTTTGCATAGCACTAACTTGTATGAAAGAATGCATTACTAAACACATTCTCTATTTTTCTGGAATGTTTTTGACATTTAATAATATTTAAAAAAACATGCAATAATAAGTGCAATAACTTTATTTGCAGTCAATAGTTAGCCAAGAGATATCAAAGCGACAGCACAAATAATAAACTTAAAATTGAGTTTATGATCTAGCAGATAATCAAATTTACCACCAAATTCTGAATAGCTTGAGGTGATTTAGTAGGTAAGTGTGAAAACAAAACTGTATGCTAGCACACAACTGTTCTCAACATTTCTGTCAGACTGAAGTTGGATTCACACGTTATTCATAAATTATTCAACATAGTAATATTCAGGATAGAACCTTTATCCATCCAGTGGGACCTAGTTGTAAAGTGAAAGGGGGGAAATTTGCCTTCAGGAGGCGATTAACCTTTAGTTAAGCTTATACTGCTAGCTTCCTTTACTTCCGAAATCATTAATATGTCACATCTGTTTGACATTGGGTGTGTATGAATAAATGAATTACAGGTAAAAAAAAAACACACACAGATGGAATAAATTTAGTTTAAATAAAGACTTTGCACATCACAATGTCCCCTTTCAACATTAAAATGAGATATTTCACATGAAGCCTTGCATCAGGCAGAAGTCTGCACGCTTATAAAAATGTTTGATTGGAATCAAAAGGCTAGTGAATGGGCTAGTCATGCATGTACATCCTCTGGCGCAACTGATACCTATTTACGGTTGGTGATTGCCAGCTGTCAGTGCAAGATTATAAAGTAGATAGAGTTTTGATTGGCAACTTTTTTACTTCAGCCTAAATGGAGCAGCTTCTAATTGAAAGGCAGCAACGTTTGGGACTTTCCTTGTCTCCTTGAGGAATTTTCATGAAAATTCGACCTGATTACAGGGCTATAATAAAATACATACTGCACTCATGTAAGGCAGTCACAGGGGTGTTGATGTATATTTTAATCAAAAAAAACTTACAACAATGAAGAAGATTGAATAATAGGATTTCAGAATAAGATTATAAAGGGTAGATTAGCATATCAAAGATGTTCATATCTTATGGGATCTCATTCAATTCTGTGAGACAAATTGGAAAACCATGTTATTTTTAAGTGGGGCATAAAATATGTACCACATCAAACCAAGCAATCAGTAAATAAATTACTTTTCTGATGTTTATTATTTTTGTCTCTTAAAGTCACTGGGTTTAATTTTAGTTTTATGGTGCAACAAAAACGTGTCATGTCACATCAGCTACCTTACTCAATCTTGCCCAGAATAAATAGTAAATTGAATGGTAACCTCCTTATTATCATCTGGCAATGTTATTTAAAGTTGCTCTCATTGTCCCATATCTATCCAACGCTCATCTCTCAAGCAGCTTTTCCTCATATGTGAAACAAGACCTTGCATTTAAATAACGTCTTTGATATCTTGGCCACGGACCACTTTGAAAAATAAAAACACATACGTCAAGCTGTTGTTCATTGACTACAGCTCGGCATTCAACACCATCATCCCCTCCAAACTGGATACCAAGCTTATGGAACTGATCTCAGTGCATTACTCTGCAACTGGATCTATCACTGCCTGGTTCTGCAACTTGCATGCACAGGAACAAAGAAGATTGTGGTGAATACTGCTCAGTCCATCACAGGTACTGATCAACAGGAGTTGTTTCCTCAAAAAGACAGCCAACGTCATTAAAGACCCACACCACCCAGGCCACACACTTATTTCACTCCTGCCATTGGGAAGTGGGTATAGGAGCCTGAAAACTGTAACATCCAAGTTTAGGAGCAGCTTCTTCACAACAACCACCTTGCTATTTTACTTCGGAGTCACGTGTGACTTCGTGAAGACCCCACCAGCACGCATGCGCGACATATATCGTCACTCGCATTTGCAGTCGACAGCTGGGGGGGGAGTGTGCTCCTCTGCCAGCAGCTTCAAAAAGGCCCTCAGGTTAGTTTCACTAACCTTGAGCTGGTTGGTTTTTCTGTGTTTGTTTCCATTACAGAAAAACTATGGACAGGAGGACAAAAAAGGCGGCTGCGCCGAAGCATGCCGCCATGGACCGCGGGACTTCAGAGCGAAGTCGACGGCCAACATCCCCGGAGCTGACCGCAGAACCGGCAGCACCCGCAACGCGGGCCGGGAAAAAAGCGTGGAAGTCGGGGAGCCCCGCTCAGTCGGCAGGACCCGACTCTCCACCACAGCAGGCCGGGGAGCTGCATACTGGCGTGAGGACTGCGCGGGAGCAGGGTAGACAAGACCCCGACTCCATACTGCTTCAGCCCGAACAGAACCGGGACGGCAGTAAAAAGATGCGTAAACCAGGGCCTGTCTCAACTGCACGCCCCAACACTCCACCGTTACAGTTCGCTAGAGGGCGGACCAGTGGGAAAACCGCACCAAAGTCGCGTAGCCCCGCAGGAGCGGCTGGCACCGGCTCACCACCGCATCAGTCTGCCAGATTGCAGTCCGGTGGATCAACAACGCAAGAGTTCTGTAGCCCCACAGGAGCGGCTGGCACCAACTCGCCACCGCTTCAGTCTGCTGGATTGCGGACTGGTGGTAGAAAACACAAGTCGAGTAGCCCCGCAGGAGCGGCTGGCACCGACTTTGCGTCGCATCAGCACCGAAGACCCGGGACTGGCGGCAAGCCCACGTGGATGTCGTGTAGCCCCGCTGGAGCGGCTGGCACCGACTCCTCACCGTCGCAGTCGCACCAGACAGGCGGAAAAACCAACAGGAGGTTGTGTAGCCCCACAGGAGCGGCTGGCACCAGCTCTCCACCGCTTCAGTCCCGAAGACCCGGGACAAGCAGCAAATCCGCACGGGAGTCGTGTAACCCCGTAGGAGCGGCTGGCACCGACTACCTACCTCAGTCCCATAGACATCACCTCGATGAGGTGCAGACTGTTGGTAGAGGACCCATTTGTTCATCAGAACTTGGGGAAGATGACTTGCTGTCCGCAGATAGCAGCGGCAGTCGCATAGCTCGAATGGAGCGCATGGTCAAGCAGCTGCTCGAGAGGGACTTTCTCCATCAGGAGCGTGCTTCCCTAAGATCGCGAAGATCCATGGCAGGGCCCATGACAGGGCTGTCCAACATCTCTCCCTCCTCAGTAGGGAGCGCCAGAAGTCAGGCACTAGCTGACTTCGAAGAGGGGTTGGTGGAAGATCCATTGTTGCAAGAGATGCCGGAAGAGGAACTTCTATGAGTGGTGTCGAAGTTCGCTAAACCATCCCAGAAAGGGCAAGCATTAATTACCCGACGACCGATCAGCTACGAGAACAGGTATTTCGGAGGCAACCAACAAATATAGGGCTCCAGAGAATTGAATGTCGCTGAATGTCCCTACTGTTAATACACCCATATGGGGTAACATATGGGATCCCGGGTAACATCAGCCCCGGGATCAGGACTCAGGAGTTAAAAATCCAGAAGATCCTGAAATTACTGACCTCAGGCATCACTGCGTTTGCCAGGTCAATAGACGGTACGGACATGACGGAAGAGCAGCAAGATGCATTAGCTCTGCTATGCAGCACACAGTATGAAATAAACTGCTTTCAGAAGAGCTCTATCCGTCCTACATTAAACCCCAAGTTTGCGGGTTTGTGTAAGGCCAATGTTATGCCACCACCAAGACAATTGTTTGGTAATGACCTGCCTAAACAGGTTAAAGACCTGGACGAGGAAGCCAAAGTGGTCAGATTGATTAAACCACCTTCCTCGAGCAGACCACAGGCGTACCATAGGCAGCATCCATATGCAACAACAAACAGGCCTCGGGGTCAACCCAACAGAGCAACGGGAACTTTCCCTAAGTCACGCGGTATCAACAGAGGCCTTTTTTAGGCCAGGGCCCACAGCGACCAGCCTGGAAGATGCGCCAACCCCACATCCCAGCAACACAACTACCCAAGAAAGATCAGAATATCATACCCCACCGGTAACCATGGAGGTAAGGGGGTCTGGTTCTCTTGGGGGTGCTGCATGCGGAACCTCACCAGTAGGAGGGAGATTGCATCTGTTCTGGGATGCGTGGAGTTCTTTAACTTCTGAAGTATTCCAAAGTATTCATGGGTACGAAATCGAATTCATAAACGGACAACTTCCCCCACCAATCATATGATTGTCACTCTCCCAGAGAACAAAGTAACAGACATAATAGAAGCATGTAACACCCTTGCTTGCGCCAGGAAACCGACTATTAGACATGCTGCCAAGGTGATTGGAAAACTTGTAGCTACATTTCCAGCTACACAATTTGGGCCTTTACATTATCCAAATTTGCAAAGAGCTAAGATCTCAGCGTTAAAAACAAATGCTGGACATTTTGACAGATCTATGCAGCTTCCAAACAAGGCACAAATTGAGCTATGATGGTGGATTAGCAACATTCATAATTGTTTCAATCCCATCATAATTGTAAACCCGTCAGTCGTGTTACAAACCGACGCAAGCGCCCAGGGCTGGGGAGCTACCGACACCACTTCCAGTTGTGGCGGCAGATGGGATTTGCACGAATCTACTTTACTCCAATCACAAGGTATAAACTATTTGGGAATGCTGGGAGCATTTCACGGACTGCGGGCTTACTGTGCAACAATGTATCATACGCATGTCCGTCTTCAGATAGATAGTACCACAGTGGTGGCATATTTAAACCATATGGGTAGTATCAAGTCAATATCTTGCGATGAATTGGCAAACATAATTTGGCTCTGGTGTATTGAAAGAAATATTTGGATTTCAGCTACATACCTTCCGGGTAAGCTCAATACAGTGGCAGATACCAGGTCACGAGTATTTAATGACAACACCGAGTGGATGTTGAACCCCCAAATATTTGCTAATATTATAGCCAAGTATGGAACACCAGATATCAACTTCTTTGCGTCCAGGTTGAACCATCAGATACCAACATATGTCTCTTGGGAACCATATCCTGGGGCAGTGGCGATGGACGCGTTCTCGCTAAATTGGGGGAAATTATTCTATGCATTTCCCCCTTTCCGCCTCATCAGTCAGGTATTGCAGAAGATCCAGCTAGACTCTGCATCTGGGATTCTGATAATACCTGACTGGCCCACACAACCATGGTACCCAGTGGTCTTCGGCATGGTGAAAGAACCATGGATGCAAGTCCCTAAATGCCCGAATCTAGTAACCCATCCTATAACAAGAGAAAGTCATCTGTGCCATGGTCATCTGAACCTGTTGGCTTGCAGGTTCGGAAGATGCCATTACCAGGATTCGGGCTGTCAACGAGGATCATGGATATCATCACAGCATCGTGCAGAGAGTCCACGAGGAAGCAGTACCTCACCCACATAAGAAAATGGGAGGCCTTTTGTACTCTGACCAAGACCACCTACGACTCTGCAACGATCACTGATGTGCTGGAAGTCCTCGCAGGCCTTCACTATGATAGCTACAGTGCCATCAACAGTGCCAGAAGTGCATTGTCATCCTATCTCATTATCGGAGTAGGATCCCACCAGCTTGTATCAAAACTTATGAGGGGTATATTCAATTCAAACCCTCCACGACCTCACTATAATATAACCTGGGACATTGGGGTTGTGTTGTCCCTACTCAGGAGCTGGTCACCAGTCTCAGATCTACCACGGGATAAACTCACCTTCAAAGTGGTGATGTTAATGGCACTGATCACAGCACAACGAGTCCAGACCCTCCACAAACTAAAACTGGACAGGGTGGTCTCGACCCCCACCAAAGTAACCTTCTTTATAGATGAGTTACTCAAACATCACAGGCCTGGGACTACAGGTCTGAAATTGGAATTCCGAGCATATCCCGTTGATGTACGACTCTGCATAACCACCTATATCCGACATTACATTAATGTCACCCAAAACATCAGGAGAATGGAGACAGGGCTGCATCCACATCAGCGGCGAGGACCATAGAGGTACCCATGGATCATGTCCTCACAACAGCGGGCTGGGCTAATGAAGAAACATTCCAACATTTCTATAATAAACCTGTGGCCGCTCCTGCAACGTTTGCGGATTCAGTTTCAAGTGCTGTCCCCTAAACGTTTTTTCCCCGAATTCAGGGTTTTTTTTGTTTGTATTAATAAATATGTTATTATTTTTCAGCTTTGTTCAAGTCTGAAATACGTTAACATACTTCCTCCATCAGTAATTACGGCAGTGTGTGAGCATGGATGTGGTCCAGGGCATGGAATCACAGAGCTTTGAAATCTTCACGAAGTCACTCATGTGTCTCCGAAGTAAAATAGTAAGATTAAACAAGAACTTACCAGTTTGAAGTTTGATCCTTATTTTATGAGGAGTTACGATGAAGGATTTTGTGCCCTCCGCTCCCAAACCCTCTATCATAAGGTCAACTGATATATTAGTGTCTCTTAATCTTACTATCTCCAGTCAGTGCTGCTATCTGTGATTCCACACCACTGCTTTGAAGATTCTCGATCTCAAAGTCGTTCACATCCAATCAATGAAGAAGGGTCCCGATCTGAAATGTCACCTATCCATGTTCTCCAAAGTTGCGCCTGACCCCCTGAGCTCCTTCAGCACTTTGTGTCTTGTTTTGTAAACCAGCATCTGCAGTTCCTTGTTTCTAATTAGTTTTATAGTGTGAACGGCAGCTAGTTTGCACATAGCAACCTCACACAAACAGCAATTAAATAATCACTAATTAATCAGGTGTAGAGATGTGGGTTGAGCAACAAATATTGGCAAAGAAAGTGAGAACTCCCCTACTCTTCTTGAAGCAATGTTATAGAATCTTTTACACCCTTCTAAGAGCAATTTGAAGGGTTTTGTTTTATGTCTCATCCAAATACAGCACCAAAAAATAGTGCATTGCTTCCACACTTGGTATAGATTTGGTAATTACGTTTATAGAGTGGGCTTTCAACCCACAATCTGAGTCAGAGCATAAAGTATCACCCACTGGTACAGAAGTATCATCCATCTGTTTATTCCAGTAGCAGCAATGCTCAAGTTTTTAGCTTAAAATGTGATTGCAAATAGGCAGGCCACATTACAGCTCTCACTATTAGATTTTAGACTTTAGACTTAAATGCAGCCTGGAAATGTAGCCTGGTCCATCAGACCACCGAGTCTGTGCTGACCAGTGATCACCCCATACACTAACACTATCCTACACTCTAGGGACAATTTACAATTTTACTAAAGCCAATTAACCTCCAAACCTGTACGTCTTTGGAGTGTGGGAGGAAACAGGAGCACCTGGAGAAAAACCCATGAAGTCACAGGAAGAGCGTACAAACTTCATACAACTGCACCCGTTGTCAGGCTCAAACCCGGGTCTCAGGCACTGTACGGCAGCAACTCTACCGCTGCGTCAGTGTGCTGCCCAAATTATCTTCTGCAGGAATAAAACAATAATTCACCATCACCCACTTTAAACTTGACTTAAAAATCACACTGTTTTCTTTTGAAATTTAAGCTTTGAAGCATCACCATTCTCATCACATTCACTGATGAAATTCAGAAGCTTTGCATACAGGTTAGCACAAAGCTAAATAGAATGTTAATATTTATGGCAAATGGGATGGAGAATAAAGGTGGGGAAGTATTCGCTCAATTATACAGAGATTTGGAGAGGTCACGCCTGGAGCACTGTGTACTTTTGGTTGCCTCATTTAAGGAGAGATGTTAGAGGCAGTAAAGAGAAAATTAATTTAGTTGATTTCTGAATGATAAGGATGTCCAATGTGGAAAAATGTTGCAGGTTTTACTCATATTCACTTAACTTAGGAGAATGGGAGGGTGACAAGGTAGATTCTGAGGATATTTCTCCTCTTGAGATAAATAGTTTAAGAATAATGTGGTTATTCACCTGAGATGAAAGGAAGGAGGAATGTGAATATTTGGATTTCACTACGAGAGCTGAGTCATTGAATACATTAAAGATAGATTTATGGACTGTCGGAGAGTTGAGAGTTATGGGGAACTGGCAGAAAAGTGCAGCTTAGGCTATGACCAGACAATTAAATATAAATAGTGAAGGGAATAGGGTAGTAATCATCTAGCACCTCCTAGCCATGAATGGGTGTTAGATTCTGTCGTTGGGATCCTGGACTGAGGCATAAAGGTCTCTTCGGCTGCTGAACCCATGACTGAACAGCCAGGATCCACTCAGCTCCCCCCGGTATGGGAGGCGGCTGGGAAAGGTGTCCTACAGATAGCCTACATCACAACACACCTGAAGGCTTTGCTGCATCAATTGGGATCTCCTCAATGCGAACAAAAAAAAACAAAATATGATTTTTTTTTTGGAGCCCAGAATATGCAAACACTTCTTGACCATGAAACCAGTGATCGACCTGATAGAAGGCAGTTATGGTTTGCAAGGGGACTGCAACGAGTTTTCAAATTGACATTGCAGCATTCTCTAAGACTAGGCTGTCAGTGAAACTAGTACGATGACTCGGGTGGGGTGGGACTGAGAGAGAGGGGATGCAAGGGTTATTGAAGTTAGAGAAATCAACATCATAATGCTGGGTTGTAAACTGCCCAAATGAAATATGAGGTGCTGTTTCTCCAATTTGTGTTTGGACTCACTCTGACAGTGGAGAAAGGCTCGGGACAGAAAGGTCAGTATGGGAATGAGAAGGGGAGTTAAAGTGTTTGGCTCCAGGAGATTCCATAGTCCAAGGCGGACTGAGCGAAGGTGTTCAGCGAATGAATTCCCACGTCTGCGCAGACCACCTTGGCCAACATGATCTGCTGTAAGAGTACTACCCAAAAGAGTAGTACGTTCCAGAGCCAAGAATGTCCAATGCCGAGTGAGGGAATTTGAGAACACAAACCCTTGGAGATCCAGCATCTCGTTGACTCGGACGACACCAGGCACTCAACCTTAGTGCACCAATTCCACCAAGGCAGTCCATGAGCCCATCCTGCAAGGACATACCATCAATGGTCCAAAGATAGATATATTCTTCTTCGGGAGGATAATACAATCAATTACTGATGGGGAAAACATTTTAAAGAGCTGCTTCATAGTGAGAAAACTGTTGACAAGGAGGTTATCAACCACATCGCTCAGAAGCCCATGACGAACCTTATGGGAGATCCTCCAAGGTTGCAGGAAGTCTATGATGCTGTTCTGAAGATGAGGAGCAACAAGGTCTTGATGGGATCCTAGCCGAGATCATAAAAGAAGGTGGATCCGAACTGCTGCACCACATCCATCCTCTGATATTAAATATTTGGCTGAAAGAAATTATACATAAGGATCTCCAAGTTGCCCTGATTGCTACAATCTTTAAAAAAAAAAGGAGACAGACTATGGAAACTATACAAGTGCTTCTTCCTCTCCCTCCTGCCCACTACCAGATAGATACCCAAATACCCTCTTGGCTATTGCTGATTGCTTTGAAAGCAAACAGTGCCTAGAATATTTAAGAGAAGATGTTCTTATAACAATGTAAGCAACATGGGTTGACAAACACACCCCAACATATTCTCTAACTCTTAATTCTCCTCAACCTTTAAGAATTCAGTCCGATCCAGATTTCGTTAAAAGCTCTATAAAGTCTGTGCCTGTGAATATATTTCACAACATAATTTTTTATGCTGCATATTAAATCTCACAGTCGCTGTTTTGAAGCCAAGATACATTCTTGCTGATGCTGGAATTTTTTTTTTTTTAAGCACACATGCAAACCCAATTCAGTATAGTATGGCTTTCATTTTTGACTGCTACTCCTTGCAACATCTGTGTGATAAATTAAACTAAGAAAGATATTTAATGTTATGATTGGACTGTTGCAAAAGCAAAAATTATCTCAGAACTGTATTTACATTTATTTTGACAGAGAAAGTGGTGGGAGAATGGTTGGATTTCGTGACTGGGGATGAAGAAGAGCAGAGTGGGCTGGTGCCAGCAAAGCAATAGTAGGAAACAGTAAGGACAACTTTTTCCAAATATGCAGGTGTACCATGATGACAATTAAAGTGCTTGAATAGGGCTGAGAACAGCTTAAGCATTCTCAATGCTGTGTGTTTTATGTCCACTCAAAAAAAAAAATCAAGGGACATTGAACATTGAATTTTCCAATCTCAAACAACCCTTACCTCCTGTGATTTCCTCTCTGTCTCCTTTTGATCCACCTCAGATCCTCCCATTTTTATTTTCTTTCTGCTTCCCCCTTCCCCCCCCCCCAATCTCCCATTACTCATTTCCATTTCACTCACTACTTCCCACAACTCATTTTCATCTCCCTTCCTTCTTGGTTCCATCCACCACACAATTCTCTGAACCCCTGTACCAACTATTCCACTTCCCCTTCATCTCTCTGTTAATACTTTGCAATATCACCTTTCTTATTTAGCAGCTTCCAGCACTTGTAGCCTATGCGTCCCTGCTTATCACCTCTCAAGCCTCTGCCTCCAACTACACTCTCGCCTCCTTTCACCTGTCTCCATTTGTCTTTCACTTTCTTTGTTTGCTTCAACCTATCACCCGGCTGCATCTTTCTCCCTACTCCAGCCCACTTGCACCATATTCTGCCTATGGACCCTCCTTCCTCCACCAGCCCCAGTCTGACCCACCTCCTCTCTTCTTTACACCAACTATCTTTCCTCTCCACTCTCAGTCATGATGCAGGGTCTCAACCTGAAATATCAACAATTCCTTTCCCCCAACAGAAGCTGCTTTACACACCGAGTTCCTCCAGTAGTCTGCTTTTTGCTCCAGGTTCCAGCATCAACAGTCTCTTGTGTAACAGACTCCTTGTATAAAGAATGTATGGTTTGGACAGAGTATCATTGTTCTGGGTTTGTGCATGCACACAGAAAACATTTCATTTTCTAAGGTCCCGTACATTGGGTAATGATAATTGAACATCCAACTTCTGATCTTATCATTGTGGAAGTCAATTATGATGATTACCCAGCTTATAACATTTTCAAATTTTTCAAAATGATTTGTCTGAAGAATATAATATGTGAAAGTATTGAGGCTATCCTTGTGGAAATGATGGATTAGAGTTCTTCTGAATGGAATTAGAACAGCAAATAGAAATAAAAACACAAATTAGCTATAATTTAAAGTGTTGGAGCATGTATAGTATGTAAGTATGTATAGTGCCTATTTTCCTTGACTTGCAAAAAAGATTTAAAAGGTAATATTTCATTTCAGTACTGTCTTCCCCATGACCTTTTTTCTTGTTAGCTTCATCTTAATTTAGTTTAGTTTAGTTTAGAGATACTGTGTTGAAACAGGCCCTTCGGCCCACCAGGTCCGTGCCAAACAGCGATCCCCGCACATTAACACTATCCTCCACCCACGAGGGACAATTTTTACATTTACCAAGCCAATTAACCTACAAACCTGCACGTCTTTGGAGTGTGGGAGAAAACCGAAGATCTCGGAGAAAACCCACGCGGGTCACAGGGAGAACCTACAAACTCCGTACAGGCAGCACCCATAGTCAGGATCGACCCCGGGTCTTCGGCGCTGCATTCGCTGTAAGGCAGTAACTCTACTGCTGCGCCACCTTGACCTGACAAGAATCTGTCAGTTCTGCTCACTTGGATAAATGATGGCTCCTGAGAGGATAATTCCTTTCTTTACAAAAGCTCTCTTTCATCTCAGACCAAATTTTGTCCCAAGGTTTCTCTATGTTTTCCAATTAATTTCAACAATGTATGAAGGTTAAATCTACAAGGGTGTATTCCTGAGTCAATGTTGTCAAACCGTGTCTTAAAGAGGTCACTAACTTACCCAAACTCTATATATTAACCCTTGGATTTAGGAGGTAGGAATTCAGCTGCTGGTTAAATTATATGTACAGTATATGTGTTGCGGCTTTGCATGACTCCAATTATTTTCCATAATTCATTCCAAGGAACACTGAGGCAAGCAATTCTGTTAAAGAAACTATATTTTATAAATCATTAAATGTACACCCGTTATGTCTCACCATCCATTTTGCTCAAAACTTGTAAAGGCAATTTGAGGCACACCAGTTTCATGCAGAGACTAAAAAATCATGTCTAAATTGTAATGTCTAATTTCTCTATTTTCTAAAAAAAATAGAAAATAGAGAAACATGTTACTTCAGGGTAAATCCTGAAACTGGCGCATTCAGAGGTGAGCTTAAAATGGCATGATCCCAAAGGCAAAGAGACACTTGGAAATATGAGAATAAGATGTACCTGATGAAGGAAATCCATCCCTCGTGCGACTGACATTTATTCAGACCTAGAAACAGGCAGCAGAATTGCCTGAGCAGAAAATAGTTCCGAGTCAATAATTGACAGGAATTGCAACAAACAGACTCACTGGTGAGAAACAAAAACCAAAAAAATGCTGGAAATGCTCAGCAGGTCGGGCAGCAGCTGTGGAGAGATAAACACAATTCAATCATTCAAAACTGGCCAATGAAGAAAATGGTTTTAGGTTACAGTGAGGGGCAGATATAACAATGGAAATACCTCGGACAAGGGAAGCCTTTATATACTAGGTAATTCCAATGTGTATGGAGTTCTTTAGTAAGATTAATCACAGAGTTTCAAGTGTAAGAAAGAGAAAAATAACCAAAGAACATGTTAAAGCTGTAACATACAGACCAGAACTAAATGTGAAACGAAAAGGAGAATGCTGGAAACATCTCACATGTCAGATAATGTCTCAGGAGAGAGCAAAACTGAGTTAATATCACAGATGAGTAAACTTACTATTTGCAACTAGTTCTGATACAAATGGAAACAGTAAGATATTCAACTTCAATAATCTCTAGCAGTCTACGTCATTGAAGTGCTAACCGTACTCAGTCAGCTCCAATCAGTAGGTCAGTCAATCACATGATTGACGAAATATTTCTGAAACAGATACTGTGCACTTAGCATCATTATGTGAGAGATTATCAGATGGATAGAAGAAACAATTCAAGAATGTTCACAAAGCACTCCATTGACGAGGGACTCGCGAGCAATAACCATTTAAATTGACACTAAGAACCTTGAATCCATTTTTGACAGCATACAGAGGTCCATTATAAATGGTGGAAGGAATGTATCACCTCCCAAAAGATGGACCTGCCCACCCTGTTAAACGCCAATGATCCCACATTTGGCAATTTCCATTGGCCTCATCAGCCATCTAAGACCACTCAGAAATGGGCAGGTATCAATTCATCCTCAACCTTAAAGAACTGTCTGAGAAGGAAAAGAAGAACATGCCTGTCAATAAGACTGCAGAAAATTGTGGAGAATTGTGGACACAGCCCAGACTGTCAAGTAAACCAACTTCCCTTAGATTGACTCCATCTATACTTCGTGCTGCCTTGGCAAAGCCACCAGCATAATCAAGGACGAGTCTCACATCGGACACTCGCTCTTCTCCCCTCTCTCATCAGGCAAGTGGTATAGAAGTTCGAAAAAGCATACCTCCAGATTCATCAAAAGGTTCTTCCCAGCTATTATCAGGCAACTGAACCATCCTATCAACAACTAGAGAACAGTCCTGACCTATCATCTACCTCATTGGAAACCCTCAGACTATCTTTAATTTGACTTTACTTGATTTTATCTTGCACTGAACATTATTGTGGACAGCTTGATGCATGTAATCACGTAGTCTTTCCGCTGACTGGATAGGACATAACAAAAAATATTTTCACTGTACCCCTGTACACGTGACAATAAACTAAACTAAACTATCCACCATGCACACTGGGAAATTATGCGAGCACAAAGTTACTGGATTAAAATTCAAAGGCTGCATAAATCCAGTTTCCTGGATTGGGTGTACACCAAAGGGCAATATTCAACACCAGCAAAGTGCATCAGAGATATTTGGCCTGATTTTCAATGTGCAAAGAAATTGAGCAAAGTTGAGGCAGTAGACATTACTGCGAAATCTGGCAACTATCTATCAACTGACTTCTCTGTTTACAGCATGAATATAACGTGTTGTCTTGGGAACTATTAATACAAGAATTAAACTGTCAAAATCATGTATGCTGATGTGATACTATAATCTCATGCCAATAAATATTACTGCGCTATTTTAGCCTAATATAGCAACTTTTTTTTTAACATGCTGGAAATATTTAGCCTTTCTCTTCATTTTGCCCATCTATTTTCTTCCTTTCCTGCTGAACCTGAATCCTTTAAAAAACACTCTTGAAATTAATTAGAGAAATTAATACTTTCTCCCAAGGGCAAACCCTGCTACTGGTTCTCTTGTTTCTCTGCTGTTGGATCAACTTCTCCTCCTGCTCCTCTCTGACAAATGCATTCCAGCTGTGCATAATGTTTGGATTCATTCAGACTGGAAAACATTGACCTGGATTGGTAAATGTTTCTCTGCATGTTGATTGTTGCAGGTGCCATTGGGCCTTTTTCGGGGGCGAATGCTGATGCTCTCATTAAAGGGATTCATTAATGTTTATAGTCCATTTATAATAATTACCGAAAACTGTTACATTTGTTTTCGAAAATAAACTGCTGTTTTCAACATTTCAAAAGAGGCTACACTGCATCTGAAGTTGCTTCAGCTAAATTTTGAGTAGACCATATTATGTTTATGAGCACCAAGTTAGTCGAGTGTTCATTGGTCATAATTGCAATAATAATCTATCATTTGGTGTGTAAAATAATATTTCTTGATGCTAATGGTATCATCTATATGTTGAGTGATGATAGAACCTTAGAGAAGAGCTGGAGGGAGAAACAGAAAGAGAATCAAAAAAGATAGTTGGAAGAACTAAAATATTTTAGAAACAGAAGTAGATAGTAGATGGAATCCAGGTGGGGCACAGGGGAGGGAAAGGGGCTGGAAGAAAGGGGTGTGGGGTAGAAAGTGGGTGGGTTGGGGGAGGTTTCATTAAATATTATCTAAAATTAGAGAATTCAAAGTTCATACGGTGGATTGTTATATTTTTATTTTTTTCAAAACTACATTCTTATGACAGTGAGGTAGTATCAAGAACAGTAGAGCCTCATGTATGTAGATTCTTGCATACATTGATGTTTATCTGTTTTGTATGCTTTCTTCACAGTTGTAGTGGAAACCTGTTCCACCAAAGTGACCCAGGGTCGGTATTTGGCACAGGGTCTGGAAGCACCAGGTCCTGGCAATATGAAGATTCCTAGATGTCCGTCCTTCTTGAGGAGTTATTAGCTATCAGTGTAAGAGGGTCAGGGTGAGAACTCCATGTTCCTAGTGAGAGCTCCTACCTTCCTGGAGTTCAGTGTGACTTGATTTTAGGCTGATAACAGAACAACTCTGGCTGACCTGGATTTCCAAATCATAGCTGTGAGATCTGTCCTTAACAGGGGGCTCATGGATACACCAATCAATTATTTCTGGGAGGGGTGGAAAGGAGTCAGAGCAGCCCTCAGTCAGTCCTAAGCAGCTGAGTATATCTTCACTAAACTCACAAGCCCCGACAACCCGGTCTGAAGAAGGGTTTCGACCCGAAACGTTACCTATCCCCTTCGCTCCATAGATGCTGCTGCACCCGCCGAGTTTCTCCAGCATTTTGTGTTCCCTTCGATTTTCCAGCATCTGCAGTTCCTTCTTTAGCCCCGATAACATGTTGGGAGTCTGAAAGTGAACTGTCTTAAGGCATGCATCAATCTTGAATGTTTCCTTTTTCTAAACTTAAACATTTCATATATATATATATAGAAAACTAAAACTGATGGTTGGGATAAGGCAATATCCCAATTGTGCTGAGTGGGAAGGAACAGCTGATGCTGTTTTTTCTGAAGATAGACACAAAATACTTGTGATATTTTGGATCAGAACCCACCTTCGGACAGAACTCTTCAAGAGCCTTCTTGAATGGTTTCAACTCGAAAAGTCACCTATTCCTTTTCTCCAAACATGCCGCCTGACCCACTGAGATACTCCACCATTTTGTGCCCATCTTGCTGACACATTTTCCATCCACTTAGCCCTCTCTGCATCCCTCCACATACACCTCAGCATCCAGTAGCCACATAATCTCCTGGAAGGAGCAATAAAACAATCTCTGCAGCAACACATTCCACAGGCTCTGCTCTCTGGGAAAAGAACCATCTGTTATCTAGGATCTCTGCACTCTTCAGCGTAACCCATTACCCAGTAATTTCCATGACAGTGAAGAAGAAATTATTAAGAATCTGAAACCATTGCATTGCTTTTAGTGCCCAGCATTCACAGGTCTCAGAAGATCAGCATTGGAGATTCATAAGTGGTGACTATTGGTGTTTTTTGCCAGGCTGCATATTACAATGGATTTTTGTGGGGGGTGGGGGGGGGTTTGCTTATCCTGTCAACAGCAGCCTGGGCACTTTACAAACCAGGATCACAGAGAAGTAAGCAAAAACATGGTTGATTCTTCTATTGAAAAATACTTGCTGCAAACAGTGTACTCCCACATGCCATTATCTGCAGACAGCTATCACTTGCCAGTGTAGGTCATATATGACGGTGCAAGAGTAAAATAAAAATTGTGTTCTATAGGTAGTATTTATAGTGAGAGAAAGTCAATAGTTCAGGATGATGACCTGAAATAGTAATTTTCAATACTAAAAGAGTGTAGTCCAAAACATCTTTAAAGTAAGGAGAAATGTCAGTTGCTGCTGAATTGATTGCAGTCCATGGAAAATGTACCAATTACATTATCCTGGTCATTCAGTACAAATTTATTATGTTACAGAGGGTGTATTGCCTTAATCTCTGCTTGAGTGTTTGGGCCATATGTAGGCCAATATATATACCAGTCTTCAATTAAACTAAGGTGCTGTGACTGGGGAGGTCACTCCCTAGATCAGTTCCTCAGAACTTGTGGACTTCCTAACAATGTGGAGAAAATTGGCAACATATCTCATGATAATTCATTAATCACACTGTGCCATTCAACAGCACAATGTCCTGAGAGCAGCGAAGATCCCGGTGTTTAACTGAAGTTGTTGAGCAATGCCACCATGGACCAGCAGAGGCTGCAATCACACAACTTAAATCTAGCTCCAAATATACTGGAAACACAGAGGAGGGCCGTCAGCATCTGTGGAGAGAACAGGCAGTTGTACATGTGGATAACATCCTCTCACAGAACTGGGAGGAATTACAATAGATAATAATCAGCAAGGAATGTAACATAGAAAAGAGGAAGGAAACATACACACAGGAACATGAACACGTGTATCTATGACCTATAAAAGGCAAAATGAAAAATATGATATGATTACTTGACTGAAATGGGACATGGAATATCCTAGTAAAATATATAGCCATAACTATGCATATTGCAGAAAATATGGAGCAATGAGAATGAAAGACTGGGTTGCAGAATCTTTAATGTGTTATTGAACTGGAAGAGGCTAAAGACACATAAAGCACTAAGACATACTGTTGTTTGAAGTGACGGATGAAGATTTTAAATATGTGGCAATGTAGTCGGTGAGAACTATGAATGGGATTTACTGTGAGCTAGGATATGAGCATTAGTATTTTGGATGAACTATAGGTTATGGAGGATTACGTGTCAGCGAGAAGTGCTTGTCTAGAGGCATGAAATAAATGATGAAGGTTATTGTAGCTTACAAGCTGCAAAAGGGCTGTGATAGGTAATAAAAGAATAAAAGATAGGTAATAAAATAAATAGGTAGTAAATAGAAGTTGGTGATTTCCTTTTGTAGGAGAGCATATTGTGTCAGAAGCTCAGTGCAAGGTCAAAAAGGATTGTCAGATATTGTGGACAATCAGATTGGACCTGAGACGTTGGCCTGGCAGAACAAAAGAAATAGTGGAACAGATATATAGATGATATCAGTACCAATGGAGCATCTGACACATTTGTCATGAGAACCCCATAATGTAAAGATCACTAGCAAGTGAATTGCTAACACTTACCGGAAGCTTTCAGAGTAGACACATATTGGAACAGTACTGAGAACCTTGAATCTGTGTGTTGGGAGCACAGGGAAGTCTTGCATAACTAGGGGAAGAGCACAATATCTCACAAGCTACACACCTACGCATTTCTTCAGGCACCCGCTGCCCCATGTATACTGGATTTGTGACTGTTACTCATATTTCACAACAAAAACACTGGAATAAAATGGGCCTTTTTCAAACCCAATAGATGGTCTAAGAAGTAAGAAGACGGTGCCCACGGAGGGAATTCAGGAATCAATTCTCTTACATGACCCTCAGGAAAAAATATTGTGTGAAATGTTTGTACTTTCATTCATTTGTCTTTCGTGAAATGCACTACCTCATGCAGAATCCAGCATTCGACTAGCCTCTAAAATATTCACACCAAGAGTATCTGAGCTGGTGGCTATGTGTTAAATCTCGGTGTATATATATACATTTAGTTTTGTCCAACATGACATGGCCAAGTTTCATTTTGTAGTAGTGAGGAAACGGACACATTAATTAGTGTGACGACAATGGCAGGGGCACAGTTTGTAAATCAGCTACGATCGTGGGGTTGGAGGGCATCAGGATTTGAAAAGTAGGATTACATACACAGATAAGATTATCCTGTATTATTGGGGTCTTGCACTGGCTATGGACTCTTAATATACACCACTTTGGCCTACAAGAGAGAGTGAACAATGATTGTGAGAATAATTTGGACACAAAGTACTGGAGTAACTCAGCAGATCAGACAGCATCTCTGGAGAACATGGATAGGCAACGCTTTGGATCGAGATCCTTCTTCAGACGTTCAGTACTTTTGTGTATTTACCAGCATCTGCAGTTCTCTGTTTCTTCAAAATGTTTGGCTGTTTTGGCTTTCATATGTGCATTTGACAATGCCAACAAGCTAGGAATTTTATGGTGAGGCTTGTAGAAGTTTGGAACAGGGAGAGCTGTGGTGGCACGCGGCTGCAACCCGACTTCGGAGCTTCGGAGGCTCCGGCCGCAGGCCCGGTGGACAGGAACATCGGGAGCTCGCAGGTCCCTAGTGGGAGCCCGCTTTTCGGAGCTCCCGCAACGGCAACATCTCCCGCCGGAATCGCAGGGTTTAAATGACTCATAGCGGGACCTAACATCGCCCGGCGCGGCTTAAACGGCCGCGGGACTTACCATCGCCCGCTGGGGGCTTTAACATCGTGAGCCCCAGTCACCTTGATGCTGCAGTTGGACTGCTGGACAAAGGGTGAAGAACAAAGGGACGAGATAACACTTTTGCCTTCCATCACAGTGAGGAGGTGTTGGAGATTCACTGTGATGGATGTTTGTGTTAAGTGTGTGTCTTGGGTTTTTTTGTAATGTCAGGACTGTAGGAATGAAATTTTGTTCAAACCTTGTCTGTTTGAATGACAATAAAAAGCATTCTATTCAGATTGGGGAGAACTCCTGACAGCTTCCCTGCACCTTCTACAGCCATGGTGCACATTGCCTTTAACAGACTCATGGTTGTTTTCAGTAATGTAAATTGCCCTTAAGTGGTTCTAATCTCTCATTGCTAAAACAATGAATCGGTTAATGCTGATAGGAAATAGCAATCACATAAAGCCAGAGTCCTGCCTGCATATGAAGCAATGAGATGAAAATGATGTAGATGAAAATAACAACTCCTGTGCCTGGTTTAGAGGGCTATTCAAATTATACAGGAACATTAAAGCAAAATACTGCAGATGCCTGGAACTTAATCTGATAGCTGAAAGTTGTGGCAATAATTAAAAGGTCAGCGAGTATCTGTGAGAAGTAAAACAAATTTAATATTTCAGGATGATCCTTCACCTGAAAATATTGCTCCATTTCTATCTATATACATTCTTGATTGCCTGAGCATTTCAATATTTTCCAGTTTATTTAATTTAAACCCTTGTGGCTTTGATTTTTCCAATGGTTCTCACAGTTGGAGTGAGCATTGGTGAGGAGGAGTATTGTAATAAGTAGCTCAATCTGGACATTGTCATCCAGCTTTGAAAACTGACACCATATCCGTGGAAAATCCCATTGAGGTGCTGCATGTTAAATTGGAAACACAAGAGAATGCAGATGCTGGAATCTGGAGTGAAAAATAACCTGCTGGAGGAATTCACTGGGTCAGGCTGGACCTGTGGAAATAAAATGGACAGTCAATGTTTGAGATCCTTCCTAAGGACTGAAAGAATGGAGTAGAGATAGCCAGTATAAAGTAAGTGGATGTGTAGGGGACAAGGGGGCCACTCGATTGCAAGCAGCTGTTGCAGCAGGGGCTGTGGCGCATTAGATAGAACTGCAGATGCTGGAAATCGAAGGTAGACAAAAGTGCTGGAAAAACTCAAGGTGCTATCATTAAAAGATGTTGCACACTTAAGAGCTTGTAAAGTTTTCATTTACACGAAGGAAATAGGCAACTTTTCGGGACTCGTCTGAAGAAGGGTTTTGGCCCGAAATGTTGACTATTTCCTTCGCTCCATAGATGCTGCCTCACCCGTTGAGTTTCTCCAGCACTTTTGTCTACCTT
The DNA here is from genome assembly GCA_035221665.1 of Okamejei kenojei. Lineage (NCBI taxonomy): Eukaryota > Metazoa > Chordata > Chondrichthyes > Rajiformes > Rajidae > Okamejei > Okamejei kenojei. Next base: position 67,556,496 of record CM069139.1, read on the forward strand.
GCATTAGATAGATTTGGGTGAGAAAGGGGGGTAGGTGGATGGAGTCAGCTTGGGGTGAGAAGGGTAGAGATAATGTCAGAGGCTGGGATATAATTGATGGAGATAACCAGGGGCTGTGGATGATGAAACTGATGGGAAAAGAAGATGGTGTGAGGGGCCAAATAAGGGTGGTGAAGATGGGCATTGGGAACTGTGGGGAGGGGTCTCAATGGATGGCATTTGTGGGTGGTAATCACATGAAGTGGGCAGGCATGAACATTGAATTCTCTAATTCCCGGTAACCTGCTCATCATCAGTCCCTCCATTTGCCCAGATTTTCCCACACATCCCCTTCTTTCCCACAACACCCTGCCCTTTTCCACCCAGCTTTTGCCGCCCCCTTTACATCTGCCCAGCAACTTGTTTGTTTAAAGCCTGTTAAATTAATGGAGAGGGAAAAAGCTGGCAGAGTAGAAAAGCCTGAAGATGTTTGACTAGTGCCACAAATAGTCAAATATCGTTACCTGTGCAATGTTCCAGTGCAGGGAGTGCAAGTGCAAAACAAATCTTACTCATGCAAGGTCAATCTATCTTTCAACCATAACTCTGAGATGCCTGCCCCAGATTTCTAATGATACTTGCTCCATGAAAATTTGGGCTAACGTTAAAGTATGAAGATTTTAATTGATACCAACTGTTGCCAGGATTTTATCTCTTTGTTTTAGATATCTAGCACTTGCAATATCTGGCTTTTTATGAAACAAACTCTTGTATTTCACTCTATACCAAATTATAGCATTAGACTTGTCCACCCACTGGAATAAAACTTTTCATGAATAATCATAAACTAATTACGGAATTATTTGTATTTTGTACTTGCCAATGCTGGTTGTGCGTATGCCTCCCACACATTGCTCTGTATTTCTCTCACTTGCTAAACATTACTCTGATTATCAGTGCAGTGAGCTTCATGGCACATCAACTCACATCACCATGGAAATGCTCTTTTCCAGGATTTGCACTTCACAGAGAGGTGAAGTCAATATGACGTCATTATTAAGCTCTCTGTATAAATCCTAGCATCCATTGATATCTCAATGGTACTTTATTGTTACTTATACCTAAGTACAGTGATTTTTTTTTGTGTACAGTTCAGTGACAATTGTACAGTCCCAAGTGCAAGGTCAGGGTTCCTTTTTAAAAAAAAATTCAAATAATGAGTCAATATTGGATAAAGTGCCCTCAAAGTGGCCACTCCAGAATATACTCTGCAATTATCTATTCTGTTTGCCGTCATCAACACTGACAGGCGGTAGAAGAATCCTTTGCTGTTATTGCTCAACTTTTACGTGGTATAATTCAATAGGGAGGCAAGTAATTTTCTGTATTCAATCTCTCTGTGTAGTGCCATTATTGGCAGTAAAGTGTCAATTCCAGAACCCGACACTAAAGGCTATTGTGCCCTTTGCCTCTGCTTGGACTAAATCAACAAGTGCAACATACCCCCTTTTTCTTTGGTTGAAAATTTAGATTCAGAATCTTCTTGTTTCCCTTTCTCAGCTAGTAAAACCAGAGTCATACCTGGTTTTACAAGGAGGTCACAACAATGTCTTCCTTATCTAAAGCACCTGTACCCTGGAGAATGATGGTTGAATAAAATTGCATTTATTTCAGTGCGAGAGACCTGACAGAGAAATAGCAAATGAACTTAGGGCGTGGATAGGTATATGCAACTGGGAAGTTAGAACCATTACAGATACCCAGCTAAGGAAGGGATAGGACTGGCAGCTTAAATCTCCAGGGTACAGGAAGACATTGCAGCAGTAGTCCGAAATGACATTACTGAAGGATCGTTCAGTGAGGCTATATCTTATTCTTTCTTAATTTAATGCTAGGAGCATTGTAAGTAAGGTGGACGAACTTAGAGCCTGGATTGACACCTGGAAATATGATGTTGTGGCAATCAGTGAAACATGGTTGCAGGAGGGCTGTGATTGGAAACTAAATATTCCAGGATTTCGTTGCTTCAGGTGTGATAGAATTGGAGGGACCAGAGGGGGAGGTGTTGCATTGCTTGTCAGAGAAGATATTACAGCAGTGCTTTGGCAGGATAGATTAGAGGGCTCGTCTAGGGAGGCTATTTGGGTGGAACTGAGAAGTGGGAATGGTGTAGCAACACTTTTAGGGGTGTATTATAGACCGCCAAATGGGGAGCGTGAATTGGAAGAGCAAATATGTAAGGAGATAGCAGATATTAGTAGTAAGCACAAGGTAGTGATTGTGGGAGATTTCAATTTTCCAAAAATAGACTGGGAAACACATTCTGTAAATGGGCTGGATGGTTTGGAGTTTGTAAAATGTGTGCAGGATAGTTTTTTGCAGCAGCACATAGAGGTATCGACCAGAGAAGGGGCAGTGCTGGACCTCCTGTTAGGAAATGAGGCAGGTCAGGTGACGGAGGTATGCGTTGGTGAGCACTTCGGGACCAGTGATCACAATACCATTAGTTTCAATATAATTATGGAGAGAGTCAGAACTGGACCTAGGGTAGAGATTTATGATTGGAGAAAGGCTAACTTTGAGGGAATGCGTAAGGATTTTAAAGGAGTGAATTGGGACACTTTGTTTCATGGGAAGGATGTAGAAGAGAAATGGAGGACATTTAAAGGGGAAATTGTAAGAGTACAGAATCTTTATGTCCCTGTTAGGTTGAAAGGAAATAGTAAAAATTGGAAAGAGCCATGGTTTTCAAGGGAAATTGGACACTTGTTTTCGAAAAAAGAGAGATATCTACAATAATTATAGGAGGCATGGAGTAAATGAGGTGCTAGAGGAGTATAAAGAATGTAAAAAGAATCTTAAGAAAGAAATTAGGAAGGCTAAAAGAAGATATGAGGTTGCTTTGGCAAGAAAGGTGAAAGTAAACCCAAAGGGTTTCTACAGCTATATTAATAGCAAAAGGATAACGAGGGATAAAATTGGACCATTAGAGAACCAGAATGGACAGCTATCTGCAGAGCCAAAAGAGATGGGGGAGATATTGAACAATTTCTTTTCTTCGGTATTCACCAAGGAGAAGGATATTGAACTCGGTGAGTTAAGGGGAAAAGTAGAGTAGCTATGGAAACTATGAGATTCAAAGAAGAGGAAGTACTGACACTTTTGAAAAATATAAAAGTGGGTAAGTCTCCAGGTCCTGACAGGATATTCCCTAGGACATTGAGGGAAGTTAGCGTAGAAATAGCAGGAGCTATGACAGAAATATTTCAAATGTCATTAGAAACGGGAATAGTGCCGGAGGATTGGCGTACTGCGCATGTTGTTCCATTGTTTAAAAAGGGTTCAAAGAATAAACCTAGCAATTATAGACCTATTAGTTTGACGTCAGTGGTGGGCAAATTAATGGAAAGGATACTTAGAGATAATATATATAAGCATCTGGATAAACAGGGTCTGATCAGGAACAGTCAACATGGATTTGTGCCTGGAAGGTCATGTTTGACAAACCTTCTTGAATTTTTTTGAAGCGGTAACTAGGGAAATTGATGAGGGTAAAGCAGTGGATGTTGTCTATATGGATTTCAGTAAGGCCTTTGACAAGGTTCCCCATGGAAGGTTGGTTAAGAAGGTTCAATCTTTGGGTGTTAATGGCGGAGTAGCAAGATGGATTCAACAGTGGCTGAATGGGAGATGTCATAGAGTAATGGTGGATGGCTGTTTGTCAGGTTGGAAGCCGGTGACCAGTGGGGTGCCTCAGGGATCTGTGTTGGGTCCACTGTTGTTTGTCATGTACATCAATGATCTGGATGATGGGGTGGAAAATTGGATAAGTAAGTATGCAGATGATACTAAGATTGGTGGTGTTGTGGATAATGAAGTAGATTTTCAAAGTCTACAGAGAGATTTGGGCCATTTGGAAAAGTGGGCTGAAAGATGGCAGATGGAGTTTAATGCTGATAACTGTGAAGTGCTACATCTTGGCAGGACAAATCAAAATAGGACGTACATGGTAAATGGTAGGGAATTGAGGAATGCTGTGGAACAGAGGGATCTAGGAATAACTGTGCATAGTTCCCTGAAGGTTGAATCGCATGTAGATAGGGTGGTAAAGAAAGCCTTTGGTGTGCTGGCCTTTATAAATCAGAGCATTGAATATAGGAGTAGGGAAGTAATGTTAAAATTGTACAAGGCATTGGTAAGACCAATTCTGGAGTATGGTGTACAATTTTGGTCGCCTAGTTATAGGAAGGATGTCAACAAAATAGAGAGAGTACAGAGGAGATTTACTAGAATGTTGCCAGGGTTCCAGCAACTATGTTACAGAGAAAGGTTGAACAAGTTAGGTCTTTATTCTTTGGAGCGCAGAAGGTTAAGGGGGGACTTGATTGAGGTCTTTAAAATGATGAAAGGGATAGACAGAGTTGACGTGGATACGTTTTTTCCCATTGAGGGTAGGGAAGATTCAAACAAGAGGGCATGACATGAGAATTAAAGGACAGAGGTTTTGGGGTAACGTGAGGGGGAACTTCTTTACTCAGAGGGTGGTGGCTGTGTGGAATCAGCTTCCAGCAGAAGTGGTGGAGGCAGGATTCGATTTTAACATTTAAGAGTAAAGTGGATAGGTATATGGACGTGAAGGGAATGGAGGGGTATGGTCTGAGTGCAGGTAGATGGGACTAGGGGAAAACAAATGGTCGGCACGGACTGGAAGGGCCGAGAGGGCCTGTTTCCGTGCTGTAATTGTTATATGGTTATATGGTTATATGAATGAGTGGTATTGGCAGAGGCCGAGGAGATGTCATATGTGTAATCCCACGAGAAGGAGTTGTATGTACAAATACTGTAAGATGAGCCATACCTAGTTCTCCCTCTTTTATTGTGCAAAACATCATTTGGACAACTTTGATGGCAAGCCCAAAATTGCCGAAGGTGAGATTAGGAACTGAGAATGCAGGAAACATGTGACAATAAGATCAGATCCTATCACCGGATTTGGGCAAATTATCAATGTATTAGCTTTCGCAGTACGAGATTCATGCATTTATTAATCTTCAGGTCTGCATGAATACCATTTATTTTAATAGTATTACATCTGACTCATACACCATATGACCGCAAGCTCTGATATTGATCATCATTTCATAATTTCCACTAATATTCATGAAGATAAGAACATAATAACCGGAGGCAATAAGAGCAGCAGTAAGCCACATAATCTCATTCCAGCCCTGCCATTCAATATGCTCATGCCTCATGTTCCCCAGACCTTATCTCTTTTTCTGTGCCTCATGTTCCCCATAGCCCTCAATTGCTTGTTTTTTTTTTCAAATTTATATTACTTCCTCTTTAAAGACCTCCAATGATTTAACCTCAACGACCTTCCAGGGCAGAGATTTATAGAGGTTCATAAACCCCTGTAAGAAAAAATTGTTAAGCACCTTAACCCTCTAACCTTGCAATCATGTCTCCTTTTTCAGGATTCTCCCACAAATGGTAGCATCTTAATGTTTACTCTGTCTTGCTTCTTTTGGATCTTATATGTTTCAATAGGATCACCCCTCATTCTTCTAATCTCCGCAGAATATAGATTAAATGTCTTTATCCATTTGTGCTGAGACAATCTGCTCATCCCAGGAACTAGCACAATGAGTTGAAGAAGGAACTGCAGATGCTGGAAAATCAAGGGTACACAAAAGGCTGGAGAAACTCAGCGGGTGCAGCAGCATCTAAGGAGCAAAGGAGATAGGCAACGTTTCGGGCCGAAACCCTTCTTCAGACTAGCACAATAAGTCTCTTTTGGACTACCTTTCTAAAATATGGGGAGTGAAACTATGGTCAGTACTCCAGATGTGACCTGATGAACAACCTGTACAAGTGTGACAACACCTCTCTGTTTTTAAACTCCAAACCTTTTGCAATACAAGCCAATATTTAATTTGCCTTTCTAACCACTTGCTGCACCTGACTGCTAACTTTTTGCAATTTTTGTTTTATTCATTTAAGCTAGCATTTAATTGCCCATTTCAAGTTGCCTTTGTAAAGGTGATGGTGAGCTGCCTTCTTGAACTATGGCACGAGAACAGCTACATCCTTCTGTGCCGTCTTTGGTTGGTGGGGGCGCTGCGAGCCGGCGCCCTGTCAGCAGCGTGTCCGTTTTTTCTACTTTTTTATTTTTTTAGTATGTTTCAAAGTATGTTTTTAATGTTTCTTTGTGTGTCTTGTGTGGGGGGTGGTATGGGGAGATAAGGGGAAACTTCGGTCGCCTCCTCCACGGAGACCTTTTTCCAGGTCACCTCCCCCGTGGCCTACCAGCGAGGATTGGTGCGGCCTTTCCCGGAGAAGCGCCCGGGGATTCAGCGGTGGGTGCAGCGCGGACTCTCGGCGTGGAGTGGGCGAGCCTTCGCTGGGGCTCGCCGGAGGGGAGCACTCCATTTTGCTGGCCCGCGACAGCCGGCAGCCTGAAGCCACGGTCTGCAGAGCTCCAGCTGGCACGGAGTCCGCAGCCCGGGATCTCACGTTGGGGAACCGGGGGAAGAAGAAGCCACCACTGCCAGCCCGCGGCCTACTTCTACCGCGGGCCTGCCGTGGACTTACCATCAGGAGCAGGATCCCTCGCCAGGGATCCCTGGAGAGGAGCTCCAGACCGCCGGCCCTGCAGTCTGCGGTGCTTCTGGCTGCGGCGGGAATTTTAATTCTCTGACCGCGGGAGTGGCCTACACCAGCCTGAAGCATCGATTCAGGACTTGCCTGGACTTTTTACCTTGTCAGCATATCTGGACGCCCGCAGTGACGGCTGCGGAGGGTGGAGGTCCTGACCACGGGGGAAAAAGGAGGAGGACTCGTCAAATTTTGTGCCTTCCACCACAGTGATGAATGCTGTGGTGGATGTTTTGTGTTCATTTTTGTTGTGTATTGTGTGTTCTTTATCATTGTACCGCTGCTGGCAAATTCATTTCACTTGCACTTTATGAATAAAACCGTATTGTATGGTATTGTATCACTCATTTGCAATCTTTTTCATTTCAATAAATGATCCGCCTGTAGACTCCTCTTATCAATGTGCATAACCACACACTTTCCGACATTAAACTCCATTTGTCACCTGCAAATTCACCCTCTCTGTAACCTAGTTATTGCACTGTTACAGCATCAAAATATCCTCACTGCAATATGCCTTCCCACCGATTTTTGTGTCATTGGCCATCTTGAATACCTTATACTCTGTCCCCTCCTCCAGGACATTAAGATAAAACATAATAGTTGATGGTCAAGAATTGATCTTTGGGCACCACTTGTCATACCTCACAGTGCCAGAGACCCAGGTTTGATCCAGACTTCAGGTGCAGTCTGTGTGGCGTTTGCACATTCACCCTGTGACCACGAGGGTTTCCTCCGGGTTCTCTGGTTTCCCCTCACATCCCTCCACATGCCTGAGAACATGTGATTACATAGAACTAGTGTGAACGGGATGTGGACTTGATGAACCGAAGGCCCTGTTTCCATGCTCTATCTCTAAACTACATTAAACTAAATAATTTCAATCTCACAAACATGTTTTCGAGATTCTGAATCTTTGTTATGTGTTATGCTAAAACATTTACCCAAATACTATCTTATAAATCTGTCTTTTATGTGATACCTGTTCAAACATCTTCTGAAAATCCATGTATACTCAAGCTCATGTTCCCTGTAATCGATTCTGCTTCTTACTTCTTTGAAGAACTCTAAAATATCTGCCATACTTGATTTACTTTACAGAAAGCCATTTGCAATCACATAACTCTGTGAAATACGTCAGACCAACAATAATTTGGATTTAAAAAGAAAAAAATCGTGAAATACTCAACACATCAGGCAGCATAATTGGAGAGTGAAATAGGATTAATATTTCAGCAGGAGAGCCTTCATCAGAACTTTTGATTTATTTAGAGTGATTAATGTAGAAAAATGAGCCCTGGTGTTTCACTGGGCCATTTATTTAAATTAATGGTCTGCCATCATATGGTTTCAAAAATGTATGTTATTTATAACATTTTTTTCTTACTTCCACCACCTTTCACAAAATGTTTTTTACTGAGTGGAGCAAATACTATGTGGTGATTGGAAACACCTACAGAGCTCTCATTGTGCAGCTCCACACTCACCCACCAATGAGAACAATGTCTAATTAATGAGGTCAGTAGAAGAACACAGCTGTCTGACAGCTCTCAGTGTGGGAAAACTGAAGCTGAGAAAATTTACTAAGAAACTTCATTTACTTCATATTTTTCTAAGATTAAATGTTCTGCTTCAGAGTCCCACTCATTTCCATAAGTTAATTTCCAATATGTCATACGGAGGGTGGCATGTATATGAAATGAGATGCAAGAGGAAGTGGTTGAGGCAGGTACAATCACATCAATTAAAAGACATTTGGACAGGTACATCGATAGAAAAGGTTGAGAGGGATATGGGTCAATCACATGTAAATGGGATTATCTTAGATGAGCATCTTGATCGGCATGGACGAGTTGTGCCTAAGGGCTTGTTTCAGTGATGTATGACTATGACTCCAAATTAGTGGAAAGGCCGGGCCATAGAAAAAAGTGCGCATAGAAAAATTGTAAAAGACCACAGAGTTAGTGAATAAGGTAAATTAAAATGCAAACAGATTACTTGTGTTTGTGGAGGAATAAAAACAAGCTCAAAGTAATCATGAGACAACCCTGTATGTCAACCCATCAGGCCTCAGTTGGAGTATCATACTCCATGGTATGGAGTATCAGACAAGCCCAGGACAAAAAAGTTAGTATGCGAATGGGAAGCCGAGTTAAAATGGTTAGCAACTGGAAGATCCAGCAAGCCTTGGCAGTACGCCTACACATCATGTGGCCTCCTGCACGTCGGTGAGACCATGCGTAGACTTGGCGACCATATTGCCGAACACCGGCACTCAATCAGCAAAGGCCTTCTGGATGCTAACCATTTTAACTTTTCTTCCCATTCCCATACTGACCTTTCCATTCTGGGCCTCATCCATTGCCAGAGTGAGACCACATTGAATAGGTAGATGGTTAGCCAATTGTTTCTTTATTGAACCTTTGAATAAAGGAACCATTGAACACGCAAAGTGGAGGAACAGCACACCATATTCTGCTTTGGTAGCTTACAACCCAATGGTATGAATAGTGAATTTGCCAATTTAGGTAACTTATTAAAACCCTCCACCATCTCTTTCCTGTGCCCCATCTGGATTAGCACCATTTCTCCCTCCTCATCTCCTTCCACTTACATTCTTTTCTCTGGCTTCACAATTCCAAACTCTTCTATCCTTATCTCACATCTTTGGTCTCGTCATCTCTGGCCTTTGTCCAACCATCTGTCTATCAACCCCCCCCCCCCCCCCCCCCCCCCCACCCACACACACCTGTATCTACCTATCCACCTATCACTAACCAGGCTTTGTCCTGCCTTTCCCTTCCTTCTTTCAACCCTTCCCCTGCGCCCCACCTCAATCAGTTTGAAGAGGGGTCCCGCTCCAAAACATCATCCATGTTCTCCAGAGCTGCTGAATAACCCCTAAGTTATTCCAACACTTTGTGTTCTTTTTTTGTAAAACAGCATCTGCAGTTCCTTGGCCACAATGTTCATGGGACTCTTAACAACAGCTGTCAATATTTTCCTTTTAAAGGGTGGGTGGAGTTTTCTCACTTATTAGACAAGTCGGAATCTGTCAGAAATAACAGCCAGAGACCTCTGGGAACACATGGCAATTTCTTCCCCGTGTTCGTTATCTTTAACAATTGATCTATCGGTATAAATTTGAGTACATTACTATTTCTGACACTATTGTCATAATACTCACTAAAATAGAATACAAAGGGATACTGCATTCCAGTCACATCAGAAAGTTAATATTCTAAACCAAGTGTCATAAGGTGAAGTGGAATGAAATAAATGATCACCCATGTTCATGGGCATTAAAAAGAACATTGACAGTTATGTAATGTGCTCCTGTTTTTGAATATCAAATTTCGGTTAAAGATAAATATCATATTTATGACTTTTTTAGATCTTTATGTTTCTGAGCTCAACATATGTTCCGGGTACCATGGTGTTCAACCTATTCAAGTAGAGCACACTATATTTTTTTTATTATCTATTCATTTTGGAGCATCATGGTGTCACTGCCAAGACTAGCATATAATGCCCATCTCTAATTGCCTTTGAGAAGGTGATGTGCCACTTTAAAACTCCTGCAGTTGGTACTCCTGCAGTGCATTTGGATAGTGGATTCCAGGATTTGAAATCAGTGATGATGAAGGAACGAGTACACATTCCCAACTCCGGATAAAGTGAATCGGAAGAGAATCTGCATGCACGTGTGCCTAATGTCTTGCCTTCTTTGGTGGTTTGTGAGGTTTTAGCCAAAGAACTGTAGTGCATTTTGTTGATAGTACAAACTACTAGCTGCAAATAAAATAGGCTGCTTTGTCCTGTAGTTCAAGAGAAGTATGATTGCAAATTATTAGCCCCCATCAAATCTGAAACTGCTGGCAAACAATCAGTATGTTTTGAGCCAACACAGAAAAAACAAAAAGTTTCATGATTGGATTGGAAATATTAGGGGGTCTGTCCTACACAAAGTTGGTTCGGTAAATCTAAGTTTTATTATAGTTTTTAGAGTGCTTTTGTGGATTACTTTCAGATTCCTCCAGCTTTCAAACAGGTCCCTTGGTTTATATTGATAGAACAAGTATAATTCCATGTTATTGTCATGGGTTTTGTGCCAGTAGCTTGGAGATTTTATTCCAAGAATCTTTGTAGTTTTCCAAAAAATGCTCAAGCCTTGAAAACATAAAAATGAATTACTTCTGCTGATTGATAACTGGGAACATGGGAGTTCAACAGACAGCACAGCGAGGAGAGCTTCAGACCGTTTGCATTCAATACTTGGTCTCAGGGTGGAGGTATGGTGTTCCAAAAGACTGCATCACCAGGTCCCTGTGGGACTGTGCAGATGGTGTATTTGCCAGATCCTTTATCATGTTGAAGTTGAGTGTTAATTTTTCACTTAATATTATTTTTGGAAAGCTATTCATTATTTTGGGGAAACTGAGCACTCCTGAAGTATGCTATATAATTCAATAGCAGATGTCATTTGTTTGCACTGATGTTCAAGGAAAAAGTCTTTGTCAAGCTTATTAATTTTTGTTTGGGGGAATGGGGTCAGATTTGGGGTGTCTATTAGTCAATTGGGATGAGACAGGAGAGCTGTGTGTCATTTAAACAAATGGCATATTATGCAAGGATCTATTTTAATAGAATTCAGACAGTGGTGCCCTGCATTGGTAAACACAACAGAATGATTTGGACAAACACATTTTTCAAGTATTCATATCATCTTGATACTAATTCAAACAACATAACATTTTACAAGGAATGGATCAGTCTGCCAGTTTTATCAATAGGTTTATTGGTCATTATCTCCATTATAATGAGCTTTGTTAATTGTACCGATCCATCTTATTATTGGATTGATTAATTATACTAATCTATTTTATCATTAGATTTCGTAATGATGCCAGACTGAAGAGCAAATTAAAATAATGCATCATAGTATTGATTCAATCCACTGGCGTATGACAGGTAAATTTTCAACTAACTGCCAGGCATAAAGTTGGCATTGCAGATTGGCCAGCCATTTGATAAACTTTGTGATTTACCTTTCTATTGCTATCAGTATTCAATTTTGTATTTGCATATGTTAAAGGCTGGAAAATTATTTCCCTAAAATAAATGTAACCGTTTTAGCTATCTATATACCATTAAAACTCTGTGTGCGTATGTCTGCCAGCCGTGTGTGTCTTGTGGGTGTATGTCAGATTTGCCCTTTGATTTCATGGTTCGCCAAAACCACACTTTCAAACCCCGAGAAATTTCCCATTTAGCTAGACATTACACTGTTACATTCACACATTCACTTCTCATTACATTTAGACATTTTATGAACACTTTTTTAAATAAAATCCTTCACCCCCCCCCCCCCCCCCCCCCACACACACACACACACACACACTCACTCATTTTGTGGCCTCCTGCTGGCCAGACATCATAACGGCAGCCTCTGCAGCCCGCTCTCCTCCAAAAACGCCACCATTTTTTTTCCCCACGGCCGATTTTCCCTGCAGATTCGGCTCCCGATCTCATTTCCTCCACTCCCCCCCCAGCCCGGCTTGGCTCTATCACGCTTGCTCAAGACAAAGATCGCCTCTTCCACCACTGCTTTTCGCTGTGCTCCGAAATACAGCGGGGGAACAGCCGATCTTTGCCTTGAGCACGAGGGAAGGCAGGGACAACTTCCAATCCACCAGCAGAGTCGCTCCACAGTGAGTTCAGTTTGCTAACAGCCCCCCCCCACCACCCACCCTCCCCCCCTCCCCCCTCCCCTCCTCCCCCCTCTCCCTCCCCATCCTCCCCCTCCCCCCCTCCCCCACCCACCCTCCCCACCTCCCCACTCTTCATGAAGTCTGAAGAAGGGTCTCGACCCGAAACGTCACCTATTCCTTCTCTCCAGAGATGCTGCCTGTCCCGCTGAGTTACTCCAGAATTTTGTGTCTATCTTCGGTGCAAACCAGCATCTGCAGTTCCTTCCTACACATTGAATATACAAACCCTGTTTTATTAAGGCATGTAAAATCAACAGAAAATAAATTACATTCTCAAATCGCTGGTGCAATTCCTGCTCATGAATCCTTATTGCTGGTGTGTGGAGGTCATAGTGACAAAGAAATCACTCCACCCATGGTGAATCAGTTCAGCAGTATGAACTCTGCGGTCTGGTCCATTCTGGAGGGCTTGCCACAAGCAGCCTTGGTGATGGGTGGTGAGTGCACTTTCAGAAACCTCCACTGTAAATCACCCCACTCATCCCTGAAAGCCCCCCCCCCCCCGCTCCATCCCTGGCCTTACCCACTTCAGACATTCACCATACATGTGACAGAGGTTATAGGGAGAAGGCAGGAGAATGGGGTTATGAGGGAGAGATAGATCAGCCATGATTGAATGTAGACTTGATGGGCTGAATGGCCTAATTCTACTCCTATTGCTTATGACCTTATGACCATGTGCTGGCATCAAACTGCAACAAGACAGCAGTGGTCTAAACTGGGCCAAAGGAAGTCATGCAACTTCACCAGCTAACCTGTTCAAATATGGGTAGCTTGTTTATGTTTTGTTTCACGATACAACATGGAAACAGCCCCTTCGGCCCACCGAATCTACAATGGCTAGTTCATACTAGTTCTACGTTATCGCACTTTCGCATGCACTCCCCTACACACGTGAGGCATTTTACAGACGGCCAATTCACCCACAAACCCGGATGTCTGTCAGACATTAAGTCTGAATAAGGGTCTCGACCCGAAACATCACCCATTCCTTCTCTCCAGAGATGCTGCCTGTCCCTTTGAGTTACGCCAGCATTTTGTGTCTACCTTCGATTTTAACCAGCATCTGCAGTTCCTGCCTACTCCCATATATTTATGTCTGTCAGCCAATGCTGCATATCTGGCATTGCCTTTGTCTGAGTCACAGGTCTTTTTCTTGCCATACTGAAATCAACAATCAGATGGAGGAGAATATTGTCCTTTGCAGCCTAATGTCAGATAGGAACACGGTGGAGAATATTGATAAATTTGAATGGTGAGATTTACTATGGCTTAGACAATAGACAATAGACAATAGGTGCAGGAGCCAGCACCACCATTCAATGTGATCATGGCTAATCAGCCCTCAGGTCCTGGCAACATCCTCATAAATCTTCTCTGCACTCTTTCCAGCTTAATGTCTTAACAGTATATTCCAAGTGCGGCCTCGCCAACATATTGTACAATCATAACATAACGTCTCAACCTCTAAACTGATAGCCATAGCCTTGCCAAAGAGCTTCCCTTGTCATTTGCTTACATCAAGATAATATGTAATTCCTGCACTGTGATCCTTATTCTTGTCATTGTTGCAGTCATTCTCTCCTCTTATAAGCCTTCCCTGTTATGTGCAGCCAGGGTGAACTTTAAACGGGATGCCCAGCCATCCAAATGAGAACACCTTAAGCAGTCAACCCAGTAATGGATCTATGAGGGCGCCTTGAGCAAGAAGGCTTGAACTTTCTGAGTTAGTGACAGGAATTCTATCAACAAATAAAATACTTATTCTCTTAGGTGGCACAGTGGCATGGCGGCAGTGTTCAGACCCGTGTTCAAACCTGACTACAGGTGTTTGTACATTCTCCCTGTGACCGCGTGGGTTTTCTCCGAGTGCTCCGGCTTCCTCCCGCACTCCAAAGATGTAAAGGTTCATAGGTTAATTGGCTTTGGTAAAAAATAGTCAATTGTCCATAGTATGTGGGTTAGTGTACAGGGTGACCGCTAGTCAGCGCGGACTCAGTCTAGTCAAGAGAGTTTATTGTCATGTGTGCCAGATAGGACAATTAAATTCTTGCTTTGCTTCAGCGCAACAGAATATAGTGGCATGAATAAAGAACATATCAGTGAGTCCATATACCATTATATACATATATACACACATCAATAAATAAGCAGATAAAGTGCAAATAAAAATATAATGGTCTATTAATGTTCAGAGAGTCGTTACAGTTGAGTTTAATAGCCTGATGGCTATGGGGAAGAAGTTGTTCATGAACCTGGACGTTGTAGTCTTCAGGCTCCTGTATCTTCTACCTGAAGGCAGCGGGGAAATGATTGAGTGGCCAGGATGGTGTGGGTCCTTGATATTGCTGCCAGCCTTTTTGAGGCAGCGACTGCGATAGATCCCCTCGATGGATGGGAGGTCAGAGCCGATGATGGACTGGGCAGTGTTTACTACTTTTTGGAGTCTTTTTCACTCCTGGGCGCTCAAGTTGCTGAACCAAGCCATGATGCAACCGGTCAACATGCTCTCTACTGTGTAGAAGTTAGAGAGAGTCCTCCTTGACATACCGATTCTCCGTAATCTTCTCAGGAAGTAGAGGCGCTGATATGCTTTCTTTATAATTGCATCAGTGTTCTCGGACCGGGAGAGATCTTCAGAAATATGCACGCCCAGAAATTTGAAGCTCTTGACCCTCTTCACCAGCGACCCGTTAATGTAATAGGGACTGTGGGTCCCCACCCTACCCCTTCCAAAGTCCACAATCAGTTCCTTGGTTTTGCTGGTGTTGAGTGCCAGGTTATTGAGCTGGCACCATTTGGTCAGTCGGTCGATCTCACTTCTATACTCTGACTCGTCCCATCAGTGATACGTCCCACAACAGTGGTGTCGTCAGCGAACTTGATGATGGAGTTCGCACTATGACCAGCTACGCAGTCATGTGTATAGAGTGAGTACAGCAGGGGGCTGAGCACGCAGCCTTGAGGTGCTCCCATGCTGATTGTTATCGAGGCTGACACATTTCCACCAATACGAACAGTCTGTGGTCCTTGAATGAGGAAGTCGAGGATCCAATTGCAGAGGGATGCACAGAGACCCAGATCTGAGAGCTTGGTAACCAGCTTGGAGGGGATGATTGTATTAAATGCCGAGCTGTAATTAATGAATAACAGCCTGACATATGAGTTTTTGTTGTCCAAGTGGTCCAGAGCGGAGTGGAGAGCCAGCGAGATCACATTCAGTGTTGATCTGTTGTGGCGGTTGGCGAACTGCAGTGGGTCCAGGTTTTTGTCGAGGTAGGAGTTGATTTGCGCCATGATCAACCTCCCAAAGCACTACATCACCACCGACGTTAGTGCCACTGCTCAATAGTCATTGAGGCACGTCACCTTGCTCTTCTTGCACACCGGTATAATTAATGCCCTTTTAAAGCAGGTGGGAACCTCAGACTTCAGAATTGAGAGGTTGAACATGTCTGTATAAACTCCAGCCAGTTGGTCCGCACAGGTTTTTAGAACACAACCTGGAATACCATCATGTCCAGGCGCTTTTCGAGGGTTCACCCAGCTGAAGGATTTTCTGACGTTGGCCTCTGTGACTGAGACTGAAATACCATCACAGGAAATGGGGGCTCAAGAAGGCACATCAGTGTTCACCCTATCGAAGCGAGCGTAAAACGCATTGAGCTCGTAAGGGAGTGATGTTTTGCCGATATTCGAGCTACCTCCTGATTTTGCCTTGTAGGAGGTGATTACATTCAGGCCCCGCCACAGCTGCCGAACATCTGTCTCATCCTCCAGCTTGGAGCAGAAGTCCCTTTGGGCCTTTATGATGGCCTTACCAAGGTCGCATCTGGACTTCTTGTAGACCACTGTCGGTGTCTGGTCTTCAGAAGTGCGGATCTCAAAGTTCATCCAAGACTTTTGATTGGAAACACTCGGAAGGTTTTTGTAGGGATGCAGTCCTCCACACATTTCTTTATGAAGTCTGTAATGACTGTGGCGTATTCGTTCAGGTCCATTGCCGAGTCCCTGTACATTGCCAAAAGGGCCAAAGAGCCTGTTCCCGTGCTGCATCTCCAAAGTCTTAAGTCAAATAAAATATTTATTCTCTTTATGAATACACAGCAATGGAAATAATTGCACTCCTTTGTACTTTAATTACAAAGCAAAACCATTTCTGTTTTTAAATATTGGGAAAGTTGATTTTGTCGGCCCAGAGTTTGCAGGATTGCAGTGTAAATTAGTTACACTGTTGAAAGTCAGATGTGTTGTTTGAGTCAGCTCTTTCAGCTATTCTCTGGAGTGTAATGACGTCTGTTGGCATGATAATGAGAATGTGAATGATGATTCTAATAACAAGGGAGATGAAGGGAAGGAAGGTGAAATCTAGCCTAGCCATAGATTTGTCAGTCTTCTGCACTAAACATCACAACCCCTCTCAGCATCAGTTGTATCTTCAATCCCATTCATCATCTTGTCGTATTTTACCAGGAACAACTATTAAATAGTACCGAGTGATCCATTAGCTGTGTTGGAATTGGAGGGAGGAGTGGATGGCTGAAAATACCATCTTTTCTGCAGAGACTCGAGAAGGCAGTGCATGACTTGGAGTAAAGGAATTAAGAGGTCATGAAAAAGGATTTTTCAAGAACATCACAAGGATATATGACAGTTTACAGTTCTTTTAGTGAGAACCTCAAGAAATACATTTTCTCATTGTACTCATCAGTGAAACAACTTTGGTCAATTGAAGCAACAGCAAGAGATTAAGCAGGGCATCTATTTCCACAGAAGCACTGGCTGCCCCATTGATGTCTGTTAACTACTTCTGGACTCAACCTGCCGAACACAGCCTCTCAGGAGAACGTGCCGACACTCTTCCTCAGTGTTTGCCAGTGGAATGGACAAATGAACAGAAACAATCATTTTAGGAGCCTTATAACCGTCTTAAAAAAAGGATTCATCTTGCATCATCTAAAACATAAATATGTAACCAATTCTCATAATTCCAGCCTACATGTTATGCCTAAGAGAAATATATAGGTGGATTAACATTAGGTTTCTGCTGCCCTCAGGGAAAGAAAAGTGCTAAGGAAGAATAGGTTGGAATATGCTGACTGGGGACAAGACGGGAGAATGGTGTTGAGAGCGAAAAATAGATCAGCCATGATCGAAAAGTGGATAGACTTGATGAGCAAATTGGTCCAATTGTGCGCTATGTCATGATCTTATGAGTTCAGTAATAATATAGATTATGTACTTTGCGTCCATGGCTGTCATCTGTCCATTTCCTCTTCAGATGATGCTTGACCCACTGCGCTTTTTCAGCACTTTCTTTTTGCTCGATTCCAGCATCTGCAATCTCTTGTGGTTGCATTTACGTTGTGCTCAGATACTGAGTCAGGTGACTCTTGATGGCATGGTCACATAGAACAAAAAGGGTTGTTGTGCTTGCCACATTAAAAAATGGCACCAGACTAAGGATTGGTCCTCTCTTTTAAGATGAGAAAGAAAGATGTATGGTGCTGAGTTAACAGTACATTCATATATTTAATAGCACCGAGAATAATAACACAGTGTCAGTTTGTGTCCTGCTGCCATGTGGAAGAGTTTGTGCTGAATGAAAGTTAACATAATTTTCCAGCAAATACCTCTATAAAGCAGCCAAAATCACCTCATCAACATATCCAAGCCCTCTTTCATTATAAAACTTTACAAGACACCGTGAGTTAATACTACGTCAGAAACTTGACCTGAAATGTAATGCCAATTTGTTAGCAAACATTTCACTGGTTGAACTTGCATGGACTTGAAGGGTCAAAGTTCCTTCTGTGTTGTAGAATGGATAACATTGATGTAGAGGGATCCAAGTCCATAGCTCACTGAAATTGTCAACTCAAGTAGCGAGAATGGTTAAAAAAAAAGCAAAATGGTCTACTTGCCTTCATTCATTAGGGCATTGAGTATAAAAATCAGGAAATCACGATGTGGCTGTATAGGATTTTGGTTGGATTTTTGATTTTGGAGTTCTGTGTGCATTTCTGGTTGCCCCACAACAGGAGGGATGCGGAGGCTTTGGAAAGAGTGCAGAAGAGGTTTACCAGAATGCTGCATGGATTAGAGGATATTAGTTCTGAGGAGAGGTTGAGTTTTTCCCCTGAAATTTTGGAGGTTGAGGAAAGTCCTTATAGAAGTATATAAAATTATGCGAGCCATAGATAGGGTTCATAGAACCAAAGACATAACTTTAAGATCAAAGGGCGAAAGTTTGGGGCAGATATTTTTCACCATTGGTGGGTGCCTGGAATACAATGCTGGCATAGTGTTAGAAGCAGATGTGATAGCGGTCTTATAGAGGCTTTTAGATAGACACGTGGATATACGGGAATGGAGGGATATAAATCATGTGCAGGCAAAAAAGATTGCTTTAACATGGCATCATGTTGTGAATAGACATTATGGGCCAAAGGGTTATTTCTTTATTTCTACATTTTCAAATACTGCACTGTTTTATATTCTATGTTCAAATCATACTTGTTTAGAACAGAGAAGATTAAGGGCATGTTTAAGAGAAATGTTCAAAATTATGAGGGTGTTCAATACAGTAAATGAGGAGTTACAATTTCCTTGTGGAGATGCCAGTAAAAACAGACATAATGTGCTGTGGAAATAAATAAACATGTGTAAAGGAATGTTGGAAGAAACTGCAGATGCTGGTTTATACCAAATGTAGACACAAAGTGCAAGAGTAACTCAGCTTGTTAGGCAGCATCTCTGCTTAGTTTAGTTTAGTTTAGAGATAGAGTGATGAAACAGGCCCTTCAGCCCACCAAGTCCGTGTCGACCAGCAATCCCCTTACACTAACATTATTCAACACACACTAGGGGAAATTTACAATTTTACCAAGCCAATTTACCTACAAGTCTGTACGTCTTTGGATTGTGAGAGGAAATCAAAGCACCCGGGGAAAACCAACGCAGTACAAACTCCATATATACAGCACCCGTAGTCAGGATTGAACCCCGGTCTCTGGTGCTGTAAGGCACTAACTTTACCACTGGTAGAAAGAGCAGGTTAGTAAGTTAACTATTTGAGTCAAGCTTCCCATGCTGAGCAGGCACCTGCTTAAAATTGTGCTGCTCAAAGAAAACAACACAATGAAAATCCAGAGTTGCAGGTGTGCCTAACAATGGACAACATGTCCTAATTTTACTTCGGAGTCACGTGAGTGACTACGTGAATAGAAGCCCGTACAGCCGTTGGTGCGTCATGATGTCAGACGCTGGTGCAGTCGGGAACTGTTGGAGCAGCAGCGCTCCTCCGAGCGGTAAGTTTAAACAGGTTACACGAAAAGCTGGAGAATTCAGCGGGTGCAGCAGCATCTAAGGAGCGAAGGAGATGGGCGACGTTTCGGGTCGCGACCCTTCTTCAGACTTCACCCTCCATTCTCCAGCATCTGCAGTTTTCGTTAACAAGTTTAAACGGAGGTAAGGTTTGTTGAAATACTTTACACAAGGTCATTTTCTGCGACGGTTTGGAGTAGATATGTTGCAGAAAGTGAAGAAGGTGTCGGCGAGGCGCTCCTGGGGTAGAAAGAAGTGTTGAGGATGGAGGCCCGTCTGGTACACCTGGTCCGGTGCTGGCTACACAGCCAGTGGTTGCGGACCCACTGCCGGGGGGCAGTGGAGGCTTGCACAGTAGGGCAGAAGGCCACTGGCAAGTCTCTGTGGCCCATAGATGAGTCGGGCCTGGAGGTTATACCCTCCATAGGAGAGTCCGTTTGCTCACGGCTCTCCCACGTCGAGATTCTATTACAAAAGAATGCTCGACAGGGACCAGCTCCGTGAGGAGGAGTGGTGCCCAAGCCAGGCTGATGGAGAGCTTGTGCTAGCAGCACCTGTTTCAGGGCTGCAGAACTATCCTGCCTGTGAGGAGGATGTTCCAGCTCCTTGAGGAGGAGTGGTGCCCAAGCCAGGCTGATGGAGAGCTTGTGCTAGCAGCACCTGTTTCAGGGCTGCAGAACTATCCTGCCTGTGAGGAGGATGTTCTATCAGGGCCGTTTGCTGACACTGTTTCTATGCTGGGGGAGAGCAAGGTGTTCGGTTGGAGGTAATTCCGAACATTGCTGGGAAGTTTGCTGAGTGTAGAGAGGCAGGAAAGGCGATTGATGTAGAATTGGCCGAAGCCATTCAGTATATGCTCTCCCACCAGTTACAGGAGCTAGCTATGGATGAAGTAGCAAAAAACTATAAAGCTCCTGTTAATTGTGATCTCCTGAAGGTACCGGTGGTTAATCACCAAATTTGCATAGATGGGTTTGCCTGCTAGGGTCCAGGAGATGAAGTTTTAAAAAATTGCTTAAACTGTTGTAAGCAGGTATTACAGCTGTGGTGAAAGTTATTGATACAAATGATATGGTTGAAGCACACCAGGATGAACTGGGACTCCTTTGTAATGCATTTTGAAATTAATAATGTCGGGAGGGCCGCTATTAGGCCAGTGCTAACCCGAATTTGGCGAGTTGTGCAAACCGACCAGTGTACCACCACGAAATCTGTTGTTTGGTGGTAACCTTGCAAAAAGGGTCAAAGACTGTTATGAGGTTGTTAACCATGGCCCTCATTAAGCCAGCTGGAAGCAAGGCAAAAAAGGTTCTCTACAAGAAGTCGAGGACAACAAGGCCGCAAGGAAAGATGCTGGTAAGGAATATAACATTTGACAGACGATGAATTAACTGATGTTCCTGTTCAAATTGGGGAAGGTTAAAATTGTTCTCAAACAATGGCAGCAGTTGACATCAGATTTGTTCATACTTAGTGTATTGAAGGGGTGAAAAATTGGATTTTACTATGACAGTCTACCTAATCAACATTTTCCTAGTCGTAAACTTATTTTTCAGATGAGGAAAATGTGCTTATTCAAGCAGAGATTCAGTCGTTACATAAGAAGGGGTAATTGAGCCTTCTGTCTATCAAAGTCAACAATTTCTGTCAAGTATATTTCCCAGATCTAAAAAGACTGGGGGATGTAGAATTATTCTGGATTTATCGAATTTGAACAAATTTGTTTGTTATAGGCATTTCAAAATGGAGAACTTTACCACGGGCAAACATCTAGTGTCCAAAGGGTATTATATGGCAACCATTGATTTAAAGAATGCGTATTACGCAGTGTCTATTCATGGTGATGATAGAATATATTTGAAATTTATTTGGATGACTGAGCTGTGGCAATTCAGGACATTGCCGAATGGATTAACTTCAGCTCCTAGATTATTTACTAAATTGGTAAAACCTGTGTTAGCATTGCTTAGAGCTCAGGGGCATGTGGTAATGGCCTATTTAGATGATATTCTGATTGTTGGAAAGACTCATGCTGAAACTCAATCATCAGTTTCAGTTGTTAAAATCACTTTTGAACAAATGGGATTTGTTATTCACCCAGATAAATCTAAATTATCACCAGTCCAAATTATTGATTATCTGGGATTTACCATTAATTCCAATCACATGTTGGTAACTTTGCCCAGGGATAAATTGAATCAGTTAATTGAGGACTGTGTTAATCTCATTGGAGAACAACGGCCTTTGATTAGACAAGTAGCCAGTTTTATTGGGAAGTTGTTGCAGCCTTTCCAGCTGTGCAGTATTGTCCTCTGCATTATCAACAATTACAACCATCAAAGGAACAGGCACTGAGAATACAAAGGGGCTATTTTTGATAGGCCTATGCAGTTGTCAGCTGGGGCGATTGCTGACATACAATGGTGGATAGTACATGTTTCAAAAAATTTAAGGAAGGTTTCGTGGAATCACCGTCACTGATATTACAGACTGATGTGAGTGCACTGGGTTGGGGTGCAACAGATATGTCTTCTAGTTGTGGAGGCAGATGGAATGTGGATGAGACATCGCTTCCTCAATTAAGAGGGATTGATTATTTAGAGTTGTTGGGCACCTGGTATGGGCTCAAAGCTTATTGTTCTACAAGGAGGGATCTGCATGTGCAGCTCAGATTCACAACACCACAGCAGTGGCATATGTAAACCACATGGGTGGAGTTAAGTCACAGTCTTGTGATAGACTGGCTAACCAGATTTGGAGCTGGTGTATTGACCAAAATATCTGGCTTTCAGCACTTTATTTGCCAGGAAGAGGTCACATCAGTTTAATGACAACATTGAATGGATGTTAAATCAGGATGTGTTTAACCAAATGATTGATCAGTATGCATTGCCAGATATTGACTTGTTTGCATCTCGATTAAATCATCAGTTACCTAGATATGTTTCATGGTAACCAGAACTGGGGCAGTAGCAGTGGATGCATTTTCGCTGCATTGGGGGAGGAATGTTTGTGTATGTATTTCCTTCATTCTGTCTCATCAGCAGATGTTTGCAAAAGATCAAGGAGGATTCCGCTTCAGGGGTATTGGTAGTGCCAGATTGGCCTACACGAGCATGGTTTCCCGTTGTATTACAAATGGCTAGGGAGCCTTACATGCTTATGCCCAAGAATAAAAATCTACTGGTAAATCCAGTCACTGGGGATCAACATCCTTTATAGGATCGTATTGATCTGTTAATTTGCAGATTTTAAGGAGGCCATACCTGGGGAGAGGACTGTCTCATCGGACGGTGGATGTTCTCACGTCGGCCTGCAGGGATAGTACACAGCAGCAATATATCACCTATATAAGGAAGTGGGAGCAATTCTGCCTACAGCAGGATATTGTATATCACACGGCAGGGATCACGGATGTATTGGAGTTTGTCAACTCTTTATTTTGACCAAAAAATTAAGTTACAGTGCAATTAATTCAGCCAGAAGTGCTCTGTCTTCTTATTTACCTATGAATGCAGAATTGCATACAGTAGGGACACATCCGTTAGTTCACGATTCATGAAGGGAGTTTTCAATTCTAATCCTCCTAAACTCAGGTATGCCGGTATTTGGAATGTGAGTGAGGTTTTTATGCTTCTTCGCCAGTGGGCTCCGGTTACAAGCCTATCTATAGCCAAATTAACTATGAAGGTGGTCATGCTTTTGGTGTTGGTTTCAGCCCAACGTGTACAAACATTGCAAAAGCTACGGCTAGATAGAATGCATGTGTCGGCTGATGCCATTATATTTTATGTCTATGATTTGCTTAAACATAATAAAAGAGGCATGACAGGATGTATGATTGTGTTTTCAGCATACCCTGCAGATGATCGCTTCTGTATAGTCTCACATTTATCTCGTTACATTGAGATTACTAAACCTCTGAGAGGAACAGAGTTGGCTTTGTTTATTAGTCACAAAAAACCACACAGTAAGGTGTCGGTGCAAACGATTTCAAGGTCCTCGCGGCCGCAGGATGGTCCAGTGAGCTAACTTTTCAGAGGTTTTGTCACAAGCCGATTTCAAGGCTCGGGGTGTTTGCTGATTCTGGTGTCAGTACTGTTACATTTTTCCCCTGATTTAGAGGGGTTTGTTATGATTGGTTTGTAAATAAACTGTTATTTCATTTAACAAATGTATTACTGATGCATGATTGATTGTTAACGACATTTGAGTCAATCCAGGCAGTGTGAACGTCGGATTTGAGTCTGCGGCGTGAATTCACAGTGCTTTGAAGTCTTCACGTAGTCACTCACGTGACTCCGAAGTAAAATAGTAAGATTAAACAAGAACTTACCAGTTTGAAGTTTGATCTTTATTTTATGAGGAGTCGAGTTGAGGGACTACGTGCCCTCCGCTCCCACCCTCATAGATCTCATCTGGTAGTTCTAGTTTTATCATCTTACCGTTATACTTCGGTCATTGTTAGCTGTGAATTCATTCCGCTGCTTTGAAGATTGACGCACCAACGGCTGTACGGGCTTCTATTCACGTAGTCCCTCAACTCGACTCCTCATAAAATAAAGATCAAACTTCAAACTGGTAAGTTCTCATTTAATCTTACTATTTTCTGGCCAAGTCCATACATAGGATAAACTAAGTTTTGATATAGAATTCACTCCATCTTCATTATTGTAATTGCATTTTGCAACAGGATGTGTCTGCTTCAATTTCTGGAGTGACACTCTGCCTCAGAGGGCGGTGGAGGCAGGTTCTCTGGAGAGACTTCCAAGAGAGAGCTAGACAGGCTCTTAAAAATAGCAGTCAGGGGATATTAGGAGAAGGCAGGAACTGGGTACTGATTGGGGATGATCAGCCATGAACACACAGAATGCTGGCTCGAAGGCCGAATGGCCTACTCCTGCACCTATTGTCTATTGTCTATTGACACGGTTTGAATTAGAAATGGTCAAAGTTGCACTCTGTTCCAGAAATAACCAACCTACCCTTGCGCAGTGCTGAAGAAAACATCACAGTTTGACTGAATATCCGTGTCAGTAACTATTTATATTGAGTGTATATTTGGAAAGAAAGAAAAATGCAATGCACTAGAGAAAGAGATAGGGAATGTAATTAATCGGTTGACTTTTTTCCAAGACCAGTCATGGGACCAAGAGGCAGAATATTGTGGTGATTTTATGACTAAACAGAGGTCTGCCCAAAGGTCAGAGATTTTTTCATACTTTCATACTCCTTGGAGTTCCCATGTCGCAGCAGAAGCTTTATTAAATATGACAGTCATTGCTGATCAAGAAATGTAAGAACCAATTCCAGGCCGGTGTAACCAGAATGATGAAGGAAATGGATGGGGGGATTTTTTTTTTTTACACTGATGCATTCTCATGTACGACTATAAATATTATTTGCGACAATCATGACAGAAGCAGAATGAAATGTCTAGGCTATAAAGTCCACATGACTCACATGTTGGTGGTATTGAAAATCACTCGTTGGATTGGCTTGAATGCTCTAATCATCGTTGTAAGTGATAACTGCCACATTTTTATGAAATAAAATTTGTACAAATTAGTCATACTACTTTAAGATCAAGTTCTAAAATATAGGCTGATCCTTTTCAAAGTGAGAATTTCAGTACTGGGGAATGCAGAAATTTCCATCTTGAGTCGTCAATGACAGGCCGAGTACAATTCAGAAAGCTGTCAAACAAAGTTCATCCTCTCTGCCCCAATGACATACTTTCTATCCAATTTTTTAGAGCACTTCCCATATCTCCAATGTGCTATTCTATCTTCATTTGCCACACAAGCCACACTAGTAATTACTGCAGCATAACATTTTCTCCCTTTCCCCTGGAAGGAAATTGAAGATATGGTGTTTTGTTATTAATGCATGAAAAGTTTGCTGAAATGCTTCTGTAATTGAAAGAACTTTATCACTCAACGGAGGAATTTGGTATCTTGGAAACTTCACTCAATTATGCAGCTTATGCAATTGTGTGTAATAATATATACTGAACATTTACCAGACAGCAATAGTTAAGGATTAATTAGGAGCTGGCAAAGATGTTTTTTTCACAGTTTTTGAAGGAATCTTACTGCTACTGTATATGTTTTCTTTTTTTTGTTATTGTCCCTACTGTCCCTATGCTTCTGTATTATGATACTGAAAAGGCTCAATGATTGCTATACTCACAAATTTTTGTTATGTTGTAGTTACTGGACAATGGTGAGGCCACACCTGGTTTATTGTGTACAGTTTTTGGTTACCCTGCTGCAGGAAGGATGCCTTAAGCTGGTAATGGTGCAAAGAACACAAAGTTGTGAATAAGTGGTAGCTTTGGTGCTACCTCCTGCACCCACACAAAACTGTCTGACTTCATCCGCTTCACCACTAACTTCCATCCGGCACTCAAACACCTGGACCATTTCCGACACTTCCCTACCATTTCTTGACCTCACTATCTCCATCGCAGGTGATAGACTTCTGACCAACATCCACTATAAACCCACTGACTCCCATGGCTATCTAGACTACACTTTTTCCCATCCTGCTTCCTGTAAGAACTCCATCCCCTACTCCCAATTCCTCTGTCTACGCCGCATCTGCTCCAAGGATGAGGTGTTCCACACCAGGGCATCGGAAATTTCCTCATTCTTCAGGGAACGGGGGTTCCCCTCCCCCACTATAGATGAGGCTCTCACCAGGGTTTCTTCCATACCCTGTAACACTGCTCTCTCTCCCCATCCTCCCACTCGTAACAAGGGCAGAGTCCCCCTAGTCCTCACCTTTCACCCCACTAGCCGTCAACATACAACAAATAGTCCTCCGTCAGTTTCGCCACCTCCAACGTGACCCCACCACTCGCCACATCTTCCCATCTCCCCCCCCCCCCCCCCCGTCTGGTTTTCCGCAAAGACCGCTCCCTCTGTAACTCTCTGGTCAATTCTTCCTTTCCCTCCCACACCACCCCCTCCCCAGGCACTTTCCCTTGCAACCGCAAGAAATGCTACACTTGTCCCTTTACCTCCCCCCTCGACTCCATTCAAGGACCCAAGCAATCGTTCCAGTGCAACAGAGGTTCACGTGCATCTCCTCCAACCTCATCTATTGCATCCGCTGCTCTAGATGTCAGCTGATCTACATCAGTGAGACCAATGGTAGGCTTGGTGATCGTTTCGCCGAACACCTCTGATCGGTCCGCAATAACCAACCTGATCTCCTGGTGGCTCAGCACTTCAACTCCCCCTCCCACTCCGAATCCGACCTTTCTGTCCTGGGCCTCCTCCATGGCCAGAGTGAGCACCACTGGAAATTGGAGGAGCAGCACCTCATATTCTGCTTGGGCAGTTTACACCCTAGCAGCATAAACATTTACTTCTCCAATTTCCGGTAGCCCTGGCTGTCTCCTCCCCTCTCAGCTCTTCCTCAGACCCTGGGCTCCTCTTCTTCCTTTCTCCTTTCTTCTCCCCGCCCCCCCCCCCCCCCCCCCCACCCCACATCAGTCTGAAGAAGGGTTTTGGCCCGAAACGTTGCCTATTTCCTTCACTCCATAGATGCTGCTGCACCCACCCGCTGAGTTTCTCCAGCACTTTTGTCTACCTTTGATTTTCCAGCATCTGCAGTTCCTTCTTAAACACGTGGTGAATAACCTAGCAAGTCAGGCAGCATCTTTGGAGAACATGGATAGGAGACATTTTGGGTCAGGACCATTCTTGAGGCAGATTGCAGTGGGGGGTGGGGGGAGGGGAAGAGAGGTGGTGACAGGACAAAGTCTGGGAAGTTAAAGGTGGATTCGGGTGAGGGGGTATTTAACTAGCAGATGTTTGGATAAAGGCGAGAGATGCAAAGAAAAAAATGTGAGATAAGAATAGAAGAGGTTTGAATTGTGAAGCTAGAGTAAGGAAGATAGGTGGAAGGGGATCCACATATTATTTGCCATTCTCCCATCCACCTCTCTTCCAGCTTTCTTCCCCCCTACTGCAATCAGATTGAAGAAGGTCCCATTCTGAAATGTCACCTATACATGTTCTCTAGAGACGCTGCCTGACCCGCAGAGCAGGTGCGTGTCGTCAGGGTAGACAAAGTAGACAGTGCCTACCCTGACTAAAATTATAAATAAGTAATTATTACATATAAATAGTAAAGATTCCCAGTTCATTTATTAAATTCAGTATTTATTATTAAATGGTTATTATTTTAATAATCGATGTTAGGTAGGCATAATTCTCCCATGCCTTTCATCCGCAGTACATGTAATACGTGTAACTATGTTCAACTCAAGGGCGTGGACGCTGTTTCAAGCCTTCACTTACAACGGGCAATAAAGGCAGCTGAAATTATCCCTTTGCACCGTGGACTGTGCGCTGCGCATGCGCGATGTTTAAGGTTTTAAAAAGTCAACTGACTGCCTATAGGACCGATCTGTGCATGCGCGGATTGTACGATTTTTAAAAGTTGACTGACTGCCTAGTGCCTACCATGAGTAATTTCTCACGGCACGTGCCTGCCACAGAGTTACTGTAGCACTTTGTGTTTTTTTAAAAAAAGAGTGTCTTATGAGCCTGCCCCGCATACGCAACTTTTTCGGCAACTACCGGCACCCGTCATAGGTTGTTGCCGGTCGCCGAAAATGTTCATAATTTTGAAAATCCAGCAGTGACTAAGGAAATTACTCATGACCATACAGACGACACCCTGGCGACATGTCACGGGGTGATGTCTGTATGGTCGGGAGTAGTCGCCCAAAGAGTCGTACCTTGTTCTGGACGCCGCTGGATATTCAACATGTTGACCTACAACGGGTGACGGGTGCTGGCAGTCGCCGAAAAAGTTGAGAAAGTAGGACAGGCCCATAAGATTTACTAGAATGTTGCCTAGACTCAAGGGCCTGAGATATAGGGAGAAATTCGGCACATTTGGTCTTTATTCCTTAGACTGATAGTTTACTTTATAGAAGTGTATATGTTCGTAAAGGGCATAGATAAGATGAATGCACCTGTTTTGTTTGTTTTTTCAAGGAGTGGGTATCAAAACTAAAATATATAGGTTCATAGTGCAAGAGGAAAGATTTAATAAAGACCTGAAGGGCAACTTCTTCACACAGAGGGTGTGTGTATTTGAAACAAGTTACCAGAGCACGCGGTTGACGCCAGTACGATAGCAACATTTCAAAGGCATGGATACATGGCCAGAGAAGATTGAAGCGGATATTGGGCAGATGCATGTAAATAGACTATCTTAGAAGGGCATATTGGTCAGCATGGATGTTGGACTGAAGGGCCTGTTTCTATATTGCACTACTCTACAAGTCTATTTCCCACAATTTCTGGTGGTTCATCATAGCTTATGTAAATTTATCAAAATGGGACTCATACTTGTAATTCCTCTCATTCTGATTATTTGTGTTCAACCTTTAGGGATCCATCTTTGCAAAGAGTGTACAATTACAGTATGTTTCTTTGTAGTTGATTCAATTGCAAACGCTGTACAGAAATAGCAGTTTAAGTATATCTTGAAAGGATTTAAACAGTTGGAAGCCATGTCTTCTTCCATATTCACATCATTTTCTTGTCAAATCTAATGTTCAATGAAGTGGATGATGTACCATTATTAATGGAAGCAATGATTCTTGCCAGTCACTCTCAATCTTTTCCATTTGAGCAGATAGCATCACTGTTGTTGGAACAAGCTCAGACTCATCCAGACAGGAACAGTTAGTAACCATGCAAATCACGTCCTCCTACAGTTCTGCCTCTTTTTGACTATTAAAACTGTTTAGTTGTGTAATATGTCAACATGCAAGCATGCTGTCAGATACTGCAGCCTCCAGCTTTCTTTTTAATTTATGGTAACTTTAACAGCAATTTTTATTTTGCAAAGGTAAGCTCATTGACTGTTGTGAAATTGCTGAGACTCTGTGACTTCAACACAACACCTGTTCTGCTAAATGCTGTCAAAAATACGATGTGCATTTCTGCAGCATGAAAATCTAGGCTGCAGTTGATCGAATGTAACTTTATGATATGATCAAATATGTACCATTCTAATTAAGCAAGTCAGTTGTAGGGCAAGAATAGGGATTAGGCAGAGGTCAATTGAAGGACAAGTAGCAATTTACTACTTTACTGCTCACGAAAGCTCATTAGTGCAATTTGGTCACTTTTTCCAGGAAATAATTCTGCTCAGAATTTTCCCATTATTTTGTTTTATTTTTTTTTCTGATGCAATATCCTACAGAGCACTTTGGAGGAAGGAGCATTTTTTTCACCTCTGCCCCTATTCCATTATTTTCTGAAGCTCCGCCTGTGGCACAGATGCTGGAGGTGAACAGAGATCAAAGAATTGGGCTGCAATGTAGTCTGGGCGATTTTCAATAACATTAATTTTCTAATGCATGATTGTGAGATGAAAGTAGAAAACGGATTCATCAGAATGTTAATGTTGAAACTGTTAAATTACGAAGGAAATTTGTATGGATTAGACTTCAATTGTTTTATGTGCAGAAGATTAACAGGCAATCTGATTTAAACTGATTGAAAGAATTGATGATGTAAATAGAGATATCTATTTCCTTTGGTGAAATGAGATGTGATCTTAAAATTAGATGTGATCTTAAAATTAGAACAAGGTTATTCAGTTTTGATATCAGGACACAAAGGATGGTGACATTTTTTACATTTTTGAACTTCCTCCCTGAAGAATTTTATTGGCCAAGATTACAGAATGGAAAGGCAGGATGGAATTAAGGTACAGATTAGCCATGTTCAACCTGGAAAAGCAAATCAACCTCACTGGTATAATTCTTGACCATGATACTCCTGCATGTGACTGTTAATTAAAGAAAATAACTACATAAATTGACCTTTCAGTTTTGCCATAACATTTGTCTCCTGTATCCACTTTCCCGATAACTATTGGGTGCATGAAAAGTCAAAAGACATAATCCTCGAGAAATAGGGATTGTTATCGCTCGTGTTGTCAGGGTCTTTGGAACTACAAAGTGGTTCTTGTTTGTGCATTCACATTTGTGAGACCAAGCCAGATGCAATATTAATGAGGGAACCTTGAATTATCGCAACAGAGGCAAAGCAGGCTCACTGGAACACAAAACCCTCACTGTTTAGGGTTGTTGAAGAACGTTCCGGCCAATAACGGTTTAATTTTACGCAGTTGAAAATACATTCCGGAGAATGATAAGAATATCTCTCACTCCTGTTCACCATGAAGGACTTATCACCAGATTCACTGCTCTTCTGGTTGCCTATACATTCACCAGATTTACTGCTCTTCTGGTTGCCTATACAGTTCTACCAGTGTTCACTGCTTTTCATAATTATTTCAAATGGCAAAGGTGAAGAATCAATTGCTAATTTCAAGGTTTCTGCTCAAACTGCTTGTCCATTTGCTCCCCGACAGGGAAGCATCATTAGGCATACCTCTTGATGCATGATATCAATAGGGACAATGGACAGAAGATATTCAAAGGGAGCATGAGTATAAAATCCGGAAAAAATATAAAAAAACTACAGCAAGAAGTTGGAGAAGAATTTGAAGAATAGCATACAGAAAGAGAACATAACTAGAAATAGTTCTCCCTCCTGAACCTCAGCAAGACACTGACCCACAATACAGGTGCTGGCACGCCAAATGCAACCTCAGAGCAAGTCAAAGACAACACTGCAAGCAGTCATCAATGTGCCCATGGCAATGAACTTTAATGCATCAGGCTCATGGACATACAGTAATTGAAGCATGCAATACAGTTACTTTAGGAACACCTGTTTGCCTTGCTGTTCAAAGAAAATTGACTGTACTTCATTTCCTAGTTAGGGACCAGAAGCAAGATGTTTTGCTCGGATTTCTGGCTTCACGATGGTACAAGCAGGTCAGACCCACAGCTCATGACATTGCTTCACTATCGTGGCATGAGAAGCAAAGATGCTTTGCCATTTACATCATTGTCCCCAGTGAGCCAATCTGAGCAGGAAATGGCCACCTCAAAGAGCATGGTGGCGGGTATGCTGTGTTCTGTAAGTTCAAGCAAGAAAGGGAGCACCAACTTTATGAGATGGGTCTTTCGATTTAGTCCAGTGCCTCAGCAACCCCCCACCCCCCCCCCCCCCCCCCAAACACATAGCCCCCACAACCCCAGAAAGAAAGGTGAATGTCTCATGATCATTTGGTTCAATATAACACAGAATTAATACTGTATACTACTGTCATCAGCACCGATGCCACAACCTTGGAGCTTCACAAAAAGCCAAGGAGGACTTCTACTTAAAATACAACAAGCTGCAAGTAATGATGTTCTAAAACTCACTTGTGAATGGCTTCAGTCTCAAATGCAAGGGTTCATCAACCAGACCTGGGAGGAGGAAGGAATGCCAGAAAACTTTGGAGATACTGTAAAGATAACGTCTTCACGAAGATTGTGGTAATTGCAGAAAGGCCCCCTGCAGTCTGTCACCAAGAAAATCATTACCATGGTCCTCCTCAACTGCACCCCTCTAGTAATCCAAAGAGCTGCTCTTCATCGGGAAGAAGGTTCAGGAGTTATCTGCAGGTTCAAGAACAATTTCAGCCATCAAGTTCTTGAACCAAAAAAAGACACAAAGTGCTGGAGTAACCCAGCGGTGCTTCTCTAGACTTGACTCTGTGTCTTTTCTTGTAAACCTGTATCTGCAATTCCTTGTTTCTAGTTCCTTGGGATCCCCTGCACAACCATGACCACATTCCTACCTTGGCACATAACAACTATGGAGTTTTCACTATTATGGTTGCTCTACATACTTTGTTTTTCACACTGTCTGGTTTACTTAAAATAACTGACAATTTATTGTATATTTATTTGTTGTTGTTGTGTCTTAGAGTTTGTAAAGCTGGAACAAGTAAGACATTCATTGTTCAGGTTTATGAGCAATGTACAGTGCATTCAAAAATTATTCAGACCCCTTCACTTTTTCCACATTTTGTTGCGTTACAGCCTTATTTTAAAATTGAAGAAATTATTTTTTTTTAAATCATCAATCTACACACAATACCCCAGAATGAAGAAGCAAAAACAGGTGTTTAGAAATTTTTGCAAAGTAATTAAAAAGAAATAACTGAAATATCACATTTGCATAAGTATTCAGACCCTTTGCTATGACACTCAAATTTGAGCTTTGGTTCATCCTGTTTCCATTGATTATCGTTGAGATGTTTCTACAACTTGATTGGAGTCCACCAGTGGTAAATTAAATTGATTGGACATGATTTGGAAAGGCACACACCTGTCTATATAAGGTCCCACAGTTGACAGTGCATGTCAGACCAAAAACCAAGTCATGAAGATGAAGGAATGTCCATAGACCTTAGTGACAGGATTGTGTCGAGACACAGATTCGGGAAAGGGTATAAAACAAATTCTGCTGCATTGCAGGTCCCGAACAGCACAGTGGCCTCTGTCATTCTTA
Organism: Okamejei kenojei; assembly: GCA_035221665.1. Taxonomy (NCBI): domain Eukaryota; kingdom Metazoa; phylum Chordata; class Chondrichthyes; order Rajiformes; family Rajidae; genus Okamejei; species Okamejei kenojei. The sequence continues at coordinate 67,589,683 of CM069139.1, forward strand.
AATGGAAGAACCACCAAGACTCTCCATAGAGCTGGCTGCCGGCCAAACTGAGCAATCAGGGGAGAAGGGCCTTGGTCAGGGAGGTGATCAAGAACTGATGGTCGCTCTGACAGAGCTCCAGAGCTCCTCTGTGGTGATGGGAGAATCTTACAGAAGGACAACTATATCTTCAGCACTCCACCAATCAGGCATATATGGTAGAGTGGCCAGATGGAAGCCACTCCTTAGTAAAAGGCACATGACAGCCCACTTGGAGTTTGTCAAAAGGCACCAAAAGGACTCTCAGAACAAGATTCTCTGGTTGATGAAACCAAGATTGAACTCTTTGGCCTGAATGCCAAGCATCATGTCTGGAGGAAACCAGGCACCACTCATCATGGTAGAGCATGATAGTGGCAGCATCATGCTGTGGGGATGTTTTTCGGCGGCAGGAACTGGGAGACTAGTCAGGATCAAGGGAAAGATGAGCGGAGCAAAGTACAAAGATATCCTTGATGCAAACCTGCTCAAGAGCATTCTGGACATCAGACTGGGGCGGAGGTTCACCTTCCAACAGGGCAGCAACCCTTAGCACACGACCCCCCAGAGCCACGACTTGAACCAGATCGAACATCTCTGTAGGGACCCTCCAAGGAAGGGTACTGAAGGACTGTGCTGTACAGCTGGCTGAGGTAGTCACAAGGATCTTTAACCTGTCTCTATCTCTGGCAACGGTCCCCAAGTGCCTGAAGTCAGCTACCATAGTACCGGTGCCGAAAAAGTCGAAAGTCACCAACCTGAACGACTACCGTCCGGTTGCCCTAACTTCAATACCCATGAAGTGCTTTGAAAGGCAAGTCCTCTCTCACATCAAATCCAGTATCCCTGCCTCACTGGACTCTCATCAATTTGCGTACAGGGCAAATAGATCCACAGAGGATGCCATCTCTCTGGCTCTTCACACTGTCCTGACTCATCCGGAAAGACAAGGCACGTACGTGAGGATGCTGTTCATAGATTATAACTTTGCCTTCAATACGGTCATCCCCACCAAGCTCACCACCAAACTCCACCAGCTAGGCCTCAGCTCGTCTATATGCTACTGGATCCTGAATTTTTTGACGGAGCGACCGCAGGCAGTGAGACTGGGACCGCACCTGTCCTCCAATTTCACCCTGAGTGTGTACTGTGTACTGAGCCCCATGCTCTACTCCCTATTCACACACAACTCTGTTCCTGCATTCGACACCAACACCATCGTCAAGTTTGCAGACGACACAACGGTGATCGGGCTTATCACCAACGGTGATGAAACAAACTACAGAGTGGAGGTGCAGAACCTGGCAGACTGGTGCTCACGTAACAACTTGTCCCTAAACACCTCCAATACCAAAGGAGCTGATTATCGACTTCATGAGGACACATTAATGGAGAATTCGCTCCAATCTCTATCAACGGGAGCAATGTGGAGAGAGTGTCCAGCTTCAGGTTTCTGGGCACACACATTTCGGAGGACCTCACATGGTCCACCAACACTGCAGCGCTGGTCCAGAAGGCACAGCAACGACTGTTCTTCCTGAGAACATTCACAAAGACTGGTCTGCCTCAACAGCTGCTGACAACCTTCTACCGCTGCACCGCAGAGAGCATACTAACATATGGCATCTCTGTGTGGTATCTCAGCTGCACGGAGGCGGAGAGGAGAGCTCTTCAGCGCATCGTCCACAGAACGCAGAAGATTATTGGGACACAGCTACCAGCCTTGGAGGGCATTACTACACATGGTGCCTCAGGAAGGCTGTCACCATCCACAAAGACTCCTCACATCCTTGGAATAGACTGTTCGAACTCCTACCTTCCGGCAGACGTTACAAGGCCTTCTACACCCGCACCTCCACACTCAGGAACAGCTTCATCCGCAGAGCTATAGCTGCTCTGAACCGGCCCTGCTGAGTGCCCCCCACCCACTTGAACTGTCTCCCTCGGATGGTCACGTCGCACATCGACCCGGCACAGACATATTTGCACTTTAGACTGTTTTACTGTTCTTTTTATAAATCATGTTTCTCGGTGTATCTACATTTTAATCTAAATTGTATTAGTAGTTTAAGTTATGACATTGGATGGAAGCAGCATACCAAATTTCGTTGCACTTTTGTGCAATGACAATTAAAGATATTATTATTATTATATTATTAAATAGCTGTACATCGGCACTCCCCATCCAACCTGATAAAGCTTGAGAGGATCTGCAGAGAGTAATGGAAGAAATTACCCAAATACAGGTGTACCAAGCTTGTAGCATCATACCCAAGAAGACAAGGCTGTAATCCATGCCAAAGGTAGTACTGAGTAAAGGGTCTGAATACTTAAGCAAATGTGATATTTAAGTTATTTCTTTTTAATGACTTTGCAAACATTTCTAAATACCTGTTTTTGCTTTTTTTATTAAGGGGTATTGTGTGTAAATTGATAATAAAAAGAAAATTAATCCATTTTAGAATAAGGCTGTAACGTAACAAAATGTGGAAAAAAGTGAAGGGGTTTTGAATACTTTCTTAATGCACTGTGTATGACAAATCAACACTCTTGTCTTGCTGTCTAGAGTCGTTCTTCTTCTGTCTGGCAAAGACTGCCTGTCTTGGATATTTGAAATAAAAAAAGTATCAAGATAAGATAGACACAAAGTGCTGGGGTAACTCAGCGGGTCTGGCAGCATCCCTGGAGAAAAAGGGTGGGTGACGTTTTGGGTCAGGACCCATCTTCAGACTGAAAGTAGAGTAGAGGGAACTGGAGATAAGAAAAGATCAGAACAAAACAGGACTGGAAACAGATGACCAAGGAAGGGTGGAGCTCATAATGGCCGGTGATAATAAAGGGGTACAAGGATGGGAACAGTGGAACTAGTAGGACGAATAGGGTGGGATAGGGAGAGAATGCAACAGTTATTTGAAATTTGAGAAATCAATGTACATACCGCTTAGTATCATAACGTTCAGTATCAAGATAAGGTTGTGTCCAAGGGGTGGTAGTGGAAATACATGGGTGTATGATTGGAATTATCTGCTGCTTGCAAGTGGATTGAGACTGAGGGAGAATATGAAATAGAAGTTTAGATATGAGGATATTGTTATCTTTCATGGTTTCAGCATGGCCGTAAGCCGTTGCCATTCGGATAACCAGTGGGGTCTCATCTGGTCAGAATATTCAGAGTGGTTTACCCCAATGTAGTCTTACTGTCACAGAGCTCACAGTGTGCCAACGAGTATCACACAATTTCTTTGGGTGCTGAGGTCTCCAGGTTATAGTTTATATGGGTGTACAGTCTGTAATGTAGGTGTGGGATGAATCTATGCATGATAGAATTTAGTTCTCATTGATAGTCGTCATTGGTTGATGTGTAGATTAAGTCATGTCTGAGGCTATGGAGAACTGTGCATGACTTTGTATTTACTAGAATCTTTGAATCTTTTGCAGTCTGTGTCTTCAAAACATGACTGCAGGTAATTATCTTCATGCCTATCTGTTGCGCTATCTTCTGTTGGCCTATTTCACCTTTGCAGATCTAGGAACCAATCACTCCTTTGCACCTCTGGCAATGTTTGTGTCTGAAACCTTTTGAGATTAGTCACTCCTATTACAAACTCACTTTCCAAACTCATATTCACTTCCGAACAACTACTCCAGTTTTTATCGTGCCCCACATTTAAGAAGTTTGCTAGTTCGAAGTAGTGGAGATGATTTTTACCTGAAACTTGCCATTTCACATAATGGCCCATAGTGAAGTTTCAATCAGCTGTAACGTAGTTCTCATAGTATGAAGTTAGGAATGCTGTATGCGATGCAATGCAATGAATGGCAAGGATTAGTTTTGCCTTGCGTTCCTTGAATCCATTTTTGGAAACAGTTGAATTTAGCCTATGAAGTTCTTGGTTTACTTTGAAGACATATTTCATAACCTATGTATGTGGACAAATGGAATTAAAGTAGATGGACATAAAGGTCCTCAAGGATGTGGTCAACAGTAGGGGATATTTATGTGCTGTGCGCCTCTATAACTCAATGATTCTACTAAACATGGCAAAATACTATTTTATTTCCTGATATATATCTTGAGTTTGGGCTAATTTATTTAAAATAATGGAGCAAATGTGCACACTGGTACTTGTCTTGAGCTGAAAGTGCTTTTCTCCCACAACCCAGGCACCTGATATGAAACCTTGCTGCTCCTTGAGTTGACAACAGATGCCCAACAATTGCCTTCAGTGAAATTAAGGAAAAAATCCTCAAAATTGACAACATAAAGTATAAGCGATACCAAGTTTCCATTGTATTTACTACAAATTTAATGTAACTATTTGCTGATCCAAACCAAATAAATTTTCTTTCAATTTTACAACAGTTTGCTACTGTTTATCCTTTTGACCCACACTTGTTTTTTAAAATCTCCATCCTTTGTCCAACATTGTGCATGTTGAAATATCCCCTCACCTGTGTTTGCCTATTACCAGCCATGCTCTGTCCTGTCCCTCCTCTCTTCCAGCTTTCTTTCCCGCTCCACCTGTCTGCCACCCCAAAATCAAACTGAAGAAGGGTCCCAACCCGAAACATCACCAATCCATGTTCTCCAGTGATACTGACCCACTGAGTTACTCCAGATTTCTCTGTCTTTCTTTGGTAAACCAGCATTTGCAGTTCCTTGTCATTACCAACTACATATTTGTTGGGTTGTGGAAGTAGGAGAAAAGTTGTCCAGAAATCAAAAGGTACAGATTTGAAAAGGTTCAGTTGCATGATACATAATGATTTGGTCTGGGATGGCGCCCAAACCCAGGTCTGGGTTTGGGCGCTGTCTATATGAAGTTTGTTTATTCTTCCCGTGCGTTTCCTCTGGGTGCTCTTGTTTCCTCCCACACTCCAAAGACGCACAAATGTAGGTTAATTGGCTTCTGTAAATTGTCCCTCATGTGTTGCGTTGAACAGGTGCATGAGTGATTGGTGGTTCTCATGATTCAGTGGACCAAAGGCCCAGTTTCCACATCAAAAAAAATGTAAACATTTAAAATTACATGTGCTTATTGTGGTTAGATCCTTTCTTATGAGAGTTGCACAGTTGCTAACTTACATCATTATGATGCACAAAAGCTACTGGGCGTGCACAGTAATGTTAAGCAGTATGAAACGCCATTCTATTATCATTTGTGCCCAACTCATTTGTACATGTGTCCACCAAATAGCACAGAATCTCTCTTCAATAAGTCACGAGGCCTATTTCTGCACCATACGATCAATGGAATTTAAATCATGGATTCACTAGCAGAGGTCTTTATTGTTACTCTCTGCTCAACTCCGTCGGTTGCTGGAAATTCTGTTCAGTGGCTGTAAACAGTAAATGTAGTTACAAAAAGCTATAAAACTTGTCAATTGAACTCACAGAAAGTAAAGGAATCATTTGTCTTTCCAAAGCATCTTCCAGCCAATAAAATTATTGGAATTGGAATTATTTCAGTTAGAAAATTAGGTGGATTATGTAAAATAAACTTGTGCAAACATCAATGTGATGAAGCTGAGCAGATGTTTAATTTGCTGTTAATTTGGGGATAAACATTGCCAAGGCTCTAGGGATAACACCCTTGTATTTTAGGACCTCGGTATAATAGTTTATCTCAAAGATGGCATATGTAACACTGTAGCACTCTCTTGATATTCAACACATTAGGTTTAGAAATACAGCATAGCAACAGGCTCTTTGTCCCACCAAGTCCGTGCTGACCAATGATCACCCTTACCCAAGTTCAATGTTATCCAACATTCACATCCTACACACTAGGGGCGATTTACAAAAGCTGATTTATCTACAAACCTTTGGAACATGGGAGGAAACTCGCAGAAAACCCACGCAGTCTCATGGAGAACATACAAACTCTGTACAGACGGCACCCGTGGGCAGGATCAAACTTGGGTCTCTGGTGTTGTAAGGCAACAACTCTATTGCTGAGTCACATTACTGGCCCTAGTTGGGCAGTCAACTGATCCAATGGCTGCTTTGTGGGGCCAAGCTTACAAGGAAATCTTAGAAGAGAGGCGGTGGTGAGGAACTGGTAAGTTATATTAAGAAATATTCTCATATTTCTCTCGACATTACAGGAACCTATTCTGCCCATTGAGATGTTGCCTGCTCTCCAAAGCATTTCCATTTGTCCCTTCCCCCCTCTTACTCTTGCTCTATAAACTATTCCCACTCATATGTCCATCAAACCCACACTGGTAGAAAAGCAGAAATGCTGGAAACATTCAATATCTGTAGAAAGGGCAACCAGTTAAAACTTCAGGCCATAAAGCCTTAAAGAGAACTCGAGTTTCTTTCCAAACTCCATCCTGATTCTCCTGTCACTAACCCACACTAGGGATACCACAAAGCAGAATATTTATAAAACAGTTGAACAATTTCTGCGAGGTCAGTGAATTTAAATGGTTTGATAGGAATATTGGCTGTATAAGAAAGCCAGGTTGAGAAATATATCTGTACTTTTTGAAAATGAGACAATAATCTATCCATGTGCTACAACTGATTACCTTTTTTTAAAAAAAGTTAGCCAATTTACATTATTCATGATTTTTTTTACCAATGTTACCTGGACTCATGGTCATTTTTGTTGTCTTTCACCTGAAATAGTTGGCTACCACGACTTTCAAAAATTGTAGAAGCCAGCTCATTTCCCTTCAGGGTCTACTGATTCCTGTAATCTGTAGGCTTTTCGTCAACCTATTCATAAACTTCTGACAACAGTTTCTCTGACACTTTATTTTCAATTCTTTCTGCAGCTGTTTTAAATTCTTAGAGGAAGTTGAAAGATATTTGTTAATGCCCACCCGATAGTGTCTGAGGTGCATGAATTTCCATACATGACATCTAATTACATTTTGAGTAGATGCTTTTGCCTCTTATTGTTTCACATATTAAGTTATTATACAGTTTTGCATAGATTAGATGAACTCCCACGAAGACATTCCCATGAGCCAGAACTCCCTGGATAACAAAAGAATTAAAATGAGACAGAAAAAGAAAGGCTTATGATAAAACGCTAGGTTTATAATGCAGTAGAAAGCTAGGTTGAATAAATAAAATACAGAGAATGAGAGGCAAAGAAACTGTATATAAATATAAAACCAGCAGCATAAAATGAAACACTGGAGACGTTTATAAAGATAAGAATATAAAAAGTATAGTCTGAAGAATAGAAAAGGAGATCTTAGGAAGACAGGAGACATGGCTGAGGTACTGAATAAGTTCTATGCATCTGTTTTCAGACAAGGGAATGCTGCCAGGGAAACCGTAAAGGAGGCAGTGCAAAATTGCAAATGAGAATAATAAAATACTTAAAATCATATCATACAGTGCAAAGATTAAATACAATCTGCAACTGAATTGTGTTGAAAAACTGATTGCTGAAAATGGTGAGGTACTTACTGCATTTGTCATGAAGGTGGCAAGTTCATTTCTGTGTTATCTTTGCAAAGGAGACATAACTGCTTGAAGGTCTGAGGAATGCACATTAACAGCCAAAACATGCAATGCACCCGTGTACATCATTTCCAGAAATCACAATTGTGCAAATGGCAGTCTTTGGCACCATGGGCGACTCATGCAAAAACAAGGATTGTTTCCACATTACTTAAAGGGGACTGCCTGAGCAGACCCAAGACAAGTCTCAGACACATGGGGCTTTTCTTCAAATTACCCCAAATTACAGTTCCCTCTCTTTGGCCTCCCATCATTCACATACACAGCAAGGTTGTGACCTTAATATTGACCACCCAACCTCTCCCCAACACATCGTCACATTAACACCCCTCCCTCACTAGACCCCTGGCGTTCTCTCACTACAGCAGTTGATCACGAACAACTCTGATAATCTAACACATCCCTTGAGATCCCAAAACCAAACCAACTGAAATCTCTACCCTATAGTTTCCTTTCATGACTTTTTCTTTGCCAGGAACGTTTTCATGTGCTGCCACTATGACTAACAGGCTTTCTCCATTCACCTCGCAGAGATGGACCAAGTTGAGGCATTAACCAGGCAAGGCCTCTGCTATTGTGCCTGGCACCTTGATCATCAGTTCAGCTCTCACTCAAATGGCAAGAAATTAGAAACGACACAAATTGGAAAGCCATGTTTAACAGGTAAATGTGACTACCAAGGATCATGGAATGAAATTCCATTGAAAATTTTTTTTTAAACTTTTTAAAATTTGAATTTATTTTTCCCAGTGGAGGATCTTTTTAAAGAATTATCCATTTTTTAGCTGCCCCTCAGCAAAGCCATGCAACTTCCTAAAAATGAGAGCAAGGTCATTAAGGAGATTTGTCGAGAATGAAAGCAGAATCAAATAACAAGACAACTGGTTCTATTCCGAAGCTTCAGTGGGCACCGTCAATGCAGTTAGAAAATTTGGCAACTGGTTAATAACACATGAAGCGAGGGTTGCACAGGAACCATTGGATGGGTTTCAATGGTGGAGGAACTTGCAGAGACAAGGTAGGAAAGGCCATGGAGGGATTTGAAAAAGAAGACAATGATATTTAACTTGGTTTACCCCAGGCAGAGGGAAAATAAATACTTTGAAGAACAAAGTATTGAATAAGTAAAGGATGATTTATATAAGGATTAAGAGTATTACAAACTAGTGACAGACAGCACCCGGGATATTGAATCCTGAATTACCAAAAAGAATGAGTAAGAGCACAGCATCTTGAGAAATCAACATGACTTTAAAGATTATGAAGCATTTTCTTGAGTGCTGTCAATTACTATGAAATTAAATGGTACATTACCAGCAACTCACCTTCCCTCTGGCAAACACTGTCCTCCCCATGTAAGAGAAGACACCTTAACTGGAGGGGGACTGACATTCTGGCAGGCAGGTTTGCTTGGGCTACACATGTGGGTTTAAACTAAATAGTGGGGGGGAGGGATTGACAAATTGGGAGTATAATGATGGTGTTGAAGGGGAAGTGACTACAGGAAAAATTACAAAAGATTCTCAAATTAATTGGAAGGAAAGTTCGAGAAAGGATAAAAGAGTAAGGTCAGGGCCAATTGCGAGCGGTGCGAGGGGGGACGTGACTACGGAGGTCAAAGTGTCGTATATGAATGCGCTAAGTATAAGAAATAAAGTGGGCGAGCTTGAGGCTCAGTTAGAAATTGGCAAGAATGATGTTGTGGGAATTACAGAGACATGGCTGCAAGAGGGCCAGGGCTGGGAGTTGAATATTCAAGGGTATACCTCTTATCGAAAAGACAGATAGGTGGGCAGATGGGGTGGGGTTGCTCTGTTGGTGAGGAATGAAAGGAATGAATTGCAAGGGGTGACATTGAAACAGGAGATGTGGAGTCAGTATGGATAGAACTAAGGAATTGTAAGGGTAAAAAGATCCTAATGGGACATCTACAGGCCCCCAAACAGTAGCCTGGACATAGGGTGCAAGTTGAATCAGGAGTTAAAATTGGTATGTACCAAAGAAATGCGGTGGTTGTTATGGGAGATTTCAACATGCAGGTAGACTGGGAAAATCAGGTTGGCACTGGCCCCCAAGAAAGGGACTTTGTAGAGTGCCTTCGTGATGGATTCTTAGAGGAGCTTGTATCGGAGCCTACCAGGGAGAAGGCAATTCTGGATTAGTGTTATGTAATGAACCGGATTTGATTGAGGACCTCGAGGTTAATGGGCCAGTTGGAAGTAGTGACCATAACATGGTCAGGTTTAATCTACAATTGGAGAGGGAGAAGGGTAGATCGGAGGTTTCAGTGTTACAGTTGAATAAAGGGGAATATGGGGCCATGAGGGATCTTTCCAGTCAGCCAAAGTTGACTGGAAAGATACCCTAGCAGGGATGACAGTGGAACAAAAATGGCAGGTATTTCTAGGAATAATACAGAAGGTGCAGGATCAGTTCATTTCTAGGAGGAAGAAAGATTCCAAGGGGAGTAGGGAGCGACCGTGGCTGAGAAGGGACGTCAGGGACAGTATAAAAATAAAAGAGAAGAAGTACAACATAGTAAAGATGAGCAGGAAGCAAGAGGATTGGGTAATGTTTAAAGAGCAACAGAATATAAATAAAAAGACAATACGGGGAGAAAGAATGAGGTACGAGGGTAAGCTAGCCAAGAATATAAAGCAGGATAGTAAAAGCTTCTTTAGGTATGTGAAGAGAAAACAATTAGTTAAGACCAAAGTTGGACCCATGAAGACTGAAAAAGATTTGTCTATTGTCTAAGACATTTTCTCAAATTAACTGCATTATGACAGATAAATTTATTAAAATAATATCAACTGCCTATTTGACCTTGTCTTCTCTGAGTTTTAAAACATGAGGTTGAGGTTCTATTCCAACACTGCTTGATTTAAAGAATCTTCAGTTGACATTTTGACAATATTTTCAGGAGGTTAAACTCTATTACAATTGAAAACTCCTTCAAGGCCTGTCTTCAAGGTGATGCATCAAAACATCAATGATCTCAATGTCGCCTGTGCACTCAAAGTATGATTTGTTAATTCTATAACATCCCCCACAGCAGATATCATATCTACAAGTTTTCAATCTAACATCCATGAGTTTTCGAAAAGGTGGATCAGACAGGATGTATCTTTCAATGTAATCAAAACTGTTTGTCAGGCCTTCAGGCTTCTCAATGGATATCATTCTCCGATCCAATAAAGCTCTTTGGTATACCTGACCTGTTTAACTCTGGCACTGTGTCAGTGAAGCCTCCGCCTAAGGGTGCGTTCACAAATACAGACAGAGGATTAGTGAAGGATTCAGTATACGGTTAAGTTAAGCTTCATTTGTGAACAAAGAACATTTTACTTCAGAACTCCCCCGGACTATTTCTGGCACTAAGAATAAAAAATAAATTAAAAGTTGGTAATATTTGTCAGCATTGAGCATGTCATTGAACATCAAGTTACTTTCAAATGTTACCCTAAGATTACTGCCTTTAGAATCCTTGCCCAGCAGTTTGTGGATTGTGCTTGTTTTGGGTCCCTCCATACATTTCCGACAGTGCAATTTATTTTAAAAATCTATTCTTGGGATGTGGGTGGCACTGACAAGAGCAGGATCTGTTGCCCATTCCTACCTACCCTGAGGACATTAGGTATCAACCTCTATGAAGAAAGCTGAGACAAAACATAATTAAAAAGACAAAAAGAATCACAGTGGCTGCAATGCAAGCAAGTGAACATTATAGTGTAAACCCTTATCTCTAACTATAGCCTGTTCAGAGTACTGTACTGCTTTCAGTTCTGGGCACCAAGATCACAATGTTTATATTGGCCTTAGATTGGCTGAATCACTGGAACTAAGAGTGTTAAACTATGAGCATAGTTATGGCCTTAAATTTGGAAATCAAGGGCTATCTTAAAACAGGCATTTAAGATGTTGCAAGAAATTAATAGGATAAATAGAAATAAATTAATTTTGTGGTTGGTGGCCTCATCCCAACGGAATTGTGAACTAGCTGAATTTTAATGACGTTGGTAAAATTTATGCATTGAAAGGGTTGTTCTAAAAATGAAGACTTATGGGCCTGTCCCACTTAGGCAACTTTTTAGGCGACAGCAGGAGACTGCAGTCGCCACATGGTTGCCACATGTTCGCGGGTGGTTGCTGGGGAGTCGCCTTCATGGTCGTGAGGAGTTCCCGCATTCTGGAACTAGTTGCGGCCTCATTATAGTCGCCGCAAAATTAGCGGCGACTAGAATGAAGCTGCCATGGAGAGTAGCAAAAATTCCCGTGCCGTAAGTGGGTCTCCAGGTGGTCCTAGTAGGTTGCTAGGAGGTCGATGGTTTGCGTAGGTTCTTGTAAGTTGTAGCTGGTGCTGACCGGTGAATTTCATTGGCTCATTGGAGAAAAAAAACATAAGCAGTGGTTTTCAGTAGTTTTCAGAACCAAGGATAACCGACCAGTAATGTTAATGTCCGCCAAGCTTCACAGCCTTGTATCTCTGGCTTCTTAAAAGTCTTCTCCTTCCTTCTCCGTCCCTCTCATCCCTTTGCTGTTCCGAAATACAAAGAATACCTTTTGATTAAGTAGTTAATATTAAGATATATTGTACATTAAGCAATTGCAACTTAATTAATTAAGATCACATCAGACCCTTGACATTTAAACTTCTGTATTTATTGATTTCTTGCAATATAGTGACTTTATTCCAAATTTCAAATGTCTTTGATGAGTTTTGATGTATTTTTCCTTTAGTTTAAACTATAGCTTACACCAAATGCACAAACTGGGAATACAATGTACCGCATATGTCATAAATTAAAGAGAAACTCCATAATCCATTCTATGAATTTCAAGCCATTTGTCACAGAACAGGTAACATCAGAATATGTAATGATTAAGCAAATGGTAAAATAAATAAAAAAGCTGAGCAAGCTTATGGCAAATACAATATCAACAGAGGAGAGTGTAAAATATATTGTAAATTATTTAAACGGGCAATTATTTGGTAAGTTTAAAGAAAAAGGAATATAATGTTATATTGGTGAAAAGGATAACAGATGTAAAGAAATAAATAATGAAATTATGGATAGAAATTGAAAACTTGCCAGGAGCTGAAGCCAAACCAAGGGAGAAAGAGATCAGTCATCTTATCCTTACATTTTTGTTAGGAGCTCTTGGGCGGACCCAACCATCTTCAGCTTCTCCATCAATATACCGTCCTCTATTATAAGGTCAAAAGTATTCCATGATGCACATTCATTCCAACCAGCATGACTGTTCTATGGCTGCAGTGAGAACCATACATGGAATACACAGGAAAAACATTCCTGCATTCCATGAATGATTTGAAAAAGAAATTAAATTACCAAAGGGAATTTGGAAAGGAATTAGAGACTTCCACATTCCAGATTCCAGTCATGTCAGTTTTGATGTCTGGACCATTTCAGTTCAGAAATTGAAAATATATTACTCAGTTAGTAAGGCTGCTGCCTCACCATGCAGGCGACCTGATCCTGACTTTAAGTGCTATCTATGTCTCCCAACGACCATGTGGATTTTTTGATGTATATGGGTAGAATCTGGGAGCAATTATATAGAACATAAAATATAGAGCAATACTGCACAGGAACAGGCCCGAATACCCACAATGTCAGTGCCAAATATGATGCTTAGTTAAACTAAAGGGCCTGTCCCACTTATGTGTCCTTGGCACGCAAATTACGCGACCTCGTCGTTGCGTTGAGCCGCGAAGGTCGCGCGCAACTTCATTCGACCGCACAGTCATCTGGAGCGCGTGACGTCATTTGAAGATGGACACAAAATGCCGGAGTAACTCAGCTGGACCGGCAGCATCTCCGCAGAAAAGGAATGGATGATGTTTCGTGTCGAGACTCTTCTTCAGTCTGAAAGAAGGGTCTTGACCTGAAACGTCACCCATTCCTTCTCTCCAGAGATGTTGCCGGTCCCGCTGAGTTACTCCAGCATTTTGTGTCTATCTTCAAATGACGTCACGCGAGGGTCTTGAGCCTGTCCCACTTTGGCCATCAGTTACGCGATAGGGCGTTGACGCACAAAGATTTTGTTCGCTACAAACATTTTGGAGCCCCGCGCGATGTCGCGCACAATTACATACCCCTCCGCGCTTAGTGGGACCGGCCCCGCGCCGCCATATGATGCCCGTGCGCCTCAACACGACCACGAGGTCGCATAATTTGCATGCCAAGGACATGTAAGTGGGACAGGCCCTTTACTTCCTCTACCTGAACATAATGTGAACTCCTCCATTCCCTGCATAGACATGTCTATCTAAAAGTTTCTTAAAAGCTTCTATCATATCTATCTCTACCATGAATCCTGACAACCCGTTCGAAGCACCCACCACTGTCTGTGTAAAAATATCGCCCCGCCCATCTCCATTAAATATTTCTCCTCTCACCTTAAACCTATGCCCGCTCATCTTTAACGTTTCCATCCTGGGATGGAGATTCTAATTTATGTCTCTCATAATTTATATCAGGTCTCCCCTTAGCCTCCATTGCTTCTAAGAAAACTATCCAAGTCTGTCCAACTTCTTATAACTAATACCTTCAAACCCAGGCAGCATTCTGGTAAACTTTTTCTGCACCTTCTCCAAACCTGTCACATTATTTCTGTCATGAGGTGACCAGAAATGCGAAAAATTATTCAAATGCAACTTCACCAAATGCTGCAAAATGATTTCCTGGTTCTTAAACTCAATGCCCGACTGATGGAGGCTGAGGGGAGACCTGATATAAATTATGAGAGGCAAAAATCAGAACTTTTATCCCAGGATTTGAAACGTTAAAGTTGAGAGGGCATAGGTTTAAGGTGAGAGGGGCAATATTTAACGGAGATGTGCGGGCAATATTTTTACACAGTGACTGATGAAGCCAAGCATAACAAATACCTTCTTTACCACTCTATCTACTTGTGTTGCAATGGGATTGGATCACAACATCCCTCATTAAATCAATGCTGTTAAAGGTCTTGCCATTAGCTGTATTATTTACTTCGGAGTCTCGTGAGTGATTCCGTGAAGAAGCCCGCCAGCCCACATGTGCGTCATTACATCTGACGCATGGCACAACGACCGGCTGGCAGGCGCGTCTAAGGTGAAGTCCAGGCGTGCCGCCAGGAGAGCAGCTGCGGAAGACCACGTGAGTGCGGGTAGTGTGCGGCTGTTTATCTCATCTTCCGAGTCACTGGCGGCACGGCCAGTGGCTTCAGACTTGGTGCCGCTTGAGAGCACTCTGGCTACTCCGTTGGGACGGAAAGCCACAAAGAAGTCTGTAAGGCCCGTTGACTCGGACGAGTCGGGCCAGGAGGGTTCCCCTCCTACACTGGATAGTGTCTTCGGACGTTTTTCCAGGATGGAGCTCCTGATGGAGAGGATGCTCCATCATGATATGCTGCAACAAGAGTAGTTATATCGTGCGTGTTTCTCTTCGGGGGCCCGCGGCAGCGGTACCTGTTTCAGGGCTGCATAATGTCTCCCTCTCGGAGGAGGAGAGCATTCAGGGTCAGTTTTATTCTGACTCCAAGTTAAGAGGTATAGCCGGGGAGCATACATCAAGGCACGAAGGGCGCAAACCAGAAGTGCCAGTTATGGCCTTAAAATTTGCAATCCCGTCTGAAACAGGGGAACCACTGGATGAAGACTTGGCCATGAGTATAAATTACCTGGCCTCACACCAGCTCCAAGAGCACACAATGGAAAAAACTTCCAGGAAATATGAAACACCTGCTAACTGTGCCTCGTTGAAAGTGCCGGCTGTTAACCAATTCCATCTGGGGTCACATGGGTGTAGGTATCAGAGCTGAGGAGGTGAAGCTCCAGAAAATACTGAAGTTGCTCACCTCAGGCAACACAGCTTTCGCCAGGTCGGTGGATGGAGGGCCCCTGTCTGGTGTGCAGCAGGATGTTCTGGCCCTAATGTGCAATGCACATTTTGAAATAAACTGCCTACGGAAGAACACCATCCATCCTACTCTGAACTCCCAGTTTGCTGCACAGTGCAAATCCAGCAATGTACAACTATCGAATCTCTTGTTCGGTCAAGATCTGTCAAAGCAGGTCAGGGAGCTGGACAACGAGGCAAAAACAATCAGGCTCATGAAAGTCCCAACGACTAGCAAAACTTCACTTCGGCGGCAGCACCCCTACAAATGGTTCGCTGAAACTGGTTCGGGCCAAGGCCCAAGCCGGCCCTTGCCAAACATGCGCAGTTGGCGCACTCCAACAGTCCTACCCCCCAAAACTCAGGGGCGGAAATATTCACCGATAACCATGGAGGTAGGTGGGTCTGGTTCTTTTTGGAACATATCATGTATGGATCAGTTACAAGTTGGTGGGAGATTACACTTGTTTTTGAATGAATGGTGTTGGATAACATCAGATACGTTTATACTGCACAGTATACAAGGGTTCCGAATTGAATTCATTCTCAATTTGCATCCGCCCACACAGCATACACCGAGCCGGACATTGGTTTTTCACAACAAGAGTGTTTGGATGTACAAGCTGAAATTGAAATGTTATACAAAAAAGGGGTAATTGAAAAGTTGTTTCATCAATCTCACCAATTTGTGTTTAATATATTTCTGAGGCAAAAGAAGGATGGTGGATGCCGACTCATCCTTGATTTGACTCGACTTAACTACTTTGTACAGTATAAACATTTCAAAATGGAAACTTTTGTTACTGCCAAACAACTGGTTTCCAAAGGATGTTACATGGCATGCATAGATCTTAAAGATGCATACTATTCAGTACCCATTCATTGCAATCACCGGAGACATTTGAAGTTTAGCTGGATGAGGCAACTATGGCAGTTTAAAGCATTGCCTAATGGGTTAACTTCGACCCCTAGATTATTTACAAAATTGTTAAAACCGGTCTTGGGGCTACTCCGGGCTCAGAATCATATTGTAATGGCTTATTTGGATGATATCCTAATCATTGGAAAAACTGAAATTAGCTGCATTATCTGTTTTAGCTACTAAACTCATGTTTGAGAGATTGGGGTTTCTCCTCCATCCAGTTAAATCCAAATTGATACCATCTAGAGTTATTGATTATTTGGGATTTACCATTAACTCAACTCACATGTTTATGACTCTGCCTAGGGGCACGAGATTAGAATTAATAGAAGCCTGTAACAATCTCATTATTGAGGAGCAACCTTCTATTCGACATGTAGCTAGTATAATTGGCAAATTAGTGGCTGCTTTTCCAGCTGCGCAGTTTGGGCCTTTACATGATCAAAATTTACAATGTGCAAAGGAGCAGGCACTCAAAATACATGCAGTCACTTCAATAGACCCATGCGGTTACCAGTTGAAGCCATTGCTGAGTTACAGTGGTGGATAGCGAATATTTGGCATTGCTCCAGTAAAATTCTGATTGATTCAGTTATTTTACAAACTGATGTTAGTGCTCTAGGATGGGGAGCTACTGATACCATCTGTAGCTGCGGTGGCAGATGGAATCTGCATGAGCCATTAATTCTTCAATCACATGGTATTAACTATTTAGAGTTGTTGGGAGTACTCTATAGCCTAAAGGCTTATTGTATTAGTATGCATCACTTGCATGTTCAGCTTCAAATTGACAACACTACAGCGGTGGCATATGTTAATCACATGGGTGGAATCAAGTCGGCATCCTGTGATAAATTGGCTAAGCTTATTTGGCACTGGTGTATTACAAGAAACATCTGGGTTTCAGCTATCTACTTACCAGGTAGATTCAACATGGTCACGAGGTCACGAAATTCAATGACAACACAGAATGGATGTTGAATCATGAAGTATTTAATGATGTTGTCGCTCGGTATGGCATACCAGATATCGATTTGTTTGCATCCAGACTCAATCACCAATTACCAAAGTATGTTTCATGGGAACCAGACCCAGGGGCAGTGGCAGTAGATGCATTCTCGCTACACTGGGGTGGAATGTTTTTATATGCATTTCCCCCATTTTGCCTCATCAGTCGGTGCTTGCTCAAGATCAAGCAGGACTCCGCCTCAGGAGTTTTGGTAGCACCCAACTGGCCTACACAGCCATGGTTCCCACTCGTTCTGGGAATAATAAGCACAGCCTCTTATGGCTGTCCCCAAACGCAGTAACCTACTGGTTCACCCTGTGACTGGGTGACTGTGACTGGGGGTTCACCCTGTGACTGGGGAGAACCACTTCATGACCGAATTAATTTATTGGTTTGCAGATTTTGAGGAGACCGTTCCTGGGGCTCGGACTATCAGATCGTACGGTGGATGTGATCACTGCAGCCTGGAGGGATAGTACCAAAAAACAGTCCATCTCTCATATCAAGAAATGGGAAGTGTTCTGCTTACAGTCGAACATATCATATCACACGGCACGCATATCGGATGTGTTGGAATTCCTCTCAACACTACATTTTGATGAGCGTCTGAGTTACAGTGCCATCAACAGTGCCAGGAGTGCCTTATCATCATACTTATGGCTGGGATCGGGACAACACTCTGTTGGGTCTCACCCTTTAATGCCCAGATTCATGAAGGGTATTTTTAACTCTAATCCTCCCAGGCCTTGGTTCTCGGAGATTTGGGATGTGAGTGTGGTACTCATGCTGCTTCATCAGTGGGCTCCAGCTACATCCCTGTCTTTGCCCAAATTCACTCTCAAAGTGGTCATGCTCATGGCATTTTAGCGCAACGGGTCCAGGCATTGCATAAGCTGCGACTGGACAGGATGGTTTCATCTGTAAATAACATAACCTTTTATGTTTATGATTTAATTAAGCAGAGCAGACCAAGGGCGACAGGGCTCAAACTTATTTTTATGGCATTCCTCATGGACCTTCGTTTGTGTGTAGTTGTGCACTTACAGCAGTATATCAAGGTCACCAAGAACCTCAGAGGCTCCGAATTAACGATGTTCATCAGTTACAAAAAGCCTCATAAGAAGGTGTCGGTACAGACCATTTCAAGGTGGCTGAAACAGGTTCTGGCTTGTGCGGGAGTGGACACTGACATTTTTAAATCTCACTCCACCAGGGCGGCATCTGGATGTCCCTCTCGACCATATCCTCGCAGCCTCAAAGATTAATGGAGGTTTAGCTCTACCAAACTTTTTGTTTTATTTCTGGGCAGTTTATATTAAAAACATGAATTTTTGGCTGGAAGAAATGGATCAACAACCAGAATGGTTAAGGATGGAAAAGGAGGATTGTCTACCCTTTGAAATCGGTTCGATTATATTTGCACCGACAAAATTGCACAAAAAAACTTATGGGGAAAACCTTATAATATATAGTGGTACACGAATCTGGAAACAACTTAAAGGCTCTAAAACTGGATAATATACCACTCTGTCTCCCTATTGTAAACAATCCCTTATTCAAACCTTCCATGCTAGATAAAGGCTTTATACAATGGAAAAACTATGGAATCAAAAGGGTGGAACACCTTTATAAGAAAGGCACTTATCTCTCATTTCAGGAACTGCAACAGATTTATGGATTACACTCAAATAATTTTTTTTCGATACCTACAACTCAGAGATTATGTTAGGTCAAACTCACAAGGTTATAGGAATAGGGAACCAGAAATCCTAGATGAATGTCTGAATAAGCATCCTAACACAGAAAAATTAACAACTTATATTTACAACACCCTTTTAGATAGCGAGATACCATCGACGGAATCATATAGACACACATGGGAAAATGAAATAAATCAACCCATAACGAAAGATATATGGGACAAAAGTTTACAATACATACATCAATGCTCGCTAAACTCCAGACATGCTCTAATACAATTTAAAGTTTTACATAGATTACATTATTCCAAAGTTAAATTAAATAATTTTTTTCCACAAATATCGTCTACCTGCGATAAATGTCAACATCCAGAGGCTAACTTAACACATACCTTTGCAAATTGTATAAAATTAAGAATTACTGGACTGAGATTTTTAGAATAACTTCTGAAGTTATTAATACTAAACTGGATCCGGACCCAAAATTAATAATACTTGGAACATCAGAACAAAGTTTAACTCTTACAACAAGCCAAAAAAAAGTTCCTAGATTACAGTATAATAATTGGGAAGAAACTAATATTAAAATTTTGGAAGGGCCCTATATCCCCCACAATTAATATGTTGATTACGGAAATGTCGGAGACCCTACATCTGGAAAGAATCAGATTTGCCTTAATGGACAAACAAAAAGTTTTCATTAGAATATGGTCTTCTTTCATTGATTACTTAAAAGGGTAGAATGGTTCGGCAGGGAACCTTAACTGAAACTTAGATTTAGGAATAGATGAAAAGTTATATTTTATATTCCTTGATCTTATCTCCTACGATGTATTAATAGTAAATTATTCCTTTCTTTATGATTTTCTTTTTCGATGTTGATTTTTATTTTATTTTTCTTACTGTTCTCTCTTTATAAAAAAAAAATATTAGTCAAAATGATACACTTAATAATATTAATAATGTATGCTCATTGAACATGAAATATTGCTATCATAACATATGTTTGCTAAATCACTGTCTAAATACTCTAATAAAAATATATATTCAAAAAAAAAAAAAGAGCCTCAGAATTAACAATGTTCATCAGTTACAAAAAGCCTAATAAGAAGGTGTCGGTAAAGACCATTTCAAGGAGGCTGAAACAGGTTCTGGCTTGTGCGGGAGTGGACATTTTTAAATCTCACTCCACCAGGGCGGCATCTGGACGTCCCTCTCGACCATATCCTCGCAGCGGCAGGATGGTCAAATGATCTGACTTTTCAAAGGTTTTATAATAAACCTGTTGCCAGACCGGGGTATTTGCCCACTCCATTTTAGATTCTGTTTTAGAGCTTCCCCCTGGTAGAGAGGAGTCACTATTGTTTCATTTGCTAATTAAAACATCAACATGTTTAAATCTATGTCATGTTTGAATGCATTGTTTATTGTTCACTCATCCTGGGTCAACTGATGCAGTGTGTAACGCACGGACTCGTATCCACGGCATGAAATCACAGAGCATTGAAATCTTCACGGAATCACTCACATGACTCCGAAGTAAAATAGTAAGATTAAATGAGAACTTACTAGTTTGAAGTTTGATATTCATTTTATGAGGAGTTACGATGAGCGATTACGTGCCCTCCGCTCCCAACCCTCATATGATAAAGGTCATCTGGTAGTTCTAGTCTTCTGTAATCTTACTATGTCACTTCAACTGCTGTTATCTGTGATTTCACACCGCTGCTTTGAAGATTGACGTGCATGAGGGCTGGCGGGCTTCTTCACGTAATCGCTCATCGTAACTCCTCATAAAATAAAGATCAAACTTCAAACTGGTAAGTTCTCATTTAATCTTACTATTTTCCCTTACATTCAACTTCTCAAAGTGCAACCTCACATTTAGTCAAATTAACTCTATCTGCCATTTCTCCACCCATTTTTTGCAACTGATCTATATCCTGCTGTATACTTTGACTACCTTCCCCACTGTCCCCAACTCCATCAATTTTGGTGTCATCTACAAACCTGCTAACCAACCCATCTACATTTCTGATTGCAATAAGGGAGTTACTCTGTAAGAAAGCAACAAAGACTCAATGATTTTATAATACAGAAAGAACACAAAGGAGGATATTGTTGAATGCCATAGATAAACACAAAATATCAAGTAAAATTATGTCAAACTAGGATAGAAATAAAGCTTACTAAAACTGAATATTAACAAATAATTGACATTAGATATTAACAATGTTTGAGCAGATGACTGCTTTCAACAAGTGATCAATCCATGAACAATGACAACATGAGTACAATACATGACTGTTCAAGTCTGGTGTAATATTATAAACAGGGACTACATGTCACTGTTAGTTCTATTTTCCCATCATTTTACTATATCCCTGTATTCCCTTTGTGCCCAATAAACAATTGTCTGATATGTGACTTAAATCCCCTTTCCATCATGACAAACAATTCTAAAAGTTCACAACCCTCTGAATGAATTTCTCCTTATATCAATTCTAAATGTAGAACTCCTTGTTTAAGATTAAGATATCTAAGTTAGAGAAGTTCCAGACAGAGAAAAGGCTTTACCATCTACCTCTTCAAGCCAAATAAGATTTTTTGTACATTTCAATAAAAACACTTCTCACTCTTCTAAACTCCAGAGAATATAGGCCCATTATACTCAACAGAAAGAGTTAATTCATTTCATCTCACTCCCTTGCTTGTTCCCAGTTGGCTTGGAATTTCTTTCCCTTTCAATCGTTTACTTTTTTTGAGCAGGTTACTGCCTGCAACAACTGACCTGTCGAAGAGGCCCCAAAAACACATTTTAGTATGAGAGGCAGGAACTGGACTTAGAATAGCTGGAGTTCAATTGGTGTCACTCAATTATTTTCTTCTGGATCATCCTAACTCAGAAATCTGTCATTTCAGCTGGCTGAGTTCCTTCAGTGGAAGGTTTTATTCATATCACAGTCTGAGATTAAAAATCATGACAAAAGGGGACCTTTGGTCATTGTGCAGAGCTCTTCATTCATATCAAAGCCATCAAAACTATTTTTGCTCATATTGACAACTTGTAGTGAATCCACATTTTGGAAGAAGCAGATTGTGATGGACATGTTTTAATGATATATTATTCCACTGTATCTAAAGAATAAGAAATCCCTTATCCAATAGACAATAGACAATAGGTGCAGGATCAGTCATTCAATAGACAATATACAATATGTGCAGGAGTAGGCAATGTGGCCCTTTGAGCCACCACCGCCATTCAATGTGATCGTGGCTAATCATCCCCAATCAGTACCCCGTTCCTGCCTTCTCCCCTAATCCCCTGACACCGCTATTTTTAAGAGCCCTATCTAGCTCTCTCTTGAAAGCATCCAGAGAACCTGCCTCCACCACCCTCTGAAGCAGAGAATTCCACAGACTCACCACTCTCTGTGAGAAAAAGTGTTTCCTCGTCTCCGTTCTAAATGGCTTACTCCTTATTCTTAAACTGTGGCCCCTGGTTCTGGACTTCCCCAACATCGGGAACATGTTTCCAGCCTCTAGCGCGTCCAAACCCTGAACAATCTTATATGTTTCAATAGGATCCCCTCTCATCCTTTTAAACTCCGGAGTGAACAAGCCCAGCTGCTCCATTCTCTCAGCATATGACAGTCCCGTCATCCCGGGAATTAACCTTGTAATCATGGTTCACTGTGATCATGGCTGTTCCAGTGATTACCTAATCTATTCCCAATCTCACGAATCTTCGGTGCAAAGCAAAGGTAAAGCACAGTTATCAAGTTGAAGGGAAAATCAAACAGGAAAATAGTCTGAGTTCTCACAGCCCAAAGCCGATATTAGCAGAGTTGAATTTAAGATTTACAATAATGGCATTTAAGAGGCTTTAGATAAGCACAGGGATATGGAGGGAATGGTGGGATATGGATCATGTGCAGGCAGAGACGACTAGTTTTACCCGGTATAATTTTCAGCATGGAAATTGTAGACTGAAGTGCCAGCATCTCTATCTACACTCTCTCGATTTCTCTGCAGAAATCTTCACTTTCTAGAGACATTGCACAAGGGCAAAATTCAAGATAAGACTGGGCATTCAAATGTCATCTGTACCCTATCAGTACTGCCTGTGTTGAGTTTGCACATTCTTTCTGTGATTGCGTAGGCTTCTGCCTCCTGCTCTGATTTCCACCTTCATCACAAAGGTGTGCAGGTTGGTACATTAGCAACTGTAAATTGCCCCTGGTGTGTAGAAGAGTAATAAATGTGGCGATAGCAATGTGGGAAGAATGAATTTAGTTGAGATAGGGTTAGTGTAAAAGGGGATGTTTGATGATAGCCACTGACATGGAGGACTGAAGATCTTCTTTCGGTGCTGCCTCCGAGAATGATTCCATGATTCAGTGTCAGAAGGTTGTGGGTCATCAGGCTCTTGAACACCGCCCAACACAAAGCTCAGCAGTTATGATCTTCTATGGACTGTGTCTATGGTTGCACTACAGACTTCAGTTTTCATACTATTATGGTTAGCATAATGTTCACATGGTACTTTTTGATGGTTATATATTATCTGTGTGTTATTACTTTTTGATGGTTATATATTATCTGTTAAGCTGCAGCAAGTAAGGATGCAATTGTTCTGTTGTCGGCACATGTGGCAATTTAACACCCTAGACTGTTGACCCACATGAGTTCAAACCCAACCAAAAAAGTTGAGTGCAAGATTCAATGCAATGTTGTAGGAGTGCTGTATTTTCTGTGGTGCTGTCATCAAGTGAAAAGCGAACTAAGTCCAGTCTGTTCTTTGAAGTTTTTTTTTTAAACTTGCACAGAATGATTTTGATCAGGAGTAGGCAGTATTTCCTAATATATGTTCTTTAATTAAAATCACCCAAAGACAAATTATTCCTACTAATTCCATTGAAGATGGATGTAAATTGGCTGCTGCATTTCATACAGTGGCTTGCAAAAGTATTCATACCACTTGAACTTTTCCACATTTTGTCACGTTACAACCACAAACGTAAATGTTTTTTATTGGGATTTTATGCGATAGACCAACACAAAGTGTTGCATAATTGTGAAGTGGAAGGAAAATGATACATGGTTTCCAAATTTTATTACAAATAAAAAACTGAAAAGTGTGGCGTGCAAAAGTATTCAGCCCCCCTGAGTCAACACTTTGTAGAACCACCTTTCGCTGCAATTACAGCTGCAAGTCTTTTGGGGTATGTCTCTACCAGCTTTGCACATCTAGAGACTGAAATTTTTGCCCATTCTTCTTTGCAAAATAGCTCAAGCTCAGTTGGATTGGATGGAGAGTGTCTGCGAACAGCAATTTTTAAGTCTTTCCAGAGATTCTCAATTGGATTTAGGTCTGGACTTTGACTGGGCCATTCTAGCACATGAATGTGCTTTGATCTAAACCATTCCTTTGTAGCTCTGGCTGTATGTTTAGGGTCGTTGTCCTGCTGGAAGGTGAACCTCCGCCCCAGTCTCAAGTCTTTTGCGGACTCTAACAGGTTTTCTTCGCCATCCATCTTCCCATCAACTCTGACCAGCTTCCCTGTCCCTGCTGAAGAAAAGCATCCCCACAGCATGATGCTGCCACCATCATGTTTCACAGTGGGGATGGTGTGTTCAAGGTAATGTGCAGTGTTAGTTTTCCACCACACATAGCATTTTGCATTTATGCCAAAAACTTCAATTTTGGTCTCATCAGACCAGAGCACCTTCCTCCACATGTTTGCTGTGTCCCCCACATGGCTTGTGACAAACTGCAAACGGGACTTCTTATGGCTTTGTTTCAACAATGGCTTTCTTCTTGCCACTCTTCCATAAAGGCCCGATTTGTGGAGTGCATGACTAATAGTTGTCCTGTGGACAGATTCTCCCACCTAAGCTGTGGATTTCTACAGCTCCTCCAGAGTTACCATGGGCGTCTTGGTTGCTTCTCTGATCAATGCTCTCCTTGCCTGGCCTGTCAGTTTAGGTGGACGGCCATGTCTTGGTAGGTTTGCAGTTGTGCCATACTCTTTCCATTTTTGGATGATGGATTGAACAGTGCTCCGTGAGATGTTCAAAGCTTGGGATATTTTTTTATAACTTAACCCTGCTTTAAACTTCTCCACAACTTTATCCCTGACCTGTCTGGTGTGTTCCTTGGGCTTCTTGATGCCCAAGGAACATTGTTTGTTCACTAATGTTCTCTAACAAACCTCTGAGGCCTTCAGAGAACAGTTGTATTTATACTGAGATTAAATTACACACAAGTGGACTCTATTTACTTATTGGGTGACTTCTGATTGGTTGCACTGGATTTTATTTAGGGGTATCAGAGTAAAGGGGGCTGAATACTTTTGCACGCCACACTTTTCAGTTTTTTATTTGTAAAAAGAATTGAAAACCATGTATCATTTTCCTTCCACTTCACAATTATGCGCCACTTTGTGTTGGTCTATCACATAAAATCCTAATAAAATACATTTACGTTTGTGGTTGTAACGTGACAAAATGTGAAAATGTTCAAGGGGTATGAATACTTTTGCAAGCCACTGTATGTCTTTCATTCTGTGGAAAATATTTGATATTTACTGAGGTTTTAATAAGGATTATTCTTATTGTTCAGCGTTTGGAGGTTTATGAAAGCAACGTCAGTGTACTTGGAGTGTGCACTGGAAGAATTAAGATACCAGGCAAGACATTGTGAAAAGCATGGGGAAATCCTAGGATGCTTCCTTTTCAATCTTTGCTTTTTGCTTGAGAGTAA
Organism: Okamejei kenojei; assembly: GCA_035221665.1. Taxonomy (NCBI): domain Eukaryota; kingdom Metazoa; phylum Chordata; class Chondrichthyes; order Rajiformes; family Rajidae; genus Okamejei; species Okamejei kenojei. Next base: position 67,615,491 of record CM069139.1, read on the forward strand.
AGGGCCTGTCCCACTTAGGTGACCTAAACAGCAACCTCTGGTGACATTGCCCGCCATCCAAAATAAAATCAAGGTTGAGATGACCTGTAAACCTCCTACCACCTCCCACGCATATTTTTAAAACCTTCCTCGACCATGAAGAAAACCAGGTTCTACTAGACCTGCGACAAAAAAATTATCGATTTTTAAAACGGCAACCTATTTTTAGCCGAGGCCGGTTTTAATCATGATGAAAAAATAGCAGCAACCTAGATGAAGCCTCGACCACGCGGAAACCACTTTCGACCATTAGGGAGAGTGACCAAAACCTCCTGTGACATCATGGAAACCTTGGGTGGCGGGCAAGGTCACCAGAGGTTGCTGTTCTAAATCTGCAACTGAATAAATGGGAGATCATAAACACTAACAATTGATGCTTCACCTGTCAAGATTTGTTACTTTTTGATGTTTGCTACTTCCCCCCTTACCCCCCCCCCCCCCCCCCCAATACAAAACACACAGAGAAACATTAAAAACATACATTTAAACACACAAAAAAAAAGTAGAAAAAACTGACACGCTGCTGCAGGGCTGCCCGCTTGCAGCGCCCCCACCGATCTCCAGCACATTGTATCTTCTTTTGCTGTAACAGTAAAATGAGGTAGACTATCACAATGAAGGTTTACACTTATCCCATGTAAGATTAGGCTAATGGAATCTATGCAAGAACTTTTCATTCATCAGTGAAATGGAATCTTTTCTGTCCATTGAAGGGGAAAGATGGGATATTAGTTAAATATATTTCCTTAAGTACAGAATATAAAGCAAACATAATAGCACAGGTTTTGAGTTACTGTCTCACAGTGCCAGAGACCATGGTTCAATCCTTATCTCAGGTGCTGATTTTGGAGTTTGCCTCTTCTTCCAGTGACTGTATGCGTTTCCTCCGGTGGTTCTGGTTTACTCTCACATCCCAGAGAATTGCAGCTCAGTAAGTTAGTTCACCCGTGGCAATTGCCTCTAGTGTGCAGGTTAGTGATGCAATGTGGAAGGAGTTGAATGGAATGTAGGGCGAATGAAAAATGGGATTCATTTTGGATTAGTGTAAATTTGTGGTTGATAATTAATGGAGGGCTGAGGGGTCTTATACCATGCTACAATTCTCTATGACTAAAATGATAGTTTAAACTTCATTTACAATAAAGGAAGGGCCAGTGGACGACATCATCGGGAGCTCGAGTTCTGTTTTCCGAAGCTCCTGCAACTACAGCTGCGTCCGCTGGACTGGAAGGCGGCAGCTTCGACTGCCCCGAGCCGTGGAGTTTGAACCGGCCCGTTTGCGGAGCACGGATTCAGCTGCGGGACTTACCTACCATCACCCGGCGGGGCCACAACATCGGAGGCTTGGATTGCCTCAGCATAGAGGGAGAGCAAGGAGGGAAGAGACAATGACTTTGGGACTTAAACTGTGTTGAGTGTTTGTTATTTATTCTATGTTATGACTGCAGGCTAAATCATTTCGTTGCACTGTACAGTGCAATGACAATAAATTGAATCAAATCAAAAAATCAATTCAAACAGCGCGATCTGGACCACATAGAGAAACAATATTATGATCTCCAAAATTGTGTGCTTTCAATTTATAAAGTAATACCTGCGATTGTTTACCATAGATCAGGACAATTTCACAGACCTGTATAATTATTTTCCTAATACTGATGATGAATAATGCGATGATGAAATAGTTCAGTGCCACTGCACTAACAGGTATTGTTTGCACTGTTGGAGATGCCACCTTTGAGATTAAATGTTTAACAGAAGCTCTGTTGGATTTCGCAGGTGGATGAGACCCAACTGTGTTATTACTATTTTCCCAGCATCCTGACCAATATTTATCCCTACATCTGCTCACACTGACAGTAGGAATTGTTTTGTAGAAATTCTCCCGGAAGCTGAAGAAAATGATTCAAGGTTAAAAAATATAATGGTCAATAAATGTTCATCCTTGCCTATGATCACACAAAATGCTCAAAAACACTTCCAATTACTTTGGAAGTAAGCGGAGACTGGGAAAGACAACACAGAACCTCCCAGCCAACACACACACCCATCCCATCAAGAATTTTCTGTTCCATCTGTGATACAATCTTTCATTGGTTCCTGTCATTTATGCACCCACAGAATTGGGGTAGGACCTAATTATCCTGGATCCCAAGTGATTACGTCAAAAGAAAACTTTGCACATGTTGGTTACAATACCAACAAAAACCACCACCGAGGGTATGAAAGACCACTACAGGTCAAATGCTGTTACAACTTTTACTTTCCAGACTGGATTCAGGGATTCCCATCAGACAAATTATTTGTCTCTGTTCCCGAGGCAATGAAAACAGACATGGTGTTGGCATCACACAATGCATTTCTTTATATTGCTACCATTTGGCTATTTGGCTCAGACAAGTGCTCTGGAAGTAATGGAAGAACACCTTCCAGCTTATTTTTCACCTGCTTCATCAAGCTGGTTAAGCACAGAATTAAAACAAATTAATCAAGAAGACAAAGGCTTTGCATCTGGCGGCCATCTAGTGAAGAATCTGTATTGACAAAGCAGCTGGGCTGAAAAGGATACAAGAGATAAATACACTATTTTAAGTCTCCCATTAAATCTTTGATGCAAGATGCCTCTTTTCTGCTTTTGCAAAACATTTTGTGAGTTGCATCACCTACCCTATGTGCTCTGACCAGTCATCATCATCGGCAGTCACTCGAAACGAGTATGACTGTCCTCTCCATAGGGTCGTCTACTTGTGGGTCTGCAGATGTCTGTAGAGGCTGATCCGCGATCCACACACCTTGGTGCAATGTGGGCAGTGGAGACTGGCGGTGGTTGGTAGTTGTCGAGCCCCCTTCTCTCTCTCCTTACCGTGCTGTTGCTTTGTCTCTGCGACATGGCGTGGTTCCATTTCGTGAAGTGCAGCTCTTTCCTGCACAGATTTCTTCCAGGAGCGCCTGTGCAGTGCAATGTGCTCCCAGTTGCTTGATGTGATATGGAATTTCTTCAAACTGTTCTTGATGTTGTCCTTGAAGCATTTCTTTGGCCCGCCGACCTTCCTTCAATTGAGAGTACAGGATTTGTTTAGGGAGACGTGTGTTGGACATGCGGATGACATGGCCAGTCCATCGAAGTTGGTGCTGCATTATTGTGGTGGTGATGCTGGTCATGTTGGCTTCTTCCAATTCGCTGATGTTGGTGCGTTTGTCCTCCCAGCTGATCCTCAGAATCTTTTGTAAGGATTTTTGATGGTATTGTTCCAGGGCTTTTCCCCCTTCTTGAAAATGCACTATTAGATTATCCCTGAGTTCTGAGGGAAGTTCTTCTTTTTCCCAGACCTTGAGGAGTAGGGCGTGGATGTGGTACAGGATTCCTTTAAGATCTCAGCTAGGATCCCATCAGAACTGGTGGCTTTGTTGTTCATAAGGCTCTTGAAGGCATCTTGAACCTCTGTCATAGTGGGAGGTTCTTCCATGTCTTCTCTGATAGGACTCTGGTGGATGCAGTGGGTAATGTCTGGTTCAGTTATGCTGTCACGGTTGAGGAGTTCCTGGAAGTGCTCTTTCCATCGGGCATTTATGGACTCATTGTCCTTCAGCAGTTCTTGTCCGTCTTTTGAGCGCGGGGGAGTTAAGCCACCGTAGCTTGAACCATAGACTTAATGGCATTAATAGCCTTAGTAGCGCTGAAGAATCCTTTGGTGTCACCCGAGTCTGCCAGACTCTGGATTTCCAGAGCCTTATCTGTCCACCAAGTGTTCTTAAGCTCCCTCACCCGGCTCAGCCCGTCTGCCTTGGCTCTGTTGTGAGCCGCTCTTTTAGCCTTGCAAGTTACATCATTTTGCCAGGCACGAAAGGCTTTCCTTTTCTTGGAGATGAGCTGTTCTATCTGACCAGTAATAGCTGGATTTGCGGTCCAAGTTTTTAGACATGTGACATATTGAGGGGTATATGGAGGCCTGCATATGGGGTATATTGTGGTGAGGGCAAAAATAAAGCCACTGATAATATCAGATGAGGGAAGGAAATCTGTTTATTTGGAACAGAATATATTTTGGTAAATATCTTTAAGTGAGACTCAAGCAGTGAATCTGAAAAAGGGTTCTGACCCGAAATGTCACTTCTCCATGTTTTTCAGAGATGGCGCCTAACCCATTGAGTTACTCCAATACTTTTTGTTTTTTTGCTCAGGACTCCAGCATCTGCAGTTCCTTGTATCTACTCACTGCTGGTATTTTGAAGGATCAAATTAGGAAAATATTCCCCAGACAGTATTTGAAAATATTGATGCTCTCTTCCTCCACAGCTGAGCTCATAATGAATTTGCAATCCTTCAAAGCATTGTAAAATACATTTGTATGTAATCTGAGAATAATATATTTATAGTTGGAAAGAATATATCAGGAATTATTTTAAAAAACATCTGATTCTACCTCATAGTTACCAAATTGTGTTTCTGACTTTGCCTTTTTCTTATTTTTCTAAATACATCAAAACTTTGGTGAATGTGGGTCTCAAAACTTTAAAGAATATTCACTACCTTGGCCAAATGGTTTTCTATGGGCCGTGTATTCAATTTGTGCAACAATGTGATCACTGCCATGCTTAATCAAGTTCAAGTTCACATTTATTACCACATGCACCAGTTAGGGTATAGTGGAATTTAACTTACCGTGCAGCCAAACAAACAAAAGAGCACAATACACAATAGAATATTACATGAACACCCACCACAATGGAATCAACTTCTTCACTGTGGTGGAAGGCAATAACTTTGTCAGTCCTCTTCCTTTGTTCCTCTGTGGTCGGGGCCATGAACCCTCCGCAATTGGTGCTACGGATGGCCCGATGTACAGGCCATCTCGTCGGGATGCTCGAAACTCCGACGTCAGGATGAACGGACACTCCGCAGCTTGGAGGTCCCAAATCGGCCGCTTCCTATTGGAGACCGGGGCTTCACGATGTTATAGGCCGGCGGTCGGAACTCTTAAAGTCAAAGACCGCGCCCATGGCTAGACGATCCGCAGACCGCGGCTTCAGTATGTTATAGGCCGCAGGCCTGCGGTTGGAGCACTTATTCTGCCAACCCCCGGCAAGGGCTCGCCCGCTCCGTGATGGAAAGTACACGCCTCGCCCGCGGCTAGAAGCTCCCCAGACCACGGCTTCAGGATGTTGTAGTCCGTGGGCCAGCAATCGGAACACTTCTTCTGGCAACCCCAGCAAGGGGCGCCACCCATCGGTTATGCACATTGTTTGATGGAAGTGACATACATAATGTGCAGCTTCATCTTCAGGAATGCATTTGCAGATAAGATTCATGCACCACTGACTTGACTCAAACTGATCCCAGGTAGCATTGTGCATGGTATAATTTTGCAAGAAACAGCTCATTCTCTTTGACATGTCGGTGTATAATTTGCAAAAAACTGAGCAGTCTACGAGTCTGCCTAAGTTCCTTTTTTTAATGTACATATACTAATCATGCAGAGGGTTGTGGGTGTATGGAATGAGCAGCTAGAGTAGGTAGTCAAGGCAGGGACTATCGCAATGTTTAAGAAACATTTAGACAGGTACATCAACAGGACAGTTTTGGGATATGGAACAAATGCAGGCTGGTGGGACGAGTGTTGATGGGACATGTTGGTTGGTGTGGGCCAGTTGGGCCGAAAGGCTTGTTTCCATGCTGTATGACTCTATGACTCTATGAATAGTTGGCAAAAATTATTTGATGGGAAACCCTTGCATTTATACTGCAGGATGTTCGAAAACATTTTATGGCCCAGCAACTACATTTTCAAGAAGTGTAATCCTTGTTGTAATGTAACCAATCTGCACACTTCAAGCTTTCAATTGTGGATAATCTGTTTTAGTCATATTGATTGAAAGATAAATATTGGCAGGACATTAAGGGCACTATTGATGACATTCAATCCTTAATGGGTTGATTTATCTAAAGCAGAAGGTGCACTTCACTGTTTGTATTTCACAGGAACACTGCATTTTTGTTCTAGGGATGATACTGATCAGAATTTCATAGAACATCTGCATAAATTTCAATTGATTTCTTTCATTTCCTTTGATCATCCTTTCTCTCAGCTAAATTTCTTTCACACTATCTGATTTTTCTCAAAATCCTTAATCCCTTGGCAAATAGTCAAGAGTGTTTAATTATCATCCCACTGGCAATGGACCAGCAAAATTCTTAATTTTGGTCTTACAGGCTCTTTAATGTAAATAATTATACAATAATCAGTAATGAAATAAATTAATAATCAGTAATATGAGGTAACAATACCATAATAGTGTAAAAACCAAAGTAAATAGTCCAACCAAAACAAAGTCAGAAGAGTCTCGACCTGAAACATTGCCTATCCATTTCCTCTTCAGATGCTTTATGACCTGTTGAGTTACTCAGGCACTTTATGTTTTGCTCATGATGAGAGCATCTGCAGTTCCCTGTGTCTCCACAATAGATCGTAGTTGTGGGATAGGATTATGGTTCATGTTGTGCAGAGTTTCGAGAGCTGAGAAGAAGCTATTCTTGAACCTGAAGATATTGATCTCCCCAATCTTTTCAGGAAGCAGAGATGTTGATGGTCATTCTTTTTAATTGCATCAACATTCTGGATCCAGGACATATCTTCAGTGATCAGTATTTATCTTTCACTCTTTCAATTTCCCAGCCATTGTGCATCATCTATTTTCCTGCCCTTTTTTAATCTCAACCTATAAAGTAGTTAATTAATCTTTTACCATTAAATTCAGTGGGGCTACAGACATGAAATGGCAACATTTATAAATTGCAATGGATTGGAGTTTTGTGGCATATCTGGTTTTCCGTTTTATGTTGTAAACATTTTTGTTTACTTCTCCATTTCTGTTTAGCTGTACCTGCTTTAATAGTAAGATTAAACGAGAACTTACCAGTTTGAAGTTTGATCCTTATATTATGAGGAGTCACGATGAGGGATTTCGTGAAGACCCCGCCAGCACTCGTGCGCGACATTTTTCAAAACAGCGGTGTGAAATCACAGATAGTAGAGTTGACTGAAGATAGTAAGATAAGAGAACTAACATACCAGTTGACCTTATAATAGAGGGTTGGGAGCGGAGGGCACGAAATCCCTCATTGTAACTCCTCATAAAATAAGGATCAAACTTCGAACTGGTAAGTTCTCGTTTAATCTTACTATTTTACTTCGGAGTCATGTGAGTGACTTCGTGAAGATTTCAAAGCTCTGTGATTTCATGCCCTGGAAACTAGTCCATGCTCACACACTGCCATAATAACCAATGGAGGAAGTATGTTAACGTATTTCAGACTTGGACAGTGCTGAAAAACAAACAATGTATTATTTAACAATAATAATAATAACCCCTAATTTCGGGGGAAATTATAATACAGAACTTAAAATAGTGTCTGTAAATATCTCAGGCGTGGCCACAGGTTTGTTATAACTGCTGGAAGTTGTTTCATTAGACCAACCCGCCGTTGCAAGGGTGTGGCCCATAGGGACATCCATCATCCTCGCTGCACGATGTAGCTGCAGCCCTGGTGGAATGAGATTTAAAATATCAGTGTCCACCCCTGTTGCACATAACACCACCCTGAGCCATCTTGAGATAGTCTGCACGGTACTCTGTGATGAGGATGTTTGAACTTATCAATAGAGCCATTTCTGTTCCCCTGAGACTATTGGTGACATCCAGTTAATGTAGGAGGTGGTTCACTATGCATAGGCGTCTATCTACGGGATAAGCCAGGAACTCCAATTTGAGGCCAGATGACCCAGGCCTGTTTAGTTTAGGTAACTCATAAATGTGAAAGGTTACCTTTTTTTGGGATGTTACCATGGTGTCCAGTCTAGTTTGTGCAGAGACTGGACCTGCTGCGCCGTTACAAGTGTCATCAGCATCACTATTTTATACGTGTTAGTGAGAGGGACATGGCTGGTGCCCAATCTCTGAATAGGTCAGGGCAATGCCAATATCCCAGGTCTGGGTATATTGAGGCCTGGGGAAATTTGTGTTAAAATCCCCTCATGAGTTTTGACACCAGAGGGTGAGATACTCCTCCATGGTGTTCAGCTCCTGTCCCAAGTATGAGGATAGGGCACTTTTTGTGCAATTTATGGCATCGCCTTCATCAAAGTGTAGACTTACCAGTAACTCCAGCACAACCGCGATAGTGGCTGTGTTGTAAGTTGTGTCTGTCCTGGTACAAAATACCTCCCTTTTTTTTGATATGGGTGAGGTACTGTTTCCTGGTGGACTCTCTGCATGATGCTGCGATGATATTCATGGTTTGGTCCAACAGCCCAAATTCCAGGAGAGGTCTTTTCCAAATCTCGCACCCAATGGGTTCATTCGGTCATGGCACGGATGACTCTCCCTTGTCACAGGTGTACCAGCAAACTCGGGCGTTTGTAGATCAGAATCCATGGCTCTGACCATGTCGAGTCCCACAGGGTACCATGGCTGAGTAGGCTAATCGGGTACTCCCAAATACCTGATCGGGAGTCTTGTTGAATTTTTCTCAAGACCCGACTAATGAGGCAGAGAGGGGGGAAAATGCATAGAAAAAACAATCCCTCCCCCCCAGTGTAGCGAGATGCATCCATCGCTACTGCCCCAGGGTACACAAAAAGCTGGAGAAACTCAGCGGGTGCAGCAGCATCTAAGGAGCGAAGGAGATAGGCGACGTTTCGGGTCGAGACCCTTCTTCAGACTGCCCCAGGGTCTGATTCCCATGCAACATACATTGGTATCTGGTGATTAAGCCGTGATGCAAAACAATCGATTTCTGGCATTCCATATTGAGCTATAATGTTAATAAATAACTGGTGGTCCAACATCCATTCGGTGTTGTCATTGAATTTGCGTGACCTGGTTTACCCGGAAGGTAAGTAGTTAATATCCAAATGTTTCTTTCTATGCACCAGTGCCAGATTGTATTGATCAGTTCATCACAAGATAGCGACTTAAATCCACCCATATGATTAATGTATGTCACCACAGTGGTATTATCAATTTGTAGGCGAACAGGCAGATGATGCATGTCTGAAACAGTAAGCCCGAAGTCCATGAATGCTCACAACATCTTTAGATGATTGATACCCTGAAGTAAGGTTAACTCATGTGTATTCCATCTACCATCGCAACTGGAGGTGGTATTGGTTGCTCCCCAGCCGTGAGTGCTGGCGTCAGTTTGTAACACAACCGAAGGGTTTGTGACTATGATGGGATTTAGAGCAATGTGAAACATTGCTAATCCACCATCGTAATTCCAATTTGCTTTGGCTGGTCTGTCACAATGGCCATCATGGTGTTTTGAATGCTGTAATTTTGGCCCTTTGAGATTTTGGTAATGTAAGGGACCAAATTGTGGCTGGGAAAAGGCAGCCACGAGCTTCCCAATTATCCTAGCTATTTGCTGAATAGATGGTTTACTGACGCAAACAAGGCTGTTATATGCCTCTATCAAGTCTGTTGCTTTGTCCTTTGGCAAGGTGACAGACATATGAACAGAGTCAATCGTGAATCCCAAATAATCCATAGTCACCGGAAGGCATTTAACTTGGATTTGTCCAAGTGAATCATGATGTTAAAACCTCAAGAATCTACACACCTATTAAAATTTCCCTTTAAAATTGCAACAGAAAAATTTAAGTATTTGGGTATTCAAATTACTAGAAAATACAAAGCATTATTTAATGCTAATTTTATGCCTTTATTAAATAAACTCAACGCGTCGATTAAATTCTGGAAAACACTACTGTTATCATTAATAGGCAGAATAAACGCTATAGAAATGATCTTTTTACCACAAATATTATACCTATTTCAATCTATACCATTATATATACCAAAAAAATTATTTAAAAAACTAGACTCTAATATTACCAATTTTATCTGGGATTATAGATCACACAGAATGGAAAGACAACATTTGTGCAAACCAAAAGACATTGGGGGACTTTCACTTCCGAACTTTCTGTATTATTATTGGGCAGTGCATATTAAGAATATAATTTACTGGTTGGACAGTTCTACCCAACAGACAGAATGGATAAGAATGGAGAAAGAGGACTGTTCTCTTTCTAATATAGGAGCGATCCTCTTCTCCCCGATAAAACTGAACAACACAATATATAAGTATAACCCAATTATACACGATACAATAAGAATTTGGAAACAAATAAAATTATCCTTAAAATTAAGAAACCTATCATTGTTAATGCCAATAGTGAATAATCCTTCATTTAAACCATCTCTTATTGATAAAACATATAGTCATTGGGAAAGAATGGGAATTAAAAGGATCAGTAATATGTATGAAATGGGAAATCTGTTATCATTCCAACAATTACAATTAAATTTAAACTGAAAAATAACCAATATTTTAAATATCTTCAGATCTGCAACTTCATGAAGAAATACATACAAATATATCAAAACATAACTTTAGATCCACAGGAAGAAGCAATGAACATTAAGGCTGACTCACAGAAATTAATATCATATTTATATAATAATATTTTAAATATAGATTTACCATCGACAGAGGCACTTAGAGAAGAGTGGGAACGAGAATTAATGATAAAAATTACGAAGGAAACATGGGAAAAGTATTTGATATATATACACAAATGTTCGATTAATGCAAGACATAATTTAATTCAATTTAAAATTTTACATAGATTATATTACTCAAAAACTAGATTGAATACATTCTATCCAAATACTTCCCCCATTTGTGATAAATGTCTATCCCAAAATGCAACTATAACACACTCTTTTGTCTACTGCATAAAACTTTATAAACTTTATATTTTTATAATTTTATAAAATATTTACAAAATTATTTAAGATAAAAATGGAACCTAATATTGAAATTATTATATTTGGAGTAATGGAAGATGGGAATAAATTGAACTCATCTCAAAATTTATTTTTAAATTATGGGTTAATAACGGCAAACGTATAATAACTTATACTTAACTTTTGGAAAAATACAGCAATACCAATGCTTAAAATGTGGATTTCAAACATGTTGGACTGTACATCTTGAGGAATGCGATTCCTCCTAATAGATAAATCAGACCAATTTTTAATGAGTTGGTTTCCATTTATCGATTTTTTGGAAGCATATGGTGCAACAAAACCGTAGAAGCTAACTGTTTCAGGATTGGGCGAGGGATGGTCAAGAATATAGATAACGATCTCCTTAATCTCTTACTTTCTACTCTTTTTCTTTCTTTTTTCTTTTTTTTTCTCAACTTTCATCTTTCACACATTTTACTTTCACACATACTATATATCACATGTTTCTCTATATTTTATTATCTATTCTCTCTTTTTCTTTTTCATTATTAAAAACAAAAGCTGTACATAAAATGTAATATGTCAATATATATTAGGCACCTTGGTGCCATATTCCTGTACTTACTTCTAATAAAATAAACATTTCAAAAAATAAATAAGAAATTAACTTGGGTTTGTCTGGATGGATAATAAACCCCAATTTTTGAAATAGGAGCTTGGTGGCTGAGACATCCAATTTAGCCAATTCCAAGGTTATCCCACAATAAGATGTCATCTAGATATGCCATGACAATATGTTTTTTTGTTTCCGAAGAAACGCCAAAGTTGGTTTCAATATTTTGTAAACAGTCTGGGGCTGATGTTAATCCATTAGGCAGCGTTTTATACTGCCAGAGCTCCCATCCAGATAAATTTCAAATATCTGCGGTGATCTTTGTCTATTGGTTCTGAGTAGTATTCATCTTATAAGTCGATGCAAGCCATGAAGCACCCCTTGGAAACTAGTTGTTTCAGCAGTAACAAACAATTTCCATTTTGAAGTGGGTGTACTGCACAAAGTATTCAGTTGTGTCAAATCAAATGATACGGCATCCGTCATCTTTTTTGTTTTTAGGTGAAGATGTTTGATACAAACTCAAGAGACTCATGTTTGACTTCCTCTATTGTTCCTTTTGTATATATTCTTAAAAGTTCCGCATGACCTTCCACTTTTTATTTTTTGTGAAAGCACAGACTTTTGGCTAGGTGCATGTTGAACCGGAAAGGAGGAGTTTGTCAACAAATTCAATTTTGTATTGCTGAATACTCTGCAGCATGAAAAGATCAGAAGTTATTCCCTGAACAAGTGTAACCTTCCCCCAACCTGTGAAGAAGTTACACACACTATGTTCCGAAGGCAACCAGACCCACCTACCTCCATGGTTACGGGTGGTGCTGTGTTGACTTTCTCCTTCCTTGGTTCCTGGGAGGTGGAGGCATTGTGGTGTGGGGTTGGCGCATCTTCCAGGAAGGCCGTTCTGGGACATGGCCTGAAAAAAACCTTTGTGTAGGTTGTATGGCCTTCGAGCTTTCACCAGCTTTCTTTCAGTGTGATAACGCAGCCTGCTGGTGGATGCGTAGGGGTGCTGCCGCCAAATATGTGAGGACCTGGTAGCGGCCGGCACCTTAATCATGCCGACGGCTTTTGTCTCTTTGTCGAGGTCTTTTACCTGTTTGGGCAGGTTGTCCCCGATTCAGAGTAGGCGGCTGTGCATTGCTGGTTCTACACAGCCCCGCGAACTTGGGGTTTAGTGTAGGTCGGATGGCATTCTTCCTGAAATAGTTTATCTCAATTGACCATACAGGAGAGTGCCAGAGCTTCCTGTTGCTCCTCTGACATGACTTCCGTCTACTGACCTGGCAAAGCTGGTAATACCTGAGACCAGTAGTTTGAGGATTTACTGCAGACACATTGAGGGAAATACAGATTCCTGGAGGTAGATGAGTTGTTGAGTAATTTATACTGGCTGCCTGCTGACAATGGTAGTCTCTTTTGTGAGGGCATCACGACTTGGATGCCATCCCGAGTAGCTCCTCTTCTTGCACCCCTAGCATGTTGTATTCTTCTGCCAACACCCCATCTTCAGAATCAGCCCAGACCTGACTCCTTATGCTCCCCTGCGAAGAGGGTGAGCATTTGGCAGCCCTGTAAAGGGTACTGCCGTGGGTCTGCTAGGAGACCCACGGTGACCAGACTCCTGCTGGAGTGTGTCACGTTGGAGCTAGTGCTCCCCATCCGCTCCATGCGGGATTATAGACTGTCGTCGCTGCCCGCAAACGGCGAGTCTCCGAGCCCAGACCCTGCCGAATCAACGGGCTTGTTGACCGACTTCCGGGTCGTTGTGCCGCCAGTCCGACGTTCCTGCGGGCTCCCNGTTGCGGCATTGAGTCGGGGCTGCCGCTCTGCCATCACTACCCACGAACGGCGAGTCTCTGAGCCCGGACCCTGCCGGGTCAATGTGCTTGCCCGACTTCCGGGTCTGTAGAGAAGTTCTGCCGCCGCTGACTGCCCGCGTTCCTGCGGTCCGCAGTCAGTCTCTCGAGGCGGCCCGTTGGTGGGGTACTCTGTGCCACAGAGTCCCTGAAAGAAAAACCGACCTCAGGTTAGTTGTTCCTTACCTGCAGATCCGTTCCGGTGGAGGAGCGACCCTCCTCCCTGCCTGTCGCTTCGCATGCGTTCGACGATATGTCGCGCATGCGTGCTGGTGGGGTCTTCACAAAGTCACTCACGTGACTCCGAATGTAAAATGTCATTTAACCTCATGCTCAATCCCAAAAAGCACTGCATCAGCTGAGCCATGAAGCAGAGTGCAGATTAGAGGGTGAAAAGTTTAGAAAGGGCTATTCTTCAATGTTGGCCCATTAACGTTGGCAGATGAATGACAGATAAAATGAGACACTCTGTATGATTCTGGGTGGATTCCCATGTACACAGCAGCTTCACCTAATACTCATTGCTTCTCTGGTAATATGCAACCTGAAGAAACATTCAAAGACAGGCAATGAATTATCTTGTGGGTGAAGATTTTCACTCATAGAGTATCTTTTTACATTGAGATATAGGCAAAACATTTTGCAACCCATGAAGAACTTTTGAAAGGGTACACAAAAAGCTGGAGAAACTCAGCGGGTGCAGCAGCATCTAAGGAGCGAAGGAGATAGGCGACGTTTCGGGTCGAGACCCAACTTTTGAAACGCCATTGGAGTTACATTCTACATAAAGAAACGTGACAGCCAATCTGCCATTGAGTAGTCTAACCAAGAAAGATTCACTTAACTATTGCAATGTACAGAATCGTATGATCACTCAGAACCACAGAGAAATGTCAGGCTGAATTATGTACTGACATCTCTGCATAAGAATTTGAGTCTTTGGGTCTTGAAATTATTTTTTACCGTGTTGAAAAATTGTGCCAAGGGTAGGAGGCTATAGGTGTAGCTGAAAGAATGGGAATCCTCTTCCCCCCCCCCCCCCCCCCCCCCCCCCCCCCCCCCCCCCCCCCCCCCCCCCCCCCCCCCCAGCATACCACTGGTTAATGCCAATCACTCAAGTACAAGCTTGAAGAACAGTGAGGCTGGTTCAAAGGGAAGTCAGGGATAGCTGTGTTCATTGTTTCACTAAAGCATGGTTCACCTCCGACTTACCTAACCCTGATTATGCAACCTGAGGGTTTATCAGTTTATTGTATTTACCATCCGGAACCCTCAAGCAAGGGATCCTCAAGAAAGACTGTGGCAGCGCCTGACTACAATCATGGACGTCAAGTCAAAATCAGGGCAATCTCTGGCAATGTCGTATCTTAACCAGATGAGGTCAACACCTTGTTAACACCTTTTATGCCTGTTTTGAACAAGCAAACAAAGTTATACCTAGGTGTATATGCTGTCTCCCACTGACTTTGCCCCATACATCTAAGTGGCAGGTCAAATCTCAGAAACCTCAGAGGTCAGAAATCAAAGTAGTCTTGAGCTACGATCAACCTCACTGGAGACCCTTGGACTATCTTTAATGGACTTTATCTTGCACTAAACGTTATACCCTTGATCATAAATCTGTTAACTGTGGATGGTTTGATTGTAATCATGTATTGTCTTTCCCTTGACTGGTTAGCACATAACAAAAGCTTTTCACTGTACCTCAGTACATGCAACAATAAACTAAACTAAACTAAATCTTCTTTCACGAGAGTAAACTCTAGAAAGTTGCCGGCCAGAATGCAGCCCTGACGGGATCCGAAATTGTGCACCAATCAACTGGCCGACATATTCAACCTCAAGAGTCAAATGTGTTTTATCATCATATGTCCCAAAATGGAACAATTATATTTTTCCTTGCAGCAGCACAACAGATATGTAAACATAGAACTGTGTAAATGTGGTAATCAACAACAAAAAAGAGAAATTCAGTGCATATATATTAAAAAACACAGTAATAGTGTAAAGACAAAGACAATGCCCCCCAAGTCTATGTAGTTCAGACCTTAGTTGGAGGTTGTAGTGTTCAATAACCTGATATTGCTTGGAAGAAGCTATTCCTGAACCTAGTTGTTACAGTTTTCAAGCTCCTATACCTTCTTCCCAATGGCAGGAGTAAAACTGAAGACTGTGGCCAGGGTGATGTGGGTCTCTGATGATGCTGGCTGCCTTTTTGAGGCAGTGAGTCCTGGAGATCCGTTAGATTGTGGGGAGATCAGTACCTGTGATGGACTGGACAGTGTTTACCATTTTTGGCAGTCCTCGTCATTTCTGGGTGCTGTTGCTGAACTAGGCCATGATACAACCAGTCAATATGCTCTCTGCTGTACACCTGTAGAAGTTTAAGAGAGTATTCATTGATATACCAAATCTCCACAATCTTCTTAGGAAGTAGAGGTCTTGATGGGCATTCTTTATGATTACATTAATGTAATAGGTTCAGAAGAGATATGCACGCCCAGGAATTTGAAATTTTTGACTGTCCACCACCATCGATCAGGACAGATTTGTGGATCTTTGTTCTTCCTCTTCTGAAGTGAACGATCACCGTTGGTTTTACTGACATAGAGAGCAAGGTTGTTGTTGTTGTTCTGACAATCAATCAATTTCCCCCTATACTCTGCATCGTCATCATCTGTAATTTGTCCAACAACGGTGGTGTTATCAGGGAATTTGAAGATGGAGTTGGAACTATGTCCAGCTACACAGTCATGTGTATAGTGTATAGAGCTAGAGGCTAATCACACAGCCTTGAGGTGCTCCTGTGCTGATGGTTATTGAGCAGGAAGTATTGTTGCCAATTTGTACTGATTGTGTTCTGTTGAGGAGGAAGTCGAGGCTCCCGTGCGGAGAGATGCGCCACCCACTCCCCTGACATCAGTCTTATGAAGGGTCCCGACCCGAAACATCACCCATTCCTTCTATCCAGAGATGCTGCCTGTCCCGTTGAGTTACTCCAGCATTTTGTGTCTACCTTTTATTTAAACCAGTATCTGCAGCTCTTTCCTACACAGTCTACTGGCCCTAATGGCTTCAAGGAAACTTCCATCATTCCAGCCCCTTGGAAAAATAAACTGGCCTGTCTCAATGATTACTGTCCAATATCTTTAACATCGGCAATAATGAAGTACTTTGAAAGATTGATAATGGTCCACATCTGCACCTGTCTCCCAGATAATCTCGACCCCTTACCATTTATGCACATGAAAAATGGTTACCCAGAGGAAACAATCTCTCTTGCATTCTATACAGCTTTGGATCATCTTGACAATAAGAACACTATTTTAGGATACTATTCATTGACTACAGTTCAGCCTTCAATAACACTGAATAGGCTCATCCCTAAACTTCTGTACCTTGGCCCTGGGTCCTCCATCTGCAACTAGCTTCTAGATGTCTTGACCAGCAACCTAACCTGGTCCCTTCACACTGACGTGGCAATCAAGATAGCACAAAGAATGTTTATTTCTTGGGCATCTGAGACGATTCGGCATATCCATGACGATTCTCTCCAAATTTTACAGATGCACGAGAGAAAGTATCCTTATGTAATGCATCCCAACATGGTATGATAACAGCTCTGCTCTTGACCAACTGAACATCATCTAGTCCATCACAGGCTTGTCCCTTTTGTTCAGTCCACCTTCATAGTGCAATGTATCAAGAAGACTGGAAGTATTGTCAAGGATGCCTGAAATAGCCTAGACATTCCCTTTTCCTTTTACTTTTTGGGAGAAGATAAAGAAGCTTGAAATCTTAAGAAAGGCATCCAGACTTAAGAAAGCATCTTCCCCACTGCTGTTTGACTCCTGAACCAATCACCTCTTTCACACCCCATTCCCAGAAGTATGTTTATTCTTACTTTGGCTCATTTGGTTATTCTGTTTTTATACTTTAATATTCTTTTGCATTCCTCAGATTTCGCACCAAAACTGTGCACCATTCTTCTCTCGTCATTCTATATGTTGTTGTATTTTTAATTACCACATGTGCTCTGTTTATTCTATGAACTTCACATGAACAAGGAATTTCATTGTACTCTGGTGAATATGACAATATATTAATTTGAATTTGAATGGTATTGTTTATTGTCGTTGTTATAATTTCTATACGCATAGTGTTTAATCTCTGAGCTTCACGTGAACAACAAATTTCATTACATACTCATAAATGGCAAAAAAACGAATCTGTATTACTGAGACGTATGGCCTTCTGCAAATTCACATTGAGGCCCACACACATGTCTGGTTTGCCTTGATGGCTCAAGTCAAGATTACTGTCATGCTTAACTTCCTTGTCTCAGGATCATTCCAGCTGCTAATCTCTACCACATTGCACAGCTTCCTGCCTATTGCTGCATTTGGGAGAGAGGTCATCCAAGCTCATATCACGGAGCTAGTCTGAGAAAAACAATTGCTGCAGAAACGCAACGGGTCAGGCAGCATCTCTGGAGGGGATAGATGGGTGACGTTTCAGGTCAAGACCCTTCTTCTGAGGTCAGCACCATGTGATCAAACTTTGTGGCACTATATTTTATTCAGATTGCAACTTTTAAAATTACAACTGACAGGATGAATATGTTGTTTCTCCTAAGTAAAACATCAGCTGTAGTCGCCCAAAAAAGGATGAGGAAACTGAACCACCAATCTCTCTCCCTACACTTATCACCACCACTCAGAGAGCCCAATAGATTTTTGGCTTGGCTGCCATACAATGAGAAGATAAATCTGTTTGCACACAGATTGCCCCCTTCAGTGTATCTCCTTCATATTGGCGCCTTTGCCATATTCAGTTGTCTGTGATTAAAGCTACCTGATAGCGAATGAAATAAATTCAAAGCTTTAACATTTCCTATTTCTGCTAAACGAGCAAAAGTAAAGTCGTCACCCTTGATGCATTAAAATTTGTTAAACATGTTAGCTGGATGAGTTTGAGGTATTGGGGAAGGGTTTAGCATTTGCCACACTTTAAATTGCGTACATTTATGACATCCTACAGGCTAATTAGCAGAGGAGTCATCTTACTAACTTCTCTTGCTACTGGTACTGAAATAAATAGTCATGGCATTTTATTGTAGCATGACCATTGACTTTTGCATTCTGATATTCACATCATAGAAAGCAGATATAAAATAGATGTCAACTGATATGTCATGTAGAAATTACTCACCTTTCAAATCAGTGAAGAAGACATCTGTCTTAAATAAAATGGAATAGCATTCTAGAATATATTAAGGAGACAATTCCTTTTAAGTGTCTTATTTTTACCCAAATTGTTACATCAGGGCACGGAATTCTTTGGCAATTAAAACAAGCAGACTTCCTCTGACCCAATATGCTCCTATAGCCTCAGGTGGAACGAGAGCTTTGCATCATTAATCTTATGGAATGGCAAGTCATCAGAGTTGATGTGTGAAGCAGAATATTTTGGATGGAGATGTCAAGACTTAATGGAGATACGTATCAATGGCTTTATCGTTGCATTACTGTGGAAGAGCAGGGAGTCAGTGTTGGAACCAATTACACCTGGACCAGCTATTCCCACCATTTCCCAAAGGGGATTGATGACAGTGGATCCTCTATTCATTTCATTTACAAAGACCACTGCCAAGGGAAAGGACACCCAGACTTGTGTGATTGAATAATTGGCTGACATCGCAAATAAATATTTGTCACTCATTATTTTTTAATACGTATTCTTCTGCAAGATATTTCTGGGAGATGATTTGACCCACGACCCGCTACTCAATGCTGTCTCTCATCTGTTGTTGTCAGGGCGGCACGGTGGCACAGCGGTAGATCTACTGCCTTACAGCGCCAGAGACCCGGGTTTGATCCTGACTATGGGTGCTTGTCTGTATGGAGTTTGTACGTTCTTCCTGTGACCTGCATGAGTTTTTTCTGAGATCTTCAGTTTCCTCCCACACTCCAAAGACATAGAGGTTTATTGGTTTGGTACAAATGTAAAATTGTCCCTAATGTGTGTTGGATATTGTTAGTGTGTGATTATCGCTGGTTGGTGCACTCAGTGGGTCGAAGATCTTGTTTCTGTGGTGTACCTCAAACTAAACTAAACTAAGCTAGTCAAGTGGATATGCGAATCTAGGATCCTGCCAACAATTACAACCAGGAGATCTCCTTTTGTCCCAGTATATTGCCTCAGGAGAAGATGTCACTGACACATACTCCGTGATATTAAGCTGAAAGATCTGAAAACTCAGCATCGGCACAGAATATCTTGCATGCTCATATTTTAACAGTCAAATGGAATGTTGCTTTTGTCTTCAGGCTTTTCCACTTAGACCGTGGCTACTCAAATCGAGAGGTGCCTATGTATGCCTGAGTTGAGGTCAGATTGGGTCAGGATCAATAAATAATTTCCAAGTGCTGGGGTCAAAGAGGTCCAGGTTGGCTCTTCATAAATAAAAGCACTCAAGCTCATTATTTCCTGAATAAATGCAATAATATATGCCTAAAGGCTAGCTTCTCAAATCTAGCCAGATGGAACTCAACCATATGTGTTGGGGTTGGGTCAGGTATCAAAAAGAAGTATTGAGCCCTAGTCAGGTTCAGATTAGCCATGGTCAAGTTGGACTGAGATTGAATATTAAGTGTTTTTTTTCCATTTAGATGTTTACCATATATAGACCAAAATTAGACCCCACGGTGTGAATGCATTCCTTCCTGTGTCTGGTTCAGACATCTGGACACAATCTAATAAAAGATCAAGCCTCCATTTCTACAACAAATTTCAGGCTCTATTATTTATAGCCAATGCACTGCTGCCATGGTCAATATGTAGGAACGCAGTTCCTAATTTGCCAGCAGTAGGTTTCTCCAAATTGATATATTGACAGCTAAATGACTTCCTAAAACAGAGCTAGGTAAATCATTTTCTGGACAGGGTGTTTTCTGGTTAAAGGATAGCTATAGCTCTTAATAGGATGCAATGGAGGAGAGGGAAATTGTCTGGAGATGTAATGCTGAATAGTTGTTGTAAAATTATTTATGATCAGTTTGGGTCTGTGCATTTTCATGAGGGACAAACCCTTAGAAGATCATGTGATAGGGTAGTATCCCAAGCATTGTTTTGCTTTCATAAGGTTAGTCAATGATCCATAATTTGGCTGACAATGAATAAATAGACTCAGTTCTCAATTGATTACTCTGCAGCAAGTTCTGCTTTTTCGGTGGAAAGAGGCAGAGTTCTACTGACAAGATTATCATTTGTAAGTTACATTGGGATATTGGGCAATTACCACAGTAATACAAGTTGCAGTTCACATGACTGGGAGGGTCAAATCACTTGCATTCTCATGGTTCTGCATGAATTAGAAAAGGATATAAATTTATGAGAGAACAGCAGGGCTTATTTCACAAAGTGGCTTACTGGTCACAAACAGGTAACAAAAATCCAACCATATGTGCTGAATTATTTTCGGATTCATTTCTATAATTGTGTTGCTCCATAGCGGCACCCTGCTGGAAGGTCAAAGACTGATCTTAGACAGTTTTTATTCTAACAATGTTCCTGTCAGTACCTCAAGATTCCAGTTTATAGGCCACAACACTCCTCATTTGGAGAGTCGGTGAAGATTGAGTAGGACTGGGTATGTCTATTTCACTTCTGAAGCAATAACTGAGTTTCATTGCATGCTGGAGGCTGATTTGCAGATAATGTCAGGGGCTGGATTCTGTTGTATCAGTGCTGTGAAGGCGATTTGAGCATTTAATATTTCAAGAACATATTATTTAGAGTTTAGTCTTTAGAGTATTGTGTTCCGTTCTGGGCACCATGTTATAGGAAAGATGTTATCAAGGAGGAAAGGGTACAGAGAAGATTTATGAGGACATTGCCAGGACTAGAGAGTTTGAGCTACAGGGGGAGATTGAGTATGCTGGGACTTTATTCCTTGGAGCCAGGAGGATGAAGGGTGATATTATAGAGGTGTATAAAATTATGAGTGGAATAGATCGAGTAGATGCACAGAGTCACTTGCCCAGAGCAGGGGAATTGAGGACCAGAGAGCATAGGTTTAAGGTGAAGGGAAAAATTGGAATCTGAGGGGTAACATTTTCATGCAAAAGGTGGTGTGTGCATGCAACAACCTTCCAGAGGAGGTAGTTGAGGCAGTGAATATCCCAACGTTTAAGAAACAGTTAGACAGGTACATAGAAAGGACAGGTTAGGTGAGATATGGACCAAACGTGGGCAGATGGGACTAGTGTAACTGGGACATGACGGCCAGTGTGGGCAAGTTGGGCCAAAGGGCCTGTTTCCACACTGTATCACTCTATGTCTATGAATAAACAATCTTTACAGATTCTTACATTGTGGTGCTGTTCAGTTTGAAAATGGCTGCCCTGAATAAAGAACATTCAATCGTTAGCCATAACTTAATTTGAGTAATAATACGTCCAGCAACACAAACAAAATCAACAGCTATTACATTTGTCATGGAGGCACTTTAATATTTACTCAGTGGAAATCAGTCACCATGTGGATAGTGTCTTCTAGCACCTGGGTCTACAGAGTCCACATTCACAGAATCCATATGACCATTAGAGTTAAACTGATGGACGAATGCAGACATCACAGGAAATAATATTTATTCAATAATATACAGGTGGTTTCCTGCATATTATGCATGTTATTGAGGGAGCGTTAATGATGCTTTCATTACGCAACAGTCCAGGTTGCCTTTGTAATTTATCCCAGGGGAATAAACAGGTGCTTGTTGAGCAACTGGGAGGGAAACAATTTACTTCTGTGCAGGCTACAGAGATTTCTCGCCATTCTTGAAGCAGTATTAATCTGATAACAAGAACTAAAAGTTAGTTTAAAGAAGTGATACCTAAAAGAATACCAAAAAAAAGTTTGGTATCTGGGCATCATAGCCAAACGTTTTATGACATTCTTAGTCATGTCATTAACAATTCCCTGACAGTGGCAGAAAATGTTTCTGTTTGAATTGGGAAGCTACGCCTATATATATTGAACTGTAAAAGCCATAACGCAGAAGATATTACAACAGTTTATTAATGTTTCTTGTTCTCAGGCATTTTGTTGAAATTTGTGAAGTGGACAGACACATGGCAGCTGAAATTTAAAGCAGGAAGTGTGAAGTAATTTAATTTGATAGAGAAAATTAGAGTCAATGCAACTGACAGTGCAATTCTAAAGGGGGAAATACATGAACAGGGAGAGTTGGCAGTATTTGAAATATTTCTGAAAGTGGCAGCAAAGCAAAGAAATCTATTAAAAATGCAACAGAATATCTGTTTTTTTCAATCGGAAGCATAAAATATAGGTGAGGAAGTTGTGATAAGCAATAATATATCATTCGATAGGTAACAGTTGGAGTACTGTGTTTGTTTCTGTATACATATTTTGAGAAGATTGTCAAGGTTTAAGAAAGAGCGTAGAGGAGATTCAGTAAAACCCTGCCACTGATGAAAGGCTTCAATTTGATGGTTCACTGGAATATGTGGGGTGGTTCTCCGCAAGACTGAAAAATAATGAATGATTTGAGAGAAGGTTTTAAGAGGGTATGTAAGGAGAAGTAATTTCTAGTGACAGAAGACTTGGTAACTTTCAGATGATTGGCATAAAAAAACAACATGTGGACAAAGAAAGTAAGTTGTCATGCTCTGGAATGTGTTGCTTGAAAACAGATGGAAACATATCAGAAAAGTGCTTGGAGTGGAAAATTTTGGAGGGCTCGGAAACAGCAGGGAAATAGGACAAATTAGATAGCTCTTTCAAAGAAGTGGCACAGGAGCACCAGACAATGCCTCATTTTGTGATGATTCAATTATTCTTAATATCATTTCACATTCAGCAGTGTAGCAGGAATCTAGTGGTCCTCATTTTGGCAAGAGGAGGAGGAGGATACTAGAAAATGCTTTGTGTAAGAAGGAATTGCAGATGCTGATTTGCACTAAAGATAGACTGAAAATGCTGAATTAACTCAGTGGGTCAGGCAGCATCTCTGGAGAAAAGGAATCTCACCAGAAAATTATTTATTTGTTTTTGTTCAATTTAACTTAATAAGGAGTCAGGAAGACCACATTTCTGTAGCCATGGCAATTAAAATGTAAAGCCAATTATGTCATTTTCTATGATTATATTTCCCTTGATTGGGAAGAATTCTGAAAAGGGAAAGCACTGTTACAATAGTACAGGGTGTTGGTCAGACCACATCTGGAGTACAGTGCACAGTTTTGGTTCTGTCATTCAATAAAAGATGTACCAGCATTAGAAGTGGTTTCAAAGTGACTCACAAGGCCAATTCCTGTGTCGAGAGGATTGTACAATCCTACATAAAATTTGAACTGTAATTTATGAGTTTCGAAGAATCAGTTTTGATCTCATTTAAATATATACAGTGGCTTGCAAAGGTTTTCATACCCCTTGAACTTTTCCACATTTTGTCATGTTACAACCACAAATGTAAATGTATTATATTGGGATTTTATGTGATAGACCAACTCAAAGTGTCGCATAATTGTGAAGTGGAAGGAAAATGATACATGGTTTTCAAATTTTTTTACAAATAAAAAACTGAAAAGTGTGGCGTGCAAAAGTATTCAGCACCCTTTGCTCTGATACCCCTAAATAAAATCCAGTGCAACCAATTGCCTTCAGAAGTCACCTAATTAGTAAATAGAGTCCACTTGTGTGTAATCTAATCTCAGTATAAATACAGCTGTTCTGTGAAGGCCTCAGAGGTTTGTTAGAGAACATTAGTGAACGAACAGCATCATGAAGCCCAAGGAACACATCAGACAGGTCAGGAATAAAGTTGTGGAGAAGTTTAAAGCAGGATTAGGTTATAAAAAAATATCCCGAGCTTTGAACATCTCACGGAGCACAGTTCAATCCATCATCCGAAAATGGAAAGAGTATGGCACAACTGCAAACCTACCAAGACATGGCCGTCCACCTAAACTGACAGGCAGGGCAAGGAGAGCATTGATCAGAGAAGCAGCCAAGAGGCCCATGGTAACTCTGGAGGAGCTGCAGAGATCCACAGCTCAGGTGGGAGAATCTGTCCACAGGACAACTATTGTAAGGGGCAGCACGGTGGCGCAGAGGAGAAGTTGCTGCCTAACAGTGCCAGAGACCCGGGTTCGATCCTAACTACAGATGCTGTCTGTACGGAGTTTGTACGATTTCCCCGTGACTGTGTGGGTTGTCCCCTGGTGCTCCGGATTCCTCCCACACTCTAAAGATATACAGGTTTCTAGGTGAATTGACTAAGGTAAAAATTGTAAATAATCCCTAGTATGTAGGATAGAGCTGGTCGGGAAAGCAATGCCCCCCCTCTAAAAAGCTTTTTTATGGAATTGAGGGACCTTTAAATCATCTGTTTCTCTTGCCATCGTCTAAGCTCTCATTGTGTTGCCTGAAGCTAAAACATACTTTCTTTTAAGAGATGCAATCTGTCTTTAAATAGCAAAACATTCTTTGGTTTTGATTAGATGAATGGTCAATTTTACTTTGGAGTCACGTGAGTGATTCCGTGAAGAAGGCCCGCCAGGCCGCATGCGCAGCATTATGGCAGCCGCATTGGCGCAAGCACCAGTCTGGCAGGACAGAGCTCCTGCCGGTGGTAAGTTAAACTTAAAAGGTAAGTTTGGTTTTTTACTTACCAGGGGTTTTTAGGCAGGAGCCTCTTTTTACAGAGGTTTTCCTGCCAGTTTCACAGCCCGACAAGTTGCCGGTTATGGACTGTGGGGAAATTCCAGTCCCACCGCAAATGCGGAGAAACCGGCAAAATTGATCGGGTTGCGAGATAAGGAGCCGCTAACAGTGCAGTTAGCGGCTCCCCAGCCTGCAGGGATGCCGCAAAAATGGCAAAAAATTTAAGCAGAGTCGCTGACAGGGGGGAGTCAGCGGCTCCCCAGCATGCAGGGATGCCATAAAAACGGGAAGGAATTTAAGCAGAGTCGCTGACAGGGGGGTCAGCGGCTCCCAGCCTGTGGGATGCCGTTGGAACGGCAAGGAAGCAACGCTGGAGCCACTGACAGTGGGGTCTGTGGCTCACAGACGTCGGTCCCCAGTCAAGAAATTACTGGGACTCATTCAGCCCTATTTGGACTCGGGTGAGTCGGGCTATAAAGGGTTTCTCCTTATAATAAAAGTATGTATTTTATAGTGTTTTTTCTTTGAGTAAAAGCTAAAGGCAAAGTAAAAAGTTATTGTTATATGTTCTGACAATGTTATAATTGTTTAAGCACAGGTTGTTATGATTTATTTTTACCCTTCACAGGTAAAGCTGTACACTAAACATTGATTTAGTGAGCTTACACAAGCAATAGTGCAGGCCTATGGGACAGGCCGCGCCAGCAGTGCCTGACAGGGCTGCTTCATATATGAAAGTTCCGGCCTATGGGAGAGCCGTGCCAGCAGCACCTGATACAGGGCTGTTTCATTTGTGACGTTAACGGCCTATGGGAGAGCTGCGTCAGCAGCGCCTGACAGGGCTATTTCATGTGTGAAGTGCCGGCCTATGGAGGAGCCATGGCAACAGCGCCTGATGCAGAGCTGTCCATTTCAAAACGCCGGCCTTTATGAAAGGCGGCACCAACAACGCCTGGGACAGGGTTGCTCAAATTCACACATATCTACTCGCCCACCGAGTCGCGAGATGATTCTCCACCGGGGCTAGAGAGCAAGGCCCACGGAGTCGGGGGATGAATTCCTCACCGGGGCTGGATATTGCATTGAAATGACTATCCTAAATACAGCAACTGTTGTATACAGTGCTGCAAAGGTCTCCCTCTCGGAAGCAAAGACCAAGATGTGTCAGTATCCTGCTGACACTGAGTCTCAGGGTATGGCCGTGGGACATACCCAAAGGGATGAAGGGCACATGTCAGAGGTACCTTTCCCGACAATAAAGTTGCCATCCCAGTAAAATATTCTATTGGGTTAAGGCCAATGGGTTCATATCAGTATTTGTATCCTATGGCCTGTGGCAGCGCCTGTTAGAGTTGCCTACAAATCACCCTCTCTGAGGAGGGAAGAGCAAAAGGTCAAGATGACTCCGGGCTCTTAAGATGTCAACAGAACAGACTCAAGCACATATGTGCCGGCAGTGAACAAACGCCAACAGGGGGATGTGAGAGCCAGCCGCTGAATAGGTTATTCAGGTAGGTCTATTCTACAGGGGTAGAAGCCTGGCAGATTAATTAATTCGGCCAACCATGGGCAAAAGTCATCGTTCAGAATGCACCCTAGGTGCTCATCGGCAGTAGCGGTTCACTGGAGCTGGGGGCAGCATGATAGCTCAGAAATTCCATGTTCCTTCCAATCTAAATGGGTCTAGCACTTCCAAAATTTGGGTAGTGCACCGTTCACAAGTTGTAATATTTACATTTGTTTGTACAACACACAACGGGTAAAAATATTTGGTTGAGGCACAGCTGGAGCATTCCAAGTAAGTTGGATTATGGCCAGGGTTTGGAAATTGGGCAGAAGTTCTCATGCAACCCACCCATGCAATAAGGCAGGATTGGCATGTTATTATGAAGAATGGAGAGTATCGGGCATATGAACTTTCCGAATGTAAAAACTTATTCCTGACTTCAACAGATTCATAAGGTAAGAGATACATGTTATACAAATCCCATTACAATGGTTATCAAAGACAATATAACTGTACTATAACAGTATAGCTTTGCATTATGGGATAAACTGTTTGTTGGTCATTGGGATTTACCTTTAATTATTATTAGCCTTGTCTCCGCCTTGTGGCAAGAGATTGGTGTTATAGCAATCTGTTACAAAACTGAGTTAATTTCATTAAGAGTAATTGGCAATATAGCAGCTGTGTTGCAGCTGAGCAAATCAAGGAACTGATATTGTGAAAGTAGCAATTAGATCGTTGCTAACAACCTTGTGCTAGTGTCAGCTGAGGCTACTTCAGCCACAATGATGAAGTAACAGTATTCAGCATTGCTGAACATAACAATAACTCATTGAACTTGAAATTCGCTACAGTAGTGTGGTCGGTTGAATTCAGTTATTATGAACTGATGTTTAGAACTCTAAGATGAGAAGTTCCAAATACCATCACCTATTCAAAGGTAGTGGAGATTGCATAAGTTACCAATTCTTCAGTTGACCAATTCATTAGTCTCATGGTAATTAGGAAGAATATCCTGTAATTAATCTCCTTGTCACTGGTGTATCGTCCAGTTTAGATTGATGATAACACAGTATAAGTGTTGGATCTCAAAGTATGATGAAAGCATGATTCAATGCTTCATCAAATGTTCATCATGTTTATGCATGTTTCACTGTTTGCAAAAATATGTGACGCAACAGTGTGGAGAAATACATTCTCACTTCAATAGGCGGAATGGACTTTATGTCTTCCTCATTAGCTGGGTCTCAAAATAGTCAGGAAGACCTCGTTTGGATTCGTACTATCGGACTGGCCACGCGTCCATGTTGCCTGCTTCATCGGGCATTATGGCACAATGGTATACAGTTATGCCAAAAAACAAGAACTTCCTGTTTTAAACTGTGGTTCAGGAGACTGGTCTTTGCACAGTAAAACGATTATTGACTAACACATTTTCAATGGATTAACTTATGCCTCAGGTTGTCACATTTAGCCATGAGGGTTCACTGCAGTATGCATGGATAGCATCCAAAAAAGCAGTACATCTCCATTGAGGGGATTAGAAATGTTTGTTAAATATTAATGATACATTTGATACGATACAAATTACTGACATTCCAGTTCATTTTAAGTGATATTGACAATAGTTCAGTTATAGAGAAATTACAGCTGTAACATAAGGGAACTACATTGTCGGGTCCAACCCGGATATCAAGTTGTTAAAAAGATCTTGATACAAGTACTCGCATCACAAGATTATGCAGTTGGTTATTGTAAATGTGTAAACATTACTTCACCAAGGGGTTCCAGCTACATGCTTAGTCATGAATCTAATATCAGCACAACAACGGCAAAACATTGCAAACGCTGTGGCTGGACAGGATGGAATTGGCTGTTCATGCCATTACATTTTACATTCTGGTCTACACTAGCAGAGCAGACCAGGGCTGGCATAATAAAAAAAAAAGATTTTTAAGATCATTTCGAATACCCCACGGTCTCATTTTTATGTTATCAAGGCCACCAGAATCCTTAGAAGTATGGATTCAGCACGTGTTAATAAACAATTACACAAGAGAAGGTCGGTTCAGACTATTTCAAGGTGGCTGCAACAGGTATTAACATTGACAATTGTATGTCTCATTCCAGCAGGTCAGGTCAGTATATCATTTAGATAGTGTGTTTACATCTCATTATACTAGGGCAGCAGCTATGTTGGCGGCTAAAGTGAGGGATGTGTCCTTCGATCAAATTTTAGCGGCCATCGGATGGGCAAATCAGTTGATGTTTCAGAATTTTATCACCGGCCAATTGTCAATCCAGGGCTGTTTGCCAATGACATTTTAAGTACCTAAATTTTAGGGGTACTGTTGTTTGTTTACATTGTTAAATAAACCCTATCATTACATTGAATGCAATGTTATTACTAATGCATTTATTTCTCTTTCGAGTCAATCAAATGCAGTGGGATGCCGAGATTGTAATCTGCGGCATGAAATCACAAAGCTTTGAACTCTTCACGGAATCACTCACGTGACTCCGAAGTAAAATAGTAAGATTAAACGAGAACTTACCAGTTTGAAGTTTGATCGTGATTTTATAAGGAGTTATGTTGGTGATTATGTGCCCACCACGCCCAACCCTCTCTCATAAAAGATCATCTGTTAGTTCTCGAGTCACTGATCTTACTGTTTACTTCGGTGTTGTTTATTTGTGATTTCATACCGCTGCTTTGAGGTTTGCTGCGCATGCGGCCTGGCGGGCCTTCTTCACGTAATCACCAACGTAACTCCTCATAAAATCAAGATCAAACTTCAAACTGGTAAGTTCTCATTTAATCTTACTATTACCCATGAGATTAATGCTAATTCCATTCCACCAAGCACTTGATGATTCCCTTTTAGTGGTCTGAGAAACAACTACTGGAGTTTTAAACAGATATTTATTCAAAAGTTCGATATCCAGTATACAGGTTCTTCAGACACTTCTGCCCACAACGGTGGTCAGAGCTGAAATAACGCGCGCAAGTGAAAAACCGCACGAAACAAGCAGCCCCATCCTGAGTCACATGACCGCGGCTTCCGAACGCCAGGTTCGATATATGCGTGCGCTAGCGGGCGCCCCTACACCCTCATTTTCACCCTAATAGGAAAAGTAACGGAAGAGGAAAACATTAGCAACAGATGTGCA
Source organism: Okamejei kenojei (assembly GCA_035221665.1). Lineage (NCBI taxonomy): Eukaryota > Metazoa > Chordata > Chondrichthyes > Rajiformes > Rajidae > Okamejei > Okamejei kenojei. The sequence goes on from CM069139.1 coordinate 67,645,183, forward strand.
GGACTTTTCTGAATTCATGATCCTTGAATTAATTAATCTTCATTATCTATGACTTTGGTCGCAAAATCAATGTCAAGCATTCCTGATGAAAATATTGATATTTCATATTAATAGAGCAAGTTATGCTGTGATTGAAATATGAAAGCATTTTCTCAGTCTAAATGTCATCAAACTTGCTTCAGTAGTGCATTAAATTAAAATTCAGCATTACTTTTATTCTTAAGCAATGTACACAATATTGCCAGACCACATTTAGAACATTAAAACGTAATAAGGAAAACAGCTGAGATACTGAGTTCTTTCCACCTACGCTCCCTATGTCTTCTAAAATGAATCATCGCTGCACCGTATTATTTTAAAAACTGCTGTCGGTGAAACAGTGCAGCCTTGTGGAAATATTACAAAGACATGGCCCATTCAGGCACTTAAACCATTATCTGCCCTATTGGGTCACATCAACCCTCTGTTGTTTTTAATTAACATAATTGCTCCAAATTTGCATTTAATTTTTAGGAAAATTCATCACTTTGTTTAATGGATGTGTGCAATGTCAATTCCATGTACTTAAATTGCTGCCATGTTTTGCGGTTCTCACTTCTCCCTAAGTGGCTGAAAGGTAATTTAAGGCAGGTGACAAAACAACTTGCAGGTGTACAGTACGAGCAAAGTTTTCCCCAAGTGTCCAATCAACTTACATATTGGATTTAAGCACATTTTAAACAAAGGTGCGATTGTTGAATTTCATTAAGGGTTCTTTTCCCTTTCCCAGTAAGCCTGCTATGTTGGAAAAGGGCTGACATTGTTCCTGATTTGAGTTGTTTAAGAATCAGTTCAAGCCCTTCCATTTTCTCTGCTGATATCTGCTTTGCACTTTTCCAGTCATCCATATCCACATCTGCTGAAGGTATATCAGCATGCAGTTGCACATCTGTCTCCCTTCTTTCCGATGGGTTCCCAAAGATTGTATTGGGTTATTTGACTTGAAGGCATCACAGCCATGTATCCATCCTGGCCCAAAAGTATTATTCATTTCAAAAAGTAAAGTAATGTCTGACAGCCGATTAAAGACAACTTTCCATTTTTCACCCATTGTTATCTAGAAGGAATGTCAGATAGGCTCGAAAAGTCTGTGTCCTAATATTCCTTATTAAACCACGCCATTTAGATATGCATCAAGAAATGCAATTTGAAAAAAAAAATTGCAGTTATTTATTTATATATTTTCACTTAGATTTTATGGGGGCAATTTTTTTTTCATATCTCAAATATTTAGTGGTGATTTATGAATTTTGATAGAGCAAATTTCCACTACCTAAATGGCTATAATGAAGGGGTTGCCAATGTTCCAAGCAATAAATTGACTGGACCTGTCAGATCTCCAGTGCTTGTGAGAGAACGAGACATTATCAATGATAATGGTTACATGATTTTGCAGCCAGTGAATCTGTTAACACTTATGCTTTGGAGCATTCTTTTTTGGACTGCTCTTCAAATCAATTGCAGAGTTGTAGAACAATACCTTATGTACACTAAAATTATCTCTAAATTCCAAAAGGGTGGTAACTAATTAATTCATACACGTGTGAATGTTTAGATAATATGAAAACAGTGGTAATATCTATCTCTGTCAGAAATCTGCTCCATTTTTGCCCTTAAAGAAATTCCATCGCAAGAATATCCTCGGAAATAAACCCACTGTGCCTTCAGCAGTACTTAGCAAAAACTCTGGTTAATAGAAAACTGATGTGAGTTCTGCTGAGACCCCAGGAAAGGTACCAAGCTAATCTTGCCAGAAGTAATTCCTCCTGCCAAAAATAATCGACTCCAGAGCAGTGTGATTATATGTTGAAATATCTTCCTGAGAAGCTGCAGTCATCAGCAGGTAAATGTTAGGTGGGTTCTCTCCAGGATTCCCTAACAGCAGCATGGCAGGAATCCAACTTTGTGTCTGACAGTTCAGAACAAAGACAGCTAATGCAATTTCCACATCAGGACTACACTTTCTGGGCAAATTCCTGGCTCTCGCATTTGACGATATTTTTGGTGCATGCTACTGCACATTCACAAGCAGGGCAGGCTGACATGAATTGGATTGGCTTCATGCTGGCTTTTTGGGAAGGTGTAATTATGAACAACAGAAATATAAAAATCGGTATATGTGGTAGGCCATCCAGCCCTTCAAATCCACTCGTTATGATCACGATTGATCTTCTACCCAATTACCATGCTCTAGCTCTATTCCCATAAACTTTTATGTCCATAAATCTATTGATATCTATTTTGAATGAATAGAGTGACAGGACCTCTTCACCCCTCAGGGAGAGTGAATGCCACCGATTAACCACGCTTTGAATGAAGACATTTATCCTCAAATCAGAAATACTATGGAAGAGGATAGTGATGTGGGGTTGTTCTAAATCTCTCCTGTATTTTGTAAACTGTTTCAGACTTGCATGGTGATGGCACCATATAAGAGGGTGTGATTTCAAATGCTGCTTAGTGTACATGGTCTAAATAGATCCTTCACAAAAATGCTCCACTGTTGCAGGTGCACTCTTTTGTTGAGTTGTTAATCTGAAGCCTCTGCTCGACAAGGCAACAGAGACCCCATGGTGCACTATTAGAAAAGGAACAGGTGATTTACCTTGGTGTCTCAAACAACACTCTTGACAACCAATCTAAGCTAAGCAGGCTATTCAATCACATAATTCACCACTTTTAGTTGGATAATGGTATGTGCAAATAGGCAGACATATTTATAATGCTCATTACTTCAAAAATGCTTAATATTTAAGTGGTTTAAAAATGGCAGAATATTTCATGCAAATACAAACCTATTCTTTATGAAGTGACATAGTTCTACAAACAACCTCCGAGTTGTTTGACAGGCAAGGGAACATTGCACGCCTGAGGCAAGGACAGAGAGAGAAGAAAAATGGGCTTTTTAAAAGTGTATAATATCCCGGTAATCTTTTTAATAAATTTGATACCAAGGATAATGTAGTTCCTGTGTTATCTTAGGATATTCTTCCATAATTATCCAAATAGGTTGTGTTTTCAATAAAGTTGTCGCTTGTTGTATCAAACTGGCATAACAAGGTACAAGTGTATTTGTGTTAATGCACTGTGGTAATGAACTTTTACAAATAAAACCATCATTTCCAGATGCCACTTTTAATCATTGGAAGCAAGAAAATCGATTAAAGCATTTTTACCCTGAAGGAATGCCATCAGTGGTGGGTGTTCAGCTTTAGGAATGTGTATGCGTCAATCACTCCATCATGGATCTTGTGACCTGATTTTGACATACCATTTTAGCCAAGCATTTCTTCTACAGATTTCGGTGAAGTGGCATTGTAGCTCTGGGAACAAGTATAACATTTGTTGCCACATCCCAGACTCTACATACCTGCCACCATCCATTACCTTTGCCCAGCTAAAAACCCTGAGTCAGCTAATTCAGTACTCTATGTAATGCCTTTAAGGTGCTTTCACCCACAAAGGCGAGGAATTTTATTGTTGCACTTTGCCATGTTACAGATCTATATGGTGTTTAGAGGCAGAGGAAAACATGTGGGCTTTCATCATTGTCTGCTTAGACAGCAAATAATTACTGGAAGTTAATGCACAAACATTATCCTCCATGGCCCAGTTATGCCAAATTATAGCAATGTAAAGGTATGCTTATTGTAACAGGATGTTCAATTTGTATGATCAATCTGTGCATCCTTGGACCCGATTGTATGCAAGTCAGCCCCGAAATGTGGTGGAAACTATGATAGTTTTAAGACAATAAGACAGTGGAGTAGAATTAGGCCATTCGGTCCATCAAGTCTGTTCCACCATTTGATCGTGGCTGATCTATTTTTCCCTCTCAACACCCTTCTCCTGCCTTCTCCCTGTAACCATTGATGTCCTTGCTAAAGAAGAACCTATCATCTCCACTTTAAAAATACTCAATGACTTGGCCTGTAGGGCTATCTGAGGCAGTAAGTTCCACAGATTTACCACGCACTGGCTAAAGAAATTTCTCCTCTTCTCCATTCCAAAGACATATCCTCCATGACCCAGCAATGCAAAACAATGACAATGTAAAAGTGGGCTTATTGTAACCAAAAGTTCAATATGCTTAAATTGGATGGAACCTCGGTACTTCTAAGCACCAAATATTCATCCTAGCTGAAAACCCTTCCAACCCAGCACAGAAATTTAGCAAATTTATTTTTTGATCCCTTAGATCCATGAAACCAGTGTAGCTTATTTGCATGCTAGTATTGACCATGGATGTACAGTGGCTTGCAAAAGTTTTCATACCGCTTGAACTTTGTCATGTTACAACCACAAACGTAAATGTATTTTATTGGGATTTTATGTGATAGACCAACACAAAGTGGCGCATAATTGTGAAGTGGAAGGAAAATGATACATGGTTTTCAAATTTTTTTTACAAATTAAAAACTGAAAAGTGTGGCGTGCAAAAGTATTCAGCCCCCTTTACTCTGATACCCCTAAATTGCCTTCAGACGTCACCTAATTAGTAAATAGAGTCCACTTGTGTGTAATCTAATCTCAGTATAAATACAGCTGTTCTGTGAAGGCCTCAGAGGTTTGTTAGAGAACATTAGTGAACAAACAGCATCATGAAGCCCAAGGAACACACCAGACAGGTCAGGGATAAAGTTGTGGAGAAGTTTAAAGCAGGGTTAGGTTATAAAAAAAATATCCCAAGCTTTGAACACCTCATGGAGCACAGTTCAATTCATCATCCAAAAATGGAAAGAGTATGGCACAACTGCAAACCTACCAAGACATGGCCGTCCACCTAAACTGACTGGCCGGGCAAGAAGAGCATTGATCAGAGAAGCAGCCAAGCGGCCCATGGTAACTCTGGAAGAGCTGCAGAGATCCACAGCTCAGGTGGGAGAATCTGTCCACAGGACAACTATTAGTCGTGCACTCCACAAATCAGGCCTTTATGGAAGAGTGGCAAGAAGAAAGCCATTGTTGAAACAAAGCCATAAGAAGTCCCGTTTGCAGTTTGCCACAAGCCATGTGGGGTCACAGCAAACATGTGGAGGAAGGTGCTCTGGTCTGATGAGACCAAAATTGAAGTTTTTGGCCTAAATGCAAAACGCTATGTGTGGTGGAAAACTAACACTGCACATCACCCTGAACATACCATCTCCACTGTGAAACATGGTGGTGGCAGCATCATGCTTTTCTTCAGCAGGGACAGGGAAGCTGGTCAGGGAATGCTTTTCTTCAGCAGGGACAGGGAAGCTGGTCAGAGTTAATGGGAAGATGGATGGAGCCAAATACAGGGCAATCTTGGAAGAAAACCTGTTAGAGTCTGCAAAAGACTTGAGACTGGGGTGGAGGTTCACCTTCCAGCAGGGCAACAACCCTAAACATACAGCCAGAGCTACAAAGGAATAGTTTAGATCAAAGTATATTCATGTGTTAGAATGGCCCAGTCAAAGTCCAGACCTAAATCCAATTGGGAATCTCTGGCAAGACTTGAAAATTACTGTTCACAGACGCTCTCCATCCAATCTGACTGAGCTTGAGCTATTTTGCAAAGAAGAATGGGCAAAAATTTCAGTCTCTAGATGTGCAAAGCTGGTAGAGACATACCCCAAAGGACTTGCATATGTAATTGCAGCGAAAGGTAGATTTGTAAGAGCTTTGACTCAGGGGGGCTGAATACTTTTGCACGCCACACTTTTCAGTTTTTTATTTGTAATAAAATTTGGAAACCATGTATCATTTTCCTTCCACTTCACAATATGTGCCACTTTGTGTTAGTCTATCACATAAAATCCCCAAAAAATACATTTACGTTTGTGGTTGTAACGTGACAAAATGTGGAAAAGTTCAAGGGGTATGAAAACTTTTGCAAACCACTGTATGTATGTTTAGGGCAGTACAGTGGCGCACTGCTGCCTTACAATGCCAGAGACCCGGGTTCGATCCTGATTACGGGTGCTGTTTGTACGGAGTTTGCACTTTTTCTCTGTGACCGCATGGGCTTCCTCGTGGTGCTCTGGTTTCCTCCCACATTCTAAAGATGTGCGGGTTTGTAAGTTAATTGGCCTCTGTAAATTGTCCCTAGTGGGTAGGATAGAACTAGTGTATGGGTGATCATTGGTCGGCATGGTCTTGGTGGGCCAAAGATCTTGTTACCATGTTAAATACCAAGTTGTGTATTCTGTTTGTAGTGATCGTTCTCCAAGGTTTATTTCGATTGGTTGCACTTTTACAATTGTTACTACAAAGTACCTCAAACACTGCTAATTCTATGAAGTTCTGGCAAAGATTAGTAAATCTATTAATGCATTCAGAAACGGGTGCCCAAACCTTCGGGCTTGGAGGATGGTTTATAGATAACATGCTAAAATTGTTGCTGGCATTTCCATGCATAAGGCTTTGTCATACAAAGGTACTAGGGGTACATTGCTTCTTTAAAATATTTCTACGCATCCAAGGATCAGGAGAATTCAAATTAACAAATCTTAACTGGAACAGTGAGTTCGCCTCAATTTTAAAGCCCACCCCCGGTGGGCAAATTTCTATCATTGCTGAGAACCATCTCTTTGCCAATGTCCAAACTGTAATTTAATCCTCAATGTCAACCCCTCTGCAAATCTCCTTCCCCAGGCATCTTTCTGGCTTCATTCCCACGTTTCCATTTCTTCCCGGACTTCAGTTCTTTAACTAAACTTTCCATCACCATTCCTGATGATCTGACAATCACTTGCTATTAACTTAATTTATTCCCCATACAGGATGTTAAGATATTTTCAACACTGGTAGGTCAAATTATTCAATTTCTGATTCTATCAATCAAACATCTCTTTGCTGGATCAACGCAAGTAGCAATTTATTTATTTTAGCTTGTTTCTCACCTACACAACTCAGGAGCAAGGTTTATGTTCCCAACATGTTTGTTATTCTTAAGCTAGCATTGATTGCTAAGGGAAATCCTTTTGTAGCTTTGATATGGCAAAGTTTATCTAAAGTCAATTCCCCCTTGAGAGAACATACTTTGTCCACTATATTAATACATCCAGCCTTTCTTTCATATATTTTGCTGATTGGTTGTTGTTGTATATTTTGTTCACGTTATTGGACATTCAATAAATTCTCTCTCTCTCACACACACACACACACACACACACACACACGTGAATGATTTTGAGGTTACTCTAAAATCAGACAATTATGTTTCAGAAATAATTACAAATCTCTTGCTGGTTGAGGATAGTAGAATACAAGAATATGTAAACATTGAGCTTGTTTAGCAAACATAACTATCTTACATCTTCAACTGGATCCTTATTATTAATGAGTACACATCCCAAAATATATATATGTTTTTTTTAATTTACTATTTATCTATAATTTCATATAAGGATGCTGCTTAAGGGTTTGAATGGTAACAAGCTTTATTTTTATTTTGCTGTAGGCCTGAATTGAAAATCAAAGCTGTTACAATCTGCTTGGTATAAGTATACTCAGAGAGAGCATTGCAAAATAACACTCTTCTTTATGAATCAGTTCATGAATCACCAGGAGGAAAGGAAAAACAGCACATCAGAAGTTATGTAAGTAAACCTTTTTTTTCTAATTGTGGAAACGTGTAATGTTCCCTCCTTTGGAGATATGTAATTGTTAAGGATGGATGTGAGTGTTTAAATGAGAAGAGAAGAGGAAGATTCACATAGGATATGAAAAGAACTGGAATTGGGAAGGGTTTCAAAACATTATTGAAGAAAATAGGTTGTGTCAGAACATAGGTCGTGGAAAGAGAGATGAGGAATAACAAATAGACCAAGGAAGACAAATCTAGTGTAGCTAAAGCTGCAGGCAGAATTCTGATTACATACATCAAACTAGGGTAGACCAAGGACTAAAACAGTGAGTAAAGGAATTGTGAGTCTTTGTACAAGATATAAACTTGAGACGCAGAGTTTCTGGACTAAAAAGGATTATTGAGCACTGGGAATATTGGTAAGTGGGAGATCTGCAGTAAAGTCTAACTTTTTTCATGCATAGGATATGAGAGATATAAGATATCATGCAGAGAAAGATTGAACAAGTTAGGTCTTTATTCTTTGGAGCGCAGAAGGTTAAGGGGGACTTGATAGAGGTCTTTAAAATGATGAGAGGGATAGACAGAGTTGACGTGGATAAGGTTTTTCCATTGCGAGTAGGGAAGATTCAAACAAAAGGACATGATTTGAGAATTAAGGGACAGACGTTTCGAGGTAACATGAGGGGGAACTTCTTTACTCAGAGAGTGATAGCTGTGTGGAATGAGCTTCCAGTGGAAGTGGTGGAGGCAGGTTTGATTTATCATTTAAAAATAAATTGGATAGGTATATGGACGGGAAAGGATTGGAGGGTTATGGTCTGAGTGCAGGTAGATGGGACTAGGTGAGAGTAAGTGTTCGGCACGGACTAGAAGGGCCGAGATGGCCTGTTTCCGTGCTGTAATTGTTATATGTTATATATGTTATATGTTAAGAGAAATACTGCATGCATTGGAAACCTGAAGCCATAACAGAAACATTGAAATTGTGCAGAGAAACAGAGTTAATATTTCAAAGCTGGAAAAAGTTAGTTGATTTACCAGTTGATAAGAAGCAATGGAAATGGAATGGATACGGCCAACCACAGTGGCATAGAATTCTCCGTTGAAGAGAAAGGTACACAAAATATGTGGAATCTAGTCTTGTTAGAACAGATGCATCAGAGTTCAAAAAAAATGGTAGAATTAAATTGTGTCCCTATAGGAAGTAGGGAGGGAGGAGGTACAATTAAGCTGTAGGAATCGGCAGATTTCAGACATTGGTGGACAAACTATGCCCTGACGTAGAGGCACAATTCCATGAAAAGCAACATGAAAGCAGGAAGGGAGTGAAAAATGCAAGCAAATATGTTGACATTTCTGAGGAAACAATTGTAAAGGCACTAAAGACACACTTGGGTATTGTTGGCAGGTCAGAAGGATCCCAGGAGGCAATATTCCAAAGTGGCAATTGATCACATTTGGAAAAAGAAATCTTCAGGTTTAAAAAAATACCGGAATTCAGCAAAACCAGGTTTGCCCCAGTGGTTATCATAAGATACACATGAAACTACTGCCAGAAGCAGGAACTAGTGATGAGTTTCAGGCAGCATGGTAACGCATAATAATATGGTGCAGTTTAAAAACAGCTGGTTTTAAGTAAGTTAGAATACTAAACAAAATAGTCTGAGGTGAAGGAAATCAAGCTCAAACCATATGTCACTTTAGTTGTAATTCAACCTACTTTCTGTTCACCAGTTGCAAGGGAGATGAAACAACAGATCTGAAACATATTGAGAAATATAGCTGATCATCAGAGGTTTGAATTAAAAAGTAATTTTAGAATATGTTTTGCAGTAATGAACGTTTAATATTTATGAGGCAATTGATGATGTGGAATGATAGATCAAGTCCATAACTCAATGTCAAATGAAGAGAGGAAAGGAAATATAATTAGTAAGAAGTAGCTCCAGGAATGATGTTGATAAGGAAGGAGTGATTGGGCTTAGTATTTACATTTTCATCTCTGAGTATATCAATGAACCTCTCTCTAGGCAGCCCTGGAGAGTGGGAGCTTAGACATGTTCTTTGAGTCTTGGACCTGACAGTGTTGTTGCCAAGTGAGTCTGCCTGGATTTATTCTGTCTCGATGTGGAGGGCCAGATGAGCTAACGCCTACGAACCTCATATCTGCCCATTTCCCAACACAAACCACACCCAAGACACATCCAGCGAAGTGTATAAGGCTTCAAGCAGCAACTACGCCTCAGACATTGTATTCTGAGGCTCCACATTGACAGAATTACAGAATGGCTTTTGACAGCTCGGAAGGTATTTGAAATTGTTTTAAATGATCTTGATGGCCAGAGAACTGCAAATGCTGGTTTAAACCAAAGAAGACACAAAATGCTGGAATAACTCAGCGAGACAAGCAGCATTTCAGTCGAGAGTGAATGGGGGTGACGTTTCGGGTCGAGACCCTTCTTCCAGTCTGAAAAAAGATCTCGGCCCAAGACGTCACCCATTCCTTCTCTCCAGAAATGCTGCCTGTCCCGCTGAGTTCCTCCAGCATTTTATGTCCATTGATGGTCAGAGACCCTGGATGTCGTTAATTCATAAGTGGGATTCAAAGAGCAGGTAGATTAATTTTTGAAAGAGTTGGGGAATTGAGGGTGATGTGGAACTGACACAGAGGCAGAGGTGTGGCCTGGGACAGGCAACTATGATAATTTGGAATGGCATGGCAGGTTTGACGAACCTAGAGATCTACTCCTGTGCCTATTTCCTTTGTTCCTATGTTCTTGCATTCTAATAAAAATAAATAACAATTAGTTAAAAAATAGAAATAAAAAGATTTAATTAAAAAAAACCTTAACATTAATAAAAGCTAAAAAACACCTGTGAAAATAATATAAGTAAAGCACTTACTTGTATCACAAGGTTTGTGATTTTATTCAGGGGTCACAGTGCATGGACATGCTGAGAGTCGAGGTGCAAAGTGCATCTTTTGCATACAGTGCTTGCTCTCTGCACTCATCAGTAAATAAAGCATCAGAGCTGGAGCTCAGATATGATGGTATCGCGTGTGATATGATGGAATCCCATGTTTGATCCCCTCCAGAAATGCCAGATGGCAATTTGCTCTATTTGGCATATTAAGTGTGGTTCATCCCTGACTCAACATTGGTTTTCCCTTTCCAAGTCAGAAGACGTTTTAGACTCCCATCTAGAGCAATTTAGGAACCTTGTCCACAAGCTCCTCCTCCACCTCCATCCACAATCACAAGGGTACTCACCTCAGTAGGAGAAAGCACTTTTAGTTATCAAGTATTATTTAAATCTGATCAATATAAATAAAGCAGCTAACAGAAAGTTTGCACACAGAAATGGATTAAAGATCAAATCTAAGAATAAAAGAGCTTAAGGAGGGTATTCCTAAACCTAGGGCTTAGAAGATGAATGCTGCAAACAATGCAATTAACAAAGATAGATACAAAATGCTGGAGTAACTCCGTTGATCAGGCAGCATCTCTGGAGAAAATGGATAGGTAATGCTTTGGGTCAGGACCCTTCTTCTGTCTGCCTGTTTTCATTCTGAAGAAGGGTCCAACCTGAATTGTCACCTATCTATTTTCTCTAGAGATGCTGCCTGACCCGCTGAGCTACTTCAGTATTTTGTGTCTATCTTTGCTATAAATCAGCATCACAGTTCCTTTTTATTACATTTTACTTCAGTTAACAACATGGGATTATGCAAGTTAAAGCTATGGACCCCAAGATCTATTTGTACATTAATTCTGTTAAGGGTCTTGCATTAATGATATACTTTCCCCTTATTTGCGACCACCCAAAGTACATTGTCTCACATTTGCTCGGATTATGCTGCCATTTCTCCAACCATTTTTTTTTTTTGTAAAATATTTTTATTAGAAGTAAATACATATTAAGAAGAAATAATATAAAATCAAAAAAAAAGAAAACATATTATTTGTCACATACATTCTTAATATTTTTAAAATTTACGGTCATTCTTATTTATACTTCTATATTTTTTTGTTATTTTATAACAGTAGGAAATAAAGAGAAATAATAAAAAGAAAAAGAAATAAGAAAGAAATAAAAAATCAATAAAATGAGTGGAGTATTAAGCAAGATATTCTTCATTGGAGATATATTCGTGATCTATTGTATATAATTCTTCATCTATTCCTTCATTCAGGCTTCAGTCAGGGCCTCGAACCGGACCACCTTAACCCTTTAAGTATTCAATAAATGGAGACCATATTCCTCTGAATTGATCTAACCTGTCCATTAGGATAAGTCTTAATCTTTCCAGGTGAAGTGTTTCCGACATTTCTGTAATCCACATTTTGATTGTGGGGGATATGGGACCTTTTCAAAATCTTAGTATTAATTTTTTACCAATTATTAAACTATAACCAATAAAAATTATTTGTTGTGTTGTTAGTAGCTGATCCGTTTCTAATATTCCTAATATAATTAATTTTGAGTCTGGAATTAAATTTGCATTAACTACATTCGAGATTATCTTAAAAATTTCTGTCCAAAAATTAGTATTTTTTGTACATTTTGTGAATGAATGTGTTAGGTTAGCTTCTAAGTGTTGACATTTATCACATATAGTGGAAACATTTGAGAAAATTCTGTTTAATTTGGATTTTGAGAAGTGTAATCTATGTATAACTTTAAATTGTATCAAGGAGTATCTGGCATTTAATGAGCAATGGTGTATATCTTGTAAACTTTCATTCCATACTTCTATACCAATTGTTTGACCTAATTCGTTTTCCCATGCTTGTCTATATTTTTCCGTATTTGGTAAATCATTTTCCAGTAAGATATTATAAATATATGATATTAATTTTTCTGTATTCGGATGTTTATTTAGACATTCATCTAAAATTTCTGTCTTTCTATTCCTAAAATCTGGTGTGTTTGATTTAACATAATCTCTAATTTGTAGATATCTAAAATATTCTTTGGAGTGTAATCCATAATTTTGTTGTAATTCCTGAAATAAAAGAAATAAACTTTCCCTGTAGAGATCACCCATCTTATTTATTCCATAGTTCTTCCATTTAAAAAAAACCTTTATCCATCAATAAAGGTTTAAAAGTAATGTTGTTTACAATTGGAAGAACCAGTGGTATACTCTGTAATTTTAATGTTTTTTTTAATTGTTTTCAAATACGTATACCACTTTCTATTATTGGGTTTCCTCTATAAATTTTCTTATGTATTTTAGTGTTAACAAATAAAATCGAGCTAATTTCGAAAGGTGAACAGTCTTCCTTTTCCATTATTAACCAGTTTGGTTGTTTATCTACTTCTTCCAACCAGAAATTCATATTTTTTATATTAACTGCCCAATAATAAAACATTAAATTAGGCAATGCAAAACCTCCATTTATTTTTGATTTACATAGATGTTTTTTAATTATTCTATGGTTCTTATAATCCCAAATAAAATTGGTAACTATAGAGGCCACTTCCTTAAAAAAAATTTTAGGAAGATATATCGGGATCATTTGAAACAAGTATAATAATTGTGGAAGGAAAATCATTTTTATCGCATTAATTTTACCTAGCATTGAAATAGGTAATGTTTTCCAATATAGGATATTCTTAAGTAGTTTATTCAATAAGGGTGGGAAATTAGATTTAAATAAAGACATATCTTTTTGTTACATAAATTCCAAGATATTTGATTTTTTCATTTGCTATCTTAAAAGGATATTGTGGTAATATATGTAAGTTATTTCCCATTATTGGCATAGGTTCACTTTTATTCCAATTAATTCTATATCCTGAAAACGATCCAAATTGAGTTATTAAATCTAATAAGTTAGGAATACTAATTTCCGGCTTTGTGATATAAAGTAATACATCATCTGCGTATAAAGAGATTTTATTTTCAGTTTCTTTAGTTTCATACCCGTATATTTCAGGATGCAATCTCACAGATTTTGCTAGTGGTTCCATTGCAAGTGCAAACAGTAGAGGAGATAAAGGACAACCTTGTCTGCAGCCTCGGAATAAGTTAAATTTAGTTGTTAACATTCGGTTTATTAATATTCTAGCTGTTGGCTTGGTATATAGTAACTTAACCCATGTTATAAACTTCTCCCCCAACTGAAAAGATTCCATAACCGAAAATAAATAAGACCATTCAATCTGATCAAAAGCTTTCTCTGCGTCCAACGAAATAATTGATAAATCCTTATTAATGTTTCTTTTCGAGTATATAATATTGAATAATCTTCTCAGGTTGTTTGAGGAGTATCGTTTTGGTATAAATCCTGTTTGATCTGAATGGATTAGTTTATTAATCACTGTATTTAGTCTTTGTGCTAGTATTTTGGTTAATATTTTTTGATCAGTATTTAAAAGAGATATAGCTCTATATGACCCTGGATCATCCAGATTTTTATCTGATTTAGGTATGAGTGTTATAATAGATTCATTTAATGTTTCTGGTAATTTCTGTTGTGCATAAATGTGTTCATATAGTGTCTTCAAACGTGGAGCTATCATATCATAAAATGTTTTATAAAATTCTGATCCAATACCATCTGGTCCTGGAGTTTTACCATTTTTTAATGATCTAATAGCTTCTTCAATTTCTTTAGTAGTTATTTCAACGTTTAATAATTCTCTATCTTCTAAATCCAGTCCTTTTAGGTTACAATTTTTTAAGAATGTTTCTACTCCTATCCGATTTTCTTTCATTTTGGCTGAATATAAATGTTTATAATATTGCAAAAATCTCTCGTTTATATCTTTAGTTTGTACTAGTAATTCCCCTTTATCTGATTTAATCCTATAGATTAATTTTTCTCCTTCCAATTTTCGTAATTAACGAGCCAATAATTTATGTGGTTTGTCTCCAAATTCAAATTGTATTTGTTTAGTATATTGGTATAGTTTTACAACTTGGTCTGACTGTATTTTATTTAATTTATATTTCAATGCAAAGATTTTATTATGTTTTATCATGGTTGGATTAACAGCGATCTCTGTGTCTAATTGTTTGATCTCCCCTTCCAATGCCTGTTGTACCCTCCGATTCCCTTTATTATAAAATGCTTGAGAGGATATCATAATTCCCCGAACATACGCTTTAAAAGTTTTCCATAATAGGGACGAAGATATTTCTGGCATATCGTTTATTTCAAAGAAAATCTTGATCTGTTTTGTGATATATTCTTGAGTTATTTTGTCTTTTAAAATGTGTGGGTTAAATCTCCATTGTCCTTGTTTTTCCATTTTACCAGTTATTTTCATCGTAAAAGTTAAAGGTGCATGATCTGAAATTATAATATTGTGATATTTTGAATTATACGTAAGTGGAATAAGTTTTAAATCTACCAAAAAATAATCTATTCTTGAACAAGTTTTATGCACAGGTGAGTAAAATGAGTATTCTCATCCTGTTGGGTTTTGCAATCTCCAAAAATCTTTAATATTACTAGTATCTATATATGCATTTATTAACTCACTGGAATGCGATTTAAGTTTCCGTTGTTTTGATGATCTGTCCAAATAAGGATCTAGTGTACAATTTAAATCTCCAATTATTAGATTGTGTTGTGATAATTCCGGAATGGTATTAAATATATATTTTTTAAATAGCGGGCTATCAAAATTTGGGCCATATACATTGACAAAAATCATTTTTTGTGTATATAATTCTCCTATTACAATAATATATCTGACTTCCGGTGGTGCTATGGAGGGCTAGAGGACAACGCCAGCCAACTCCGTGAAAAAAATGGGAAAAAAAGGGGGATTAACGGACCTACCTGCTGCCTGCTGCTTGCTGCCTGCCGTTTCTGCACCGATTGTTGTGAGTGACGTCATCAGGCGCGCGACTAGTTATGTCAACAACACGCAACTCACCCGAAAGACAGAAAAGTCGACCAACTAGGCAGAAACCGGCAGAAGGCCCAACTGAAGCCTCAGACTCAAGTAGGGCCTCATCCCAGGAAGGTGTATCGAGAAGAACAGGGAAAAAAACTGAAAGTGAAGAATTGAAAACTTTCATTTCTCGTGAGATTGCTGGTTTAAGGGAAGAAATAAACCAGATGAATACTCAAATGAAAGAATTTCAACAGGAAACAAATTCAAATATTAATAATAAGACCAAGAAAATATCGGAAGATTTGAAGAAAGAAATTACAGAAATGATGAACGAAATGATAAAGGAGATGGATAATAAAATTGAAAAGGTCAAAAATGACTTTGAAAAAAGGCTGAATCCTATGGAAAAGGTACTGGAACAACAGACGGTCGGTATAAAAGGCCTTGAAGAATTAGCTGATACAAGTGCTGTGACTACAGCAAAGCTGATTACAGAAAACGAACGTCTAACGGACTTACTGACTAAAATAACTGAGAAATGTACTGAGCTAGAAGGTCGCCAGAGAAGACAAAACCTAAGAATTGCAGGTATTCCCGAAGGACGAGAGAAAGATGAAGATCCTCGAGAATTTACTGCGAACTTATTGCAACATGTTTTATCTCTGGAACAAAAGCCTTTATTAGCCCGTGCTCAAAGAGTCAGAAGACGTCAGACAAGAGCAAACGCCCCTCCAAGACAAATGATTATAAAGCTACAATACGACTTTGTCTTGGACGAGATAATGCGAAAATCCTCGAGAAATAGAAACCTGGAATTCGAAGGTCAAAGGATCACCATCTACCGAGATTATCCTGCAGAAGTTTCCAGGAAACGGAAAGCATTCAACGAGGCTAAAAGTCTTATGAGAGGAGTGGCAAATTTGAGATATGGCTTGAATTATCCAGCTATTCTAAGAGTTACTTTCAACAACGAGGAACATCTCTTTTCCAACCCAGCAGCAGCACTGGACTTTGCTCGTCAGATCCAGACCTGAGAAGCAGCTACTTTCAAATATATTGACTCTTAAGAACTCTACAATAATCCCCAAGACCTCGCAAGACTCCACAAAACAACGCAGGACTGGACCGAACTGGACAACGTTGGATGGAAGTTGGAGAAAGAAGTGGATTGGAAAACTTCACCTGGATACTAATAATTAGCATAATTACACTACTAATATCAATAACTAACACATATTATAGACACACCGCGGTATCTTTATTAACATCATTTTTACTAATTAAGATTAATCACTATTACTAATAAATAATGATTTTCTACGTTGGAATGAATAGAGTTAAATTTAGGGATTGATTTCATTTGGAGATTTTTCTTTTACACCAGCAATTTTCATATTCATTTTTAATTTTTGTTTTCTTTTTGTTGGATGGATTTTTTTTTCTCTTTACTTTTTTTTGTTTCTTTTGTTTATAATTGTTACATTTTTAATTAAGTTTTAAATATGTACTTTGATATCTTTCTTTGTTTCTCTTGTTTATAATAATTAGATTTTTAAATAAGTCTTAAATAATTGTTTTTCTATATCTTTAATTGTTATAATTTAAATAAGCCTTTATTAAATAAGTCTTTATTTTTACCCTTTTTTTTCCCTTTCTTTTTTTTTCTAATGTTACACCCCCGGTAAAATATTTTTATGGAATAACAATTCCAAAAACCTGGGAGCTGGTTAAGTTACTAACATCAACGACGGAAGTTGGTAGATGGTTAGCCATGTTAGTATGGCTAGCACTAACTGCAACAACTCTAGATGTAGTTTTTCCCTTCTTTATGCACAATACTAACTTCTTAATCTATCCTTTGTTCTTCTTTTATATAATCTATTATTGTTTTTCTCAATTTGAATGGAGTTATATATTGGATCAATGGAGATATATACGTGAGAGACATGTACGAGACTTAAAATTCATCTATTTGATGTTCGGGTGTAAGGTCGGGTCTGAGGTGCTGATCCATAGACTCTATTGTAGACCTCCATAGTCAAAAGATGCAAGACTCAAAAATAAATATAGGGAATGAGGGAATAACGTTTTGTAGTTGGAATGTTAAAGGTATTAATGAACCGATTAAGAGAGGAAAAGTTTTTGCACATGTAAAGGCAAATAAAGCTGACGTAATTTTTATTCAAGAAACCCATTTAAAAAAAAAGATGCTGAACATAGATTGAAAGCTAAATGGATAGATAAAATGTATCACTCTTCTTTTACGCATAAATCAAGAGGCGTAGCAATATTATTTTGTAAAGGTATTTTATTTAAACATACATCAACTATAAAGATGGAAGATACATTATCATTATAGGAGAATTAAATACACAAAAAATGATTTTTGTTAATGTATATGGACCAAATTTTGATAGCCCATTGTTT
The DNA here is from genome assembly GCA_035221665.1 of Okamejei kenojei. Lineage (NCBI taxonomy): Eukaryota > Metazoa > Chordata > Chondrichthyes > Rajiformes > Rajidae > Okamejei > Okamejei kenojei. Next base: position 67,663,061 of record CM069139.1, read on the forward strand.
GTCAAGAAAGTATTTAACAATATCCCGAAATTAACACAATACAATCTAATAATTGGAGGCGATTTTAATTGTACACTAGACCCATACTTAGATAGATCTACAAGGCAAAGGAAAACTAAATCACATTCTAGTGACTTATTAAATGCATATATGGAAACTACTAATATCAAAGATGTTTGGAGAATAGAAAACCCTACCGGATGAGAATACTCTTTTTACTCGTCAGTACATAAAACTTACTCAAGAATAGATTATTTTTTGGTGGATGCTAAACTTATCTCACTCACTTATAAATCCAAATATCATAATATTATAATTTCAGATCATGCACCATTAACATTTAAGATCAAAATAAATGGTAAAATACAAAAATCAGAACAGTGGAGATTTAACCCACAAATTTTAGAAAATAAAATTACTCGGGAATATATCACAGAACCAATTAAGATTTTTTTTGAAAAAATGATAAACCGGAAATATCATGTTCCTTATTATGGGAAACATTTAAAACATACCTCCGGGGAATCATGATTTCCTCCCAAGCATTTTATAATAAAAAGAATCGTAAGGATCAACAAGATTTGGAAAAGGAGATTAAACAATTAGATATACAGAATGCAGTGAATCCAACTGCTATATTACATAATAAAATTGCAGCACTGAAATATAAATTAAATAAAATATATACAGATCAAGTTGTTAAACTTTATCAACATACTAAACAATTACAGTTTGAATTCGGTGATAAACCTCAAAAATTATTGGCTCGTCAACTAAGGAAAATGGAAGCTGAAAAAATAATCCATTGGATTAAATCACATAATGGCGAATTGTTAACACAACCTAAAGATATTAATGAAAGATTTATGCAATATTATAAAAACTTATACACTGCTAAAACAACAGAAAATAAAATAGGAATAGAAGCATTTTAAAAAAAATGTAACCTGAAAGGGTTGGATTCACAAAACATAGAGTTATTGAATGCTGATATCTCGATAAAAGAAATCCAAGAATCAATCAGATCATTAAAAAATGCTAAAACACCGGGGCCAGATGGCATTGGCTTGGAATTTTATAAAATATTTTATGATCAGATTGTACCACGTCTGAAATTATTATATGAACATGTATATATATATACAGCAAAAACTACCAGAAACATTAAATTAATCTACTATAACACTTTTACGTAAAATAAACAAAGACTTGGATGAACCAGGGTCATTCAGAGCAATAGCTCTTTTAAATACTGATCAAAAGATATTAACTAAAATATTAGCACAAAGGTTAAGCTCAGTTGTTAATACATTAATTCATCCTGATGAAACAGGATTTATACCAAAACGATACTCTTCATATAATTTGAGACGGTTATTTAATATTATATACTCGAAAAGAGACATTAATAAAGATCTAGTAGTTATTTCGTTAGATGCAGAGAAAGCCTTCGATCAAGTGGAATGGCCTTATTTGTTCTCGGTTATGGAAGCTTTCAAACTGGGAGAAAAGTTTATTACTTGGATCAAATTGCTATATACAAAAATCCGACAGCTAGAATAATAACAAACCAAATGTTATCACCTAAATTCAATCTATCTCGAAGTTGTAGACAAGGTTGTCCTTTATCCCCTTTACTGTTTGCATTGGCAATAGAACCGCTAGCTCTGAGGGTGAGATCACATCCGGAAATATATGGATACGATACTAGAGACACTAAAAATAAAATTTCTTTATATGCGGATGATGTACTACTTTACATCACAAAACCAGAAACTAGTATTCGAAATTTGTTAAAATTAATAACTGAATTTGGATCCTACTCAGGATATAGTATCAATTGGAATAAAAGTGAACTTATGCCAATAACAGTAAATAACTTACACATATTACAACAATTCCCTTTTAAGATAACTAATGAAAAAATTAAATTTCTTGGAATTTTCGTAACAAAAAGATTTGACTCATTATTTAAAGCTAATTTCCCACCATTATTGAATAAATTAAATAAGAATATCTTATATTGAAAAACTTTACCTATTTCAATGTTACGTAAAATCAATATAATAAAAATGGTTTTTTCTTCAACAATTATTATACCTTTTCCAATTAATTCCGATATATCTCCCTAAAAATTTATTTAAAAAGGTGGACTCCTTAGTCACTAACTTCATTTGGGATTATAAGAGCCATAGAATAAATAAAAAACATTTATGTAAATCAAAAATAAATGGAGGTCTAGCACTACCAAATTTTATGTTTTATTATTGGGCAATCAACATTAAAAATATGAATTTTTGGTTAGAAGAAATAGATAACCAACCAACTTGGTTAAATATGGAAAAAGAAGATTGTTCTCCTTTTGAAATTAGTTCTATAATATTTGCTAATATTAATCTAGCTAAGAAAACTTATAGTGAAAACCCGAAAGTAGAAAGTGGAATACGTATTTGGAAACAAATAAAGAAAACATTAAAATTAAAATCTATACCACTATCTCTTAGCATTGTAAATAATGTTACGTTTAAACCTTCAATGATGGATAAAGCTTTTTTACAATGGAAAAATAATGGAATTATTAAGATCGGTGATCTCTATAAGGAAAACTCCTTCCTTTCATTTCAAGATCTACAACAAATTTATGGACTACACTCTAAACATTATTTTAGATATTTACAAATTAGAGATTATGTTAAAGCAAATACACAAGAACTCAGAAATAGAAAGACAGAAATTTTAGATGAATGCTTAAATAAACATCCGAATACAGAAAGAATGATTTCATATATATATAACATCTTATTGGAAGGTGATGTTCCATCAACAGAAATACATAGACAATCTTGGGAAAATGAATTATGCCAAATTATTAGACCAGAAGTATGGGATGAAAGTTTACAACATATACACCATTGTTCGCTAAATGCTAAACACTCTCTTATACAGTTTAAAATACTACATAGACTATATTATTCAAAATCTAAATTACATTACATGTTTCCAAAAGTATCTCCTATATGTGATAAATGTCAACATTTAGAAGCCAATTTGTCACACTCATTTACAAACTGTATAAAAATTATAAAATTCTGGACTGAAATATTTAGGATAATTTTGAATGTTGTTAATATAACTTTGACACCTGATTCAAAGTTAATAATACTAGGAATACTGGAAACAGAACAATTAATAACAACGAATCAAAGAATTTTTATTGATTATGGGTTAATAATTGGAAAAAAATTAATATTAAAATTTTGGAAAGGCCCTACATCCCCTACAATTAAAATTTAGATTTATCCACAGGTGGGCTGCGCTGTGTTGCCATTACGGGTCGCACGCCTGATGACGTCACTCACGGCAGCCGGTGCAGAAACAACAGATGCAGAAGCAGCAGCAGCAGCAGCAGCAGGTAGGTTTTCTCCCCGTTTTCTCCCTGGTTTTTTCTCGTTTTTTCACGGAGGTGGCTGGCGTTGCCTTCTAGTCCTCCATAGCTCCGCCGGAAGTCATCTCTCCACCCATTTCTATAGCTGTTCTCTATCCTGCTCTATCCTTTCACTGCCGTCCTCATTGTCCGCAAATCATTTTTGGTGTAATTTGCAAGCTTACATCAAAGTTGCTTATATATATCATCAACAACAGAGGTCATAGCACAGATTCCGGCAGAACTCCACTGGTCACAGACATCCAACCAGAATAACATCTCGCCTCCACATCCCTCTGCCTTCCATGGGTGAGCCAGTTCTGAATCCAAACGACCAAGTCACCATGGGTCCCATGCATTTTAACCATCTTAAACATCATGTATCCATCTTCTCCAGATATGCTGCCTGGCCTGCTGAGTTACCTCAACACTTTGTGTCCTCAGAATAGAAACACCTTTCATTATCTCACTACTTCAAAAAATTATATTGTGTTTCTATTTTTTCTATCACAATGGTTGATAATCTCATATTTTGCAACATAGTATCCCAGCTGCTTTGCCTTCACTATTCACTTACTGTAGATGCATTTTACCTTGGAAGTCTCTTTGCTTCCTCCTCCTGTCACATACTTGGCACCCAGTAAACATGGATATTCTACTCCTCCAAATCACTAAGATGTGAACAGCTAAGCACCCCACTAGGTGCAGTCTATCAAAACCAAGTAAACTATTTTTTTCCTACTCTATCATCTGCCTGTTACCATTCCTCAGTCCACTGAAGCCTTGCATTATCTAATTTGGTGTAATAATATCTTGTGTGGCACCTTATCAAAAGTGTTCTGAAAGTCCAAAAGTCAATCGTCACATTCACATTTGAGGGAAGGTTTAGAGGGATGCGAGCCAAATGCTGGCAGGTGAAACTCGCTGCTGCTTCCTTAATGATAGATTTTTATCATTTTAAGAGCTGTGACCAATAGACAGAAAAAAAAGGATTAGTCTGGATAGTATTTACTTGTGCTTTGCATGGTCACACAATGAGCTGACTAACCTCAAAAGTGTGCCATAAATGGCAAGGTTAACTTGCACGCCAGAGTTCTAAATAGTATGGCTGCAGGAATGGCAGATATATGAATAATGATCTGTCAAACTCCTCTAGATTCTTTGATAGCTGCAGAAAATTTGGAGAGAGAATGTAACACTTTTTAAGAAAAGTGGGAGAAAATCTGGGGAACCAAATACCAATTAGCCTGACATCTGTCAACTGCAAAATACAGATCTGATGTGACAATGGAGACACTGGGAGACACAAAGAACTGTGGATGCTGATTTTCATATGGAAAAAAAAGTGCTGGAATAATGCCACCGATTGGGCAGCATCTGTGGAGAGCATGGACAGATATTGTTTTGGGTTGGGACCCTTCTTCAGTCTGGCCCATCCATGGCCCGTACTTATGCTGCCTGACCTGCTGAGTTTCTCCAGCACTTTTGGGTTTTTTACCTGACTTGGTAACAGGGCATTTTGAAAATGGGATGGAGCTACCATTGTCATGGCAGTGCTGATGCGGGGATTCAACTAGGTAAGGTTTAGAAAGCTATGGAATAAATGCAGGCGGGGGCCAGCGAGGATGGGCATCTTGGTCCACATGGTCAATTTGGGCTGAAGGGCTGCTTCCATGCTGTCAGACTCTATTCCTATGATAGTAGTGGTTTCCAGTGCTGTTGTCTGTCTAAATTGGCAGTGGCATCTTCTGTCCTTCTCCCACTGTCTCCAGCTGACCCTGTGCTGCTCTGCCAAAGTCTTCATGACATTTAATGGGGCAGTGACCCCATTGGTGGTTTCCCCACTCTCAAGCTGGGAGGTTTGCCCCCTTGAACCCACACTAGGTTATACAAGGAACAAGCATGGCCAATTCCTTTCAATGAAAAGGTATTATCAACGAAGGGACACACAAAATGCTGGAGTAACTCAGCGGGACAGGCAGCATCTCTGGAGAGAAGGAATGGGTGATGTTTCAGGTCGAGACCCTTCCACAGACCTTTATCAACCCTAGGGTGGGAAGGCATTTAGCTGTGTTTTCATTTGTTATTAATTAGTTTCAATTACCTTTATTTAATTTTCAAAATATGATTGTAGTTTCTAGCTTTGTAAGTGTTTTTTTTCTTGATATGTTTCCCAGTGGAAGAGGCCAGAATAAATAAAGGGGCAGGGAAGCAGACAGCCAAAGATCTTAGAGCAATGGAAAGTCTGGCCCAGTATGATTAGGAAAAGTCAACATCAATTTTACAAAGGGAAAATTATGTTTTACAGATGCAATGGATTTTTTATCAAGGATATAGCTACCAGGATCTCATGAAGGAACCAGTGAATACAGTGTATCAAGATTTGCAAAGTTTTTTGATAAATTACTGCACAGGTAGCATGTCAAGCATGGATAGAAATTTGGCTATAGAACAAAACGTATTGTAATGGCAATTTCAAATTTTAAAAATGGCGCTTTCCATTGTCATTACTACACAGGCAGGGGGGAGTGAAACAAACTTACGCAGTCGATGATAAAAAATGAACCTAGTTATTTTCAGTTTCATTGATTTTAATTGAAGTTGTTGTAAATACAAAGAAGTGAACATACCAGATTATTTTTAATCTAATACAAATTGGAGCTTTCCGTTCTTACTATCTGAACTGGTAAAAAACTATATTCCTTCTCTCCTGCTCGCTCCAGTCAATCTAACCACTCCTGTGGTTTCGATTGCCTCCTCCGATGTATGTCACGCCCATCTATGTATCAAAATCCCACCCCCAAGCGTACAAAATAATTCTGCAAGAATTATCTAGACAAAATAATAAAAAATGCTAACAGTAACCAGCTTAAGCAAGAATGATTCCTACACGTATAGAATAGGAATGGCAGATTGTTTCCAGGCAGATATCATGTAATTCTTTGTTGCTGTTCCTTAAATCATTTGGAATTTATGTTAATGATTTACGTGAAAAGATTAAATATAACATCCAAGTTTGCTAATGACTCAAGAAGTGTGAGGAAAGATGTGTTTGCTGTGCTGTGAAGAGGGCACAGCGGCTGAGATATTTGTCAGTAGTTTTTATTCACTGTTAAGTAGCATCAGCAGTCTTGCAAAGAATCACATAATTTGTTAGCACCACTTCCACATCAGCATTGATGCACTCACTCACGTAGCCACGTCACTCTGTGTCAAGGATAGGGGAGGTTGAGGTTGCAAGCACATTTCCTCACAGCTCTGATCTCAGCAAGTCATCCTTAAAGGATCACCTACAGTACAAAAGCAGTCTTTTCAGCCAAAAGGGACTGTTGTCAAGGAATGAGTATCTTGCAATTACAAGTGTGGGCCAGCAGGGACCTTTGGGGATAGGTGGCATTGTGGGAGGGATGGGTGGATCTGCAGGTTTCGGTGGATGGTGGGTGACATGGTGAGGAATACAGACAGGCTTTTCACAAGCAGTGAGTACAGGAGGCAATCATGCTATGAAACTATCAGGACCATGTCTGTCAGGACATGTCGCCTTTGTGAATGTCTGAACTTTTGGGTGTATGCAATACATCCAGATATGAATCCAAGTGCCACATTGAATAAAAATCAAAGGATTTCCACTTTGCTTGAAAGGTTTATTTTTAATTTCCACAATTTAGTGAGGAATAACAAAGTGTCATATGTGGCATATATCCCGCAAGGACCCAGAGACTAGCTGAGAGCGAGAGTGACCCTGGCTTTGCTTTGAGTGCCTTTTAGGCACTTGCAAGACTTGTGCATGAGGTTTTCAGAGGTCACAATGTATGTGAGACGGTTGTGAAAAGGTCATATGCCCAGGCCTTGCTCCTGCAGTTGGTGTTAATTAGAGGGTTCCTCCCTAGAAAGCCTGCGTGGATAAGGTGTTTACTGCAACCCCTTTTGTCAAAAACCTTTCTCCTGTTTATACTTATTTCTCATCTTATGAACATGGTACCACTTTCCGCTATGTACTTCACTGGAAAGAATAGAAAAAGAGAATAATTATTGAATCGGGACAAATTAGTAAATATTGGTGTGCAGAGGGACCTTGAAACACAGAAAATCGAGCCAAGAGTGTTTTTTTATTATATGTCCTGAAACGGAACAATGAAATTCTTTCTTGCGGCAGCACAGATATGTAAACATAATACTCTGTAAAACCCATAAAAATCAACAAAAAAAGTTCAGTACATATATAAAAAAAACAGACAAAAAAATAGACGATAATAGTGCAAATTGAAAAATCATAAGTGAGAAGAGCCGAATTAGGCTATTTGGCCCATCAAGTCTACTCCGCCATTCAATCTTGGCTATGTAGGAAAGAACTCCGGATGCTGGTTTAAATCGAAGGGAGACACAAAATGCTGGAGTAACTCAGCAGGACAGGCAGCATCTCTGGAGAGAAGGAATGGTGGCTGATCTATCTCACCTCCACAGCCTTAAATGGCAAAGAATTCCACAGATTCACTACCTTCTGACTAAAGAAATTTCTCCTCATTTCCTTCCTATAAGAATGTCCTTTAGTTCTGAGGCTATGGCATCTAGTCCTAGACTCTCCCAAGAGTGGAAACATCCTCTCCACATCCACTCTATCCAAGCCTTTCACTATTCTATACGTTTCAAAGGCTCACCATATGCAACCTGCTCATTCTTGGGATCATTCTTGTAAACCTCCTCTGGATCCTCTCCAGAGCCAGCACATCCTTCCTCAGATATGGTGCCCAAAATTGCTCACGTTGCTCAAAATAATGTCCCCAATTCTATAGTTCAGAGCTAATTTGGAGGATGGTGTTTAATAGCCTGATGATTGTAGGGAAGAAGCTGTTCCTGAATCTGGACGTTACAGTTTTCAGGCTCTTATACTTTCTTCCCGATCGCAGGAGTGAAATGAGAGCAAAGCCAGCATAGTATGGTGTCAAGGAAGACAGGTTTGTGGATCCTCATTCTTTATTTTCATGAATAAACTTGCAAATAAGGAAAGCTATTCTTGAAGAAATAGTGAGTTGGCCTTCATTGGGAGGAAGTTAGAATCAAACCCCATAAACTATTTGCCTTCCTCATTTGGTTCTAAACTTAAATGAGTGGAATGGGTGAAGTATGTGAGAGGCAGAATCCAACATTTCATTCATCATAGCTTCACAGGGATGCACCCTTGATCAACAATTTTTTTTCACAAAGCAGATAGCATGGAAATTGGTAATGGCATTGATAGTGAGTCTTAGGTTACAGAACAATATTGATCAGTTGATATGTTGAGCAGATTTACAATAGTTGTGATAAACGCAAGAATATATATTTTTGGAGGTCTATTAAGAATAGGGCATACATCATGACTGGTTGGGCTCTAGGGATATTACGAAACAGAGGG